>CM052883.1:79577870-79628371 GCA_028534135.1 Potos flavus
AATAGTTATTCATGGTGGTGTTTTTAATAGCAAAACATCGAGAATAATCAAAGTGCTTCTCAACAAGAGAATACAAAATGAACTGTGGTACAGGATCCGTGCAGCCTCCACCTTCAAGATCCGCAGGTGGGCAAGCCCTCGCTCTTCCAAGATCCGCCCAGTGGTCAGCATGCCTGCTGGAAATCCACGAGAACTTGCTCGCCAGGAAAACATGAAGAAGTCCCAGAAAAGTAGCAAGAGAAAAGGGAAAAAGGATAATTGATTACCTCTCAGAGAAAGCAGAGGGGCTCCGAGATTGAGCAACAAAACCAGTAGTCAGCTCCACATCTGTTATAACAGATCCTTAGGAAGCTATTTTAAACTTCGCCTCTCAGCCTGACATAGCGTGATGTTCCAGAGCCATTCTTCAAAGAATGAAACGCTAACCATGAGAAAACATGAGCTGTGGTACAATCAATGGAATACTAGGTAGCCAAAAAAAAGAAAACGATGTGGCAAGATCTCCAAGATATAGTGTTACATGAAAAAGATACGCAGAGTCTGTTAAATACATGAGCATAAGCCTGGGTGTGTCCATATGATACCCAATCATGTTGGAGCCTTTGGGGAGGGGATCTGAGTGGCCATGGGCAGGATAGAGAGGGAAACTTTTGTACCTTTCAACTTAAAACCAATTTATTTTTTTAAAGATTTATTTATTTTATTTATTTGAGAGACAGCGCACGAGCAGGAAGGGCAGAAGGAGAGAGAAAATCTCAAGCAGCCTCTGTGCTAAGCACGGAGCCCGACACGCGTGGGGCTCGATCTCATGACTCTGAGATCATGACCATTCGATCATGACCTGAGCCGACGTCAAGAGTCAGACGCTTAAGCAACTGTGCCACGCAGGTGCCCTATAAACCAATTTATTGAAAATAAGTGTATCTACTTTTTCAAAAGTATTTAAAGAAACAGCCTCTGACACATGGAGGCTGGCCAAGAGCTGGAAGGGAAGCATTCAGTGGTGAACTATATGCAGAAAATAAATAATACATTTTGTAGGTAGATTAGCAAATTTCATGCATTTCTCTGTACTTGCTTCTTTTGTTAATTTGGGGCTTTTGGTAATATAGTGTTTGCACATTCCAGGCTGGTATCAGTCATGCTGCAAGATTCAGCTAGCAATACCAAAAATGCTAAAATGTGGTCCTGCCTTCAAAGAGTCCCCAGGTTCCTGAGGCCAAGACATACATGTAACACCTTGCGATTAAAAAATTCAGGTTATCGGGGCATCCGGGTGGCTCAGGTTTAGCGTCTGCCTCCGGCTCAGGTCATGATCCTGGGGTCCTGGGCCCCGTCTGCTCAGCAGGGTGTCTGCTTCTCCCTCTGCCCTTCCCCTTGCTCATGCTCTCTCTCTCTCTCTCTCAAATAAATAAAATCCTTTTTAAAAATTTCCAGTTATCTCTTGCTATGCAATAAACTACCATCAAACTTAATGGCTTCGAACAATAATTTATTGTTATCCCCTCTGTTCCAAGGGTTACCTGGGATCATCTGGTGGTTGCAGTGTGACGCGGGTCAGATTGGAGTCATTCGAAGGTTCCCTTGGGCTGGACATTGATGATGATGTCTTCACCGGCATGTCTGGCTCCACAGCTGGTGCGGACGCAACACCTGTCTCCATGTAGCCCCTCCAAAGAGGTAGTTTGGCTTCCTCACGGCATGGCTGGTAAATGGCTTCTCCCAGAAGCTGCAGGACCTCTTACCACTCAGAAGTCATGCAGAGCCTTCTGCTGCCTGGGTCAAAAGTGAGTCACGGGGCCAGCCCAGATTCAAAAGGAGGGGACTACATGAGGCATGAATAAGGGGAGGCCTGGTTCATAAGGGGGTCATCTTTGGAGAATGGCCACCACAAAATAAGGTAAAGACAAGTCCAGGGCACAATAGGAGCCCAGAACTTGACCCTGATTGACTGTCTCAGAGCTTATTCCAAACTAGAGCCTTTTCATGCTTTGAGGAAAAGGTGCTATTTGGAGGGTATTTATTCAGGACATCAGATTTCACGCCTAGAAAAATGAGGAAATCAATCAGAAAGATTGTAAACCCTCTTTCTCACTTACCATATTAGAAAGACACCTGCCCCCCCCCCCAAAAAAAACCCGCATCTCAGAATCAAGTTTATCCAGGTCAAACCTGAAGAGCTTCTAGAGTATTAAAGGGGAATCAGAAAGCCCCCTGGATGGCACGTTGGGGGGAGCTTCTGAGTAGCAAAGCCGCCCCCTCTTCTCACCACAAAGCGCAGAAACGCATACGCACATCATCCGGGAGAAGAATGGTTTTTCTCAGCCTGCTCCCCACCCCAACTGCCCTAAAACAACACCATCATCCCCATGGGGTTCTTGCTCTATCCAGAAATGGAGCCAAATAATCAACAAGGAAGTTGTCAGAAATCTTTAAAATACTAGTAGGCTTCATCCTTAGACTTCATTCAGATGTATATGATATAAAGAGACTAGAATATAAATAGAATAACATCTTAGAGTACTAATTAAAATAATATCTTTTGAGCAGATTTAATGATATGAGTGGGTGATCACAATATGTTCTTTTTTTTAAGATTTTTATTTATTTATTTGACACAGAGAGAGAGATCACAAGTAGGCAGAGAGGCAGGCAGAGAGAGAAGGGGAAGCAGGCTCCCCGCTGAGCAGAGAGCCCGATGCGGGGCTCGATCCCAGGACCCTGAGATCATGACCTGAGCCGAAGGCAGAGGCTTAACCCACTGAGCCCCCCAGGCACCCCAATCACAATATGTTCTTAACTGAAGAAAGAAGACACACAAAACTATCCACATTATTTATAAACACAGGTGGAAAAGATTCATGGCAAACACACTGAAAACATTAACAGTGATTCTCTCTAGTCGTAAGACTATGGGAGACTTTCATTTTTTTTTAAGATTTTATTTTTAAGTAATCTCTACACCCAACGTGGGGCTCAAAGTCACAACCCCGAGATTAAGAGTCACGTGATCTACTGGCTGAGCCAGCCAGATACCCCAGGAGACTTTTATTCTTTACACATTTCTGTATTTTATACAATGAACATACAGTCTTTTTATAATTAGTGGAAAATTCCACATATGCATCTGTATGTACTTTGATCTCTCCTCTTAAAATCCCCTATCTCAATTCTCACATTATAATTTCCCCGTGGGGTGCCTGGGTGGCTCAGTCATTAGGTGTCTGCCTTCTGCTCGGGTCGCAATCCCAGGGTCCTGGGATCGAGCCCCACATCAGGCTCCCTGCTCCGCGGGAAGCCTGCTTCTCCCTCTCTGACTCCCCCGGCTTGTGTTCCCTCTCTCACTGTGTCTCTCTCTTCTCTCTGTCAAATGAGTAAAATCTTAAAAAAAAAAAAGATTTCCCCATGGACTCTAGTTTGGACTGACAGCTTGAGCAGGAGCTGCTAACACAGCAAGTGGGGTGTTCTGAAGGCTTCTCCAGGTTGACAACAGTCTCCTATTTTGGATTCTGCTCTGGTTCTTGGTATTGAGGTATCTTGGTATTGAGGTATCTCAGGAACCTGTAGGAGTGGCTGGGGTGAAGGTGGCATGGTGAGGAGAGCTGTTAAGGTGAAAATTTGAACAAAAGACATTTGCCTGCTAAGAACAAGGCCAAGGAAAAAACAGAAGACAACAGCAAAAACAGCAGAAGCATCCTTCAGGAAGCTTTGTGGATCGTTCCACTCCACAGTCTCCCTCTCAAAGCTCGTGCACTGTTGAACTCCTGCACCTCACAATGGCATCTGTTTTTGTCATCATCATCATCATCATATTACCCTCACCATCATCGTCATTACCATCATCACCATCATCACCACCATCATCACTATTACCACCATCGTCACCATCATCACCATCACCACCATCATCATCACCATCACCACCATCAACATCACCAGCACCATCATCATCACCATCATCATCATCACCAGCATCACCAGCACCATCACCAGCACCATCGTCACCATCATCGCCATCATCACCACCACACCTAGAATGTCATGCATTATCTCATTTAGTATAATGCATAGCTGTATAGCTGTATATAAAGTAGCTGTATAGGGATTATTAGCTCCATTTTAGAGATGAGAAAACTGAGACTCATGGAAGTAAAGGTCAAATAGGATAGTCATCCAACACACAGTCTCCGGAGCCAGAGAGGCAGTTGCTTGATTCTTAGCTCTGCTGCTTTCTGATTGTGTGACCTTGGGCAAAGAATTTAATCTCTCTGTGCTTTAGTCTCTTAATATGTAAAACAGAGACAATAATAGTACCTACCCATATAAGTTTCCTACTGCTTCTGTGACAAATTACCATAAATGCACTGGTTTAAGGCAACCCATTTTTTCTTTTATAGTTCTGAAGATCAGAAGTCTGAAAGGAATACTATGGGGCTAAGATCTAGGCTTCTACAGGGCTGGCTCCAGGGGAGAATCTAAGCCTTGCCTCTTTGATCTACTAGAAGCTGCGTCTGGCCCCGTCTTCCATTTTCAAACCCAGCTGTGTAGGCTCTTCTCTTCTCCCTGCCCTCCTACCTCCCTCTCATAAAGGGAGGGAGGTTACATCCTCCCTTTGTGGTTACATCGAGCCCACCCAAATAACCCAGAATAGTCTTCCCATAACAAGGTCCTGAACTTAATCACATCTGTGAAGTCTCTTTTGCCACGAGGGGTCACACCATCACAGGTTCCAGAGATTAGTACGTGGACATCTTTGGGGGACCATCATTCGGCCTAAGCAGGTTGTTGTCAGCGTAAGTGAGTTAATACCCAGGGGATGCTAGAGAACACCATCCAACACCATGAGTACAACACAGCTGCTGATATTAATCAAAGTCACACCCACACTAATTGGGGTGACTAAGATTGGATCCCACGCCAAAGGGAAGCCTGGGATGCCATAGGAACCACAAAATCCCGAAGTGGAGTGGGCAAATCTCCCATAAGGAAGAGTCTTGTTTGATTCTGTTTAAAGAATCCCCAGTCCCTGTCTGGAGTCCTTAGTTAGGAAGTGCCTAGAATTTAGAAGTCTGTTGGTTTCGTTTTCAACCAAGAAGATTAACACAAGATGCTAACATGATCTTTATATTACAGAAGAAGCTTTTATCAGGGTCCAGCTATTTCCTCAAGGCAGAAAGGAAATTGAGCTGTAAACATAAACAGAATCACAAATCATGTCCTCAAGTCTTAATAGCAACTGGGGGAGGTTCTCCCATCTCTGAAAGGGTAATAGGCTCCCATTAATTTCTCTCCATCACTTAGCATTTCTGATGGTTTCAACATTCTCCAAAAAAAAAAAAAAATGAATTGGTGCTTTAAAATTCATACTATTTGGAAGGCAGCCTAGTGAAATAGGAGAGGAGAATGGGTTGGAAGCCACCAGGCCTGGACTCCTGTCCGTGCTCTGAAGCAACACTTTCCCCAATCAAGAGTGGGTCCTTTACAGGCCTCACCAGTAAAATGAGGGACGTGAGGTCCCCCCCAAGTTCTGACGTGAGATCTTTGCGGAATCATTTCTTCTGAAAGATCCTTCCCTTTCCCGGCTCCCTCTCTCTTTCTACCAGAGCATCAACAGTTTCATCTTCTTTCTTCCTTCCCCAAGAGAGGCTCTTTGTTTTGAAAAGACTCATTGTTTCTAATTTGCACAATAAGTTTAGCGGGCTTGAATAGATAGCGGAAGAAACACGGATTCAAGTTCTAGCTCTGTCATTTACTAGCTGTGTGACCTTCAGCAAATTACTTAACTTCTCTGTTTCCCCAACTGCAACATATAGGTAACTCCTGCTCCTCAGAATGTTATGAGGCTTAAATAAAATACATGCAAGGAACTTAGAATAATGCCTCCCACATAGCAAGTGATTAATAAAAACTGGCATTAACCATTATAATTATTATTATTATAATGTTATTAACATTCCTTTTCTTTGGTCGATCTCCTAGATACTATCTTTTGATGACTTTTAAAAGGCATTTTGAAAAGGCCATATCAGGGGTGCCTGGGTGGCTCAGTCTGTTGAGTGTCCGACTCTTGATTTGGGCTCAGGTCATGATCTTAGGGTCTTGAGATCAGCCCGTCCTCGGGCTCTGCCCTGAGCACGAAGCCTCCTTAAGATTCTCTCTCTCCCTCTCCCTCTGCCCCTCCTCTCTCTGCTGTGCTGTTTCTTTCTAAAAGGAAAGAAGGGAGGGAGGGAGAGAGGAAGGAAGAAAGGAAAGAAGGAAGGAAGGAACGAACGAACGAACGAACGAACGGCCATTTCAGAACACAAAGACTCCCAACCTAATGCCCCTCTTCCAGGAGAAACAGAAGGAAAGCAAGAAGAAGAGAAGGAGGGACAGAGGGAGGAAAAATAATCAAATACTGCCACCATATAACCCAAGAGCAAAGGGATTTAATCACAAGGGAAGAAAAACACCATTAAAAGCTGTAATTTTTGGCTTTCAAGAAATTATATCCATTTGAAAAGGAGCATTGAACTTGTGTCTCCTTGGGAGAAAAATAAACAGTTTTCTGGAGAGTTAGGAGATAATTTTACATGAAAATTGAGTTTGTTAAATGTCACAAAAAGTAATTAGAATATTTGACTTCATCCTGCAAATATGTCAGCAGCTATCCTAGAAGATTTTCACTCAGGGTGCCGACGGTGAATTTGGTACAATTGAAATGGGCAGAAAAAAAAGTCCCTGATGACATCCAGCTGGCAGCCAATCAAGCAGCAGAATGATGTCATGGATCTCAGGGTGACCTGTCTCAGCCCTCACCCACGCCCAGCACTCCATCCCCTATCCCTGCCCCCCACCCCACTCTCCCTCTCCTCGTACACACAGGGATTCTCATGTGGCACCTCCCTTCCTCACAGAGCATGTTCTCTCTCAGGGCAGATTTGCATTTTATGGGGCTTTGTTTCATTTTAAAGTTAATACATGTTTATTACAATACACGTTTAATAATATGAGACTAAAAAGAGTAATTTTATTTGAATCACTTGCCTCCCCCAACCCCATCCCATGAGCAAAGGGAAATGAAGTAAATATTTCAGGACTAGGAAGTTACTTCTTTAGCATTACAAAGAATAACTATTTCAACCCAACTGTTCACAGAGCATCCATTACAGTGAAATTCTCAAGCAGCACTTACCCAAAGAAGGGTGCCCCTAGACCACCGGTTCATGAGAGACTCTGTCCAAAGGGAGAAGGGGGGACGCCTGGGTGGCTCAGTCAGTTAAGCAACTGCTTTTGGTTCAGGTCACGATCCCAGGATCCTGGGAACGAGACCTGCATCAGGCTTCTTGCTCAGCGGGATGTCTGCTGCTCTCCCTGCTTGTGCTCTCTCTCTCTCTGACAAATAAATAAATAAAATAAAACCTTAAAAAAAGGGACGCCTGGGTGGCTCAGTTGGTTAAGCGGCTGCCTTCAGCTCGGGTCATGATCCCAGGGTTCTGGGATCGAGTCCTGCATCGGGCTCCTTGCTCAGCAGGGAGCCTGCTTCTCCCTCTGCCTCTGCCTGCCACTCTGCCTGCTTGTGCTCTCTCTCTCTCTGACAAATAAATAAATAAAATCTTAAAAAAAAAAAAAACCTTAAAAAAAAGAAAAAGACAGACAGAAAGAACAGAAAGAGGGAGGGATAGGAAGGGGGTCCTTGCCTGCTACACCCACTTCCTGGAGATATAGAGTGAGCACCGTCATACCTAAAACCCAGAAGCAAGTAAAAATACAGAACAGGTTTTTATTTTATTTAACCATAAACCAAAACCTCTCGGAAACCCAGAATCCTGTGGAACTCATTTTAGGAACACTACATTCTAGATAAAACTGCAGGCCAGGGGCGCCTGGGTGGCTCAGTGGGTTAAAGCCTCTGCCTTCGGCTCAGGTCATGATCTCAGGGTCCTGGGATCAAGCCCCACATCGGGCTCTCTGCTCAGCGGGGAGCCTGCTTCCCCCTCTCTCTCTGCCTGCCTCTCTGCCTACTTGTGATCTCTCTCTCTCTGTCAAATAAATAAATAAAAATCTTAAAAAAAAAAAAACAACTGCAGGCCAAACAAGACTAATTCCTATGACAATTATTATATATACTTTTCCCAGATTCTTTTTTTAGCCAATACTATACCACATGAAATAGAAATAAAAACTGGAACTTTTAGAATGACAGAGAGAAAAATCACATTGTTGGCAGTTGTTTTGTTTATCTACAAGTTAGAAACGGATAAGCTCTAAAACTATTAGAATGAGTAAGAATTCAGCAAACTAGCTAGGATAAAAGCTAAATATTCAAAATAATGGATTTTCCATAGCTCCACAACAACTAATTAGAAAAATTCAGATATTTAATTATAATAATAACTTTTAAAAATTATCTGGACATACTTTTTTTTTGGACATACTTTTAATAAAAAATATTTAACATTTCCATTAGGAAGATGAGGCTGCATTTTATGAGTAATGCTCAAGAAAGGAATGCTTAAATAAAGGAAATAATAACATGAATTTAAGGCAGAAGCAAAAGAAATTTTGGAGCTAGTTGGCCTTTCCCTTGAAAAATGTTGTGCCTCTTTCTTGTGGCCTCCAGGATTTCTTCTGAGAAACTGTCTGTCAATCTAATCATTTTCTCTTTTATAGATAATGCCTCGCCTACCTAGCTGCTTTCAATTTCAAAGATTTTCCATTTTTGTCTTTTTCTTTTAGTTCTTATTATGATGTGTCAGCATAGATTTCCTCAGGTTGTGCTATTTGGGATACATCAGTTTCTAGAATCTGTAGGTTTCTATCTTTTGCAAATTCGGGAAGTTTTCAGTCATCATTTTTCCAAATCTCTTTCAGCCCCCACTTTTTCCCTCTCCTTATAGGTCCCCCCCCCCCCATGGTACAGATGTTAGATCTTGTGTTACTCTCCCACTGGTCCCTGGGCCTCTTTTCCTTTCTTTTCAGTCTGTTTTCTCTCTGGTGTTCAGATCAGGCAAAGTCTATTGTTCTGTCATCAAGTTCAGTGATTCTTTCCCCGGTCATGTTTGTTCTGCTAGTGAGCACATCCAATGAGGTGTTTTTGTTTGTTTGTTTGTTTAGCTTTCTTTTTATTTATTTATTTGACAGAGAGAGAGAGATCAGAAGTAGGCAGAGAGGCAGGCAGAGAGAGAGAGGGGGAAGCAGGCTCCCCGCCGAGCAGAGAGCCCGATGCGGGGCTCGATCCCAGGACCCTGGGATCATGACCTGAGCCAAAGGCAGAGGCTTTAACCCACTGAGCCACCCAGGCACCCCGAGGTTTTTTTTTTTAATTCCAATTATTATCTTTTTCAGCTTTAAAGTTTGTCAATTCTTCTATTTATCTATTTCCCTGTGAGACTTTCTGTTTTTTCATTTGTTTTGAACATGTTCATAACTGCTTGTTGAAGTATTTTAATAGCACCTGCTTTAGAATCTAAATTCTGTATCATTTCTGCAATGGTGTCTGTTGATTGCCTTTTCTCATTCAAATGAAATTTTCCTGGTTCTTGGTATGAGGATTCTAACTGTACTCTGGACATTTGGGATATTAGCTCTGAGACTCTGGATCCTACTTAACCTTTTTTTGCAGGCAGTCCCCTGTTTAGATGTTGCCTACAGGTACAAGTGTAGTGGAAGTTCCCTGCTGGCCCCCCTGGCACCATCCCAGCAAAAGGACAACACAGACTCACCATCTCCTCACCACCAGGTCAGGGGGGGAAGCTCACTGTCTCCAGGTGGGAACAGCACCACAGGGTAGGGCTGAGGGAATTGGGGGGAGTTCTTCCCTTGCTGTTTGGCTGGCATGAGTTTGGCACTGTCTGCAGTTCTGCCCTTTTCTCGGTCCTTTGACTAAAGTGAGCAGACTTCCTGTGGGGATGTTTCTATTCATGCCTGTGGATGGCTGCAATTTACTGACTTCTCCAGCTCCCAATCTGGGACGCATAAGAGGCAAAATGAAAACCCGAGGATCCACTGCCAAGTTATTCCTCAAGCCTCAAGGTCCCTAACCAACCCACCTAGCCAGCCCAGGGAGGAAGACACTTGTGTAAAAAGACAGCAGAGCACCCTGAACACCATGAAAGAGGGAGGCTAGCACCCTGTAGGAGAGAGGGGGCCTCCCCCCACACAGTCAGAAGTACAAATTCAAACACTAACATGTCCCAGGTTCCCTCAAAGACCTCCCTAAGAAGGGCTGTGGAACCTCAAACTGAAGTCAGTCTTTCCTGAGGAAAAGCACAGACTCATTTATTAACATTTTTATATTTTCTTGATTTAACAGATTTATGGAAATGTCATTCACATGTCATTCAATTTACTCATTTACAGTGTAAAATTTGGGGCGCCTGGGTGGCTCAGTCAGTAAGTGTCTAACTCTTGGTTTCAGCTCAGGTCAAGATCTCATGGGTCATGGGATCAAACCCTGTGACTGGCTCCTTGCTCAGCTGGGAGTCTACTTGAAAGATTATTTCTCTCTGCCCTTTCCCCTGATCGTGTTTTCTCTCTAAGAATGGATAAATAGGGCTCCTGGGTGCCTCAGTGGGTTAAAGCCTCTGCTTTCAGCTCAGGTCATGATCTCAGAGTCCTGGGATCGAGCCCCGCATCGGGCTCTCTGCTCAGCAGGGAGCCTGCTTCCCCCTCTCTCTCTGCCTGCCTCTCTGCCTACTTGTGATCTCTCTCTCTCTGTCAAATAAATAAATAAAATCTTAAAAAAAAAAAAAAAAGAATGGATAAATAAATCCTTAAAAAAATAAAAACAAAGCGTAATATTCAATGGTCTTTCATATATTCATAGAGTTGTGCATCTCATCAATTTTAGAATATTTTCGTTACCCTACAAAGAAATCTCATACCACTTAGTTATCAACCCCCAACTATTCCCCCCACTCCCAACGCAGGAAACCACTAATCTACTTTCTGTCTCTACTTTCTGATTTGCCCATTCTGGATATTTCACATAAATGGAATCATACAGGGGTGCTTGGGTGGCTCAGTCAGTTGGGCATCTGACTTCAACTCAGGTCATGATCCTGGGGTCCTGGGATTGAGCCCCACATCGGGGTCCCCGCTCAGCAGCGGGTCTGCTTCTACCTCTCCCTCGGTGATCTTGCTCACTTTTGCACTCTCTCAAATAAATAAAATCTTAAAAATAAATAAATGGAATCATACAATATACTGCCTTTTATGACTGCTTTCTTTCATTTAGTATAATGTTTTCAAAATTCATCCATGTTGTAACATGAGTCAGTACTTCATTCCTTGTTATTGCAGAACCATATTTCATTGTATGAGTATACTACATTGTGTTTATCCATTCATCGGTTGATGGATGGATATCTAACTCTACGTTTAACCATGTGAGAAACTGCTAGACTCTATTACAAAATAGCTGCGCTATTTTGCATTCCTGCCAGCAATGAATGAGGGCTCCAATTTCTCCACGTCCTTGGCAACACTTGTTATCATCTGTCTTTTTTATTATATCCATTCTAGTGAGTATGAAGTGGTATCTCATTGTGGTTTCAATTTGCATTTCCCTGATGGCTAATGATATTGAGCATCTTTTTATGTGCTTATTGACCATTTGTATATCTCCTTTGGAGGAATGTCTATTCAGATATTTTGCCCATTTTTAATTGGACTGTCTTTTTATTATTGAGTGGTAAGAGGCTTTTTTATATATTCTGGATACTGGACCCTTTCATATATATGACTTACAAATATTTTCTCCCATTCTATGGGTTGTCTTTTCACTTTCTTGATGCTGCCCTTTGATGCATAAAACTCTTCCATTGTGATGGTGTCCAGTTTATTTTTTCTTTTGTTGCTTGGGCTTTTGTATCCTATCTGAGAAACCACAGCCTTACCCAAAGTCACAAATATTTACTCCTATGTTTTTCTTCTAACAGTTTTATAGTTTTAATTCTTACATTCAGATCTTTGATCCATTTTGAGATGAATTCCATATAGTGTGAGATAAGGATCCAACTTCATTATTTTGCTTTGTGGCTATCCCGATGTCTCAGCACCATTTGTTAAAAACATTATTCTTTCCCCATATAATAATCTTTGCACACTTGTCAGAAATCCGTTGACCATTTACCCACAATGTCAAGCAATTTTTTTCCTGGTTTGAGTGAAAAATCCAAACCAGGAATAGAAAGTCTTCCTAGAGGAGAAGGTGTTTGACTTGTGTCTTAAAAGACGAACAACAGGGTGCCTGGGTGGCTCAGTCAGTTAAGCATCTGCCTTTGGCTTGGGTCATGATCCCAGCGTCCTGGGATCAAGTCCCACATTGGGGTCCCTACTCCACGGGGAGTCTGCTTCTCCCTCTGCCCCTCCTCCCACTAGTTCTCTTAATCAATTTCTCTCTCCCTCTCTCTCAAATAAATAAATAGTCTTAAAAAGAAAAAAAGACAAACAATAGATTAACTGAAGAGACAGCAGGGAGAACTCAAATGGGAGCATCAAAAGGAGTGAAGTCTTGGGCTGAGATCAAGAGCTGTGCTTTAGTATGTGAGGCAGAAGAAGGCCCTTGTTCTCCCCAAAGGCTTCACCACCAGCAGAAAAGTGATCCTCACGGAGTGTAGAAGAATAGGAGGACAAAGAAGGAAAATGACAGGGCCCTAGCCATTTTAGATCTCCTGAGGTTATCAGATGAGAGCAAATCATCAGTCTTACCGTATCTTCCCTCATCTTCCCTTCTCCTATCTTTCAGTGGTAAGCATCTTGATCATTACTAAACAGAACTATCCCCTGAGAAACAAATATTCTCACCTTCTAGGATGGGAACTTCCTTAGTCACCTCAACTTAAGAAGGGGTTCTAGCCCTGCAAAAATTAGTGTGCAGACTTCCCACAAGGCCTTTTGCATTTGGAGAAGTCCCCTTGGGGGTGTCGAGATCTAGTTTGGTGGCTTGGCCACTTGTCATACACGTGAATACCCTCTGAGAGGGGCAGAGCCTGCTCACAGGTTTAAGTTGTGTACAACCCAGCAGCCCTTTTGGCCGGATTCAAAACGACACCGCTGTCTGAGAAATATCAGTTTAACTCCAAATATTTTTTTAAATGAATAACTTTCCCATAGATTTTCTTGTGAGGCAGCAATGGTATTTTACAAAGAGGACACACAGTAGACCTTTGTTACAGCCCCATTAGGCATGGCACCCTCTCTCATGGGCTCTCACCACCACACTCCTCCACCCTCCACAGACCCATAACCCTTCATGCAAACTCACCTCCTTCCTGAAGTCCATGATTCCAACATATGACCCACCCTGCCACTGGGCAATGGAGCATGTGTCCCATTCTGACTGTTCTTCTTGCTATGGGCAACACCCCAGGAATTCTTATGAGTAAAATCCACCATTTCATTAGATGGACAAATCTAACCATTGTCTCTAAAGCCGAAGAGATCGACTGGAGCTTGGCATGACTTTCTCACCCACAGAAAAGCAAGCTATGAGAGCTGAAACTGTCTCTCAAGTCCCTTTTCCAAACATGAAAACATTTCCAACAAAAACTTTATCTCTCATTAAAATAAGCATGTATTACAGGGTCCAAAAGGCCCTTCACCCCAAATTTCTCCAGCATTAGGCTGAAAATGCATGTCCCTGGAGTCACTAATGGTTGGACACAAAGGCAGAAGATTTAGTTCATGAAAGGTCACTTAAAATGCATGAGCAATAGAATGCTTTATGTTGATGATACCACAATTTTTTTCAAAAAAATTGCATGGCCAATGGAAAATGATAGTGTATGTAAGAGATGAACAAAAGCTAAATTTACAACAGTCCTACATTGTGACTATATTTAATGTCCCTGAACTGTACACTTAAAAATGGTTAAAATGGTCAATTTTAGGTTAGGTACATTTCACCACAATTTTTTAAAACTCCATAAAGAGGGGCACCTGGGTGGCTCTGTCAGTTAAGCATCTGCCTTCAGCTCGGGTCATGATCTCAGAGTCCTGGGATCGAGTCCCACAATGGGCTCCCTGCTCAGTGGGAAGTCTGCTTCTCCCTCTCCCTCTGTGTGCTCTCTCTCTCTAATAAACAAATAAACAAATCCTTAAAAAAATAATGAAATAAAATAAAACTCCATAAAGAGATTACAGTTTTTTCCCTTTTCTTTCTTTTTTATATTTTCTATAGAAACTATATACATATGTTCTCTGTATCTACATCTATGTATCAATACATACATATATTCTATATATAATACATAAATATATATGGCATATATACAAATTATATACATATATTCTAATAAGCATGCATTATTTTATGGGCAGCAACATAGTATATTTGACATACTATATCATATATTGTGGAATGAGCATGCCCTTCAGAATCAGACAGACCTGCATTTAAATACTTGTTTCATCATTTACTATTTTTGTTCCTTTGGTTTCTAAATTTCATTTTCTTCATCTATAAAGTTGGTATAATGCCTATCTTGCAAATCTCTTGTGAAGACAAACAATAACAAACGCAAAGCACGTACCGCGGTCTAGCACATAGTTGAAGACCAGATACTGTTAGTTTTTATAATGAGAAAAAATAAGCCTTATTTTCAAATGATGACTAAATAAGTGTATGGTAAATGTGTATATGTTACCTGGTAATGGCTCCCATAGTCATTTCCTATTCAATAATTCAATTAATGTCTATTTACTGAGTGTTAACTATATGCCAGGCACTATGCTTGCCACATTAGCTGAGATCAATTGCTGAATGAATGTTTTGACACTCTTAGATTCTGAGAAGAGAACATTCAAGGGCAGCAAGATTCAGAGGTGCAGGTGCATTGCAAGCACAAGCTCTGGGGAAGGGAGAGAGAAATGAAAAGCATCTGACCAGGAAGACGGGACATCTGAGCAAGGCACCTAAGATCCTGAAGCCATTCTCAGGTGGATACTTGACATAGAACCTAATTGCAGAACTTTCCTTATGGCCTCTTTAGCTGATCCTTGCCCCACTGAACCAGGATAGCCAGATCCAAAGTCGTGGTCTACTAGTCAGGGCTGTGTTTGGCTGAAAGTCACTGTGGTTTTTTTGCTAGGGCTGCCATAATGACATCACAGACAGGGTGGTGTATACAACAAAAACTTATTTTCCAGGGGCCCGAATGACTCAGTCAGTTGAGCATTCAACCCTTGATTTCAGCTCAGGTCATGATCTCAGAGTCCTGAGATCGAGCCCCACGTCAGGCTCTGGGCTCAGTGCAGAGTCTGCTAGAGATGCTCTCTCTCCCTCTCCCTCTGTCCCTCCCCCTGCTTGTGTTTCCCCCCCCCCTTTCTCACTCACTGTCTCTCAAACAAATAAATGAAATCTTTAAAAATAAATAATAAATTAATTAATTTTTTTTAAATAAAAATTTATTTTCTCACAGTTCCAGAGGCTGAAAGTCCAATATCAGGGTATCATCAGATTTGGTTTCTCCTGAGGCCCCTCTCCTTAGCCTGTAGATGCCTGTCTTCTCCATGTGCATTCATATACATATTTCCTATGTGCTTTGGCCCCTGATATCTCTGTGTGTGTCCAAAGTTTCTCTTCTTGTAAGGACACCACCAAGATAGGATTAGGGCCCCCATATGACCTCATTTAACCTTAATTACATTTCTAAAGGTCCTATCTCCACATATAGTCATCTTCCGAGGTACTGGGGGTTAGAATTTCAACATACGAATTTGAGGGGACACAATTCAGCCCATAACAGCCACCAAAACCCTACCTTAAAATAAGGAGTCCTCTGTCACATGTAGCAAGAAATCTGGAAGTAGTTGTTCAGGGCTACTACTCAAAGATATGATCAGGGGCCCTGCTTCTTCTAGTTTCCTGACTTCCATCCCTAATGTGGTTTTCAACCTCAAGGTCACAAGATGGCTGCTGCACTTTTACTCCAAGCAGATGGCAAAAGGCCTAAAGTTATGCTATTAGAGCATGTCTCTTTTCAGTATTTTCCAGAAGCACCACAAGGTGACTTCCGCTCCCCCCTTATTGGCCAGAATGTCACGCAGCAACCCGTAGCTTCAAAGGAGTCATGGAAAATGAGCATTGTGCACTGTGGTCATGGTTTCCCTGATAAGATCAGGTTTCCACTGCCAAAGGACAAAAAGAGAATGGCATTTGCATAAGAATTAGCAGTGCCTTGGGGCACCTGGCTGGCATAGTCAGTTAAATGTCCAACTCTTCGTTTGGGCTCAGGTAGTGATCTCAGGGTCATGATATCGAGCCCCACGTCCAGCTCCATGCTCAGCACGGAGTCTGCTTAGATTTCTCTCTCTCCCATTCCCTCTCCCCCTCCCCACCCCAAATAAATGAATAAATAAATCTTTAAAAAAATAGAATTAGCGGTGCCTTCCCCGGTATGGTGGTGAAGGTCCTACTGCTCTAATGGCAGGCATCAAAAATACTGGAGGAAAAGTGCTGGGTTGCTGGGGAAATACGTGATTATCAGGGAGGGAGGAAACCAACTAGCCCTCAGAATCAGGAGGAGGTACTTGGAGTTTCCATAGGCTATAAGAGAGGGAGGGGATGCAGCCAGAAATAGACTTTGGGGAGCAAAAGAAAAGGAGATGAAAGTTATTGATAATCAGGGGCAAAGATGGGCAAATGAAATTTTATTTTCTTTGTTATGTTTAAAGATTTCTTTTAAAGATTTCATTTATTTATTTGAGAGAGAAAGCAGAGCAAGAAAGCACAAGCAGGGGGGTGGGTAGGGGCAGTGGGAGAAGCAAGCTCCCCACTGAGCAGGGAGACGGAGTCGGGGCTCAATCCCAGGACCCTGGGGTCATGACCTGAGCCAAAGACAGATGCCTAACTGATTGAAGCACCCCAAGATTTTCATTTTTAAGTAATCTCTGCACCCAACATGGGGCTCAAACTCAAAACTGAGATCAAGAGTTACATGCTCCATGAACTGAGCCAACCAGGTGCCCTGGGCTATTAAAAATTTAAAAAGGAAGAGCTTGGGAGCACCTGGATGGCACGGTTGATTGAACAACTGACTTTTGGTTTGGGCTCAAGTCCTGATCTCGGGGTCATGGGATCGAGCCCTCCATTGGGCTCTGTGCTTGGTGCAGAGTCTGCTTGAGATTCTCCCCTGCGCACTCTCTCTCTCTCCAAAATAAATCAATCTTTTTAAAAATAAAATAAAGAAGGAAAAGCCCGGTGGTAGAAGGGCCCAGATGGGATTTGGGGCAAACAAAACATCCAGAGAGTAAGGGAGTGCAGTGGAAAGTGCAAAGTAAAGCCCTCCTCCTCCTGCTCTGGGATCTTCTGCAAAGTCCACATTATTCATTAATGTTTTATTGGGTGGGGGAGGGGCACGCCGAAGGGACACTGAGTTTCACGTCGAAATTGGTGGTGGCTGCACAGAGACTGCTCACAGTCAAACCGAGGAGTTTGGAAAGGGAGACTATGAATCCCTGGGAATCCACAGAAATGAGGGATATGTGCTGGGCTTTCACAGACCGAGAGCTGATGAAGGGCTGAGCCAAGGGTTCTGTGGGCCCCGACCATCATCTAAGCTTCGTAAGGGAAGGACAGTGATGGGGCACCTGGGTGGCTCAGTGGGTTAAAGCCTCTGCCTTAGGCTCAGTCATGATCTCAGGGTCCTGGGATCGAGCCCCGCATCGGGCTCTCTGCTCAGCAGGGAGACTGCTTCCCCCTCTCTCTCTGCCTGCCTCTCTGCCTACTTGTGATCTCTGTCTGTCAAATAAGTAAATAAAATCCTTAAAAAGGGGGGGAGGGGGAGGGAGGAAGGACAGTGGCTAAAAAAGACATGATTTCTTCCTGAGATCTCTCTTCCACTGCTACCTGACCTGGGTAAGAGGAAACCACCATATATAAAAAGATAGCCCCAAATATGTCCTCTCCAAGAGAGAATTTCCCAAGGATCTGCTCTCAGCCAACAGCCAACAACCAACTGTCCTTCCAGCTGCACGCTCCCTATATCCCTTCCTTGCTCTGTATTTTACATAGCATTTATCGCCATCTGGCATACTATACCTTGGACATACCTATTTGCTTATAGTTTATCTCCCTCAACTCAAATAGAAGCCCCTTGAAGGCAGGGATTTTGTTTGTGTTCTTCATACCATATTCCCAGCTCCTGGCACACAGTAGATGCTCAGCAAACATGTGTGAATCAGAGACATGATCTCCCAACACAGTATTAGCTGAAAACTGATGAAGTCTGTACACAGGGTCACGAATGTGTTTGCCTTTTAATATAGAAATCCTAGCGTTTATGTAACGTGAAGACTCTAATTGAGTCTCCAAGTGATGGCATCTCAGACAAACTGACAGACTCATGTGGGAGATACTTGAAGGCAGATAGAACTTCCTGACCCACTTCCAGTCACACGTTGGAATCAGCTGTTTCCTTCCGGGGGGTAAATCCCACAGGAGAGGTGAGCGGGGTGCTGAGTGAGCTGGGAGAGTGGGGTCAGGACCTGAGTCCAGCCTCCCTGGGCAGGGACCTGGCTGCTTCTCCTCGGAAGGAGAAGGCTCTTGAGCCAGCCCGCAGTCCTGAGTTGGAGTTCTGCCCCGTGACACACCACAGTGTCATTCTGGGGGAGTTTATGGCGTGATTAATATGGAAATCTGCAACAGTGCTGCTGCAAGCTGCTCGCCCCTTTATTAATAATAATTATTCACAGCCCAGGAGTCAAAGGCGTTTCTGCTTGGGTGTTCATTAAACCTGGCCCCATAAAGAGTAGGAGAAAGGCAATAAATCAGCGCTGGATCCAATCACCTCGTGTCCCTGGAGGTAGAGGTCTGTACCATCAGAAATTCAGGTGACAACCAGAAAAACTAACCTCTGTGAGAGCCTACTCACTGAGCGGTAAACTGCACAGACTAGCCCACGGTCATCAGCTCTGGGCCACCCTGGTCCCCCACTCGCTCCTGAGGAGGGAGGTCTAGGACCAGGTCCCGTCATATTCAGATACCCTCCAGCAATGGAGAGGTGAGGAAAGAAAGACAGAGCGGAAATCTGGAGGCACTGCAGAAATCCCCCGGACTCCCACAGGTCCCACTGATCCTGGAATGAGAGGTTCCGGGTTATGACTGGGAAGAGAGGGAGAACACTGATCCAATACATATACTCTACCTGAGGAAAAATGGGGGACCATTTCGTTGACTTGTCTCAGAGCCGAGGAAATAAATAACATCCATGTGGGGTTTATAGTTGACAAAATTGTTGTTTTTGTCATTTATTTTTGTGATTTTCACCACATTTCACACTCCACATGTGTTGAGTCTTAACACAATCATTTGTTATTTCTCATGATTCTGTGGGTTGCCTAGGCTCGGCTTCCTGACGTAGCAACTAGATCTTAAGATGACCCACGCAGAAGCTACAAGGCCTCCAAAGGTCTGGGCCAAGGAGTCACACTGTGTCATTTCTACCACACTCCGCTGGTCAAAGTCACAAGGCCAGGCTGGGTTCAACGGGAGAGAAAGCCGACTCCCCCTCTTGATGGGAGAGGTGTTATGTGTATACAGCTTGGCTTTCCATCGGCCACAACTACATACCCTTCAACAAAGCAGACCTACTTTCTCCCTGGATGACTGTGTGCTCACAACCTAGCCCACATGGGCCTTGATAGGAAAATGAGATCCAGTGTCTGGTCTGACCAAAGGGAGTCTGGGTAGGAGAACCTTCTAAAATTCCCTTCTGATGGGGCACCTGAGTGGCTCAGTTGGTTAAGCGTCTGCCTCTGGCTCAGGTCATGATCCCAGGATCCTGGGTTCAAGCCCCGCATGGGGCTTCCTGCTCAGGAGGGAGTCTGCTTCTCCCTCTCCCCCTCCCCCTAACCCACCCCAGCCCCCCACCCCAGCTTGTGCTCTCTCTCGATATCTCTCTTTCAAATAAATAAATAAAGTCTTTTAAAAAATGAAATAAAATAAAATTCCCTTGTGAATCTGTGGCTTTCTCTACCTCACAAAGGCTTTCAATTAAAAATGCCTTAATTTGGGGCGCCTGGGTAGCTCATTTGGTTAAGCGTCT
This sequence comes from Potos flavus, assembly GCA_028534135.1. Classification (NCBI taxonomy): domain Eukaryota; kingdom Metazoa; phylum Chordata; class Mammalia; order Carnivora; family Procyonidae; genus Potos; species Potos flavus. The sequence goes on from CM052883.1 coordinate 79,597,901, forward strand.
GCCTTTGGCTCAGGTCATGATCCTAGGGTCTGGGATCGAGTCCCGCATCGGGCTCCCTGCTCAGCGGGGAGCCTGCTTCTCCCTCTCCTCTGCCTGCCGCTTCCCCTGCTTGTGCACACTCTCTCTCTCTTTCTCTGACAAATAAATAAATAAATAAAATCTTTTTTAAAAAGCTCTAAATTAAAAAAAAAAAGCTTTAATTTATTCTTTGAGCTTCAAGACATTTTTTTAAAAAGGTGAAAATCTATCTTCCCTCAGCCACCAAGCCTTAAATTATACACTACGTTTACTGATCTTTTACTTCCACAGTGAGGTCAGAACCAACAGACTCAGCTGAATTTGTTCCTCAAGTTTCTATCGGCCCGCATTTTTCTATCATAAGGGAAAGAGGACAATTTGGATCAAGAGTCAAATAAGAAGATCCTTTCTCGGCGTTTCTGTGGGAGAGCCTGAGACTGACAAATGGAAGGGGAAATTGCATCAGACTGTAGGAAAAGAGGTATCAGCACAGGATTTTTGAACCAAACAAACAAGAGTTATGTGAGATGATGAGGACTAACTTTCCCATCCAAACAATAAGAAGGTTCTTCCTTGAAAAGTGCCCGATACTGGCCCCAGTGTGCAACAAAAAAAAAAATCTTCCTTTTCGAAAAAAGAAAAAAATTTAAAGTATCAGAAACGCAAGTTCTTTTATACAAAATTCCAAATATTGTTGAGCAAATTTATTGATGAAACTGATCAAAAGTCCCTGAAAATTCCAAAACTTGCTCACATAGATCACTAGCCCCATGCTCCTCTGTACTATTGCTTGAGGGGTCGTTTGCTTGGTGGGTTGGGTTTTTTTTTTGCTTTTGCTTTATCTTCACATAAAATGTCATCAAAGCATCAAATACAGTCGATTCCTAAGAACAACGTGTCTCACACTCCTAAACGCAGGCCACCTGCCTACCAGCCTCTGACCTGCTGCTCTGTGGACATTTCTAGAAAACCTAGAAGAACTCTTGACGCAGGATCCCATGCAGACAACAAAGAAATGAGTCGTGCCCAGCTAGACTCTTGCTACAAACTGCATGACTCTGAGGGTCTTTTACTGACGCTAAATACATAGCAGGATCCTGAGAGTAACTTTCAGTCCTTCCACCTAAGAAACCAGTAAAAACCCCATCCTGTTCCTTTTTTTTTAATATTTATTTATTTGTTTATTTGTCACAGAGATAGAGAGAGAGTGTGTGAGTGCACACAAGCAGGGGGAAGGAGCAGAGGGAGAGGGAGAGAGAGAATCTCTTCAGACTCCTCGCTGAGAGGGGAGCCCAACGCGGGGCTCCCATCTCACGACACTGAGATCACGACCTGAGCAGAAACCATGAGTCAGACACCTGATAGACTGAGCCACCCGGGTGCTCCGCCCAACCCTGTTCTTTTCCCACATCTTCTACACGAAGATGCTGCTTCCCTTAAGCCAGGACCCAGATTGTTACCTGCAGGAAATCTCTGCCAAAGCTGTAACAGAAGAAGTGACCCTACATACCAAGTATTTTATGCGCTTGTAATAATGTTAAGGGCTTCCCCCAGTGTGACCTGCTATCAGCTTCTACATTTCCCTGGGAACAATCGCTTCGTGTTTGGCCCACACTCCAGAGAAGGAAGGGAGAGCTTTGTCGTTCTTGCTAGCTTGTCATAGGTGACCTCCCCCTCGGACCCTCTCTCGCCCTCTCTCACCGTCTGCTCAGTCCCTCACGGACACATTCATAGCCACTGTCGCATGGGCCACACAAGTACTCAAAGCCCAGATCACAGTTGTCCTAGAGCTGCCAGCGACTCAAGATCACCAACTCCATCCCTCTTGTTGCAGAGATGAGGAAACTGAGACCCAGAGAAGAGAAGTCATTGACTGGTGTTGGCACAGAGGGAAAAGACTAGAACTTGAGGATCCTAACTTCTGAGCAATTCAAATGGGACTGACTTTGGATTCCAGACCAGCCAGAGTCTTGGCAGCGAATGGGGATCTCTCGAATCTCTGGGTCACCTCCCAAGCCCAAGCCTTCCATCTGTCCCTGCCTTCTAAGTCCCTCTGTCCCCCCCTTCTGTAGCCATGGCTCACGTTTGTCTAATGGAAGTGTCCACAAGCAGGGCCAGCTTCACGGGTGTGGGATCCGTGTAGTCACTCAGGGGCTTGCTGAGTTTAAATTCTGCTGCCGCCATCTTGAAATTTTTGGCAGTGTTCAGACATGGGGCGCCACACTTACACTTTGCACTGGGCCCTGAAAGTGACATAGCCAGTCCCATGCACAGTACATACCAATGAAACAGTCAGCCCTGACTACCAGCAAGAGACACAGAGATCAAAACTCTCCTTCATGTATTGAATGTGGGCAGAACGCGTTACAAAGCCACAGTGGCCTCCCCCATACTTCTCTTCCAAGGAGGATGAGCAAAGAGATCAATAAGAATCATCGTTGAAAAAAAAAAAAAAAAAAAGAATCATCGTTGAGAGTCTCCCCTTCCCGTGCTGTGGGCACAGGGAGGCGACCCTTGCCCTGATCCCTGGGGCAAGTGCAACCTTGGGCTAATTAACAAACCTCTCTGAGGCCTTGTTCCTTCTTCTCTCCAATTATAAAAGCAATAAGTGCTCATTATAGAAAAACCGAAAAGTGCGGGAAAACAGAAGGAAAGGCATCTATAACCTCATTATCTAAGTACCACCATTGTGAACACTTGGGGGTTTTCCTCCAGCCTTCTCTCTGTGTCTGAGTTTTGCACTTTCACATAGGCAAGGAAAGCCCGCCTATCTCCCCCTCCCCCCAGAAAGAGGATTGGTAATCTCTGGGGGCTTCTGCTGCTGGTGGCCTTGACAGCCAAGGGATAGAAGGGAGAACTGCTAGCTGACTTCAGGGATGGCGACAGAAGGTGGGCCTTGTCCCACTCCTAGGCCTCTCAGACCTGGCCTCAGGCCTTCACGTTCCCAGAAAGCAGAGTCCATGTTCCGTCTCCTTTTCAAGCTGGAAGCCCATCGGCCCCTCAGAGGCTATATCCCGTCTTCATAAAGGCCCAGAGCAGCTGGGGAATTGCTCTTGGGGACAGAGCACTCGGGGAAGCTGGGGGCCAGGCACTGTGTCTCTGAGAAGAAGGAGACATCGGGAAGGCCCGGGGCCTGCTGACCTACAGGTTCGGTCTGATGGCCCACACAGGTGCTGTCCGTCACCCCTGCCGTGTTGGCAAGCACAGCATTTTCATCTGAATTGGGTGCCAATATTTAAAACTCTGCATCTGGGCCCTCAGGTCCACACAGCGACAGCTCCCCAGAGACGGAGCCCGTGCGCCATGGCTGCCTCCAGGCCCCTCCGTTTCTCCCCTCACCTGCTCCTCAGCCCCCAGGCCTGCTTGCTGTGGGCCACGCTGGGCTTCAGGGGCATGCAGGCCCAGGGGAGATGCGAAATGAGGTTCCTAACTTCTGTCCTTACACTTTTCATAGTCTACTTTTTTCCCTGCCCATCATCACAGAAGCAATTAGTAACCAAGGGAAAGCAACCAAAAAGCAATCAGCATTATCTGGATGGGAAATTTAACCGTGACCACGGGCTGAGATGCTGTGAAGCCAAACTCTGTTCGGTACATCTTCTTTCCTAACAGTAACAAAGAGAGGTTCCCACGGCAACTGGGGCCTGGGGCTTGGCGGTCAGTTTTGCTGATGCTGGTGCTGACCGCTCGGCAATCAGAAAGCGGGCGGGCAGTGGGGGTGGGGGGCGTGGAGCAAAGCCAAGGAGCAAACGTTGGCTACAAATGTGAAAACCCTTAGTTTGGTTGTTAGCTCTCTTCTGTGGTTGGCTTTATGTTTGGCAAGCGTGGACAGTTGCTTCTGCATGCTGACCTCTGGATTTGGGGGGTAGAAAAGATCACTGACCCAATTTCTTTCTTTTCCTTTCTTTTCCTCCATCGTGTGTGGGAGCAGTGTCCCCTGTACTGTTTTTGAGTAGCTCTTCATATCTGTGTACCATTCATTCCTTCAATAAGCACTTACCGAGCCTCTGCCATGGGAACAAAACAGACACGGTCCCTTGCGGAGGTAAAACCATAGACAGATGATCACCCTAAAACTGTGTTGGCTCCTCTGCAGGGAAAATGCAGGTAACTATAAAAAGTATTAAAGACCTTTTTGTTTTATTGCATTAAAACCTGCTGTTCTGAAAAAAAAAATAATGAAGTGTCAGGGTAAGGGGGCATCTGGGTGGCTCGGTCAGTTAAGCATCCGACTCCTGATTTCGGCTCAGGGCATGATCTCAGGGTCTTGAGATCGAGCCCCAGGTCCAGCTCTGCGCTCAGCAGGGAGCCTGCCTGAGATTCCCTCTCCTTCTCTCTGTCCTCCCCCCACTTGTGCACATGCATGCACTCCTTCTCTCTCTCTCTCCAATAAATACATAAATCTTAACAAAAAAGATACTCTCTCACCCTCTCCCTCTGCCCCACCTCCCCTTTTCTAGAAAAAAAGAGTATAAGGGTAAGCCTAATTTACAATGGAAGGGCCTAGAAGTTCTCTGTGAGGAAGGGCCATTTCCTTGAGACTACAGGATGAACCTGAGGAAATCAGGCAATGGGCCTTCCCAGCAGAAGAGCAAACACAAAGGCTCCAAGGTGTGTGAAACATGAGCACATTCTAGGCTCTGAACAGCCACTGTGACACACAGTAAACAAGAGGACACTGGCCCACGATGACGCTGGAGAGAGAGGCAGGGGTCAGCTCGCAAGCAGCTTTACAGTCTAGGCGGTGATTTTATCCCAAGGGCAGTGGAGCATTGAAACAAAGGGACTGTATGGCAAAGAGATGAGAAAAGAGATTATGACAGGTTGAATTAAGTAGTGGCAGGCAGGGTGAAGAGAAGGAAATGATTTGAGATCACTTTTTAGGTAGAATTGACAAGCCTCTGTGATGGGGGTAAAGGGGCCAGGGGAAAGAGTATTCAAGGATGACTCATGGTAATTAATTTTTAAAATGTAAAAGTCTCTTAAAGATATGAAAAGATGCTCAGCCAGGCTCACAATAATGGAAATAGAAGTTAAAACCACACAGAGATACCAACTGTCCCTTACCAAATAAACAAAAACCTGAAAACTTCACAAAACATGGTGACGATAAAGCTATGGAGAAACAGAAATTCTCTTACATTGCTGATAGAAATGCAAAATGGCACAATCCCTGTGAAAGGGGATTTGGCAACATCTAGGAAAACTATATCTGCATTTGCCCTTTGTACCAGATATCCTACTTCTATCCCAAAGAAACACCAACAAAAATAAAGAAAAAAAAGGATCTTCACACAGAACTATTAATCACAGCATTATTAGTAATAGCAAAAGGCTGAAAAACCCAAATATCCATCAACAATTAAACATACACTTTCACATCACTCAGCAATTCCATTCCCAGACATTTGCCCGAGAGAAATAAAAGTGCATCCCCAAGGGCGCCTGGGTGGCTCAGTGGGTAAAGCCTCTGCCTTCGGCTCAGGTCATGGTCTCAGGGTCCTGGGATCAAGCCCCGCATCGGGCTCTCTGCTCAGCGGGGAGCCTGGTTCCCCCTCTCTCTCTGCCTGCCTCTCTGCCTACTTGTGATCTTTCTCTCTGTCGAATAAATAAATAAAATCTTTAAAAAAATTATTATTAAAGGGAAAGAATCAAGCAGTTCAGTTCCTGTACAGACTATGTTTCAGGGTGCAACCTCTACCATGGTCCTTTTAGATTCTGCTAAACGTCAGACTCAGGAGCCAACAGCGGGCCTTGGGGGGGCCATAGTGCAGGAACACAGATGGCCAGTAGGGCGGCACCAGGCGCTCCTCCTCCACGGACATGTCCTACTCCATGCAGCAGCCCAAGGGCCACCCCAGGAGCTGTCCTCTCCCCAGGGAACAGCTCAGTGCTGGAGAAGGAGACCTCCCTAGGACCGGTGCAGGAGCCATGCTGGGGTAGAAGCCTCATGCCCCACAGGAAGCAATATCTCTGCAACGAGTCCATAGACAAGAGTTTCTGGGGTCCTCCCTGCGCTCAGGGAATCAGTGGTTGATTTTCCAAGGCATTTTCCAAAGAGGGATGTAACGGTCCTCTGAGTGGACCTGCCCCGCCTTCCACATTTCCGTGGTTGATTCGAACCCGGGTGGACTCCTGGCCCAAGGCCAGCCATTCTGCCAGTTGACCAGCAACCAGCCCACTCACAATTTAATTAACCCTACCTCACACCATATGCACATGAAAATTAATTCCAGAAGGACTGAAGACCTATAGTGAAAAGCAAAATAAAGCTTCTAGAAAAAACCGTAGGTGAATCTGTCATGAATCTCCAAGTGTGGGCAAATACATTTCGAACAGACAACAAAAGGCATTAGCCACAAAAGAAAAGATTGGCAACTCAGATTACAGTAAAATTAAGGATTTCTGTGAAGAGTCACCATTATGAGGGTAACAAGTAACAGATTAGAAAAAGATATTTGTGACACATTTATTTCTGAAAGGACTCATATTGAAAATATACAAAGAACGCTTACGAATTACTAAGAAAAAGACAACCCAATTTTAAAAAGGAAAAAGACGGGCACAATTTCACAAAAGAGGATATCCAAATAGCCAATACATGTATGAAAAGGTGCTCAACATTACTACATATGAATGGATAAAAAGGTGGGGAAGACCCCAATATGATACTGTGACACACCCACCAGGATGGCCACCAGCAACAAGAGATGGTGAGGACGCGGAGCTCCTGGGACTCTAAGGTCCTACCAGAGGCATAGTAAAATTATTCGACCACTTCATAAAACAATATGGCAGCATCCACTCAAGCCGAACTGGCCTTTACCAGTTTGCAAACTGGTAAAGTTTTCTATGACCCAGAAACCCCCCTCCTAGGCCTAGACCCCTCAAAAAATATACAAGAATATACACAGTAGCTTTTTTCATTGTAACCAAAACTGGAAACTCAAATGCCCACCAAAAGGAGAATGGATTTTATTTATATTTTTTAGATTTTATTTACTTACTTGATAGAGAGCAGAGCAAAAGAGAGAGAGAAAGCACACGAGCAGGGGTGAGGGGCAGAGGGAGAGGGACCAGCAGACTCCTCGCTGAGTGGGGAGCCTGACATGGGGCTCAATTGCAGGACTGCAAGATCATGACCCAATGCGGAGGCAGATGCTTAGCTGATCGAGCCACTCAGGCACCCCAAGGAGAATGGATTTTAGAATCAGTTTATTAAAAAAAAAAAAAAAATCAGTTTATTCATGCTGTGAATGACAGAGCAAAAAAGAGAGAGACGACTGAGAGAGGATTGCTGCCCCACACAAAGTCATGGCTGAATCCTGAAGACATACTGATGGAAAGAAGCCAGACACAAAAGAATATATATTTTGAGCTCATGTATACGAAGCTTAACAGAACAAATCTGCAGTGATGGAAATCAGAATGCCAGTTGCCTTTAGGGAAAGGGCCTCGGTGGGGAGGGGACACGAGAGCTTTCTGGAGAACTAGAAGCATTCTCTGATATCTCTTGATATCAGCCTCATCAGGTGTAGAAATGCATTCGTAACACTCTACTGTGTTAAATTTAGTATCTATGTCAAGTCTAATCTAATCTCTGTCAAATACGTGTATATTAAATCTTTTTAAAAAATTAATCATCTAACTAAGAGATCCTGTGTGAATCTGAGAACACATGCAGGGTAAGTGCTAGAGTGAGCCCCTGGCAGCCCCAGCCTAGAGAGAGAAGGCAAGGGGCTACGGCGAGGAAGCCAACCCCAAAGCTGAGAATGGAATGGAAGGCATTAGAAGCCTCAGGAGGGTCGTGGGAAGACCCTGAGAGTCAGGGATCAGGGGTCACTACAGAGTCCCCAGCCCCAGCTCCAAGTCCTGACTTCCTTTCAATGAGATCTCAGCATTCCAACCATAAACCCCATCATTACTTGAGGTGACTGGTGTGGAACCAAAGCTTGTGATTTGCTCTCTGGTCAGTTGTTTCCAAATATAAAACCCAAAAATGGGGAGAGTCTGGGCAAGCAGATGATAGGAGTACAAACTGGTATATTTTCTAGAAGACAGTTTGTGTCATATAAAGCAGAAGACTTAAAAATGAATACACCCTACGAATCTTAGGACAATATTTAGATATTCCCGGAGATTCGTTTAAAGACCAAAAAAGGGGGGGGGTGGCGCCTGGCCAGTGCATTTGTAAGAGTGTGCAACTCTTGATCTCGGGTCTGTAAGTTCGAACACCACGCTGGGTGTAGAGATTACGTAAATAAATAATTTTTTTTTAAAGCAAGAAAGGAAAATAACCAAACTGTTTAACAATAGCATTAAACTATTTCATTTATTCCTTACTGCATTTCAACAGTAAGAATTTCTTGCTTTGGCTTATTAGCTTCTCAGCCTTGGCGCTACTGACATTTAGGAGTTGACCATTCTTTGCTGTGGGCTGTCCTGTGCATGACGGGATGGGTAGCAATATCTCTGGTTTCTATCCACCAGAGGCCAGCAGTCCTTTCCCCCAGTTGCATGGATTTAAAAAAAAAAAAAAAAAAAAAAAAGTTTCCAGACATTGTAGGAGTCTCCTAGGGGACAAAACTGCGCCCAGCTGAAAATCACTGCTCTTCTGTTCCTCACACAGGCTGAGGAACCCTAAAGGCCTCTGAATGTTGCCCCTTTGAGTTGTCAAGGTATGCTTCTTTCCCGAGTGGTCAGTACAGCCTCTGTGAATTCCAACCCGCTGTGGCTGTGCTCCTGGAAGCACAGTGAGCAGTGTTCCGGGATGTGCAGGGAGGAGTGGGCGAGCAGGTGGGGAGCACCACTGTCCAAAGCCTTGGATGCCGGCCCAAGCAACCACCAGGACACAGACAGTCATTGTTTCAGAGCCGGCAAGCGACCAGACTTGAAGAATCAGACTTCACAATGTTGTGGCAGCAGGGCACGGGGTAGAATTGAGGAATGACGGTTTGGAAGACAGGAGACTAATGGGCTCTCGGAACAGGCCTGGCAATAAGTGATGGTGTTCTGATCTAGGAATGTGGTGTAGATAGTAGAAAAAAGGCACAAGAGGCATGGAGGAAATAAACTCTACTCGGGAGCAGGTGGAGAGACAAGGGAGAAGAGCCGAAGTTGACTTCCACGTCTTGGGCCTCAGTGGCCCCGAGGCAGAACCTATGAGAAGGGCTTGGGGCCGGTCCGGCTTGAGCTGGGCGGGAACCACAGACGGGCTGGAGGACAGCAAGCAGACCCCCCTGTGCTCCGAACCGCGGTTTCTTCCTCTGTGAGTAGAGTCAAATGCCCAACACACATGCTGCTGGGCAGATGAAGTATTTCCTGTGAGCCCCCCACACAGCGCCCAGCATTTGGTGCTCCCCCCACAGGGCCACCGACAGAAACCACAAGCAGCAATTTGCAAAGATAAATGACAAGATGAGTTCTGGCTTTTTATTAATATATAATTTGCATACTACAAAACTCATCCATGTAACAAGTACAGGTCACTGCTATTTAGGATATTTGCAAGGTCATACAACCATCACCTCTGACTGCTTCCAGAACGCGTTCAACTCCATACCCATTAGCAGTCACTTTCCGCTCTCCCCTCCCCCTGTCCCGTGGCAACTGCCAGTCTACTTTCTGTCACCACAGACGTCCCTAGTCTGGACTTTCATTTAAGTGGACTCATATAGCAGGTGGCCTTTTGTGACTGCCTTCTGTCACTTAGCACGTTTTCGTGGTTCGTCCATGCTGTGGCACACGTCTGCACTTCATTCCTTACTGCCAAATAACATTCCACTGGGGGGAAATAGCTCATTTTGTTATCCATTCACTAGTTGAGGGACAGTTAGATGGTCTCCACTCTCAGGCCATTATGAGTAATGCTGCTATGAATATCAGCGTACAGGTCTCTGCACAGACTCGTATGCAGAGTTTTCAGCTCTCAAGTCCATATCTAGTCACGAAGATGCTCGGTCATATGGTACCTCTAGGTTTTTTTTTTTTTAAGATTTTATTTATTTATTATTTTATTTATTTATTTGACAGAGAGAGAGATCACAAGTAGGCAGAGAGGCAGGCAGAGAGAGAGGGGGAAGCAGGCTCCCTGCTGAGCAGAGACCCCGATGCGGGGCTCGATCCCAAGACCCTGAGATCATGACCTGAGCTGAAGGCAGAGACTTTAACCCACTGAGCCACCCAGGCGCCCCTAGGTTTAATTGTTAGAGGAACCGCCAGGTTGTTTTGCAAGGTGGCACCAAGTGGTGATCGGAATTCAAGGCTAGAGCACGAGCGCATCAGCTTGAGTGGATGGCGGCCCAGAAAAGACAGGCTAAGGAAGAAACGGAAACTCCTGGGAACAACACCTCCTCCACTTGTCCGGGCCTCCTGAGTTGTCATATAGAATGTGTCAGGACAGCTCCAAAAGTCAGAGGCTGTGATGAAAGGTAAAAACACTCTGACAAGGCAGGTGACAAAAATTCTTTTCTAACTTCATAGGAAATTGTAAGATCCAATTATAAAATCATAAAATCCAATTATAGTATGTTTGTTGCGATGCTAGCAATGGAAAAGGCGCTGCTGAAGGACAGAAGCAGCTGGACTGTGGAACGGGAGCATCTCCACGGAGCCTGGGGAGAAGATATCCATCTGTACCTCTGTGAAAGGAGCTTGGAACCATGAATGGACATTCACACAGCCATTAGCTAAGTGACAGTGCTTCTGATCAAAAGTTAACAGCAGCATCCACAAATATCTCAAAAGAAAGTTTTGAAAGTCAGTAGTATATTCAGGATAAACCACAATGCAGAAAATACACAGGCACCTTTAAGAGTTTTTTGTCATTTCCCAATTTACTACAATGTTTACTTGATTCTTTTGTAATCACAAAGTAACGCAAGTCTACAAAGATAACACTGTATAAAATGGGTCCTAAAGCAACGGTATGCACGTTTACATATTCCCCAAAGTGTCCCCACAACCCCTATCATACCTGTGACTGAACGCTAGGCAGTATCACCCTATTCATTCCTTCCTTCCAGTGTGTATAAAATACACGAGGATCGAAGTCAAAGTTCTTCTGCAGTTGGTTCCTATTTCCTCTTGTTTTCCTCAGTGAGGGTATTTTGGAAATATTCATATTTCCAGGCTGTTTTCAGTTTAAGGAAAGGCTGAGCTGTTTGATGACACAAAGCCAACACAGCCCAACAATCCAAGTGCCCATTGGACCAGTTTTGTTAGATAAGATGAAGTCATGGGTATCTGGGTGGTTCAGTCAATAAAGTGACTTTTGATTTTAGCTCATGATGTCAGGGTTGTGAGATTGAACCCCACACAGAGCTTCGCACTGGGCATGGAGCCTGCTTAAGATTCTGTCTCCCTTACCCTCTGCCCCTACCCTCATCCCCCCAAAAAAACCAAGATGGAAGTTCTGTCCTTGTCCTGTGACAGGTGGGATGGTAGGTGAGGCATGGAAAGGCTCACTAAGCCACCCAACTTGGACTCATGTTGTTCCCTACTAATGCCCACCCCCAAGACTAGCCCCCAAAAGACTGACAGCCAAGTTCTGCTAGCCGCAGCTGAAGAAGAGAACCTAGGGCCATCCCTCTGATTCGTTCTTCCTCTTGGGGATTTAAAAGTTAACTTCTGGGTGCGAACAAGAGAAGCCTTAAAATTTACTGATGTTGATCTTTTTTAACACCAATAATGGGTCTTTGTCTTAGTTGTGTCAGTTCTGGGTCTAATTAACTGGCGTCTTATCAAAGCAGAAGGGCCAACCCACAGACTCTGCTCCCCAAACACCTTAATGATTAAAACGATCTTGCGGTCTTCCCCCAGGAAGCAAAAACAAACACCCTGCCCTTTGTATCTCCCGACTGAGAAAAAGGCTCTGGCTTCACTTCAATTGCCAGGGTGAGCAAAAGGTTCATCAGTGGAAGGTTTGACAACGGGGCCATGGCAAAGGAAGCTGAAGTCCCCTCCTGACTTCTGAGCTGGTCTCGCTGGCTGGTCCAGCTGGTACACCCAGAGAGCAAGGCCAGCATTCTGTCACTGAAACACACAACTGAAATGGATGAATGCAGAACTCCAGCCAGAGCAGATGGCTGTGGGTAAATGTTAATTAATATTAAATGACACCAGATGATCACGAGTAACTGATTTAAGAAACAGGGTAAATAAGGAAAAAAACAAAATCACAAAGTAACTAACAAGCCCAACTTCCTTCTCTGGGGGTTCCATGTATTTTCATAGGTTTATTTCCCTTCAGTCAAAAGCCTTGAAGTCTTTATGGAAAGTAAAGGATTTCTGTGGCAATGGGAGAGAGCAGTGTACATACATCATTTTTCTATTGGTCCTGGCTCCTGCTCGGGACAGACTTGACCTAGAGAGAATGACAAGAGCCTCTGGCTCACTGTCTCCCATCTTCTCCTCGTTGTCTTCAACCGCCTCCAGGGATTCCCTGGCCTGATTACCGTCCAGACTTCTCCCTACCCCCAGAGACTCCTCCGCAACCAGGGCCAGAGATCCACTCTACTCAATCTCAAGGACTCCCTCAGCTCCACTTATGGCCCTAAATTCTACCCCAAAAGCCACCTGTGCAACATCTCCCCATCACAGTAAACGCAACACTTAGCAAACTGACCTTCTCTTCTTCCCGCAGAAACTAGCTCCCACTTTCCTACATGTGTGTGTCTTTTTTCGGCTCAGGCATCTCTGATTCTCCTCAAATGCTCTTCCATTCAGGCTGCTCTAACAAAACCACCACTGACTGGGTGGCTTCAACAACAGATCTGTGATCAAGTCGATCAAGGGATCAGCTAATTCAGTGTCTGGTGAGGGCCCACTTCTTTTTTTCTAATTTTATTTACTTATTTGTCAGAGAGAGACAGTGAGAGAGGGAATACAAGCAGGGAGAGTGGAAGAGGGACAAGAAGGCTTCCACCGAGCAGGGAGCCTAATGCGGGGCTCAATCCCACGACCCTGAGATCATGACCTGAGCTGAAGGCAGACGCTTAACGACTGAGCCAGCCAGGTGCCGCAGAAGGCCCACTTCTTGGCTCACAGACTAGTCTCCCGGTTCTGTCCTCGTGTGGTGGAAGCACGAGGAATCTCTGAGTCCCCTTCATCCAGGCACTAATTCCATTCATGAGGGCTTCACCCCATGACCTAATCACCTCCCCCAGGCCCCATGCCCAGTACCATCCAATTAGGGATTAGGCTTCATCATGCGAATATAAAGGGACACACATGTCCAGTCCACAGCATCCCCCCACCCCTCCACCCCTGATCCCAAGTTGACTCCTTCTTCCTTTATAGTGCACTGCACCTGCATCCCGTCAGGCCCACCACCAGCCACCCACGCTGACCTTTACAACCTCAGAGACGGCAAGCCCCTCCTCACAGGTCTCCCTGTCTTTGGTCTTTTCTATTAGTTAACATGACAGCCAGGATCCAAAACTGCGGGTGTCCGACTCCAAAGCTGCTCCCTCCCCGCTTCAAAAAAAAAAAAGAAAAAACCATACAGCCCCCCAATGTCTATCATTCAAAATCCAAATTCCTTAACCTCTCAATTCAGGCTTTTCTAAACCTAACAGTCTGACATCACCAGACGGTCTGCAATCAAGTGTGTGACATCCTCGTCCCTCTTCAGTTAACACAGGCATACCTCGTCCTACGGCACTGCGCATATACTGCGCTTACAGACTGAAGGTTTGCGGCAACCCTGTGTCGAGCAGGTCTGTCGACCCTATTTTCCCAACAGCATTTGCTCACTTCCTCTCTGTCACATTTCAGTAATTCTCACAATATACCAAACTTTTTCATATTTGTTATGGTGATCTGTGATCAAGGATCGCAACTAACTGAAAGCTCAGATACCATTTTTTTTTATAATTAAGGTATGTATTTTTTTAGACATAATACCATTGCAGGCTTAATAAACTACAGTACAGCATAAACATAACTTTTATAGGCACCAGGAAAAAATTCGCTTGACTTGCTTTATTGCGATATCCACTTTATTGCAATGGTCTGGAACTGAATGCATGACATTTCCAAGGTATGCCTCTACCATTTCTGCTCTGGTTTCAATTCTGTGCCACCAAGAAATGATCACCTCCTAGATCCATGCTTATCTAAATCCTACCTCTTTCATGAACTGGTTCAGATTATAGCTAAATTCCTATAACAACTGTTCACAAATTACTTAGCAATGACATTGTATAACACCTTGTCTAGTAATGACTTGAACTTTAACTCATAGTAAGGAACTCATAGATTGCTGAAGGGAAAACAGGTTGACCGTCTCTTCAAAAGCTAAACATAAAATCATCATTTTTACCATAGACTCTTAGGTATCCATACAAAAGAAATGGAAAAGCCCACTCATACACAAGACTTGCACAAGGATGATCAAAGCAACATTATGAAACTTAAACCTTCCTCATCTGATGAGTGGTTAAATGTGGAATACCCATACAAAGGAATATCACTCAGGAATAAGGAACAAACTACCAACACATGCTGTGGCGTGGATAAACTTTAAAAACACTATGCTAGGGGCACGTGGGTGGCTCAGTGGGTTAAAGCCTCTGCCTTCAGCTCAGGTCATGATCTCAGGGTCCTAGGATCGAGCCCCGCATCAGGCTCTCTGCTCAGCAGGGAGCCTGCTTCCCCCTCTCTCTTTCTGCCTGCCTCTCTGCCTACTTGTGATCTCTCTCTCTCTGTCAAATAAATAAATAAATAAAAGCTTAAAAAACAAAACAAAACACTATGCTAAGTGTTTAGACACAAAATACCACATATTATATGACTTCATTATATGAAATATCCCAAAAAGGCAAATTTAGGGAAACAGAAAGTAGATGAGTGGTAGCCTGGGGCTGGGATCTTTCTGGACAATAAAAAATGTTCTAAAATTGACAGATGATGACTGTTGCATTACTTTATAAATTAAATCACTTGAGTCAATTTCATTTGTAAAATGTACTTCAATGACGCTGTTAAAAATTCCAAAAAACTTATTAAAAAAAAAAATTCCAAAAAAATTACCCCAATTTTTTGAGTAGGCAAGTATTAGGTGAATGTTTAATCTCTTACCTGTTTGTATCTTTCTCACCACCCTCTCCCCTGCAAATAGACCCCATACGTCTTGAGGGCACAGACCTAGTTCCCCACTCATTTTTTCTATGCTAATTTTTAACACAAACTGCCCCTCACCCAAAGCTATACACACACGGTGTTCATAACTATTGGTGGATTTGGGTTTTGCCAAGTCAGGCTATAGAGTGAGGCTACCTCTGTATCCACATACAGAGGAAGAGTAAGTGTTTGAATCATAGCTCCTCTATTTCGTAACTGTGAACTCGGGGCAAGCGGGCTGCCTTCTCTAAGCCTGCTTCTGGTCTAAAATGGGGAAAACAGTGACAGCTACCTCACAGTGAAACGGGGATGAAATCAGATGGTCTGGATAAAAGCTTTAGCCTGGTACTTAGAACATATAAGAGCTCACTGAAAGTTGGTTTAAAACACTCCTATATGAACCGACACAAATGCACACACACCAGAGAAATCTCTTTCAAACAGGAAACAACGTTGCACAGCAGAGGGGACAACTATGGATGGCTCCACCCTCTTCTTGTCATCCAACAGGGGACAGCGGCCATGGGACAGCTACTCTCCCTCCCAAGCCCACGAACTTCATGTGTGACCAGAAATACTACGACTCACTTAACCGAAAGAACTACACATTGCCCACGACTTTCAACGTTTAGTTTGTCTGACCTTCCATCTGCTGACTTCCGTCCTGCCAGGTGGGATCTCACTTCCTGGCCCCCCTGGTGTTTAGCTGGGAAAGGCATCCAGCTCGAATCAATGACCACGTCACTGGAAACCAGAACATGTGACTGTGTACGACCCTCCACAACTGATTTCCTATCCCACAGCAACGAGCAATGCTCCAGTGGGAGGCTCCTCTGCTAGCTACATGAGGATAACACGGAACAGACCCCCAATTAACCTGCAACAGATACAGTGTGAATGGGAAATAAACTCTGCACTATGCCTAGGAGTTTGGGAGGTTGCTAGCACAGCATAACCTAGCCTCACCTGGCCAAGTCCCAAGGCTCTCAGACTGTGAAAGTGTGTATTTTAAATCTCTTACCCCCAAAAAAGCCTGCTAGCCCCTCTTTATTTCCCTGGCTTCTGTGACAAGCCACTCTCGTTGCTGTCAGTCTCTATAATCCCTTCTCCATTTCCTCCTGGTCTCTTCCTCTGCCTAACTCACTAAACCCTGCTGTGAACCAGCGTTTTGTCCTCACCTCATTACTGTTCTCATTCTACACGCTTTTCAGGGCGATCTTACCCGCTCTCTTGACTCATCTGCCACATACGTACACGCTAACACTACCCAAAGCTATCCCAGGCTGGCTCAGGCTTCCCTCGTGCCCAGAGTCCTGCTGGCCACCTCCACCTCGTGCTCTACAAGCATCATGAACCCAACACATCCGAGAGTCCTCCTATACATCCTACCTGGGCTAACAGCACCTAACTCGACTTTGTGTTCGACCAGAAACTGACAGTTAAACTAGATTCCCTCCACACCTCTCCTCTCCCTCACCCCCTGCTCATTCAAACCGCCAGTCCAGTCAATTTCACCCCTTAAATGTTTGTTACTATTGTATGGAGGGAGGGGCGTTTTTATTTGTTTAATGTTTATTACCGTGACTACTAAAAAAATCACAAATTATTTTAGGTTTGGTGTTAAGGCATACAATGACGCTCCACCTGGGGAGTGCAATCCAGTCCAGACCAAGAGCCAGGAAAAGCTGTGATCTGAGAGTACACGTTATGAACTATGCCCGCAGCATCCTACTGATCCACCTCATCTCTTCAGCCGCTTGCTTAAGTAAAGGACTCGAAATACTGCCGAAGAAGCTTTCGTTCTTTATTAAATTCTCTTAAGCATTACCAATATTATTATTCAAGTTTAAGACAGGGCAAATCTTATGAAGTATTTATGGGTTCTCTTCTTATAAATAAATTTACAAAGAAAACATCCACTAATTCATCTCTACTCCAGGCTGCTCAATTCCCTAAAACCGAAAAGAACAATTCTGGTGTACTAAAAAACCAGAGCCGAGGCTTTTCAATACGTTCAATTACAATACTTTTAATTTAACTCTGAGTGCTTGGTGTCTTTTGATAATTTTAACTATTACACAGCAGTATGTGCTTATCACCCCTGGTCTTCTTCAGCCTCAAAACACCTTTCGAATTTATTCTCCACATAGAAAACTATTACCAAACTTACTGCAAATGTTTGATCATGTAGTTAGAAGCCTTTTATGCTCAACCCAGGCAGTGCTATTATAGCACATTTTAGATGACTGCCCTAGGCACTTCAAACACCTGAACATCTTTCTTCTTTCTACAAACTCTCCTACTGAAAGAGCTGTCAAGAAAATTGTTCTAAAACCCACAAATGCAAGCAATTTATGCTTCATTTCTACTTCTTTCCTCAGGATGGAAAATTTGGTCAGTCCTTAACTTGGCCTGATCACGGCTCTGAGAGGCAATGCCAAATATTCTACTGCACAAACAGAGAGCCTAACCTGGTATCAGGTGTGAGAGGATGATACTTCTAGATACTTCCTATTTTTCTGGAAACAACTAGCACCTTCCTTTCAGTGAGCTCCAAAAAACTGTGGGTTAAGTCCATTTTAAATCATTTCAATTCAACAGCAAAAATTACATGGCAAGTATTCTTAGCACTACCTGAAAACAAGGAGGGGGAGGGGGATGCCAACAAGGTTCATGTGACTTGCCCAAAACTGTAAATCTAAAACCTGACTGTTGGGATAGCTGCCAACAACCTGAAATTGTTTACTCTAAAAGACATTACCAAATCAGCAGATCTTCTTTTTTAATCCAAGGTTTTCTCTTTTTTCCAAAGCACAGCATTTTTTCTCTTTGAACATACCAGTCAGGGTATTGCTAATTTACTTGACTGGGTGGCTTTATAGTCTCAGACCAGACGGTCTAGCTCGCTGCTAGGAAAAAGGTTTCATAGCTTAAAAATATATTTATATGAAGTGTTAGTTCAAGATGTGTGTGAAAACGATTTTTAAATTGCTGTAAGAGCAGAATGTTAAGGCAACATCAGAAAACAGAGGTGTTGTAAAACACTAAGCCCTACTCTCCACCTGGTAAATAGAGCTAAATGATAAGATGTTACTCAATCCCCTAATACAAAAACGTCCCAAAATAATCTATTGAACTTGACTTTGCAATTTCATCTTTTACATTTTGATGGCAGTGAGAGAGACCCTGGGGCTGTAACTCCCTTGCAAAAAATTTCAACATCTGATTTACTTACGAGGCTTAAAATAAGGAAGGGAAATATAAAATAAGTTGTCCTTCGCTTGGCAACCATCCTTTTAAATTACCTATTTTTATACTGTATCCAGGCTACACCTGGGTGTGGATGGCTAATCTGGATATAGAAAACACCAAGGATCACTTCTGGAAGAAACACAAGACAAAAACTCCTCAATCAGTACATCAACAGCATCAGGGTAAGCAAGAAAAGGACTTTACCAAGAGGTTGACATTTACTTTTGACAGAACTGAAATACACAGAATTACAGAGCAAATTCACTGAAACAACGAAGAAAATCTGTCCTTGTAAAGGCTATCTTTTTTATCCCCCAAAATGTGTTTCAATTTTGATACTTACACCACACACTGGTTAAGAAAATAAAGCGCGGTGTTTAGCAACGGGGCAATCCTAACTACCTGGAGAGGCACTGGGCTCACCCTCACCAGCAACCACTGAGGTCAGCAGGGCCAGGCACGAGGAGAGCTTCCTATTTCTCTGCACAAGCCGCCGCTGTCTCCTTATTGAAGCCCCGAATGGAGAGATCATAGACCACCTCCTCCACTTTCTTCACATCGTACTTCAAGCCGTCATAGCGCTTCCTCAGGGAGTCGTTTTTCAGGTTGAGAAGGCGGAAGCCGGAATCCAGCTCATTGATGAAGGTGGAGATGTGGAGGGGCCGGGAGTAGTCTCCCGCAGTCACACTGTTGACAGACAGCCTTGACTACACGAGGGAAGGCAAACGGGGACACGTCACAACAGGACTCTCTTAGCGCATCTTCCTCCCAATCACAACTAAAACACCTTCGAGGCCACGCAACTTTTCTACATGGCCTTTTATAATTACATTTTGACAATTGTTTAATATTACGAAGTTACTTCGTGACTTAAGAAATTGTTCCCTTTCTGTTGGAAGTTTCTCTGGTCTACGATTTTCATCAATATGAACGAAGGCTCTGGTGGACACCCTTTATAGCAGCCTTTTCTGTTCTTTAGAATTATTTTCATAGGACAATTTCTCCAGAGTGACATAAAGGGAATATAGGAAAAATAATATATATTTATACAGTTAAACTGTTCTCCAAATAAAAATTCATACATTGGTAAGTATGCACAGCTAGCTCACTGTTTGAACTGGCCTTTCTCTGATGACGAGCAAAACATAATACACACAGTGCACAGTGACGAACCGGTGGTCAAGAGAGGGCTTAGAAAAGACTCCCTGAATTTTTGTACCCATTTTAAAAACTGACAGTGAAGTGAGACGATCAAAAAAGCAAATGGCAGGGGCGCTGGCTGGCTCAGTTGGTGGAGCATGTGACTCTTGGTCTTGGGGTAGTGAGTTCAAGCCCCATGGTAAGCATGGAGCCCATTTAAAAATAAAATATTAAAAAAAAAAAAAAAAAAAGCAAATGGCAAATCACAAAGCTTCTTACCAATTCACTTGCAAGAATTAGAACTCCTGAGAGATAATCTTCTACATCCAGATGAAATCCTTTCTCCCGATCTGGCTCAACTAAAAAATATACCAAAGTGAAAATAAGGTCATGATGTGAACAAAACCTGAACCTAAAAATGTAAATTACTATATACACAAATATATATGCACACATATAATTTCTCTCAATAAAAAGAAAAGAAAAAGAATCTTTTACAATTGTGTTTTTAATGGGTTCATACTTTTGGCAACCAGGCCTCATTGTGAATTTTTGAGCTCTTCAGCCTGCAATTTTTCCTTTTGCTCTTCTCTCAAAAAGTAACACCACCAAGAATGTTACCTAGTTATATCAGAGAATACCTTTGTTTTTGGACAACGCATGCCACAGCATTTAAAGGAGAAGCCACGATACTACAAGTGGTTTCACATGATCCACACATGCACACAAATACACACAGAGTGAGAAGACTGAAAGATATGGCAAAATAATAACAAGCAGAAAATCTAAGTGGGGTGTAAATAGGTGTTCATTGTACTATTCTTTCAACTTTCTGTGGGCCTGGATTTTTTAAAAACTAAATTTTACAAACTAAACGAAACACTCGAGTGCAAAAAGCAAGCCACCACACATTTTTACGTTTTGTGTTTCCAAGTCGATAGTTTCCCATTTAGTTCTCATTTAACAAATAGAAAGTACACGCAACAGTTTCCCCCCGCACCCAAAATTAAGCTACCATGCCTGATCCTGCAGACCAATGCTAAGGAAGATACTTACTGCCGAGAATTTCTGTAACCGCTTCTCGAGTCACTAGTGTTTCTGATTCCAAGTACACAACAAATGCCGCCAAGAAGACCAAACGCTGCAACACAAACCTCCAGTGTTCATGAAATCTGCATGGATATAAGCTCATTAAGGCTGAGGGATTAGGGGCCTTAGCAAAGATAAGTTTAGTACAATCTCAGTCAAACATTTTAGAAATAGAATGCTTTTTCAAGTCAAATCTGTGAATGTTGTGAAACCCCAACATATAAAATGTGTTAAGAACAATATGATACTTAAATGTATCAGATGGAGTCAGTATAAGTTTTACAAGTTCAAATTTATAACAATTACTCACCAGAAGTTTAATGAGAAACATGATCCAATTTTAATAAATATAAAAATATTTATAATTTAAGATTAGGGACGACAAGAACAACTGTATTTTAGAAGTTTAATCATTAAGAACAATGATACTGCTCTGAGAAAAATTAAAATTGGCAAGTACAGATTGATGAAAACTGCAACTCAACCTCAACACCGAACTTACTCTCACATTTTGATTTGAGTGTAGCGTATTAAGAAAGTCCTGATTCACATATGTAAGAAATAAATACCATTTGCAAGCACTAAACCAACAGACTTAAACTCTCAGGATAATGCAGTTAAACTAAGCGAGAAGCCCAAAAAAAGGCATACGAAATTTTACAACCCCAAATATTAACACTATGCCTCCTAAGTTTCAAATATGGCAAATTCAAAAAAAAAATTTCGATATGATTCAAGTCAAACAAAACCCTCTAAGGGCCAAATCACCCAGATGTCAGCCTCTGTGTGACCTCCAAACTACATGATCTCTCAAGATCCTGTCAATTCTATTGTTCAACGTCTCTATATATCCATTATTACCTTACGGCAGGGGTCAGCAAACTTTTTCTGTGAAGGGTCAGATAGTAATATTTTAGGCTTTGTGAACCACATCCAGTCTCCATCACATATTCTTATTTGGGTGTTTTGGTTTGGGTTTTTTGTAGTTGCTGTTTTTTAACAACCCTTTAAAATACAAGCAGTTCTTAGCTTCCAGAGGCAGCGGGCCACAGGTAGTTTGCCAAACCCTGCCTTAAATTATCTTTTAAAGTTATATTATCCACTTCCCACATACATGTTTTTTTTTTTTTGCCCACATGTGTCTTAACAGAACATCTTTTTCACTAGGAACATATTTTTCGCTAGGAAAACAAACACAAGTAAAGATTTTAGGTTCTTATTCACCATATTTCATCAATACCCAGATGCAACTTTTTCCAGTTTAACATCTGTGAAATTAGGATGCATTTTACATCTATAAATTTCACAATTATGACTGGCAACGAATTTTCTTCCCTACTGGCACATAAAATAATGGTGACTCTTAAAATTAATGGTGCTATAAATTCAACAAAACACAGCATAAAACATTAACTAAATGCACTACTCGGCAGTAAAACTCAAACTCTGAGGTAATACTCAATTCATGTATATACTGCCATCTAATCCCACAACTTTAACAGCATAAACATGGTTCACTCAATTTCACAAGTAACTTAAATATACTAAAAACATCATCTTTAACTGATCTTCATACAACGAATATTTTCGTTTTCATTCCTTTTCATTGCAAAAATTATACATGTTCCTTAGGAAAATTCTCAAAGGGAGGAAAAAAATAAAATCACCAAATTTGTCACCATTAAAATACCGCCACTATTAATAGTTTGATCCTTTTTCATTGCTTCTTTTACACAGAGAAGTTTTTCCCTAGTGCTAAGCAAATCATTCAGTACATACAATTTTTCTCTTGCCTTTACTTAACATTACAAAATAATGCTATTTTTCTTACAAACCTGTAATACTGTTCAGCAGGGAACTTGGTCTTCAAAGATGTTAGATGTGTTTTTACTGTACCAAAATGTTCTCGAGCTTTCAAACACCTCTTTGGAACTGATCACGAAAAGATAATCAAGCATAACAATAATGAAAAGTTTATCGAATTTCAAATACAGTTCTTCCTTAATAATCTATGCAGTCTATCTGGAAATAAATCAACTTTAAAAAAAAAAATCTCATGACCAAATGCAGGATATGCATCTCTATTTTTCGACCTGGCCCTCAAAATTTCACCTTTAGTTTCCCGATTGATTTACCAACATTGAAAAATAGACAAAAATTTGCTGAAAGGGAATATTTTAGCAATCAGTAAGTAATATTTTAACAAATCAGTAAGCTGTCCTAAATAATGTCATCCTTAAAGGGCCATGTACCAGCTGCTATTCCTAGTCAGTCCTTAAAGGACGCCTAAAACTGGACAGCTTCTAGCTCCCATATTTGGTCAAAAAGAAGCTTTATCAAGTATTCTCAATCTGGCTGACCAACTCCATACCACTAAGAAAAATGACTTGCCTCTGACACTTGTACATTACACTATGACATCATTCTCTGACTGAAAATATATTCCAGCTCTTTCAGTTGTGCGGGCTACATCTTACAATGAAGGTTCCATGTTTAAACTTATTACATCTGATCTCCATTCAGGGGGCTAACTGTAAATACATTAGGAACATTTTACACTGACCATTTCTTAACTAAAATGCATATTAAACCATATTCAACGAATGAAAGATTGGGTTTAAAAGCAAGAGAGCTACAAAACTACTACAATTACCACATTCTAATTGCATTATCACATTACTGTATGAAAGTAGATTAACCATAACACACAGAATTCTGTAAACATATAAAATGCTCAACTCACCTACTTCTCCAATTTTTACTCACCACAGAACATGAATGACATTCTTTTTTTTTTTTTTTAAGGTTTTATTTATTTATTTGACAGAAAGAGACACAGCTAGAGAGGCATCACAAGCAGGGGGAGTGGGAGAGGGAGAAGCAGGCTTCCCGCTGAGCAGGAAGCCCAATGCGGGGCTCAATGCAGGACTCGATCCCAGGACCCTGGGATCACGACCTGAGCTGAAGGCAGACACTTAACGACTGAGCCTCCCAGGGGCCCCGTGGGACATTGTTCTAAATAAAATGACATAGACCTGAAATGTTTTCTAAATGAAAGTTAACTCTTTATATTAATTCTTTAAATAACTCTTTTGAATAACTGGTAAATTGGATTTTAAAAAACCCTTCAAAATCAAAAGAACTTACTGTCCTGAAAACCAGCACCCTGATGGACCCCTTGCAGTAGAGTTAAGATCTCTCGAGCTGTTTGTTCTAAACTCTGTACAACTTTTCGGATTTCCTAGAGAGAGTAAAAATCAAAGTAACAGATGAACTTAATATAATTATTATCAGAACCTCAAACCAAATATACTAGATAGCACAGATTAAATATCTATGACACCTTCACACACATTCAAAACTCCTGACAATCTTTACAAGGATGGAACCGGTGCAGAAAATATCCAGGTTTGAATCCTGACTTTGCCACTTCCTTCTTCTTTGAGAGCTTCAGGAGGTTACTAAAAAGCCTGAGATTTCTCATGTAGCCTTCAAAGGATAATCACAACCTAACCCAAATATCCCACTAGAACACTATAAATGTTAAAATAGATAAAGTATCTGAATGCAATTTGTAAAAAGAATGCAATGCAATACGAAGAGTGGGTATTTTTCAATCATTTTACAAATATTCACTGACCATACTTATGTGTGAAGCATTGTGTAAATACTGGGTACCCAACTAGACAGTCCTTTCCATCTCGCAGTTTAGAGCATAATGGGGGGAGACAAGCGTTTAAAAAATACGGATCGCACAAATTTTTTTAATGTGAATGCGCTACTAAAAAACACGACAGGAAAAGAATCATTCAGACTCTGAAATCAAGGATATGAATACGAGATAACCAGGAAAAGAAAGGAAAGATGCGAATTCCAGAAAAAGCGGAGAGTACATGCAGAAGTCCTGAGGCAAGAAACTATCTGCGGAACTAAAGGAATTTAAGGGAAGTAAACTGAACATAATACACAACGGAAGATGGCGTAAAATGAGATGGGGTGAGGGGAAGAGACACCTGTGGGCCACAGTAAAGTCTGGCTTATTATTCTATGCGGAATAAGAAACCATAGGAGAGTTTTAAAGAGAAAAGGCCACACGTGCTTTTAAGCCAACAACAACAAACACGTGAGACGCGTGTTGTCATGAGTCCCAAGGGCTAACTGAGCCTTCGCCAGAAATAAGCGCCGAAAAGGAGAAAGACTGACACTCAAACGAGGTTGGCGATGTTGAGGAGCCGAGACTCGGACACAGAGAATCAGGACAAGGTAGCAGAATCGCGGGTGGGGGAGGAGCATGCCCTAAGCTGAAGCAAGTGGGGAAGCAACCCACCCCCGGAGGCTTCCCCACCGCTCCACACAGAGCGACAGAGGAGGGCCGAGCTACATGGCCCAGCAAGCAAGGAAAGGGAAAGGGGAGGGGAAGAGAGGGGGCTCGCCTCTCGGATGTCCTGCTCGGCAGCCAAAAAGCCCTGCAGCTCCACGAAGATCTCGCTCACAGACATGGCGCCGGCTGCCCAACTACCAGCCAGTGCGGCGAGTGTGGCTGCGAAAAAGTGTTTCAGAGACCACCAGCGCAGTCAGTCGCAACACCCGCCGCCGCCGCCGCCGCCGCCGCCGCCGCGTCCACTGGGCCCTACGCTACGGACGTCGCTGGGGTCCTCCGAGGTCCGCGGCGCGCAGCATACCGGGCTGTCCGCCGTGCTGCCTGATGTGCCGCCCGGCTCATCCGGAACCTATGCGCGCGCCCAGGGGGCGGAGCTTCCATCTGGGGCTATTTGGGACAGGCATCGCCGGAAACAGCCCGCGAAGTGGGAAGGAGCGTCCCACTGGGCACGTGGGCCTGAGGGGGCGGGGCTGGGTTGGAGGTGGTGCGAGCAAGGGCTGCTCGTAGTTTACGTATTTGCTTTACGCTGAGCGGGATGAGGGGGGAGATGTTTCAGTGCTGAAGAGTATGCGTAAAAAGCCAGGTGCGGAAAAATGCAGAGAGATTGCAATCTTCGTGAGGAAACAGGAAAACGATGCATTCCTATTTGTAAAAAAGTACACGGGAAATTAAAGTGTGTGGGACGAGAGTAGGGGATGGATTGCAAACGCAATTTTTTTTAACGTTTTCCCTGTATGACTCTATAACCTATTTAAATTATATGAATTTTTTAAGCGTGTGTGGTGGGAAGTTTCTCTTCCACTCAACACCTCCTTATCCCAATTCCTTTGAGGCAAGCGCCGTAATGATTTCTTGTCCTTGCAAACATATTGCATACATCTACCCTACAAATAGAAAAGTGTATGTGTGCGTTGTGTCAACCTGATAAGAGACACTGAGGGCCAAATGAGTGTTTGAGATCAAAGAATTGCAATTCGGTGAGAACAGACTCCAGCAATAGCCAAAAAAGTGTTCCGCCTGCAAGGTGAAAGCAAGGGGTTGGTGGTGGTGGTGGTGGTGGTGTTTTGGAGGGAGGACCACATGACTTTGGTAAAAGAAAAAAGTGTTAATTTAAACTAAGAGGCTAACGGCTAGACCGCTTTTGGTTACACACTGATGTCTATTTCTATTCTTGACAAACGATGCTCTTCTTGGTTTGCATTATTAACTATTGCGTCTAAAGAAAGTCCACAACCAAGAGGCTTATGATTGGGAAGCCCGTGGTTCCGTTGATTTTGGGAGCAATTGGTTGTGAAACAATTGCTTCTGGACCAGTCCGGGATTTTTGTTTGTTTTAGATTTATTTATTTATTTTAGGGGGAGAGAGCAGGAGCGAGCAGGGGGAGGGGCAAAAGGAGAAAGAAAGAAATCCTCAAACAGAGTCCGGGATCCCAGGATCCAGAAACCATGCCCCCAGAGGAAATCAAGAGTCAGAGACTGGCCCACCCAGGAGTCCATGGACTGGTCCTTTTTTTCCAATTCAAGAGTTCATTAACCATTTGTTGTAGAAAGAAAAATGGAGCTTTTCTCGAAATGGAGTCTCTCATGTCTAGAAATTGTATACAATTCCACAGTAGGCTGCACTCTCCAAATAAATTTAAATGATTACTTATTTCAACTAGATGAAATTTGTTTGCTTTGTGTGAGAGGTTATTCTAAAACTTTACATGAAAGACATTGTATCTTCATTATACTTCTGTGAAGTGGATATTAGCGTTACCTTATAAAGAGTCTGCCAAATCACCTTTTTTGAAAAATCTAAGTGGTTTTAAGCAGCCCCTAACAGTGTATTTTCTCATTTGTCATGTTAGAATTAATAACACCTATCTCTAAAAGTTTGGAGAATTATAAATATGTGCAAAAGAGTACTTTCTGTCTAGGAATTTGGCTCTTCTAGGTACCTCGTAGAAGGGGAATCGTGTGGTATTTGTCTTTGTAACTGGCTTATTGCACTTACAATAATGACTTCAATGTTCATCAGTTCTGGGGTGCCTGGATGTCTCAGTCGGTTAACTGGCTGCCTTCAGCTCAGGTCATGATTCCCAGCGTCCTGGAATCAAGTACCGCATGGGGGGGGAGGGGGGCGCTGCTCAGCGGGGAGTCTGTTTCTCCCTCTCCCTCTGCTGCTCCTCCTGCTCCTGCTCTCTTGCTCACACTCTCTCTCTCAAATAAATAAATAAAATCTTTAAAAAGCAACAACAAAAAATTATCTGTTCATCTATGTTGTACCCTGTGTCAGAATTTCATTCCTTTTTAAGGCCGAATAATATTCTGCTTTATGTATATACCACATTTTGTTTATCCATTCATCCCTCAGTGGAAATTTGGGTTTCCTCCTTTTGGCTATTATGAATGATGCTGCTATGAACATAGCTGTGCAAATAGTTCTTCAAGTTCCTGCTTTCAATGCTTTTAGGTATATGATGTTAACCTTAAAAATAAAACTGCCAGTTATTTTACCAGCAAAAGATGGGTTTGTTTGGGAATGACAGAGAATTGCAGTCCAGGACAAATAAGCTGTGGCAAAACTATAGGCAAGTCTGCAGAACAAAGGAGAGGAATGCTTTTGTAGAGGAAAGTGAGAAGTTGGGACGGGAGGAAAACCTTTCTTCCCCCTGCTCGGGTAGTAAAGTAGTGTCCACATGCAAGGTCAGTGTATCCTGTTGGACTTGCAATTGACTACAGTGATAGGGCAGGACAGCTTTCCCTGCCAAACCTCCCAATTCCACTTTAGTGAGGTTTCCCTTTACGAATTTTCACAATAACCTGAAGTGGGGTAATTTTCTTAAACATTTTTTTTATTTTAGAAATTCTAGAAAGTGTGTGTGTGCAAGTGCAAGTGAGGGGAGGGGCAGAGGGGGAAGGAAGGGGAGAAGATTCCAAGTGGACTCCACGCTTCGTGCAGAGCCTAAAGGCTCAATCTCACCACCCATGAGATCATGACCTGAGCAAAACCAGGAGTCAGATGCTTAACTGACTGAGCCACCCAGGCGCCCCTAAAATGTAGAAATTATTCGTGGGATTTTATTTGCGGAATGAAAGTGCCATATTCATTAACCCAGTTAGTCTCTTATCAAGAGCTATTTTGTTTGGTTCCAATTCTTTCTGTTATAAATAGCATTGTGATAAATGTCTTTGTAAGCCCTTATCAAGATTTAAAATAATTTCTAATAGGTCCTGTTTTTAAAGTTCTTGATATATTTTGCCAAATCACTACCCAGAGAGATTAAACTAATTTCCACTCCCCTGCCCACCAGAGCCTGAAGGAGCCAACCTGGCTGCACTCTGCCCAATGTGAATATTAACACTGCAAACATTCTAGGCTGATTTCAGTGGGGAAATTATACCTCCTCTAATAGCTTGGAAAACTATGTAAGGGGTGGTGCACTCCAGCAAGCTTCCTTGAAGGGCCAAAAGGGGTGGAAATCAAGACTGGTTGGGTGTCATTGCCACAGTCCAAGAGCAGAGAAAAGGGGTTAATAAATTGAGAAAAGACAGAGAATAGGAAACAGGCCTCAGGCTGTGTCTCATTTGTACCCACGGGATTTTATGAGATGACCGCGACAACATGGAGAGATCAATGTCATTGAAAGAATTTATCACTACGTTTCCCACGAGGACAGGGCATGCCATGCCCTGAAGAGGACCACATGGGGAAGCACTAGGTTTAACCAGGAGGCAGAAGCAGGACTGAGGGGAAGCCTGATCCAGAGCCTTTACTGGGGTTTCTGCAGGAAAGGTAAGGCAGGGCAGGGGACTAGCTTAGGACTGGCCAGCTTGCTTAATCCTAATGGGCTTTAGGCATTGGCAGGTACCTGGCAGTGGCATGATTTAGGGTCAGTCTAAAATCTTGAGTTGGCATATGAGCTGGATAAGGAAGTGGCATAAGAAAGATATATTCCAGGCTGAGCTTTTTGCAATCTCCAAGAATTGGCTAGTTCTGGGAGAGACTGTCTCTCCCCAGCCAGCAAGCTTTTTAAGATGTCAAAACATCAGGGATGCCTGGGTGGCTTGGTCGGTTAAGCATCTGCCTTTGGATCAGGTCATGATCCCAGAGTCCTGGGATCAAGTCCTTCATCGGGCTCCTTCCTCAATGGGGAGCCTGCTTCTCCCTCTCTCTCTGCCCCTCACCTCCTGCTTGTGCTCTCTCTCTCTCTCTCTGGCAAATAAATAAAAATTTTCTAAAAAGATGTCAAAACATCACAAATACAGAAAATAAGAAACATGATGAATACAAGCTGGAAAGACGGCATTAAGATGGGGACAGCAGGCCCTGTAGGACCCAGAACACCATGACTCACGCCCCATACTGAAGGGCAAGAAAGGATCCTGGGATGGAGGAGGGGATTGGTGAGTCAGCTCAGGGACTTTCACAGGGAGCCCGGACCTTCTGGCCACCTCCATGACCCACTTTTGCCATCCCCACCCCCAAGTGTGCATCCAGCTTCACCCAGGTCATCGCCACACCCAAGGTCTGAATTGGGAGGTGGGCATGTTGTTAAATCTGGCACAGGACAGGATGTGGCAGGCGTGACAGCCATTCACAAGGACAGAGGAAGAAAATTTCCCTCACAGCTTCAGGTCACGTGGTCCTGAATGGTGCGCAGACTGACTTTGCAGTTTGTTGGGTGACATTTCTTGAGGCTACACTATTGAGGCCAGTGACACAGATGAGAGTCTCTTCCCCTCCTTCCCCTGGGATTGTCCCTTTCAGCCCATTCCCACAGCCCTGTGACGGAGGAAGGGGCAGCTGGGCAGGGCTATAGAGACTGACCCCAATAGCTGGGCCCACCATCTGGGTGGGCCTGTGGGGGGAGCCCCCAGGCAGAGTGGTGGGCAGGGAGAAGAACAAAGGAAGGGAAGGGGAGGCAGGGCTGAGCAGGCACCTCCCGGGGCTCCCTCCCAGTGCCCGCCTGTGTCCCTTCTGCGGCCCTCAGCATCTCCCCGCAGACCCTCTCCTCCTCCCCGGACACTCAGAACAGGCTCTCTTGCCCTGCGGCTTGCCCAGCTCTGCCACCTGCCCCACCTCATATCCTGACCACCAGCCCTCACCATGCTGGGCTCTGGCCCATAGGTGGGGTCAGTGGCACCATGGGAATGACATGGCACCATTCCATCCAAACAGAGGGGTGGCATGGGAGGGCAGTGGGGGGAAAAGGGAGAGAAAGACACACAGTGAGCACACACACAGTAGTCCACGCAGGGGTGTGTGGAAGTGCCTGGAGGCATTTTGGTTGTTACCTAGACTAGGGGTGCCCACTGGCATTGAGTGCCGGGGTCGGGCGCCAAGGAAGCGTATACAGGACAGCAGAGCTCAGTGAAGAATCGCCCCACCCAAAGTGTCAGTAACCTTCCCCCACTCCCACAACCCCCTGCCCCCGTCTACACACACACACACACACACACACACACACACACACACACACACA
>CM052883.1:79628871-79653389 GCA_028534135.1 Potos flavus
GCCCATCCCCCCACCCCCTCCCCTCCAAAACCCTCAGTCCCTTGTTCTGAGTTCACAGTCTCTCATGGTTCTTCACCCCTCCGATTTCCTCCAAATTCTTCCCTCCCCTCCCTCTCACAATGTCCTCCATTAAACAGCCACAGCTTTGCTTAAAACCGTCACATTGGGAGCGCCTGGCTGGCTCAGTGGGTTACACCTCTGCCTTCAGCTCAGGTCATGATCCCAGGATCCTGGGATGGAGCCCCACATCGGGCTCCCTGCCCAGCGGGGAATCTGGTGCTCGCTCTCCCTCTGCTCTTCCCCTGCTTGTGCTCTCTCTCTCTCAAATAAATAAATAAAATCTTAAAAACACACACATACACACAAAACCCCTCACATTGCCTTGTGTTTACAATAAAACCCAAGCTTTAAACCTTGACAGGCAGAGCCCTGAAGCTCCAGCCTGGCTCTCCCCCCCTCACCCCTCACTGGCTGAGCTTCAACCGTACTGGCTGGTTCTTTCTTTCCAGCTCTAAGGGCAGTGCACATGGTGTTCCCCCCTAACCTGCATGGCAAGGTCCAGGTCTTCATATGGCTCCTTACAGCCTTCAGGTCTCAACTCAAATGCCATCCTCTCTGGGAGGCTCTCCTTGGTCACCCAGCATGCCTCTACCCCACGGGGCTCTTATGTCTCTCATTGTATCAAGCCCACCCCAAACATTATTTTCCACCTCCACCCCCAATCTCTAAGTTCCCTAAGGGCAGCAACAGCAGGACACAGTAAGGGCTCAAAAAGTGAGTGTGTGAAAAAAGGAAAATAAAAAAGAATTAAAGAGTGATTGGCAATGGGGATTAGGGTGGCTGGGTGAGGGACATTGGGGAGGATACGTGTTATGGGCAGTGCTGTATGTTGTGTAAGACTGATGAATCACAGACCTGTACCCCTCAAACAAATAATACATTACATGTTAACACTAAAAAATAAAACAAAAATAATGACTCGCAAAACCTCAAGGGCACGGATGTTGTTTGGGGCTTTATTTTTAAACCTCTCCTTGAAACTGGCTGGCCAGAGTGTAGGCATGAGCAAGTTACCTTTCGCCAGTTTAGACAGGTGGCAGGAGGGAGAGCGAGGCCAAGCGGCCCCCAGCCAGCAGGGGGCGCCCGAGCTCCCCCCGGCCCCGGCCCCCGCGCCCTTTGTCCCGCCCCTGCGCGTCACCGCGCATGTCTCCCGCCTCCACTTCCGCTTTGGGTGAGCTGGAAGCTTGCCGTTTCCGGCGGCGCCGCGTGGAGTTCTTTGGCCTGGAAGCCGTCGCCATGGCGGTCTTTGCTGGCCCGGCCAAGCCGTTCCTGTCACTGAACCCGCAGGAGGAGGCCAAGTTTCAGAAGGAGGTGGCGCAGGCTCGCCGGCGCGCAACCCAGGTGAGCAGCCACCGCGGGTCGGACTGAGAGAGGAGGGGGCAGAAGGGTCCACGTCCGGTTCCCGGCCCTGGAGCGTTTCGCTCTCCTCACACCTGTGCTACCTCCAGCGTCTCCCAGGGTGGGCCGCAGACCTCATGAGCTTGAAGCCAAGGTCTCCCCGAGACCGAGAGGGTTATGCTGATAGGGAGATGGGATTTGGCTGTGTAGGCCTTAGGGTCCTCCTGTGGAAATCCGGGGAGGTAATTGGGATGATGCAAGAGGAGGGCCTGCTGTTGGGAATGGACTCTGATACCGTCAATCATCCTCAGGTTAGAGCTGGCACTCCTCTGCTTTGCCCCCGAATTTGGGGGGGGTTGTTTGCCTGGTTGGTGATTTTAGAGTTCTTAAAAGACAAGATTTGTCGAGTTCCATTTAGTGACTAGGGCCCCTGGCATCGAGTTACATTTGCCTTGGTTTTTTTTTTTAGCATAAAATACACGTTTGGAAAAGTTAAAAGTGTTATGGAAGGTAAGGGCATGATGACTGAGGTGCTGAAAGGTTGGTGGACACTGCGAAGGACAGTGTCTCGAAATTGTTGGGTTAAGTGGGTGTGAGTCAACGGTGATCTGCAAGGAAAGTTGAAGGGTACGTTTATGTGGAGTTTGGCCAGAAGATTTAAAATGATGTGTTAAAAGATTTACTTGCCTATCCATTGATTCAGCGTGTAGTAGTTACTGAGCGTTTACAGGGTATTGCAATACAGGCTAATCCACCACTTGACCATTGTCCTCCTTAAACATTTAATTTTTCAGTTACAGCTCTGTAAATGAAAATACAGGGAAGGTTTTTGATCTTTTGTCTTGGACTGAGAGGGGTTTTGCAAGTTGTGTTGTGTGATTTTTTTTTTTTTTTTTAATTAACATTTGCATTTACCTGGTCTATATGTCTTCAGCGACAGGAGAAAGAAAAACTGACTCCTGGAGTAATCTATGTGGGCCACTTACCTCCAGCACTTTACGAAACCCAGATCCGGGCATATTTCTCTCAGTTTGGCACTGTTAAAAGATTCAGACTGTCCAGAAGTAAAAGGGTAAGATTAAATTAGATTGTTTTATTTCTTTCAAGTACCTGAGTTTTAACAGTGTACAGAGTGTTAATATATTGTTTGTCACAGTTCATTTCAAAAAGGTGGATAGGTAAGATTTTGAACCTGAAACTGAAAAGAGCAAAATCAGTTTAACTGTAAATGTTTGTTTTACTATTAAAATTGCCCCAAATCCTCAAGTTAAATTGATAATCGTGACAAATGAGTCATATTTATTCTGTGGCTACTGAGTCATATTTATTCTGTGGCTGCTAAGCCAGGTATAGATGAACTTCTGTTTGAGGAGCAAGTATGAACATCTTCTTGTATTAGCCTGTAGCACAGGCATCCCTATAATAGCAAATTATTTTGTTTGTATAGTGTTCGTATAATGAGTAGTTAAGAATAAGGATATTGAAGCCAGACCACCTAGGTTTGAGCCCTGGCAGTACAGGTCACTTGGTTGTGTGACTTTGGATAAATTATGTAATTTCTCTATGTTTCAGTTTTCTAGTCTGTAAAATATGAATAAAATACCATTCACCTCCTAGGAGACTATAATCAAAGATTAAACAAGGTAACAAATGCAGAGTTCTTAGAACAATACATGATACAGTAAACCCTTTATAAATGTTCTACCTCCTAATGAAGAAAGTTTGTATGGTTTGTTTCCGAAATAGAGGAATGGCCAATTTTTACTACGTGTTCATGTATGAATGAATATACATTGTATATTTAAGTCTACATTTTATCATTCTTTAACTGAATTTTTTCATTAACAATCTATTTAGAATTTTATCCATGAAACTCTAGTGCATTCATTGTTGTCGCTGTGTTCCTTTGCTTGAATATATTAAAGTTTATCCATCTTCTTTTTTTTTTTAAGATTTTTTTTACTTATTTATTTGACAGAGAGAGACATAGAGAGAGAGGGAACACAGCAGGGGGAGTGGCAGAGGGAGAAAGCAGGCTTCCCGCTGAGCAGGGAGCCCGATGGGGGGCTCGATCCCAGGATACTGGGATCATGACCTGAGCTGAAGGCAGACGCCCAACGACTGAGCCACCCAGGCGCCCCAAAGTTTATCCATCTTCTTACTGAATATTACGGTTTTGGTTGGGGGGGTTGTTTGTTTACAATTTTTCTATGTTACCGGTGAAACTGCTAGGAACATTCTTTGTTCCTAGGTATAGGCATATTTTTCTAGTATAGGCATATTTTTCTAGAATAGTATTTTCCAGGGGTGCCTGGGTGGTTCAGTTGGTTAAGCATCTACCTTTGGCTCAGGCCATGATCCCAGGGTCCTGGGATCGAGCCCCATGTCGGGCTCCCCGCTCAGCAGGAAGCCTGCTTCTCCCTTTCCCCTCTGCTCCTGCTCTCTCTCAAATAAAGTCTTTAAAAAAAAAAAAAGAAAATTTTCCAGACTCTGAACCCACTATAAGAAATAAGTGTTATAGAACAAGCCTGCACACATATACATGTATGTAAACATAATTGAAATAAGTCATATGAGGCAGTACTTAACCTTTCTATTTGGTATTTTTTAAATGCTTTTCTGACCCACTAAATTGATTTTGTTGCCTTCTTAAAGGTCACATTCAGAGTTTGAAAACTACTGCTTTACAGAATATTCTCATCCTCAGAGTCACTGAGTATAGAATGCTCATGGTTTTTGTATCTGCCTTATTCTGTGACAGTATCGTGTGTGTTGGCCATTAGAACTCCCATCTTCTATGAATTGCCTGTTCACATGTTTTGCCCTTTCTTACTGTTGTATTTTCTGAAAAGTTTTTTCTGCATCTTCTGGGACCTTATTTTGTAAATGTTTTCCCAGATTGCAAATAGTCATTTTTTTCCTCAGTTTCATATTTGAAAATGTTCACACCTACAGGCAGGTAAAAAGAATAGTGTGATGAACATCCCTGCCCCTTACCTGGATTCACTTGTTACTAACATCCTGACACATTAGCTTCATCTCTCTACTTGTCCTCTAGAACACTTCTTTGTTTTGCTGAGCTTTTTGGAGAAAGTGATAGTCATAATACTTTAACACTAAATACTTCAGGGGCGCCTGGGTGGCTCAGTGGGTTAAAGCCTCTGCCTTTGGCTCAGGTCATGATCCCAGGGTCCTGGGATCGAGCCCCACATCGGGCTCTCTGCTCAGCAGGGAGCCTGCTTCCCCCTCTCTCTCTGCCTGCCTCTCTGCCTACTTGTGATCTCTCTCCTCTCTGTCAAATAAATAAATAAAATCTTTAAAAAAACACTAAATACTTCATCATTAATTTAAAAATAGGATATTTTTCTACATAACAACGATAGAGTAGTTTATAATGTATTATCTATCTGCGTACATCCCCCGTAGTCCCAAAATGTCTTTAGTTATTTTTTTCCCTACGCATTCTGGAATCCAATCAAGGTTCATGCGTTGTATTTGATTCTAGCTCTTCAGCGTATCTAGAACAATCATCTTGCCCATTTTTACTTAATTGTTTTGCTTTTCTTGACATTGGCTTTTTGAAGAGTTCAGGTCAGTCGTCTTATAGAAAGCTTGCTCCTTAAGGAGATGCACTAAAATTTACCATGTCCAGCATTGTTGTTGCATAATAAAGGTGCCATTTTCCCCACTCACCCCAGTTTTGACTGTTTGCTCAGTACTTCTAACATTCTGGGATTACTAGGTAAAATAGGTAAAAGTATTTGGCATTTTCTTTTTTTTAATCTCTACACCCAACGTGGGGCTCAAACTTAACAACCCCTGAGATCAAGAGTCACATGCTTTATCAACT
Organism: Potos flavus; assembly: GCA_028534135.1. Taxonomy (NCBI): domain Eukaryota; kingdom Metazoa; phylum Chordata; class Mammalia; order Carnivora; family Procyonidae; genus Potos; species Potos flavus. The sequence continues at coordinate 79,634,120 of CM052883.1, forward strand.
GAGCCAGCCAGGTGCTCCTGGCTTTTCTGTTTTGGTTTTGGTTTTTTATTTGTTTCTTTGTTTAGTCACTTGACATGTATTTTTAAATCCCTTTTCAGAAGGTTTATATCAGTTAATTATGTGGTACAGTAAGTTGAGTATCACAGTATGTCTCTTCTACTCCACCATCTTCCCCCTCCCTATTAAGAGAGAGGATTAATTTTTTTTTTTTAAGATTTTATTTATTTATTTGACAGAGAGAGATCACAAGCAGACAGAGAGGCAGGCAGAGAGAGAGGAGGAAGCAGGCTCCCTGCCGAGCAGAGAGCCCGATGTGGGGCTCGATCCCAGGACCCTGAGATCATGACCTGAGCCGAAGGCAGAGGCTTTAACCCACTGAGCCACCCAGGCGCCTCAAGAGAGAGGATTATAAAGAATTTTCGGATATAGAAATTTTTACCAAAATCCTCTTGTTGCAGATAACTAAACAGTGGGCGTGTCCAAGTTGCTAGTTAGTGGCACCATTGGTGCTAGAAATGAGCCTCCTCGTCATTGGGTGGTTTCCTATTTCCATAATTGTATTACCTGTTTTGATCCATATCCAAAGATATACTTAATGTAAAATCGTGAAATATTCCTGTTATTAATAATAATTAGAACCGTAAGAGCGGAAAGATTTGTTTTTTCTACCCTCCTGGGTTCTCTGACTGGGACCCTGTAAACTTAATGTCCTGCTTTTAGGCAAGTAGAGGAGAGCAAGGGGCTTTTTTGTTGTTTACTACTTCCCAGTTGGTTTCAGATCAAAATAATCCTTATGCCAACGTAGAATATTTGGGAATGGCATATTCTGCCACCCTACAGGAACATTAGTGTTCTTGACAGACTTTGGGTAGAGTGCTTATGAATTATTTCTTCATAGCAGCCCTGTGAGAGTGGTTATTTTGTCCCCATTTAATAGAATGAAAAACTGGGGTTTAATGTTATTTACCTAATTGTCACAGCTGGGTTCCAAACCTGGACATTTGTACACTAGAACCCATGCTCTTGTTACTAAGACAGGTGAGAAAATTGTGCTGAGGGCAAGAACCTAGAACGTGTACTTCAGAAGATGTTGGCAGCATCCCTTTACCATCAGTTATGAAGATGATCAGTCATTAGTAAACATGAAAATGAAAACATTATTTTATTGATTAGCTCGGCAACACTGAGGAGTTAGTTTCTTCCCAGTTCTTATGTATAAAGTGAGAATTAGATGACCTGCATTCTTTGCAAAACATCACACTATCCGTTGGGCATTGTTAATAGATGAATAAAATGACTATCAATGAAATCGGTAATGAGTAAAGGATTGTGGGCTTTACCAGATTAGCTTCATGTGGTAAATTCCAGCTGAATTAGTAATGTATTTATCATATAATCAAAATTCTAGGAATACCTCAAGATCAGTGGCTTGTTCTGCCTATTTTGGATCTTTTCTTTTTAATATATTTCATTTTCATATAATCTTTACACCCAGTGTGGAGCTCAAACTCAGAATCCCAAGATCAAGAGTTTCATGCTCTACCGACTGAGCCAGCCAGGCACCCCAGATCTTATCTTTTCCCATAACAGCCCCTGCACTGTGCATTGAAGTGAGAATTAAAGGATTCGTACTGTTATTCAATAATGGGGCTAATGTACATTATTTAAATTAATGATATTTTAGGACTTTCAGACCCATTAGAATTTAATCATTCTACTTTTTGTGGTGGGTTTTCCATTGCAGACTGGAAATAGTAAAGGCTATGCCTTTGTGGAGTTTGCATCTGAAGATGTTGCCAAGATAGTTGCTGACACGATGAACAACTACCTTTTTGGTGAAAGACTCTTAAAGTGTAAGTGCTTTTCTCTTACCCATGGGATTATGTGGATGCCTGCTGCTGGTGGGTGGCTGTGCTCTGAAGGACAGATTGCTTAGCTACTTGGTTGTCCCACTTCATCTCTGGGGTGATTCTCTTAAGTATTTAGGTGCGAGGATATGAGTGCATTTTCTAGATAGATTCTAATTGGAATTTGAAAACCTTCCAGAGTGAGAGCTGTTTTTATGCTAAGATGGAATTGGGACAAGTTACTACATTGAAAGAGCAACTGACCCATCCGTAATGGGGTACGGAAGGCTTCCCTGAGGATGTATCATTTAGGTTGAAACCTTAAGATTAGATAGGAGTGAGCCAGGGGAAGGGAATTACCATCCCTGGCTTGATGGGACAGCAACTACAAAACGAGAGGTGACTAACAGTACTTACTTGCCTGTGAAGGAATGTGAGGAGGATAGCAGGAGATGAGAGGAGGTCATGTTACTGAAGGCCTTAAAAAATTTGGGAGTTAATTGGGGCACCTGGAAGGCTCAGTCATTGAGCGTCTGCCTGGGATTGAGCCCCGAATTGAGCTCCTTGCTCAGCAGGAGGTCTGCTTTTCTCTCTCCCGCTCCCCCTGCTTGTGTTCCTCTGTCACTGTCTCTCTCTGTCAAATAAATAAAATCTTAAAAAAAAAAAAATCTGGGAGTTGAGAATATATTTTGAAGGCAGTGGGAAGCCACGGATAGATTGTAGATAGGATAACATTAAAGGCAAGAAATTACGTTTGAGAGTGTGTCTAAATGACATTGGCTGCAGCCCTTTCACAGGAGAAACCATGGGGAGGAGAAGGGAGACAACACCATCCCTGTCTGTAGCTCGGTGCCTCTGGAGGCAGAGTGAACTCTCGGCTTCTCTGTGCTGATGGTGGAGTGTGTGACCGTATCAGGTGCCTAAGCCACAGACATCTGTTCACGTAGCTGATGAGCTGCCCAAGCAGCATCTCTCTCTCGGTTCCTGTTGCTGTGACAGAATCCCAGTGGCCTCAGGAGGTCACGGGTTCATCTCACACATAGAAAGCATGGCTCTTGCCAGGAGAAAATGAGCCAAATAGGTGGCCTAAAATGTGTCGGGACCACATGGGTAGGATCAGTCCAGTGCTGTATCTGACTTGGAAAGACCATAGAAAAGGTTCTGAACTCTGATAGAAGTTCAGGCGGAAGATTAGCCACATTGTCCTTTTTTTTTTTTTAATGGAAGTAGCATATTTTGGAGGCGAGCCCAGGAAAATACTGGTAGAGAGTAGAGAAGTGAGAGGAGAGGGAAGTCATTGAGGGTGTGTTAGCAAGCACATTACTTCTCAGGCAGCTGGGCTCCATCCTGCTGGATAACACGGGAAGACAGATTTATTCCAACTGACAGCAAGGGAAGTAGGGTATTGCTCTACCAACTCCCCATCCATCATTGTTTGAGGGTTGATGCCAAGGGTTTTGGCCTGCCTTGCGTATGGTCCCACTGTTCTTCCATAGCCTGAAAAGGGCCCTTAAGCAGAGAGCTGGAGATAAGCGGAGCTGGCTGAGTCCTGGAGAGGTACACAGAGATGAGGTGGAAAGTGATTCCTTGTGCTACACCAGGTCACAGCCGGAGATCCTGCTAGCTTCTCAATGTCTTGACGCCACGAAGGCATTCCTTTATATGACTCATCTTGTTCATTTACGTATTTCTAGCTCCTAGAATAGTTCTTGGCATTTAATAAGTAGATATTTAATAATAATTATTGGCTGTATGCCTTTTCCTTTATGTCCCTAATTTATTGTTTCAGTCTTCTCCATGTAAACGGGGAACATCATCTTGATTATGATGTGGGGGAATGACTCTGGTGAAAACATTGAAATCTTCTCCCTCCCACTTGGTTGAAAACTTCTTTCTTTCTTTTAAATGTAGGTCATTTTATACCACCCGAAAAAGTACATGAAGAACTTTTTAGAGAGTGGCATGTTCCATTTAAAAAGCCATCATATCCAGCAGTGAAACGATATAATCAGAATCGGACTCTTCTTCAAAAGCTACAGATGGAGGAGCGATTCAAAAAGAAGGAAAAATTACTCAGGAAGAAATTGGCTAAAAAAGGAATCGATTATGATTTTCCTTCACTGGTAAATATTCCTTCACAAAATGTTTTTTGTATTTTTTCTTGGGGGTGGGCTTTGTACCTCATTAGTTATAAAAACATGTTTATGGATTTATACATAAAGTGTCTAGCCAAGTGTTTATCATGTGCTAGGCTTTGCCTAAATTTTTGAAACACTGCATTGTAGGTTCTTCCCGCCCCTCCACCACCACAAAGATTTTATTTATTTATTTCAGAGAGCGCGCACACAAGTTGCAGGGTGGTGGGGGTGAGAAGCAGATGCCCTGCTGAGCAGGGAGCCCAACGTGGGGCTCAGTCTCAGGACCCCAAGATCGTGACCTGAGCTGAAGGCAGACACTTAACCAACTGAGCTCCCCTGGCACCCCTACACTATAGGTCCTTTCTAAAAGTTAGTTAGAGCAGATCTTATTATCTCCATTATACAGAAGAGGAAACTCTTGAAAGGAATTAGCTCGGAGTGCCTGGGTGGCTCCATTGGTTATCCACCAACTACCCATGGGAACCATGTGGGACCTGGGACACTGAGCTGGAAGACAGGCATGCGAGAAAGCCTCTCCAGTAGCCTGTTTGCTGCTTTGTACGAAAGCAGCACTGCTTCGCGATCTAATCCTGAACTTGGCCAGATTGGGCCCTGCCTTTTCACATTCTTCTAGTTCACGTTTTTGATTCAGCTTTTTGTGTGGCCAGCTTCAGGTTTTGGCCCCATTTCAACCTCTGCAGCCTGTGCCCATTCGTTAGTTAGGCCCCTCTTCCAGTTTTCCCCTTAAGATCGTGGATTTTGCTTTTTAAATTGAAATGCTATGTCATTTGAGGTCAATTTACTGATAATATGTGTAAGGCTCTAATGGTTAAGTTAAAAATGTAAATATGCAAGACTGCCAGTTCATTTCTTTATGTTTATTTAAGATTTTACATAAAAAGGAAAAAAGAAATGCTTCAAACACTGGCCTTCAGAAATCTACAAATAGCCAGGTAAAATTTTATTTGTCATATTACATGCTAGATATTAAGGAAAGATAAATGGGGAAATATATTCAGGACTACTATTGCTGATAAACATGCAGGTTGATGAAGTCCCTTAAAATTTATTTAAGGTCTTATCAAAGAAGAAGAAGAAAAAAAAGGTTTCACGGAGTCTTACCACTCCTGAGAAGACTGTGGATAGCCAGGTAAAATTGTCTTCAATATTCTGGAGATGAGGTATTCTATAAGTGATTTGAAAGAGGAAAAGCAGGGGTACCTGGCTGGCTTAGTAGGTGGATTGTGCAACTCTTAATCTCAGGATTGTGAGTACACCACGTTGGGTGTGAAGATTACTTTTAAAATAAATAATTTTTTTAAAAGATTTTATTTGAGAGAACACAATTGTGGGGAGGGGCAGAGGAAGAGGGAAAGCAGCACGCACACACACGCACGCACACACACACACACACACCCTCACTGAGCAGGGAGCCCTATGTTGGGCTCAATCTGAGGACCCTGGGGTCACCACCTGAGCCAAAGGCAGACGCTTAACTGACTGAGCCACCGAGGCACCCCAATAGATATTTTTAAAAAAAAGGAAAAGCAGTTCATGCTACTGTCACTTTACTAAAATTTCAGATTTCACCTTGTGATTATTTTGGTAAATCCTTACTGGTGATTTAGCAGATACAGTGAAGTTAGCAAAAGTTATTGTGAGTTTATTGCATTGTTTACTTTTCAGCAAAGTGACTGAGTCAGTAGGGAGAAATGAGTCCACTGTCTTTATAAATGTAGTAAGTCTAGTTTTCTACCTAATAGCCTATAATGGAGTATATTGTGTGCAGCTGTATCACCGAAAGGGGTAAACAAGCCTAGAATAACACAGGGCAGGTGGTAAGGGGGAGGTGGGGAGGTAAACTCATTCCTAATACCTTCCTATATTCTTGTATTACAACCTTTCATTTGTTGAATCCAGGGCCCCACGCCAGTTTGTACACCAACATTTTTGGAGAAACGAAAATCTGAAGTGGCTAAAGTGAACGTTGATGATAAAGATAACGAAATAGTTTTCAAACAGCCCATACCCAGTGTAAAAGAAGAAGCACAAGAGACTCAGACACCTAAGCGTTCAAGAAAAAAAAGACGAAGAAAAAGCAATCAGTGATTCTGAATGTATTTCTTGTGAAAAATGTGATTTTAGTGTGAGGGCTAATTCTTTGTATTTAGATGCAGTGGAGTGCAACCATTGACAAGATTCTTGGAGGGAAAACTGTCAGTTCAAGTCCGTGGGGGAGGCAGGCAGTAGCTAGCTTACCTGCCTTTGCTGAGATGCGCGGGTGCCTAGCTTGCAGGAGCCGGGCTCACGCTGCCTCTTTGTCCTGGTCTCTAGTTTTCTTTGCACATTTCATAGCTATCTTTAGTTACTCTGCCTGGATGGAAAAGTCACCATTTACTGCAGCTTTCCTTGTTAACCATCAAATAAAACAAAATCTTGACCATCTACATGGTTCTCTGTTGGACGTGCACCTTTAACCCATACGGGCACTTCGACGTCGTGCGCTTCAAACTGGAAGTTACGTCACATGGAGCGAGAAGTATATGTATCTGATCACTTTTACCATGTTAAGTTAGTTTTCGATGGGTTAGCAAGATTTAATAACCCATCATTTTGTGTCTGTATCATGGATGTGGAATTGTGTTTCAAGAATCAGTGGCCAGCAAATAACTTTTTCTACAATTCATTTGTATGCAGATGGGACTTGGATGTTTTTTGTTTAAGTTTTTATTTAAATTCCAGTGTGGTTAACATACAGTGTTATAGTAGTTTCAGGTGTACAGTACAGTGATTCAACACTGCCATACATCACCCAGTGCTCCTCACGAGTGCCCTCCTTAATCCCCATCACCTGGTATCCCTCCCATTCGCTCACCCCCTCCCCTCTGGTAACCATTGGTTGTTCTCTATTGTTGAGCATCTCTTTCTTGGTTTGCCTCTCTCTTTTTTTTTCTTTTTTCTTCTTTGGTTATTTGTTTTGTTTCTTAAATTCCACAAATGAGTGAAATCATGTGGAATTTGTCTTCTCTTGACTGACATTTCTTTTACATAATACTCTTCTCTCCACCCATGTTACAAATGGCAAGATTTTGTTCTTTTTTATGACTCAGTGATATTCCATTATAAGGACTTGGGTGCCTTGAAGTAAAATAGTAGGTTTTTGCCTTCTCAACTGTTTCAAAGTTTGTAATACCCTTGAAATGCGTTTTCTTTTAGCTAATCCAAATTTATTAAAAATACCTATTGCCACCAAACATTTTTTCCTCCAGTATTTGTTAAATCTTTATGTGGTACTGGACCGGGTGTCCTGATACAAAATATAAACGAGAATTTGTTTCAAGTGTACTAAGCAGATTTTACCTGTAGAACGGTGCTTGACATAGAATATGTCCAGTATGGGTACGCCTGGGTGGCTCAGTTAAGCATCTGCCTTCGGCTCAGGTCATGATCCCAGGGTCCTGGGATTGAGTCTCGTGTCAGGCTCCCTGCTCAGCGGGGAGCCTGCTCCTCTCTCTTCTCTGCTCCTCTCCCTTGCTTGTGCACTCGCACACACTCTGACAAATAAATAAAATCTTTAAAATATATATATATATGTGTCCAGTATGTACTTGTTGAGTGAATAAGTAACAGCTTTTCCTTTTTGAAACATTTCTCAACTTTGTGGGTGGATGTCTCTGTGGTTTCCCCTTCTGGGAAAGCACCAGGGAAGCGTGTCAGTGCAGCTTCACATTTTATCTTTCCAAAGAGCATATGCACTCACATGTATAAGTATCAAGGTAAGTTGAATATTTCCCTCTTCCCAGCCTGCATCCCATTCGCCCCATGTAGGCATGGTACCATTCATCACTTAATGTGTAAATTACTTTTTAAATGTGCCCTGGAGCTGGGGGTAGGGGGGTGAGGGTGGTGATTCCATCTTTAGCATGTCATGCCCATGGGTATTTTTTATAAAATAGAGCTGAAATTCTGTGGTTATAAAGAATATCTTCAAGAAAATTCAATGTGGTGTGATTTTGATTTTCAGGTTTTGTAGTGAGAAAATCAGAATGGAATTGAGTGGAAAGTCTCCACTAGTAAAATGTAAAATTTTGTAGTGGTATGGCACAAATAAGGCAAAAAGAGGGTACAAGTTCAAAACTACAATCAGTATGACCACGACTGTAAAAATCGCATTTTTTTAATGGGAAGATAAATATTTGAGTATGTGGAAGCAAAAGTGCGTTGCTATTATAATCAGCAAAGAGCTAAAGGAAAAAAGGAAGCCACAGACACATTTCAATTAGAGTCTGACGTTTCAGACTGTATTTGTCATAGATGGGGTGGCAAGTGAGCAGACCAGCGTGAAATGCAGTTTTCTATTGCCACCGGTATTTGGAATAGAGTGCAACTCTGTCCAAGGCAACTGGTCACTGGAAACGAGCCCTGGCTGATGAGTGGCGTGAGCTGGAAATCGAGATCGGCTGTGCTCGTAGGAATTCTGAAGTCTTGCTGTCCTGCCACAAAGGCCATCTCTTGTTCCAGAACTGACCCAGGGTAGGTGACCCAGAGCATTCGTCCCCATGCCGTGACTGATGCAGGCAGCTGCTATCTTTAACCCTGACAGGTGTGTGTGTGTGTAGTTTTGTATACATAAGATTTTTTCCACTACATAGAAATAATCCCGTGGCCCAAACCGAACTGTGTCATGGAGCATCCTTTGGACCATCCGGTGGCTTATTGTCCTGCGGGCCAAATCTGCTCTGCCTGTTGTGATTTTATATTTTTAAATGCTTGGAAAATCAAAATTCATAGCAAATGAAAACTACATGAAATGCAAAGCATAGTGTTCCTAAATACAGGTTTATTGGAACATAGTCCCATTCATGTACAGGTTGTGTATGGCTGCCTTTGTGCTGCAGGAGTTTAGCACGAAAAAGACCATCTGCGGTCCTCTGCTCAGCACAGCCCAGGACCACGCCACAAACTGCAGTGATGGCACTCTCAGCTCGACCTACAAGGAATCCTCGGTAGATACACTGGACTGTCCACTACAGAAGGAAACCCAAAAAGGGACAGTCCGAAGAAATTCAAAAAAGAACCCACCGTGCAAATTCCAGAGGGCCATCGCTGGTGCATCTCTTGCTGATAGAATGGCCGAGAGGAATCCGAAACCCGAAGGTAGGCTGAATGAGAACCAGCCATTGGGGCTGCCAAGGAAGCAAAAGAGGCCGACAAGCATCTAACAGGACAGCAGTGGCTGCTGCTGAGGCTCCCACGAGGGTGGCACCTAAGCAAAAGATGGTGAAGCCTGTGAAGGTTTCTGCTCCCCGAGTCGGTGGCAAACGCTGAAGTTGGCAGATCAGATTTTTAAATAAACGTCTGTTAAAAGAATACACTATGTGTTGACGTTACCAGACTAAGCACTTATTACAGTATCCCCACCCCACAGGAACGCAACAGGCAGAAGAGTTAGAATATTTTGGATGGAGTATCTCGGTATGTAATTTCTCATCCCAAAAAAATAAGAATGAGGTAGTAACTGAAGTTCACAGGTGGCTTATTTCTTAGCCCAGCAAGGAAAGCCCTTTACCAGTGATGAGGTCATTAAATTGTGTTTGCAGCAGCTGGAGAAATGTGTCCAGATAAAATAAGCTATTTATTTATTTTGAGAGAGCGAGTGCAGGTGAGGGGGGGAATGGGGAGGCACTGGGAGGGAGAGAATCTTAAGCAGGCTCCATGCTCAGTGTGGAGCCTGACAGGCTTGATCTCACAACCCTGAGATTATGACCCGAGGTGAAATCAAGAGTTAGGCACTTAACCAACTGAACCACACAGGTGCCCCTAAAATAACCTTTTTAAAACTATTGGCCTTTTGGGGTGCCTGGCTGGCTCAGTCCATAGAGCATGTGACTCTTGATCTTGGGGCTGTGAATTCGAGCCTCGTGTTGGATGTAGAGTTTACTTAAATACATAAATACAAGCATACGTACTATTGGCCTTTCAATGAGAACAGTTGCATGAAGAGTTAAGGAAGCAACATCATGTAGTCAACTTAAAAACAAGGCAAATGATGTTGAACGTTTTTCCTTAGCTCTCGATGACTTTACAGATGTGGGGTGCCTGGGTGGTTCAGTGGGTTAAGCCTTTGCCTTTGGCTCAGGTCATGATCTCAGGGTCCTGGGTTCGAGCCCTGCATCGGGCTCTCTGCTCAGCAGGGAGCCTGCTTCCCCCCCCCACCCCACCTGCCTCTCTGCCTACTTGTGATCTCTCTCTCTCTGTCAAATAAATAAATAAAATCTTTAAAAAAAAAAAGTTTAATGACTTTATAGATGTTACTGATAACTAACTGCTCAGTTGATTATTCAGGAAGTCAATGCCAAGTTCGAAGTGCTAGCGTGACCAGTTCATCCCCATTTGCCCAGAACATTTCTGGTTTTAACAGTGGCGGTCCCATGTTGCAGGAACTTCCGTAGTTCCAAGCTAAGTGGGATGGTTCGTCATCCTAGAAATGACTGAAGAATTAGACACTGGAGTAGTCAGTGTGGAGCAACTATAAGCAAAAATAATTTGAAGGTTGAGAAAAAAATTAATTTAATACAACCTGAAGTGGAATCCTCCAAGATGTGCCACAACCAATGATGGTAAAACTGTGTGGAGCAGAAAAAGGCTTCACTGGACAAATACAGTTTGCGAAACTATAAGGTGTTTAAAGCCTATTCACTGCAGTAGCCATCAGCAGGTAGTTATCAGAAAATACGTGAACCTATCATGTGTTACTGAACCAACAGTGTCCCTGAACTTTATCTATTCTTGAGGATTTAACCATCATCCGTGCCATGTGTTTTTGACAGAAATAGAAGCTAAATATCCTGACTTGCCCTACCACACAGCAGTGGGACGGCTTACGAGTGATAAAGTTTTATTGAGACTTTCTGGGTTCAGGGCCAAGGTTGCAAATTTCTGAATGAAAAGAACCTCCCTCAGCCATTACTGAACACTGAATGGCTTTGGAAATTAGGTTTGGCTACAGACTTAATGCATTTAAGTCAATGAATTAAACTTAGAATTACAAGTGAAAGCACCACCTGCATTTGAAACTTACATGGCACTTATGTCATGTTGATGATTAATATTTGAATGCAAGAAACATCCCACTGCTTGAAATACTTGCTGTGCTGTCAAAAGTTGACACAAGAAATACTATCTCCATACCCACATAAATTTGCAGATCTATTTTCCAACCACAAACAAATTTCCAGCAGTGTTTTTCAGACCTCGATACAAGTGCAAAGGAGATGTCCATGTTTCAAAATCCATTTAACTGTGGGATCGCAAAGCTTCCACCTGTCTCAAGTGCAGGTGATTAACTGCAATGTAATGACTGACATGCTAAAAGGCAAATATGAGAAGCTAACAGAATTCTACAAATGCCTTCCCAGTGAGGAATATACAAAATCGTATTTGGGGATTGATATCAGCACTTGATAGTGCCTATCTTTGTGCAAAAATGTTTCAAAAAATGAAATACAGGGGCTGGCTGACTAGCTCAGTCGGTGGAGCATGCAACTCTTGATCTTGGGGTCATGAGTTCGAGCCCCATGTTGGGTATAGAGAGTACTTAAAAATGAACTTTTTTTGAAAAATGAAATAGATAAAATCTCATTCCAGATCGAAGTTAACATTTTGCAAATAAATGACTTTGATGATAGGAAACACTAATTTCACACCCGCAAAAATTCAAAATGGATCACGAACCTAAACGTACAACATAAAATTAGACAATTTTTAGAAGACAGTATAGGACAGAAGCTTTATGACCTGGTGTTAGGCATGGGGTTCTTAAACATGACCCCAGGAGTGTGATGCATAAAAGAAAAAAATTGATAAATTGGACTTGATCAAAATTTGGAATTTACTCTTTAGTTAAATTACTGTTAAGGGAATGAGAGGGTGCCTGGGTGGCTCAGTCGGTTAAGCGTTTGCCTTTGGCTCGGGTCATGATCCTGGGGTCCTGGGATCGAGCCCCCGTGTCTGGCTCCCTGCTCAGCAGGGAGCCTGTTTCTCCCTCTGCCTCTCAAATAAATGAATAAAATCTTAAAAAAAAAAGAGAGAGAGAGAATGAGAGGTCAAGGTACAGATTGGGTTAAAATATTTTCTTTTTTAATTTTTTTAAAGATTTTATTTATTTATTTGACAGAGAGAGAGAGAGACAGTGAGAGGGGGAACACAAGCAAGGGGAGTGAGAGAGGGAGAAGCAGGCTTCCCGCGGAGCAGAGAGCCCGATATGGGACTTGATTCCAGGACCCTGGGATCATGACCTGAGCCGAAGGCAGACGCTTAATGACTGAGCCACCCAGGCGCCCTGGGTGAAAATACTTTCAAAGAACTTTTTATCCAGACTAAACCTGTCAAAACGATCAGCTCAGATTGTCCTAGGCAACCCAACTTCTGCCTTCTGACCATAAAATGGAAACTACAATATAGACTATTTTCAACATAATGTGAGGTATGTGATAATACTTAACGTTTACTCAATATTTCCATATGTCAGATATCGTGATAAGCCTTTTAAATATATTAATCTATTCAATCAGAAAAAAACTATGAAGTAGATATTTCTTTCCACCTAAAAGAGGGGGAAACTAAAGCCCAGAGAGCTTATGTAACTTGTCCAAAGATTGTATATGGTGAGTGGATTAATAATGCTGACTCAAGACCTTCAAGTTCCCCTCCCACAAGCTGAGCACGAGTGCTAGGTTGTTAGTGGCAGTGGAAAAAGGGAGAGGTGCAAAAGTCCTGCACTGACAAGGCCTGCTGACTTTTTGAAAAGGAGGCAGAAATGGGGCATTGGGGCAGGCAGGGGAGGAGGCAAATCGGGGGTCTGTTCTTATGTGGTCAGCTTTAAAGTGAAAGCAACCGAACGCTAGGTGGCGATAGATCTCAGACACTTAAAATCTACAGTCAACCTTCACTAAAGCGTGACAAGAATGCAAGATTATTAAAGCGATTTATTTTTTAAATAAGATTTTATTTACTTATTTGAGAGCGAGAGAGCACAGTGAGAGAGAAAGCACGAGCGGGGGTGGGAGGGGGCAGAGGGAGAGGGAGAGGGAGAAGCAGACTTCCCAGTGAGCAGGGAGCCCAATGCGGGATTCGATATTCGGACCCCGGGATCATGACCTGAGTTGCAGGCAGATGCTTAACAGACTGAGCCACCCAGGCGCCCCAGCATTTATTTATTTATTTTTTTTAAACACCTCCCTGAGAAGCATCCTTTCACCGCACACATACATACACTCCACCACCACCACCAATTTCTAGACAATTAGAGAACACAATTGCCACTATCAAATGACCCTTAAGCAACTGGGGGTTCATAATGTCCCTTGGGCGATTGGTTAATGTTGAAAAATATATTTGCCAGAGGATTTCACATCACAACATACTGATGCGTGATCCATGAAAGTTTTTAGCTTATGAAATTGCATGAAGCAAAAAAAAAAAGAAAGAAAGAAATTGCATGAAGCTATGAATAAGCATAGCTTAGGGTAATTTGTTGGCAAATAGTTTTACAATTTGTTGTGCCTCAGTGTATATGAGAATCAGATGGCTCTATTTAAAAAGGAAATTTCATGCAAGAGAGCTTTGCTTTACTCTTTTTTTTTAAAGATTTTATTTATTTATTTGACAGAGAGAGAGATCACAAGTAGGCAGATAGGCAGGCAGAGAGGGGAGGGGAAGCAGGCTCCCTGCTCAGGGGGGGATGCTGGGCTCGATCTCAGGACCTGAGATCATGACCTGAGCCGAAGGCAGAGGCATTAACCCACTGAGCCACCCAGGCACCACCTCTTTACTCTTAAACACAATCTCTAGCCCATGGCATGTGGAGTATTTCCTATTTTCTACTCTCTGTGCTCATTTAGGTTTTATTTTTCTTTTTGAGAGAGAGAATCTCAAGCAGACTTCATGCTGAGTAGGAGCCCGACGCGGGATTTGATCTCACAACCCTGAGATCATGACCTGAGCTGAAATCAGGAGTCGAATGCTTAACTGAGCAACCCGGGCACCCCTTTTTAGGTTTTATTTTTTGTTCATGAGGCCTGAATTATAAGCACAAAGTAAACACTGGACTTAGAATATAGGGCATTTCCTATTTCTTTATTTTTAAATATTTTATTATTTATTTGAGAGAGAGAGAGCATGAGGAGGGTGGAGGGAGAGAAAGAGAGGGAGAAACAGGCTCCCCGCTGAGCAAGGAGCCCCAATGTGGGGCTCGATCCCAGAACCCTGGGATCATGTCAAACACTGAAGGCAGACACTGAACCAACTGAGCCACCCAGGTGCCCCTCATTTTCCTATTTCAATTAGTAAATCTCAGCATTGGGAAATATTTTTCAAATTACACGTAGGTGATATATTTCTGGCCTTTTTCCCTCTTAAAAACAAACAAAATCAAACCCCCAAAACTGTCTGGGGAGTCAGGGCTTCCGTTGGATCAGGAAGTCCCACTGATCCAATCAGAGAATGTTTCACATACCTATCTACCAACGGCTCCTGTCCGCATAGCCAATCTGTCCTATAATTAAATTACTTACCAAGCACCTCTGTGGCCCGCTCTGCTTCTATTTGTGTTAACGGAGAGAAGGACATGAGTTTGCAGCAGTATTATGGACGTTACTTTTCTGTGTTGGTAAGTGGCCAATTTTAGAATCTCCCCTGTTATAAATAAACCCTGTCAACTCCACGATGCCCAGAAAAAGAAATTCAGACATTTGATGCTTGCCGAACATAGTTTCCATAGCAAATGTGCTGTGATTAATGCTGCTGTTCTCCAGCAGATTCATTCACACGTTCTCCTGTGATTTGAGTATTCCCAAGGGAAGTGCTGTAAGGTGGGTTCCGGGGGAAGCAGGACCTTTGCAAGAACCTAGGAAACACCCTCATGGTCCATTTAAAGGAGAAACTCTTCAGGATGTCTTTGGCACCGATACAGGATGATCACTGGCAATTTTTTTCTTCTGCGGGAATGTGTCAATTTCTCTGTTTCTGCTTTAGCACTTAGCTAGATGATAAATACTGCGGCGTTTTTTTCTAGTTAGCTTTTAAAATATATATACATCGCTGCCAATGCATGCCTGGTATAATTAAAAAAATGCAAAGAAGTAGTTTAGTAAGTGCAAATTGTGTATCCGTTTCTTACCTTGCAAACTTGTTCTTAGCCACTTATCTGATTTAATGTTAAGGTAGAAGCGGTCATATAAAGGCATAAATTGCTCCCCTGGCTCATTGTTTGTGATCGTCTGGTGACTTTTTCCTTTTCTTTTTTCAATGTAATTGATTACCTGAAGAGGTAGTATATAAAAAGCTACAAGAACTCAAGAGATCCCAGAAATCAGTCTCTCCCCTTGCCTGCTCAGCGCTCACGGGGCTCCAGCCCGCGGGCTGTGTGCTCAGCTGGAGAGGAGCTCCCCCACCCCAGCCCCGCAGCTGCTGATCTCCCCAGCTTCTCAATCCCGGGAGAGCCGTCTGATCACTTGAATCAAGAGGACCTGTTTGTTTTTCTGGATCGTCTGTTTCAACTCCTTTTCTTGCTTTGTTTTTGCTTATTTGTTTGTTTTTAAATAAGCTCTCTGTGGGGCTCGAACTCACAACGTCGAGATCCAGAGCAGTTCCTTTCTAATTTATTGTGTCTCCCCACTCTACCCCAAGTACCCAGATTTCTAAGGGCAGCAGCTTCGTCTTGTTTGTAGTTATATCCCCATGACTGAGACAATGCTGATACACCTATTTGTTTCATTAATTGATCCATTCAAAACATGTACGTTAGCACCTGCTATGTGTCAGGCACTGGGGATTAGCAGTGAACAAAAATCCCTGCCTTCACACAGCTTACATTCTAGTATTGCAAGACAAGCAATTCTCAGAGAAGTCAAAGAAATACATACTGTGGCAGAAAATGCCAAGTTCTGTAGAGGAAAATCAAATGTCAAATAAGAAAACGGGACAGGGACTTCTAAGGGTGGAAGAGGGGCTGCCATTTCAAGTGGGTGGTCCGGAAGGCCTCACTTTGAACATGGCATCCGAGCAGAGACCGCTTAAGGGGGGGGGGGGGGGAGGGAGCCCTGCAGATCTTGAAGGAAAAGCTTTTCAGGCAGAGGGAACAGCAAGTGCAAAGGCCCAGAGGTCGGAGCAAACGTGTTTATTCCGGAATCCGTAAGATCAATGTAGCTGGAGCAGAGTTGGCAGAGGGAAGTGGTAGGAGACGGAGTCTTTAGCGAAGAGGGAGAGTAAAGAGATGCCAGAGGGGGCAGGATCAGGGAGGCCATTGCAAACCATTGACTGTGAGTGAGATGGGGAGCACTGGTGGGTTTACATTTAAAAGGATCACCAGGAGGCTGTACTGAGAACAAACTGTGAAAACACACAGGAGGAAGTTGATGCTATTGCAGTAGTCCCGTGGGGCATCCGTGCTGGTTAGACCAGGGTGGGAGCAGCGAAGAAATGCCCACGTTCTGGATATGTTTTCAAGGCGGCTCACGAGATCCTCTGATAATTTTTATATGGGTGCAAGAGAAATAGAAAGGAGTCAGGTTTGGCAACAGGAAGAACAGAGAGGCATTAACTGAGATGAGGAAGATGGTGGGAAGATGTTTGAAGGAAGGGTGGGGTTCAGGAGTTAATGATGAGTTAGAGGTGCCTATGAGACATCCAGGTGGAGTTCCAAGTCTGAAGCCCAGAGGAAAGTTCTGAGCTGGAAAGAGAAATGCGGGCTACAGCCCTGAGACTAAATGGGCTTTCACGGGAGCAAGTAAGTGCCCTGGAACATTCCAGGGTTTAGCGATCAGGGCAGCAAGTAGGAACCAGCAAAAGAAGGAGACAGAGAAAAGTGGAAGGAAACCAGGGCGAAGGGGTTCCCAATGTCAGGAGAAAAGAGTGTTATCAGGGAGACAGAGTGACCGCCTAGGTCCCACGCTGCTGGACGGGTCCGGTAAGAGGCGGCCTGGGATGGACCATTCGGCAGTGTGGCAGTGACCTTGCAAAAGGATATCGAAGCTCATTTCCAGCCCTGAGATTCTATAATTATCCTGTTAGTTTATGCAAGTTATTATATTTGGAATTAAATAATGAAGGAAGAGTCCAAGCAGGCTAAAGCAGCCCCTCATCAGAGGTAACCCCACACTTCCCATATGATGGAGCAGAGGGGAGGAAGCGGGAAGCCCTCCGGCTGTTTTCCATGCTTATTTGTCCTGGCACAGTAACTCTGCTTAAAGAGTCTGGCTTTCAGATTGGAGTCAAGATTCAAACCCACTTTAGCCTAGTTCCGTCTTTCTCTTCATTACACTTTTGTTTCTTTTTAGAGCAAGATGTTTCCAGCACTAAAACTTCTGGAAATTACAAATCTGTTCCCTCTTCATCTTTTGCTCTGCTTTACAAAAATGTGACACTCCTATAGGATGTTCTTTTTATTTTCCTCCTCATACTTTTGTGCTGCTGATTGGTCTGAAGGCGGCATTCCTCTAATAAATAATTTCTATATTTGAGACGTTTATGGAAAAAGTTAAGAAAGAGGATCTGAGGGTGCCTGGGTGGCTCAGTGGGTTAAAGCCTCTGCCTTCGGCTCAGGTCATGATCTCAGGGTCCTGGGATCGAGCCCCGCATCGGGCTCTCTGCTCGGCGGGGAGCCTGCTTCCCCTCCTCTCTCTCTGCCTGCCTCTCTGCCTACTTGTGATCTCTCTCTCTCTCTGGCAAATAAATAAATAAAATCTTTTTTAAAAAAGATTTTATTTATTTGTGTGTGAGAGAGGGGCGAGCATGAGCAGTGGGGGGAGGGGGGGATGCAGGGGCTTCATCCCAGAACCCTGAGATCATGACCTGAGCCAAAGGCAGATGCTTAACCGACTGAGCCACCCAGCCGCTCCCGGAATTCTTTCTTAACAGTACATAAAATAGTGGGATGTCTCACAATCCACAGGAGTCTCAGATTCAATGATGGATGATACCAGCCACAAGCAAACCGTCCGTGCCAGGCCCCTATGCTGCAGTGGGTGCCCCTTCCGAGTGCCCATGACTCCCAGCTTTGCTCTATCTCCTGTATTCGCCCTCAGCATCCCATGTTTTCCAAACAATATTAGCTACTTATTATGTTCTTAGTTCCTGAGTTTATACAATGGAAATATTTCTTAGTAACTCATCTTTCTTATTTGGAAACGGTCCTCTGTAAACTAAAGGCATTGACGTTTCTTTCTTTCTTCTTTTATTTTTTTTAAGATTTTATTTATTTATTTGACAGAGAGAGACACAGTGAGAGAGGGAACACAAGCAGGGGGAGTGGGAGAAGGAGAAGCAGGCTTCCCGCCAAGCAGGGAGCCCAATGCGGGGCTCGATCCCAGGACGCTGGGATCATGACCTGAGCCGAAGGCAGCCGCTTAACGATTGAGCCACCCAGGCGCCCCACTGACTTTTATTTCTTTTCTCGCCTGATTAATTTGTTTCCTTCCCAGGAAATGCAGCTGACAAGCAGGGCATAAAGTCAGGGCCCCAGCAGTGGTGGGGACAGGGGACCTGGGGAGGAGGAAGTCAGAGATCTGGGTCCTCCTCTGGCCATGCAAGAACTCACTGGTAACCATGGTCTAGTGCCTTTCTCCTCTCTGAGCCTGGACATTTGGATCAGGGAAAGAAGGGACTGAGTTAGCCAATCTCTGAGATCCTTCTATTTTTTTTTTTTTTTTAAGATTTTATTTATTTATTTGAGAGAGAGAAAGCACGAGCAGGGGGTGGGGCAGAGGGAGACGGAGAAGCAGACTCCCCGCTGAGCGGCCCCCCCCCCCCCCCGTGCAGGGCTCCATCCCAGGACCCTGGGATCATGGCCTGAGCCGAAGGCAGACGCTGAACCGACTAAGCCACACAGATGGCCCTCTGAGGTCCTTCTTGCTCTAACTTCTGGAGTTCTTCATTTGAGTCTACCAGAAATCCACACTGGGAAAGCAGTTCTCACCTGCACCCACCTGCCCTGGTGAGGGAGGGCCCTGAGACCACTGAGGCCTGAGCAACCCGAGACTCCTCTGTGGCGGGGAGCAGAAGCTCGCCTCCCGTGACCACGCCCTCTCTCCCTCCGCAGGTACGTGTGTCTACCATGCACGGAGCCTTCAGGAGGTCCAGATACTGGGAGCACGAACTACAAGAAGCTGAGGGCCACGCCTCACTGTGAGGACGGTTGACTGGTCTGTCGTGCTGGGACTTGGCCAGCTTCGTGCCCACCCTCACTCCTCTTCCACACTCAGCACTCACCAGCGCACTACAGGGACC
>CM052883.1:79653489-79668651 GCA_028534135.1 Potos flavus
AGAGAGAGAGAGAGAGAGATCACAAGTAGGCAGAGAGGCAGGCAGAGAAGGGGGGGGAGCAGGCTCCCTGCTGAGCAGAGAGCCTGACGCGGGGCCGATCCCAGGACCCTGAGATCATGACCTGAGCCTAAGGCAGAGGCTTTAACCCACTGAGCCACCCAGGTGCCCCGGCCTGCGGTCTTGAGGGGACGCAGGACCTGGGCCCCAGGGGCAGGAATGTTGTCCCTAAGACAACTGCTGGAGTGATGGGAGGAGAGGCACTTTTTCCACAGGGCCTCTGAATTCCCAGCATACCATCCTAGAGCTGCTGGTGTCCCCTTTGTCACCACAGGGAGCTCCAGCCTGAGAATATAGCCAACCCAAAAGAAAGCGGAGCTGAGAGATGGAAGGACACTTATCTGAATCCCTTCATCCAGCCAAGCTCCACATCCCCTGGATTTTTCAGTAAGCTGGGCCAATAACTGCCTATTCCCCCCTCCCCCGCCATGTGCAAATAGAAGCAACAGATTTTTTAAAAAGATTTTATTTATTGATTTGACCCAGAGAGAGAGCACAAGCAGGAGGAGCTGCAGAGAGAGGGAGAGAGAGAGAGAGAGAGAGAAGCAGGTTCCCCACTGAGCAGGGAGCCCGAAATGGGGCTCGATCCCAGGACCCTGAGATCAGGCCTGAGCCAAAGGCTGACACCCAACCAACTGAGCCATCCAGGTGCCCCCAGATTTTTTTTTTTTAACTTGCAGATTTAAAACAGTTACAGGCTTAAGAGAGGGAAGTCTTACTGCAGAGACGAGCCCGCGAGCCGCGCTGAGACAGAGCACGCTTCTGAAGCCATCCCTGGTCCTGCCTGGCTGACGTGGCTGGGGTGCCCGGCCACAGCGGGCTGAAGAACATTCCTCTCATCTCCAGGACCTCAGGAAATAGCAACCTCACTGTGTGTGTCCTCCTGTCGGCAGGTGTTGCTGCCTTCAAACAGCGCTCCCCAAAGTCTGAGCAAGCAGGCAGGCTTTCCAAAGCCAGTGTGGGGGCGAGGTTGACACCTGTTTGCTAGTAAGACGCAAGGAAGCCCATGCATACTCTTGCCACCTCCAGTGTGGTCTGGGGCAGGCGGGTGGGGGGAGTACACCCCATTTACATTGTAAACATGTCTTGCATAATTGAGCTCCTCTTTTTCGGGTTACACATTACCCACAGCTGCCTGCTGGATGGAAAATAGGGCCAACAAATCACGGAGCAGGTATGTGTCAGGGAAGAATTTCCCACTAACCAGCAGGGATGTTGACCCTTCGTTTTCACAGCCAGGGGGGTGGGGGGAGGCCATAAAAGTCACTTGTGCAGGGCGTGTGGGGCTGCGATGAATTGTTCCTCCCAGATGTGGCAAGAAGCGAGGGCTTTCTCTGATGTCCTCATGGACTCCCATTCGTTCAGCAGGGGAACGCTCCAAGCGTTTTTCCTTCCAAAAGCCATGTTTTGGGACACCTGGGTGGCTCAGTTGTTAAGCGCCTGCCTTCAGCTCAGGTCATGATCCCAGGGTCCTGGGATCGAGTCCCACATCGGGCTCCCTCCTTGGCGTGGAGCCTGCTTCTGCCTCCGACAGTTGCTCTCCCTGCTTGCGCTCTCTCTGTCTCTCTCTGTCAAACAAATAAATAAAATTAAAACAAAAACAAAAACCTCTCCAAATTCTTTAAAAAAAAAAAAGCCATGTTTTCAGCAAGGATTAAAATGTGTTTTCTGCTTTCCAGTGCATCGAAGCTTCCCATGTGTTCCTTAGAGACAAAACAGACTTTCACGTCAACTTATTTACAACAACCATTGCTGGGTTGATGCTAATTAAACTACATTCCAGGTGCCGGGAGAAGCTTTCAACCTACTTACCTCATGTATGGATCCCTAACACATCTGCATGTATGAGTTTCATTTTATTTTTCTAATGTAAAAGTATCGGATGCACAGGCAAACTTCTCGGGCAGGCTATGCAAGTGGATTAAGGTCATAAAGCTTGTATAGAGGTGTGACAACGCTCCCTTGGTCAGCCGGACCCCAGATCTTACGTTCTGTCCACGTGCTGCCACCTCCAATCATATAAATGAAAGAATAGCAAATTTTGAGGCAAGGAACAAAACTTTAAACCGATTTGTCCCTTCTCGGTATTCTAAAAATACTGTTCATTTTTTTTTTTTAGATTTATTTATCTATTTGAGAGATAGAGCATGTGCTCGCATACAAGCAGGGGTGGGGCAGAGGGAGAGGGAGAGAAGCAGACTCCCCACTGAGCGTAGAGCCCCTGAGATCATGACCTGAGCTGGAATCAAGAGTCAGATGCTTAACCGACCGAGCCACCCAGGTGCCCCCTGACTGTTTCTCATTCTTTAAAAATCAACTTTAGCGTGCCTGGCTGGCTCATTCGGTATAACATGCGTCTGTTGATCTCAGGGTCATGAGTTCAAGCCCCACGTTGGATGTGGTGCTTACTAAAAATATATATATAATAAAATAAAAATCAAGAAATTTTTTAAAAATCAGCTTTATTGAGAAATAATTTACATTCAATAACATTTACTTTATTTAAAGGATTTTAAGTGTATAGTGGACAGAATCTGGACAAATGCATACACTTGTACAACCAGCACCACGATGGAGATACAGAATATTTCCGTCACCCCAGAAGTTCCCTCATGCCCCTTTGCTGCCAATCTCCTCCCCTTTCCCCTGGCTCCTAGCAACTACTCATCTCATTTCTGACGCCACAGTTTGCCTGTGCTTTAATTTTATATGAATGGAGAGGCACCTGGGTGGCTCAGTTGGTTAAGCGGCCAACTCTTGGTGTCAGCTCAGGTTGTGATCTCCTGGGTCGTGAGATCGAGCCCCATGTTGGGCTCTGTGCTCAGCAGGGAGTCTGCTTGAGATTCTCTCCCTCTGACCCTCCCCCTGATCAGGAGCTCAGTCTCTCTCTCAAATAAATTTTTTTTATGAAAAATCTTAAGTTTTCTATGAATGCAATCATGCAGCATGCACTCATTTTTGTCTGCTTTCTTCACAGTAGCTAATGCACTCAGTATCATCCATGTGCCAATAGGTTGTCCTTTTTATTCTGGGTAGTATCCTGCTGTGTGAATGAAGACTGTGTGTTCCTTTATTAGTTGATGGGCATTTGGATGGTTTCCAGTTTATTGTTAATAAAGCTGTTCTAGAAACAGACGCATAAATACAGAGAACAAACTGAGGGTTGCCAGAGGGCAGGGGGTAGGAGGATGGGCAAAATGGGTGAAGAGGAATGGGAAGCAGAGGCTTCCATTATGGAATGAATATGTCACAGGAATAAAAGGCACAGTATAAGGAATATAATATATAAGGAATATAATCAGTGGTATTATAACAGCAATGTAAGGGGGCGCCTGGGTGGCTCAATTGGTTAAGTGTCTGCCTTCGGCTCAGGTCATGATCTCAGGGTCCTGGGATCGAGCCCCGAATTGGGCTCCGTGCTCAGTGGGGAGTCTGCTTGAGATTGTTTCTCTCTCCCTGCCCTCCCCCAATTCGTGCTCTTCTCTCTCTCTCTCTCCTATAAATTTTAAAGATCTTAAAAAAAAATAATAGCATTGTATGGCGACAGATGGTAGCTACACTTGTGAGGACGGCATAACCTTAGATCTATTGAATCACTGTATGTTGTACACCTGAAACTAATGTTAACATTGTGTGTCAACTACAATTTTAAAAAAAAGTCTTGGGCACCTGGGTGGCTCAATGGGTTAAAACCTCTGCCTTCAGCTCAGGTCATGATCTCAGGGTCCTGGGATCGAGCCCCGCATCGGGCTCTCTGCTCAGCAGGGAGCCTGCTTCCCCCTCTCTCTCTGCCTGCTTCTCTGCCTACTTGTGATCTCTCTCTCTGTCAAACAAGTAAATAAAATCTTAAAAATACATAAATAATTTTGTAAAAGTCTTAAAAAAAGATAAATAAAAAATAAAGCTGCTCTAAACATTCACGTGCAAGGCTTTGAATGAGCATGTTTTCATTTCACAGATCTCTGGGTATATGATAAATGTATTTTAACTTTATAGAAACCTGCCAAACTGTTTCCAAAGCAGTTTTCTATTTCCAACAGCATTGTCTGAGATTCTCAGTTGCTCCACAGCCTCGCCAATACTTGGCATGGTCAGTCTTTTTAACTTTAGCCATTCTGGTGGGTGTTTTGAGATACTGGGGTAGTTTTAATTTCTACCCCTTGTTTTCTTTCCTTTTTTTTTTTTTTTTTGAGATTTTATTTATTTATTTGACAGAGAGAGACACAGCGAGAGAGGGAACACAAGCAGGGGGAGTGGGAGAGGGAGAAGCAGGCTTCCTGCTGAGCAGAGAGCCTGATGCAGGGCTCGATCCCAGGACCCTGGGATCACGACCTGAGCTGAAAGCAGATGCTTGACGACTGAGCCACCCAGGTACCCAGTCTGCCCCTTGTTTTCACAGAGAGCCAGAGGCTGGAGGGTCAGGGCTTAGGGCACTGCATTCGCGGGCTGACCTGGAGGCCACAGCTGGGGAAAGCCACTCCTGTGGACCCATATCAAAACAAGTGGATACTTTGCAGAACAAACCCTGCACTTGGATTTGTTCCCAAGCTCAGCTTACTAAGGAAACCCATGACCCACCTGTCTGTTACCAAGAAGACTAGTCTAAACGTGCAGCTTCTCTGGTTTGGAAAGGACAGGGCTGACTTCGCTCTACTCACCGGGCCACAGTCTTGACGTCGGCCTCCCTGAACCCTGTGGGCATTTCCTCAGGACCCTGGTCAAAGAACGGATATATGAACAGTGTGTCCGGCACATTCCTAGTGCTGGTGATCAGGTCACAGACTCACTGTCCGGCAGAGAGGACCGATACCATACAAGCAATTATAAAAGTAACATGTGTGATGAAAGCCAAGTGCAGTGTGGGCACGTAACAGGTGGACTTAAGCCCACGCCGGGGAGCAGGAAGGCGCTCGGGCATTCCAGGAAGGGGCAGAACGTGTGCTAAGCTCCGAGGAGGCACGAGCGGGTGAGTCTGATGGAACAAGAGAGCCTAGTAAGGAATGCAGAGGCCCCCGCTCACTGCAGGAGGGTAGGGCCTTGGCTGTTGCATTTTTGCCACATTGCCCAGGCTGTCCCAATGCCTATCAAAGTCTGAGAACCGTGGCCTTGGAAGAATAATGCATGGGGCCACGTCTCCCACAGCATGGCCAACACAGCCCCATGCCGGCAGAACTCGACTCCTAACGCATCTTGTCTTGGTCCCCACGTTGCGTGACCCTCTAGCGTTCTTTCATCATTGTGCAGACTGGGGGGTTGTTTTCATTATTACGTGTCTTTATTCATTTATTTTTAAGATTTTATTTATTTATTTGACAGAGAGAGAGAGAGCACAAGTGGGGTAGCAGCAGGCAGAGGGAGAAACAGGCTCCCCACTGAGCAAGGAGCCCGATGTAGGACTCGATCCCAGGACCCTGAGATCATGACCTGAGCCGAGGCAGACGTTTAACCCACTGATCAACCCAGACATCCCTACATGCCTTTATTTTTAAAATCAGATTTATTTGGATAAAATTTACCTACAGCCAATTTACTGATTTTAAATAAAAAATTCAATGAATTTTGACAGATGATTGTAAAATCATCACCCAAAAAGTTCTTTTGTGCCCTTTGTCGTCAATCCCCCCCACCCCGCCCTGAGCAACCACTAACCGGCTTCCTGAAATAATAGTTTTGTCTTTTTTTATAATTTTATATAAATGGAATCCTACGTATGTAGCCTTCTGTATTTAGCTTCTTTCATTTGTATCATGCTTTTGAGATTCAACTATTTTGATGTGTCTAGAAGTAGTTCATGCTTTGTAATTGCTAATGAGTATTCCACTGTACATGGATTACTACAGTTTGTTCACTGATTGATGGGCGTTTGGGTTGTTTCCAGTGCTTCTGTGTTACGGATAAAACTTTTAGGAAAAACAAGTACAAGTCTTTGTGTGAACACGTTTCCCTTTGTCCTCAGTAAGCATCCAACCGTGGGACTGCTGGCTCATATGGTAAGTGCATGTTTATAAGAAGCTGCCAAGAAGGGGCGCCTGGGTGGCTCAGTGGGTTGGGCCTCTGCCTTCGGCTCAGGTCATGATCTCAGGGTCCTGGGATTGAGCCCCGCACCGGGCTCCCCGCTTCTCCCTCTGCCTGCCGCTCCCCCTACTTGTACTCTCTCTCTCTCTCTCTGTCAAATAAATAAATAAATCTTAATCTTAAAAAAAAAAATCACTCTTCCTGCAGCAAGGAAAAGGAGTTGAAAGGGACAAAAAGCCAGTTGGGGTGGCTTTTGTAGTAGTCCAGGTGGGAGGCTTTGAGAGTGTTAGCAAACCTCTGGCCTCCCTTCCCACATGAGACAGAGGGGCTGCAGGAAGGGGGTAGTAAGGAAGAATTTAGCCTAGAGTAGCTTGAGCACACAGTGCATAGAGGAAACGGGGACTTGCTCCGGGTTGAGCAGTAAGGGAGTCGCAGAGCCAGAAGGAAACACATATCCTGCCAAAGACGGGCCCCTGACTCTGCTTTGAGGGCTGGGGACCCCAGCCATGGAGGGGGTCGTGGGCAAGGCAAAGAGATCATTCTTGTCTCCTTGACTGAGACGATGAAGCAAATCCTCACACGGAGGGAGCTCTAAGAAGCAGTTAGTTATTTTTTGAAATAAATTTGTGTTACAACATCACTCAGCTGGTTCAATATTAACTTACAGATTGGCTGATCTGGTGTCGTCCGGGGTGCAGAGCCTCCCCTCAGGCTGCTCAGAATTTAGTGAGTGAAGGGAGCTGACCATCATTTTGAACACTGTTTTCCACAGGAGACTGTTTGACACTCTCTCGACCTCAGTCTTTCTTTTTTTTTTTTAAGATTTTATTTATTTATTTGACAGAGACAGAGATCACAAGTAGGCAGAGAGGCAGGCAGAGAGAGAGGGGGAAACAGGCTCCCCGCTGAGCAGAGAGCCCGATGCGGGGCTCGATCCCAGGACCCTGAGATCATGACCTGAGCCGAAGGCAGAGGCTTTAACCCACTGAGCCACCCAGGCGCCCCGACTCGTCTATTTATCTTAGCCTCCTCCTGAGGGGTCCCAGGCTCACGGAAGGGCGGCCACACAGCCAGTGTCACGGCAACTCTGTCGACAAGGTGAATTCCTTGGGCCACCTGTGCAAGGGCTGTCGGTTCCATCTTCCCGGATTCCAGCAGGACCGCTGCTAGGCCCTCGGGCCCTGAGTGGCTCCGTCCTCTGGGGGTCTCCCAGAAGCCACGCAAGCCCGTGTGTTCACCCTCACTTTGGGGGGGGCGTTCTGAGGTGAGGGTGGCCGCAAAGAGCACCCTGGGAAGATCAAGGGGTCATTAAAGCTCACCAATCAACTGCATGCCTCCTAGCTCACCAGATGAGTCAAGAGGCCAATCAGCTCCAAGTGTTCCCAAAGACAAAAATGGTCACTTATGGGGAGAGCAGAAAGTGGAGCTCTGGCTGAAACCACTTTGCCTTCAACAGCAACTTTTTAATCCCTTTGTCTGGTGCATGAAATCGGTTCCCAGAACACAGGGGTTATTAATAACTGCGGGACCTTTTCCCAGTCTCCAGATCAATTGGCAGAAGCCTCTGGCTACTTCCTTCTGGATGCTTCTATCATTTAGAGGTGGGAAGTGGCCTCTCCTTGAAACTGGTACAGTTTTTTGGGTTTTTTTTTTAACCTGGCTTGTGGGTTGCACGGCACCCCCCACCTCCAGACCCCCACCCAACAAACCGAACCCACCAGGAGGACTTGTCCCCCCTTGCACCTTCCTGAGCGAGCTCAGGGTGGCTGGCCTCTTCGCTCCCGGGGAGCTGCTCCTGCGGTCTCAGGGGACTGCATCGTGTACCTCTCCTCCGGGCGGGCTCCTCACTGCTGACAGGGATCCACGGGGCCGGCCTGATTTAGAATGAGGTCATTTTGAGCTGCTTCCTCTCCTTGTGGTTGGTGAAGGCCCCAGAGTCAGTTGCTGGGCAGGAGCTAAAGGAGGCCCCGGTCTTAATTTGGGGACACGTCGGTTGGGTGGGAGTGGGGGTGGGCGATTGGGTGGGACACATATTTCTGCAGCTCCCATGGCCAGGGCGGTGTCGTAAATGCGGGATTTCCTCCAGAGCTCACCTTCTGCCCTCCTTCACCCTTCCCTGGAGCTTCACTTGCCCGTGGCTTTACCAGGATCTCCCCTCGCCCGTGGCTTTACCAGGATCTCCCCTCAGGAAATAGCCCCTCTGACTCTCCTCCTCCAAGTTCCGCCCCACCCGCCAGCCTGCTGCTTGTATGTCCAGAGACCGTGCACTGGCTTCCTACACCCAGCATGGCGCCGTGGGATGGACAGGCCTGGGGTCCCCCGGCCCCACGCCTGTGAGCTCACCTGTGAAGAAATGAAAACAAACACACCTGCCTTGTGAGGATCAGATTTGGTGGGAGCAAAGCACCTCCTGGACACAGTGCACGGCGGACGTACCGCACGTGGCCACTAAGAGCTGACTTCATTTCCCTCCCAAAGGTGCTCACTCCCCCCACCCCTCTCCTGTCTCCATGAGTGGCCTCAGTGCTCTTAGTCACTCAGACCGAATGACAAAGCGGTATTCGTGGGTGTCTTTCACTGGTCTGTTGTGGTTTGTTTTTTTTTTTTTGCTATGGTGGTAAAATAGACATTACATAACATTGACCATTGTCACTGGCCATCTTTAAGGGTAAAGTTCGGTGGCATTGTGTTCACATGGTTGGGAAGCTGTCTCCAGAACTTTTCCATCCTTCCCAAATTAAAACCCTGTCCGCATGAAACAACGCCTCCCCATTTCTCCCTCCCCTCAGTCCCTGGCAACAGCCTTCTTCTAAATCTATGAAGCTGACTACTCTAGGTGCTTCTTAGAAGTGGAATCAGACAGTATCTGTCCTCTTGGGTCTGGCATAATGTCCTCAAGCCTCACTCATGTTGTAACATATGTCAGAATTTCCTTCTGGATAATATTTAAGGTTGACTAATACTCCATTGTATGTATAGACCACATTTAAACAATCCACTCATTGGGCTATTTTCCAAAAGGGTTTTTTGAAGGGGAAATTAACATCACAGAAGAGTGTCGAGTGAAATCATGTCTCACCCTGTCCCCTCAGTCCCCGGCCCTCCGATTTTCCCTCAGCAATGACCTTCCTCTTCACCTTCCTGTCTGCGCCCATTGCCAAGACTCTGCCTTCTGGAAACTGTCCTGGACACACTGCCAGAGGGGATGTCCTAAGGCGAGCCCTCCCCCTCACCGCAGGTGGCCTTCCAGGATGCCCACCAGCTGGTCCCCGATGACCAATACAGCGTATGTCCCCGACACCGCGGCTGCTTTCTCTCCAAGATGTCTGAAGAGACCTTCTTCTCCTCACCAGAGTCAGTACCAGTGCCTCCTGCCCTAGAAAGGTGTCTGGACTATTCCCGCCATCCCAACAGGAATTCCTCTCCCCCTCCTTGTGCCGCTACCACACTGACCCTATTCTGACCTGGCTCTGGAGCTCTTGGTTGCTCTCCAATCTCTCCCAAGGTAAGTCAACTCCTGTCAGGAAAAGTAACTCATTTATCCTAGAATGTGCTTGGGTGACTTCTCCACACAGGCCTGGGCACTGAGACAGGCCTGCGGGGCGTCCCTCAGTTTCTCAGAGCGTCCGTCTCCTCAGAGCCCCGGGGAGAATGGTTCTTCCTCACAGGCTTGCTGAGGCAAGTGTAAGGTAAACCGTTGGTGCTTAATAAATGCAGGCCCCCTCCATGGGAGCAGGACCGGCTGTTAGGTACCTGGGTTTGTGACGCTCGCTCACCAGCACAACTGGCCCCTGGTGTCCTTAATGCTCAAGGGTCCCCCTTTCCACACAACTGAAGGAAGGGAAGCGGGTGGCTTTGGGTGAGGAGGACCGGTTCTTGCAGCAGGGAAGGAGGGAGAGGCATGAGGGCCTCAGTGCTGCCCCATTGTCGGTATTCCCCCAGCGGCTTCCACAGAGGTGAAGTGCCCCTGGAACCAGGTCGAGGGACAAGGTCACATGCTGAGGTCTGCCCAGAAGCTGCAGCCCACCAAGGCCCACCTTTGTTTCCACCCTCCTCTCTCCCAACTATCTCCTCTAACTCTTCCAGTGGGGCCATGGGAGGCAACGCCAAAGGATGGGGCGTGAGTGCACGTAGCCCTGGTCCCCAGGGCCCCAGTGCCTGAATGTTCAGATCCTTATGGCCTCCCTTCTACGTGGATGAGTTCTTCCGGTGCTTTATACTTGACAGCTGAACCAGAGAGCCCTCAGCTCATAAGGGAAATCTGCTCCTTTACCATCCGCCCATCAGTAACAATGTTTGTGGAACCAAGTGTCAGGCACGGTCCTATGGGGCATCGCCTGCTGCGGGGCAGACTTACAACCCCTCCCGTTGCCACCTTCCCCTTTGTCCCTTTGCCTCCTGTTCCGGAGTCTGGCTGCTCAGACTCCCTCAACCACCAGCCCCCCTCCCCTGGGGTCCAGATTCCAGCTTTCTCTACCTAATGATGCTAGTTCTCTTTTGTCTCTTGCTTTTTGCCTTCCTAAATTTTGTGGACATCTCTGATCATTTGTCACTTTCTTTCCCCATTTCTTTGTCTTTTCATAATAGGATTTATGCCTATTTCGAGCTTGTCATTACCTTTTCGTGATGTTTCCAACAGGAAACAGAGATAAATTCTGGTGTTGCAGCTGCCATAGCTAACTAGAATTGCCTTCCGAGTTAATTTTCACTTGGAATGTCTTTGCAATGATTTACGGAGTTTGGATAACGTTCAGTTATAAAATAGTATTTGTTTTCAGAAATTTGGAAAAATACAGACGTATTCAGAACATAAAGATAAGTCATAATTCCAGAAATGCAGAAACAACCACTCTTAACATTTTGCCGTATATATGTATATTCTTTAAAGCAAAAAATAGCATCTCTTTTCTGCTTTCTTTTTCTTTTTTTTTAAAGATTTTATTTATTTATTTGAGAGAGAAAGCATGAGAAGTGGAAGGTCAGAGGGAGAAGCAGACCCCCTGCTGAGCAGGGAGCCTGATGCGGGACTCGATTCTGGGACTCCAGGATCATGACCTGAGCCAAAGGCAGTCGCTTAACCAACTGAGCCACCCAGGCGCCCCTCTTTTCTGCTTTCTTGAACTTGATGCTGACACTTGGGGCCTGCTGGCTCCCCTGAAGAAGGCTTTTATCACTGGGAGGCCCTTGCCAAGCCTTGCTTGGACATCCCAAAGATTCAGTGTTACACTGGCGCCTCTCCCTGCCCCCCTCTCCCCATTTCCCTTGGTCTGCACTGCCCACTTCCACCGGCGGTTCAAACCTTCAGTGCCCAGAGGAGGGTGATAAGGGAACATGGAGGGCCCCTCCCAACACTGTCATCCCCAGGGAATGTTCTGCCAGGAGAAAGGACTAGGAGAAAAGCACCTCACTGCATTCCACAGCCACCTGCCAGCTCCCCTTGGCTGTTGTCTGGTCCTTGGTGGTCCCTGATGGGGGATTTCGGGATCCCTGGAGAGTCACTGGTTAGGAGGAAGGTGGGTAGTGCTGTAAATGGGCAGCTCTCTAATTCACCGAACCAAAATGACCTCCCACCTGAGTCTTAGCACTCTGAAGTTCTGGATGCAGAACATAGACCAAATACGGAAAATGTTTACACTGAAGGTCAAAGAAACAGATCAGAGAAATGATGAGATGTATCCTTCCACCCGCTCTCAATAAATCGCAGATATTTTCAAAAAGAAAATCACCAGTGAGACAGGGAGTCGTATATTGCTGTTGGGTGTGTACACTGGCTTTCGGAAAGTAATTTTCTAATAGTATTAAGAAGCTGAAAATGGTAATGCTTTTTGATCTAGTAGTTTTACTTATGGGACTTTAATGTAAGGAAAGAATTCTAAGTGTCATAAGGCTTTCTGCACCAAAATATCGGTTGCAGCATTATTAGTGACGTCAGAAATGGTAACAATATAATCTAAATGCCCAACAGTAAGGGAATAGTTTCACGAACACTATTTATGAAAAGTTTATTACAATATGACCAAGGGATTCTTATTGAAATAAGTGAAAACAGATAAACCCAATATTTAAAATACAGTTTGCCGATGGCTGTCAAGACGAAAGTAATATAATACTGAGACAGGGGGAAAATACACTAACATTTTAATACTACTTATCTTTTTAAAAATATGTTATTTTTTTTAAAGTTTACCTTTTTTTTTTTTTTTTTTAGTAATCTCTACACTCAGTGTGAGGTTTGAATTTATATGACCTCAAAATCAAAAGTCACATGCTCTACCGACTGAGCCAGCCAGGCACCCCAATACTAGTTATTTTTGAATGAAGCAGGGGGGACAGAAAAGATTTTGTTTTTTCCTCTCTATTTTTCTGTGTTTTACAAATTATCTGTCATCCGGTATTACTTTATAATTAGAAAAACAACAGTAAACCTACTTTTTAAGGAAAAAAATAAGCCAGTTGTACTTTACTTAAGTGCCATTGTGTATTCAGATCAGAGATTTGTTTTATCTTATTTTAATCTTTTTGAAGATTGTATTTATTTATTTGAGACAGAGAGAGTGAGCAAAAGAGAGAGCATGAGGGCATGGGGGTGTGGCAGAGAGAGAGGGAGAAGCAGACTCCCCACTGAGCAGGGAGCCTGATCTCGGACTCGATCCCAGGAGCCTCAGATCATGACCAGAGCCGATGGCAGGTGCTTAACCGACTGAGCCACCTGGGTGCTCCTAGAGATTTCTTTTAGAAATGGAATTAAACTGAGCTCATCTTGTGCAATTCTTTATTATTTTACTGATGAAGAAACTGAATTTAAAGAGGGCAATGGTTTTGCCCCAACCTTGACTTCTGGGCCCTTGTTGGTCCCCATCTCCACACTGCTTCAGAGAATGAGTGAGGCATGGGATCACCAGTCACTTCGTAACAGCTCAGTGAGTTAAAGAGGACAGAGTTCAAGATGGCTGTCCCTGGGGAGCGATAGGCAATCCGCATCCTTGTGGATGGGGGTGGGGGGATTGGACTTGGGAAAATGCTGGGCATCATCTCAACTAGGAGGCCCCTGGAGCCAGTCCCTTCCCAGGCCCAGCTCAGGCCACCTGCTCTCCAGGAAGTGCGCATACTATGGCCCTCTTTCCTCTCGCTGGCCTTCCTTCCGCTTCTGTCCCATCTCAGGGCTCTTGATCAACTGGACTTCCTACTTGGAATGCTGTCCCCTGTTTTCCTCTACCCTTCTTCAAGATTCTGGCTGGTCTGTGAATTAAATTGCTATAGGATGGGTTAACAGGAGAAAGTAAACTTTAATTATATAGGTACAGGGAATATACATAAACAGAGATTCCAAAGACAGATGTCCAGATTGGCCGTCTTTATGGGGTGAAGGTAGGAAATGTAGATTTTCCTGGTTTGTAGTCTGAATGTCTCTGATGATTTTTCTGAGTGGCCACACAGCAACTGGCATGAAGATTATCCCTACGAGAGTTGTTGTGGTGAGATAACCCACCAGAGAGTGCAAAATACACAGCCCTCACAAGATCCAGGAAGTTCACTTCCAAAGTTAGCCTAAGAAGGATCTACCCACAAATGGAGTGCATCCCACATTCTGACCTGCCAAATTGGGGACCTCATCCAATTTTTCTTACGTAAAATTTAATATATAAAGCACATTAATAGCTTTAGCTAAGTCTTGGGTCTCCTGGAGCCAGACTAATACCTAAGAGGAATGTGCTGTATGGTTGGGTATTGTGGGATGTTTTTTTTAAACTTTTTTTTTTTTTAAGATTTTATTTATTTATTTGATAGAGAGAGAGAGCATGAGCAGAAGTAGGGGAGGAGCAGGCAGAGGGAGAGGGAGAAGCGGGGAGCCCAATGCAGGGCTTGATCCCAGGACCCTGAGATCATGACCTCAGCCGAAGGCAGAGGCTTAACGACTGAGCCACCCAGACTGTGTGATTTTTTTTTTTTTTTTTTTTTTTTTACAGATTATGTGTTGCAAAGTGGGTTTCTTGAGCTTAGTGGGTTACCTATTCCATGACCCACTTATCCTAACATGGGAGACTTTGGGTTAAAGGGTGAGCACCCTTCCATGCCTCACCCATGTCCACCAATTTTGTGGCTTTGGCTTGAAAGATGTCCCTTCACAACAGCCTTTACCTCATGTGCACATTAACCCACAGCATAGTTTGACTAACCAGACACCGGTCTGGTAAGAACTGTGAACTCACCGGTCTGTCTTGCCGGCTCTAAGAGCAGGATAATCGGACCTATGCCTGCATTCTGCCCTATCATCTTACTCTTTAGTACAAACAACACAACAGACAGAGACAAAGAAAAACAGTGACTATCTGTGGGAGGAAAAGGAGCCATAAAGGGCAAAAATATGCAGCCTTCACAGGATCCAGAAAGTCCACTTCCAAACTTAGCCTGAGAAAGACTTAGCTGCAAATGGGGTGTGACCCACATTCCTGCCCAGCCATATCTAGCCACAAATGGGGTGCAACCCACATTTACAGTGAAGGTTGAGATGATAATGGCTCCTTATGGACCAGGACCCCTATGACAAATTCCCCTGAGAGTTGGTACAGTTGTACAAAGAGAGTGAAGTGCGTTAAATAGATGACTATTGGATCCAGAGCCTCTTTGGCTGTCTGCCTGATGCACACCAGAACATGGATCCTCTGGTTGGCACAGTCCAGGGAGAATCTTCTCACTGGTCCTAAAGCCACACTCTTAAGACACAGAACAAGGTGAAAGGAAAACCTAATCAGACCATCGTTCTCCATGCTTTACAACAAATGACCCAAAAGACAGAGACAAAAAAAAACAATGACCCTATCTGGGAGGAAAAGGATCAATACGAAACAAGAACACTCATAACAAATTTTCACCAAAGTTGTTATACCCAAGGAACTGGTCTACAAATATTTTTCCCCCTGTAATGCTATATTTAGAAAGAGAGAGAAAAAGAGCTCTCGTCATTTTCATTTCTTTCTTTTTTTTTTTTTAAGATTTTATTTATTTATTTGACAGAGAGAGAGAGATCACAAGTAGGCAGAGAGGCAGCCAGAGAGAGAGGGGGAAGCAGGCTCCCTGCTGAGCAGAGAG
>CM052883.1:79669151-79743684 GCA_028534135.1 Potos flavus
GGGCTCGATCCCAGGACCCTGAGATCATGACCTGAGCTGAAGGCAGAGGCTTTAACCCACTGAGCCACCCAGGTGCCCCGTCATTTTCATTTCCATCAGACCCCACAGACAGTGATCTAGGAGGCTGATGTGGTAAGAAATCTTAACGTCCGCCAGCTTTTACCAGCTGTCTCAGTATCTCTCAGCTGCAGCACCTCAAAGTGAACTGTGTCCCACCAGGGAAGTTCATCCTGTGGACTACACCAACTGTTGGGGAGGAAAAATTTTTCTTTACTCTTAAAGATTCTTGCTAGTCTAAGAATTAAATTGACATGAGACAGATTAACAGAAGAAAATAAAATTTAATCATGTATGTACAGGGAATCCACATATTCCAAAGACAGTTAGGCAAAATGAAGTACATATGTCATTTTGGACTAAGGAGATGGGGTAGGGGTCCAGGGCCTCAAAGGAAAAGGAGGTAATTTACAGGAAGAATGAAAACAGTAAGTGTATTGTAAACAAATGTTTGCTGGGCCATCCAGAAACAATGGCACAAAGAGAGGGCTTTGATCAGACAGGCATTGCTGTTTCCTTCCTGTCCACCACCATTAGTTCATATTATGTAGTTATCTATGGTGATAGCTCTTTTCCTGAGCAAGTCCTCTATCTAAATTCTTTTAGGCATTTAAGAGGAAGGTTAAATGTTCTTCCCGGGCCTTCTGTGTTTTGTTTGTTTGAAGATTCATTTATTTATTTGAGAGACAGAGAGCACTAGCGAAAGGGGCAGAGGGAGAGGGAGAATCTGAAGTTGACTCCATGCTGAGCACTGAGCCTGATGGGGGGCTCAATTTCATAACCCTGAGATCACGATCTGAGCTGAAACCAAGAGTTGGATGCTTAATGAAATGCATTGCCCCCAGACTGTCTGTGTTTTTGTTTTGTTTTGTTTTGTTTTGTTTTGTTTTGTTTTGTTTTGCCTAAAGTGGTCCACATGCCAAAGACACACATTTTGGGGTGGAAGATTTTGCTCCCCTGCATCCCTTGGTCTACACACCTCTGTTCCTGTTAACTCAGGCTCAGCCTTCAGATCTCAGCTCCAGCTCCCTTCTTCTGGGAAGTCTTCCCTGACCACCAGACCAGATTATGCTCTCTTTGTTCTTTTCCTCCATGGAGAGATCACCACTGTAATTAAATAACCATCCACCTATTGTGTGTTAATGTCTATCTCCTCCTCCAGACCACAGAACCCTGTGGGATTATTTAGTCAATGTCTCTGGCAACAGACTGTGCCGACAGTACTCAGTGTGAGTACTCAACGTACACTAGATGAATAAATGAAAGTAATTGATTCTGCCAGCTCGACCAGAGGGCAGGGGCTGTGGGGTCCTTTTCCTGTCTGCTCCCTCGGACTGCTAAAAACCATCTGCTCTCATGGCACTGGGGAAAGCTTGCATAGCCTCACTAATGCATTTATGTTTGCATTTGCTCAATAAGGATTTATTGAGAGGCTGCTACGTGCCAGTACCCTAGGCTTTTGGAATTTACAAAGGCAGTGGAACATACCATCAAAATCTCTGCCTTTATGAGATTACATTCCATACTAAAGGAGACATACTGAGCAAATAAACAGGGGACTATGTTTCAAGCTAGTGGTAGAGCCAAAAGGGATTTGGGGAGAAGTGGAGGTGAGCTGCGATTTGAAATGAAATGGTTGGGAAAGGCCTTCATGAGAAGGTGACTCGTTGAGCAAAGACCTACATGAGGTAACAGAGCAAGCTATGTGGCAATCTGGTGGAGGAGCACGCCAGACTAAATACAGGCTGCCCAGGCCAGTGTGAGTCACTCTCTTAGTGTCAATATGCCCCAAATATTGTACGGGACATGTTAAAAATTATTCATTGATTATCTGAAATTCCAATATTTATATTGAATTATTTCACTTGTTACAGTAAGAATGTATTACTATTGTAATTTGAAAAGCATCGCATAATTTTTTTTAAAGATTTTATTTATTTGAGAGAGAGAGCGTGCACAAGTGGTGAGGAGGGGCAGAGGGAGAGGGAGAAGCAGACACCCCACTGAGCAGGGAGCTTGATGCGGGGCTCCATCCCAGGACCCTGAGATCATGACCTGAGCAGAAGGCAGACGTTTACCTGACTGAGCCACCCAGGGACCACCGGCCCCCTTTTTAAAAGATTTTGGAGCACATAAAATTTTAAGATAAATAAACATGAGGCATTCTTTAAGGAATCTTCGTGCCCAAATATAAAAGTAAAGCTAATAATCTACACCCAACCTACTGCCCTCTGAGGTAACCACTCCTCTGAGGTAACCACTACTAATTTCCTGACTACAGCCCTCTTCCTCCTCCTCTTTTGCATGTATCCACATTTGTATTAGCTTCCTAGGGCTGTTGTCAAAACATTCCACAGCCTGGGTGGCTTGAACAACAGAACTTTCTTCCCTCACAGCTCTGCAGGCTGGAGGTTCCAGATCAAGGGGTCAGCAGGACCGGTGCTCTCTCTCTGAAGACTGAGGACTTTTCTTGGCCTCCTGCAGCCTCTGAGAGGCCCAGGCATTTTTTGGTTTATGGCAGCATAACTTCTATCTCCAATTTCATCTTCAGGTCTTGTTCTTGCTTTTCCAAATTTCCCTCTTCTTCAAAGGACACTAAGTCACTGGATTAGGGCCCATCCTAATCCAAGATGACTTCGTCTTAATTACACCTGTAAAAAACCCCTATTTCAAAATAAGGTCTCACTCACAGGTACTAGGAATAAGGACTTCAACATATCCTTTGGGGGGACACAACTCACACATGACACTTAGCTTCAAGGACTCCAAACCATCCCTGGTTGTTGATTTTTTTTGGTGGTGGTGGTTTATAAGGCCCCAGGTGGTATGCTCCCCACTTACCTCTATGACCCCCTTCCTGCAATCTTCTTCTCTACTTTGTTCCTTTCCAGCCACATAGTCTCTGTGGTTATATTTCCTTCCTCGTTCCTATTTTTGCTTAGTTTTACATGTTCTCTTGATATAACTTTGGAATGTTAGTGAGGTCTGGAGCTGATGGCCAAGAAAAAATTCTTGAGATGTCTTTGGTGCAAAAAGGTGATTTTATTAAAACATGGGGACAGGCCCCGTGGGCAGAAAGAGCTGCTGCCCGACGACTGGGAGGAGCAACTGATTATATACCTTGGGGTTGGGAGAAATAAAGATAAGAGAAGTTCCAAAAGGACTTTCATATGCTGAACAAAACTCACAGGATCCTGGAGGAATGTGATAATCTGCCTATCTCAAGTATTTGTTGATGGGCTGCAGGTTATAAGGACATTTAATTTTGTGTACATTTCCTTCTGCCTTTGTGTCCCATATCACTCTTTTTTTCCTTAATTGGGCTCATAAAAAGTTAACCTATTTTATTGGTCTTCTCAAAGTTTTTGTTTGGATTTATCGATCACTGCTTTCCTCCTTCTCCTCCTCCCCCCTCCTCTTCCTCCTTTGGCTTGTTTTCTATTCTATTAGTCTCAACCTATTATTTATTAACCCTTTCTTCCTTCTTTCATTCATTCGTTCTTTTTTTTTTTTTTTTTACGATTTTATTTATTTATTTGAGAGAGAGAGAGAGAGGGAACACAAGCAGGGGGAGTGCCAGAGGGAGAAGCAGGCTTCCCGCTCAGCAGGGAGCCTGATGTGGGGCTCTATCTCAGGACCCTGGGATCATGACCTGAGCCGAAGGCAGACACTTAATGACTGAGCCACTCAGGCACCCCCTTTTTTAAGTTTCTTAATATGCTAGTTTATTGTCTATGTGGTCTTTCTTCTTTGTTGTTTTCATTAGCAATGAAATAACTTAAACTGGTTTATTTTGTTCAGCTCTACTTTTGATGCATCCTATAGGTTTTGGTATAAGGTATTCCCCTTTCATATTACTTACAGGATAATTTATAATTTCAGAGTTGTATTGCAGAGGAGAGAAAAAAACTCCTCCTCTTAGGTTCAGTAGGTGGGGCCAATAAATCAAACTGATAAAAGACAGAGTAACAGGAGGAAAAAAACAGATTTAATTATACACCTACACACAGAAGTCCACAAGGAAATGTCACTCAAGAAGGCAGTTATAATTGGGGCTTACATACTATCTTTACAAAGGGTGATAAA
Organism: Potos flavus; assembly: GCA_028534135.1. Lineage (NCBI taxonomy): Eukaryota > Metazoa > Chordata > Mammalia > Carnivora > Procyonidae > Potos > Potos flavus. The sequence continues at coordinate 79,673,295 of CM052883.1, forward strand.
GCATTAAGAAGAGGCTAAACAAACAAAAAGGGGTTTAGGGCTTCTGAGGGTAAGTGCTTATGGGGAAGTCCTTAGGCAATGTATGGTAAATAAGGGCTGTTCATTAAGGTTGGCTATGCAGATAAGAGTCATTTCAGATGATAAGACTTGCCTCTTATCTCAGGAGTAGTTCTCTTCCTGACACAGGAGAGGGAGACACCTTTACAAATGGAAATTTATGTTACCTTTGCAAAGGGAAATTTATACCCTGCTTTCAGAAAGAAAGATGAAGGGCAGGGAGCTGTCTTCAGCTCAGAACAATCCTTATGCCGAAGTGGCATATTTTTGAGTGACAACTCTGATCCCCTTCATCTCCTCTGAGTTCAAAATTATTGGGGAGTGTATTTTTTTTTTAATGGTTTATTCATGAGAGAGAGAGATGGGTAGAGAGAGAGAGATTGGGGGAGGGGAGACAGAGGGAGAGAGAGAATCTCCGGCAGACTCCCCACTGAGTGTGAAGCCCGATGCAGGGCTCCATCCCATGACCCTGAGATCATGACCGGAGCTGAAATCAAGAGATGGCTGCCCAACCGACTGAGCCACCTAGACACCCCTGTGGAGTGTATTTCTTAATTTCCAAGTAGTTAAAATTTTGTTTGTTTGTTGTTGATTTACAGCACATGCAATTGGGGAGAGGGAGAGAGAGAATCTCAAGCAGACTATACGCTAGGCATGGAGCCCCACATGGGCCTGATCCCACCACCATGAGATCATGACCTGAGTCGAAGCTGAGAGTCAGATGGCCAACTGACTGAGACACCCACGTGCCCCTCTGTTTACCTTTTATTATTATTATTATTATTATTAAGATTTTATTTATTTATTTGACAGAGAGATCACAAGTAGGCAGAGAGGCAGGCAGAGAGAGAGGGGGAAAGCAGGCTCCCCGCTGAGCAGAGAGCCTGATGCGGGGCTCGATCCCAGGACCCTGAGATCATGACCTGAGCCGAAGGCAGAGGCTTCACTGAGCTACCCAGGTGCCCCTACTTTTTATTATTTTTACCTACCATATTGGAGTACGATCAGAAAAATAAGACTGCTACTTTTTTGAATTTCTTGTTATTTTATTTTTTTGCCAAAGGCATGATCAATTTTTGTAAGTGCTCCATGGACATAAAAATTTTTCTACACAAGGGATATTTCTTTACCTATTAAATTGTATATAAATTATATTATCTACTTTCTTTACATGGGTCATTAATTTTTATCTTTTAGGCATATTTTCAGCTCCTAAGTTTAGTGCATACAAGTTTATAACTATTATATTATCTTCATTAATTGTGCCTTTTATCATTACATAATATCCTCTATCTAGGTTGATAGACCATAACTTAATTTTTTACCTTTTTACTAATTTTGCTTTGTTTGCTTATAACTGCTTGGTGCCTCTTTGTCCCTTTAATTTCAACCTTTATCTATCACTGTTTCATCTGTATTTATTATCAGCATATAGCTAGGTTTTTTTTAAAGATTATTTATTTATTTATTTGACAGAGAGAAATAGAGAGAGAGAACAAGTAGGGGGAGCAGGAGAGGGAAAAGCAGGCTCTCCGCTGAGCAGAGAGCCTGATGAGGGTCTTGATCCCAAGACCCTGGGACCACAACCCCCAAGCTGAAGGCAGATGCTTAACTGACTGAGCCATTCAGGCACCCCTAACTCTGTCTTTATTTGGGAGAATCGGTCTGTTTCCTTTTTATACTCCAGATTTTATTAAAGTGCTATTTATTATCCCTTTTTAAAAATTTATTTGTTTTAAAGATTTTTATTTATTTACTTGAGTGAGCGAGAGAGAGAGCACAAGTGGGGGGAGAAGCAGAGGGAGAGGGAGAAACAGACTCCCCGCTTAGTAGTGAGCAGGGAACTAGATACGGGGCTTGATCTTGTGCCTCCGGGATCATGACCTGAGCTGAAGGCAGATGCTGAACTGACTGAGCTACTCAGGCACCCCTATTTTCCCCCCCTTTTTAATTTGTGAGTTCTGTGTACTTTTTAAAGTTCTACTTCTACCGGGGCGCTTGGGTGGCTCAGTTGGTTGAGCATCTGCCTTCTGCTCAGGTCATGATCCCAGGTACCTGGGATCGAGCCCCACATCGGGGACCCTGCTCAGTGAGGAGTCTGCTTCTCCATCTGTCTGCTGCTCCCCCTGCTTGTGTGCTCTCTCTCTCTCTGACATATAAATAAAATCTTGAAAAAAAAAATAAAGTTCTACTGCTGATTAGCATTCACATCTCTCTGATAACTATATTCGCCTCTGAAATTTACCTTCCCTGCAGCTTTACTCTCTCCCAAAAGAACTTGTGTAAACCAGTGTTTTTCAAACATTGTGTTTCAACCCACTAATGGGTTGTAAAATTAATTTAGTGGATTGTGATTGAGATAGGGAAACTGGGGTGCCTGACTAGCTCTGTTGGTGGAGTCTGTAACTCTTGATCTCAGAGTCATGAGTTCGAGCCCCATGTTGGGTGTAGAGATTACTTAAAAATAAAATCTTAAAAAAAAAAAGAGGGAAACTGAAGGCACCCCATGAAGAACTGCCTTTTTTGCTCCTTTTCCTACTTTTTATTTTTTTATTTTTTATTTTTTAAAAGATTTTATTTATTTATCTGACAGAGAGAGAAAGATCACAAGTAGGCAGAGAGGCAGGCAGAGAGAGAGGGGAAGCAGGCTCCCCGCTGAGCAGAGAGCCCGATGTGGGGCTCGGTTCCAGGACCCTAAGATCATGACCTGAGCCGAAGGCAGAGGCTTTAACCGACTGAGCTACCCAGGCGCCCCTTATTTTATTTTATTTTTTCTTTAAAAAAATATTTTATTTATTTATTTGAGAGGGAGAGAGAGATAGCACAAGTGGGAGGGATGAGCAGGCTCCCCGATGAGCAGGGAGTCTGATGCGGGGCTCTATCCCAGGACCCCGGGATCATGACCTGAGTTGAAGGCAGATGCTTAACTGACTGAGCCACCCAGGTGCCCCTCCTGTTTCTATTCTTCCTAGGACTCCCACTTCCACCCTACATACACACCTTATAGTATGTCCTCCTTGTAAAGGTCAAGGAATTAATGATTTTTTCCTCAATGTAGGCTCCATGCCCAGCATGGAGCCCAACACAGGTCTTGAACTCAAGATCCTGAGATCAAGACCTGAGCTGAGATCAAGAGTCAGACACTTAACCAACTGAGCCACCCAGGTGCCCCAGAGTTAACAATTTCTTTAGAGTCTTCTGGCCCAATATATAATATCTAAGAAATGACTAGGTGGGGTCGTCATGAACATTTTCCAGGACCACTGACTCACTGAGACCCCTGGTTCCAGGGCATAAGTGACACGGAGGACACCTAAATACTTATCTTTGTCCATGGATGCCTGAGAAGACACAGGCCATGACCTGTACCACAATCCTCAGTAAAAACCCCAGACCCCAAGCAAAGACAAGACTCACCCTTCTTTCCTTTCCAAGCCTCCTGGACGCTCTGTCTATATTTACACACTTTATATCGTCAATAAAGTCTGCTCTCCCTTCCTTCTGGCTCGAGCTTGATTTCTATCCTGCTAGCCAGCCTGCATCATGATCACTTTTAAAAGAAAAAAAAAAAAAGCTATAATAGAAAAATATCAGAGAGCATTAAACATAGTAAGAAACCTTGTTCAAAAAGAGTGCCTTTGATCACACGTGCGGTGCGTGCACGCGTGCACTTGATCAGGATATAAAATGCATTTGTTCATGAGAGTCCCAGTCAAAAGAAGTTTGAAATCTATTAATTTTTTTTTATTTCAAAAGTTTTTATTTATTTTTCAGAGGAAGAGATTGAGCACAAGCAGGGGGAGTAACAGGCAGAGGGAGAAGCAGGTTCCCCCACGATCAAGGAGCCCGATGTGGGACTCGATCTCAGAATCCTGACATGATGACCTGAGTGGAAGGCAGATGCTTAACTGACTGAGCCACCCAGGTGTCCCCAAATCACTCGTTTATTTATCTATTATTTATTTTAAAAGATTTTATGTATTTATTTATTTGACAGAGAGAGACAGTGAGAGCAGGAACACAAGCAGGGGGAGTGGGAGAGGGAGAAGCAGGCTTCCTGCTGAGCAGGGAGCCCGATGCGGGGCTCGATCCCAGGACCCTGGGATCATGACCTGAGCTGAAGGCAGACGCTTAAAGACTGAGCCACTCAGGCGACCCCCAAAATCTAACCGTTTAAATGTACTTGTGTTACTTATAAGGTGAGAAAAGATCAAATGAGGCCTAGTCTGTTCGATGAAACTCTTGAGCATGGAATTATTTTTTTCTTCTCTTAGAACTAATTTTCACCTAAAAAAAAAAAAAAAAAAGAGCTGAACCTTGAGAAATTTAGAGCAGTGATTCTCAGACTTGTGTGTGCACCAGAATCACCTGGAGAGCTTCTTAAATCAGATTCCTGGGCCTCACCCAGAGATTCTGATTAGGAGTTCAGGCTTGAGGCTCACGAATCTGCATTTCTAGCAAGCTCCCCGGTAATGCTGCTGGGCTGGTATGAGAGCCATATTTAGTAGCACTGATTTAGAACAGTGATTCTCAGACGCATCAAAATCACCTGGAGGGTTTGATCAAACAGAGTGCCTGGCCTATCCCCAGTTTCTGCTTTAGTAGGTCTGGAGTGGAGGCTCAGAGTTTGCAATATGAAAGGCTATAAAATGAAAAAGAAAACCTTTCTCTTCTTCCTCAACCCTCAGCAAACTTCCCTGTGGAAAATATAAGTTTCTTGTGTGTGGCTTTATATATAGCCTTATTGTTTTCATGGATGGGATCACGGTATTGAAATTATTCTAATCACTGTCGTTTTTTCTTAATAAAGATTTTATTTGGGGCGCCTGGGTGGCTCAGTGGGTTAAAGCCTCTGCCTTCGGCTCAGGTCACGATCTCAGGTTCTTGGGATCGAGCCCCGCATCGGGCTCTCTGCTCAGCGGGGAGCCTGCTTCCCCCTCTTTCTCTGCCTGCCTCTCTGCCTACTTGTGATCTCTCTCTGTAAAATAAATGAATAAAATCTTTAAAAAAAAAATAACAAAGATTTTATTTATTTACTTGAAAGAGAGAGACACAGAGGGAGCATGAGCAGGGCAGAGGGAGAGGGAGAAGCAGACATCCCACTGAGCAGAGATCCCAACGCGGGGCTCAATCCCAGGCCCCGGGGATAATGACCTGAGCCAGAGGCAGACGCCCAACAGACTGAGCCGCCCAGGTGCCCCCTAAACATTGCTTTTTTATTTAATAGTGTAGCAAGATCTATTGATAGAAGCACATGTAACCAACTTTGATCTTTACTGCTGTAAAGTATTCCACTGTATGAATATAGAATAATTTAATTAACCCATCTCCAAACTGTGCACATTCAGGTTCCCTTTTTTTTAACTATAAGAAACAAAGCTAATTAAAAACTGATGAGAAAAAACTCAATAGAAAAACGGGTAAACAGCACAGACAAGGAAAGACAAACAGCCCTAAATGCAGAAAAAGATGTTCAATCTCATTTATTAATAAAATGTAAATGAAAACTATAAGATGTCAATATTTCTTTTCACTTATCGGATGGACAAAAATACAAATGTTTGACATCACACTTTGTTAATAAGGCTGTGAAGAAACAGGCACTCTTATACATTGTTAATGTAAGGGGTACAAAATAGTGCAACAACTTGGAGTGAATTTGGCTGACAAAATTTCATATGCCTTTACTTCTTGATTTAGCAATACCACTTCAAGGCATTTACCCTGAAGACTTACCTCCACAAATAGATAGCAACCTATGCACAGGATTATTCATTATGGCACAATTTAAAATAGCAAAAGATCAGTTCGAATTCCTGTTATTAGGGGACTGATTGAATAAAATATGGTACATCCATCCTGTTGCAATAGTTTGTTAATTTTGTTGATTTTTCTATGTCGATCATATTGTTTTTCACAAAATGATAGCTTATCTTTTTATTTCCGATCTATATTATATCGCTTATTTCTTTTTGTCTTTTTTTTTTTTTTTTAAGATTTTATTTATTTGTCAGAGAGAGAGAGAGCACAAGCAGGCAGAGTGGCAGGCAAAGGCAGAGAGAGAAGCAGGCTCCCCGCTGAGCAAGGAGCCCGACGCGATGTGGGGCTTGATCCCATGACCCCAAGATCATGACCTGAGCCAAAATCATTTTTATTTTTTGTAAAGATTTTATTTATTTATTTGACAGAGAGAGAGAGAGACAGCAGGAGAGGAAATACAAGCAGGGGGAGTGGGAGAGGGAGAAGCAGGCTTCCTGCTGAGCAGGAAGCTTGATTCGGAGCTCAGTCCCACGACCCCAGGATCATGACTGGAGCTGAAGGCAGACGCTTAACTGAGCCACCCAGGCACCCGTTTTTCTTTTTTTTTTTTTTTAATTATAGACATTTTAGTGTGTGTGGTATCTCAATACAGTTTTTTTTTTTTTTTCTTTTTTTAAATTTATCTGACAGAGAGAGAGAGCACAAACAGGAGGAGTGGCAGGCAGAGAGAGAGGGAGAAGCTTCCGAAGGGAGCCTGATGTGGGGCTCCATCTCAGGGTCCTGGGGTCATGAACTGAGCCAAAGGCAGACACTTAAGGGACTGAGCCACCCAAGGTGCCCCTCTCAATGTGATTTTGATTTGCATTTCCCCAGTTAACTACTGATATTAAGTATCTTTTCATGGGCTCATTGGCCATTTGTGTATTTTTTTGGAGAAGTCTCTTCGGATCCTTTGCCCATTTTTAAATTAGGTTACTTGTCTTTTTACTATTGAGTCCTAAGAGTTCTTCAAATATTCTGGATACTAGACATTTATCAGATGTATGATTTACAAATATTTTCTTCCATTTCTTAGGCAATCCTTTTTCCTTTTTTTAAGATTTATTTATTTATTTGAGAGAGAATAAGAGAGAGATGAAGAAAGAGTATGAGAGGGGGTTGGGTCAGAAGAAGCAGAGGGAGCCTGATGTGGGACTCAATCCTGAGACTCCAGGATCATGACCTGAGCCAAAGGCAGTTGCCTAACCAACTGAGCCACCCAGGCGCCCCCTTTTTTCCTTTCTTACTAGTATCCTATGAAGTATGAAAGTTTAAAATTTTAATTCAATTCAATTTATCCGTTGTTTTTCCTTTGTTGCCTCTTTTTGGTGTTGTATCTAAGAAACCAATGCCTAATCTAAGGAAAAGGACATTTAAGATTTCTTGTTTACTTTGTAGAGTTTTACAGTTGAGATCTCACATGTAGGTCTTTGATCTATTTAGAGTCCTTTTTTTTTTCTTAAGAGCAGTTTTAGATTCACATCGTTTTTTGTATACGGTGTAGAAGAGGGGCCCAACTTCATTCTTTTATACATAGCTATCCAATTGTTCCAGTACCATTTGTTGAAAAGACTACTTACTCCTTTCTCATTGAATGACCTTGGCACCTTGTTGAAAATAATTGAGCATAGATGCATGGGTTTATTTCTTGACTGTTAATTGTATTCCACTGGTCTATCCTTAGCCAGTACCACACTATTTTGATTATTGTACTTTTGTAGTAAGTTTCAAAAATCAGGAACTGTGAGTCCTTCAACTTTGTTCTTTTTTTCCAAGATTGTTTTGGCTTCTCTTGGTCCTTTGCACTCCCATTGGAATTGTAGGATCAACGTGTTTGTTTCTGCAAAGAAGGCAGTTGAGATTTTGATAGGGACTGCACTGAATCTGTAGATCATTTTGGAGAGCATCCTATTTAAGATTTATTTATTTATGTGAGAGAGAGTGCGTGCATGTGTAAGTGGGGGGAGGGGCAAAGGGAGAGAGAGAATCCTTCAAGCAGACTCCCCACTGGGTGGGGAGCCCAAAACAAGGCTTGATCCCTGGCCGCGAAATCATGACCCAAGCTGAAACTAAGAGCCAGCTCTTACTCAACTGACTGCGCCACCCAGGTGCCCCTGAAGGGTATAACAATATTAAGACTTCTGGTCCACTTATTAAGGTTTTCCTTAATTTCTCTCAACAGTGTTCAGTATACAAGTCTTCTACTTCTTTTGTTAAATCTATTCCTAAGTATTTTATTCTTTTTTTTAAAAAAATATTTATTTGACAGAGAGAGAGAGAGACAGAGAGACAGAGAGACAGAGCACAAGCAGGCGGAGCAGCAGAGGGAGAAGCAGGCTCCCCACTGAGCAGAGAGCCTGATTCGGGGCTTGATTCGGGGCTCGATCCCAGGACCCTGAGATCATGACCCGAGCCAAAGGCAGACACTTAACCAACTGAGCCACCCAGGCGCCCCTTTAAGTATTTTATTCTTGATGCTATTAGAAGTTGATTTTTTTTTTTTTTTTTTACCTTCCTTTTCAGAGCAAATGTCTTTTTACTTCATTGGGAGCAACTGGAATTCTCTGCGGTTGCTGTTGTTTTACTTAGTAACACTGAGTGACCACAGTGCCTTCTGTGGGCAGGTATCCAAAGTCTGGATCTCTCATGGGACACATGTGTGAGCTCTTTTTGAGTGTCACCCTTGTGCAGGGGCCATGCTAATCTTCTCTGGTTTGTTCCAATTTTAGTATCTGTGTTGCCAAAGCAAGCACCATGTGAGCTCTTAGGAGGCCCCCACAGATCTGCACAGAGCATAGTTCCCTTGGTATAGGATATCAATCTCCAGTTCCAGGATTCCAACTTTGCCACTCACTGCCCACTGGCACACCCGCTAGCCTCTTTCTGGATTTTCTTTTTTGTAGTATGCATCCTCTTTTCTTTGCGGGGTGGGTGGTGGTTCAAGAGAGATAGCTCAAATATAGCTAGCTCCCACTGTGTTTACTTGACAGACAGGTGCTTACTTTCCAGATTTTTTTTTTTTTTTTTAAGGTTTTATTTATTTATTTGTCAGAGACAGAGAGAGAGCACAAGCAGGGTGAGTGGCAGGCAGAGGGAAAAGCAGGCTCCCTGCTGAGCAAGGAGCCTGATGCAGAACTCCATCCCAGGAGCCGGGGATCAGGACCCAAGATGAAGACAGACGCTTGATCGACTGAGCCACCCAGGCATCCCTCCTTTCCAGATATTGTAACTTACTATCAATGTATAGTGATTAAGATGTGCATTAAGGTACAGGGATGAAAAAATAATCTGACAGAACCAAAAGAGAATCCAAAATATATGTCAAAAGTAGCATTACCCACCTTTGGGAAAAGGATGGCATTTTTGGTAAAAGGTTTCAAAACAACTGGTTGTCAGTTTGGAAAAAAAACAAAATTAGCTTCCTACCTTACAACACACACAAAATTGAATTCTATATGTACAGAAGCCCTAAAGGTTGTAAAAAACCCAAACCTAAAAAAACCTAGAAGGAACTACAAGAGAATATCCTTATGACCTTGGAGTGGGGACATATTTTTTTTCAAAGAAATAAGCATACATCAGGAAAAAAAAAGATTGATAAACCTGATCATAAAAAGACAGCATAACATGAGATGCCTGGGTGGCTCAGTCGGTTAAGCATCTGCCTTCAGCTTAGGTCATGATTTCAAGGTCCTGGGATGGAGCCCTGCATCAGGCTCCTTGCTTGATGGGGAGTCTGCTGCTCCCTCCGCCTGCTGCTCCCCCTTCTTGTGCTCTTTCTCTCTGATAAATAAGTAAAATCTTAAAAAACAAAAAACAAAAAACCCAGTATAACAAAAAAGTAAAAAAATCAAATTCCAGATGGGGAGAAGATATCGGCTGCATATAACTATGAAAGATTTATATCCTGACTATAGAAGAATTTCTAAAGATCAATAATAAAAAGATAAAGCGTTCATCTGAAAAGTGACCAAGGGAGAAAGGGAGATCCAAGTTGCCGGTTAACGCATGGAAGACACTCAGTCCCATGAGGAATCAGGAAAACAAATTAAGACCATAAGGAAATATTTTAGACTCTTAAAAATTAGTAAAAAATTAAAAACTCTGAAAACATATAGTGCTAGTATCGGATACTCTCATATTCTGTTGGTTATTTCTGAGATCTTTTTGTCAAGTTGAAGATATGCATATGCTAAGACCTCATAAATGTCACTAAGAAACTTACACATACAAGCATCAGTAAAGGGTTTTATAAAAATGTTTATATAGCAAGGTTAAAAAAACCCCAGCAAACAAAACAAAAACCCTGGAAACTCACTAGATGTCCATTAATAGGAGATTAGATAAATGTCAAAACATTTATACAGTGGAATACCACAGAGCACTTAAAAATAAGTTAGCACTCCAGCTATCCTCTTTATCCATGGGATGTATCCCAAAAGCATAGTATTGAGAAAGAAAGGGGGGGGGTGTGAGTTGCAGAAAGATATATACAATATCATAGCACTTATATAAAACTTAAAATATGAAAACAATACTAAATATCACTTATGTATACATTTATATATAGGAAAAACAAAACAGGTATGAAAATATAAGTCCAAATTCAGAAGGGAGAGGTGGAAATGGGGTCAGGTGGGGCAACGCAAGGAATCCATCACAGTTTTTTTTTTCTTTTTAAGATTTTATTTATTTATTTGGCAGAGAGAGAGAGCACGAGCAGGAGGAGCAGCAGGCAGAGGGAGAAGCAGGTTCCATGCTGAGCAATCCCAATGCGGGGCTCGACCCCAGGACCCTGAGATCATGACCTGAGCCAAAGGCAGACGCTTAACTGACTGAGCCACCTAGGCGCCCCTGCATTCTTTTTTGTATGCCTGATACTTTGTTAAATGCAAACAAAAAATACAAAATAACTCCCAGTGTTGTGAGGTAGCTCTCAATTCAAGTTTCTGTAAACTCTTTCCTTCTGTTCTAATTTCATCGTACTGCTTCTAAAAAACGTCTGCTCTCAGGCTGGTGACACAATCAGTTTTTAACTTTAACTTCATGATTAAGACTTTCCTTTGTCTTGGGGAAGCCAAAGATTTACTTCCAGTTAGCAAGTCTGTGCAGGAATTTCTTCCCACTTTATAATCAGTTTTTCTCTTCAAAATATTCCAACCTGTTTGCCTAATTTTCAGAGAAAGGGGCATTCGGGAGCTGGATTTAGGCTACCTTCTGTTAGAGGGTTCATATTTCCTTGCCAGCTGGCTTTAAGACTACGGAGACGGGGAGGATTATCCAGGTCTAGGTCTGAATTTGTCACTAACCAGGACGTGGTTATGCCATGTCCTGGCATAACCCATATGCCATATGCCAGACCTTACATGAATCTCTTGACTACCGTGGACTTCAGTTTTCTCAGTCAAACAAGCGTGATGGATGAAATGATCTCTAAGGTATATTCTTGATCCAACTTTCCATGATCCTAAGGCAGATTTTGAGGCTTTGTCAAAACATTCCTTGCTGTCATTCTTCTCCTCTATCACTTCCACAAAGCGGGATGGATAAATCCTGGTGATCTCGAATCCCATATTTTTCATATGCCCAAGTTGAAAATGCAAAGAGTCCAATTTCCCACTTGCCATTAGGCAAATGTCCTGGCTTCTCATTTAGGTATAGATTACCATTGTCTTTGTAATCTATACTAGCAGTTGTCTGGTAAATCCCTTGAAGTAGTTGGTAGTCTCTTTGTAGTAAAATTTTCTGACTTTCCCCTTGCTTGGCACTAAGAGGAATCTAATTTATTTTCCGAGGTAAGGTGCACATACTTTTTGTTTAAAGTAAGATATTGTGTTATCAATGAACAAAGAGTCCTGACTGATAAGAAAGGTATGATTTTACCCTCTGAATTTATATAGATGTAAAATATATAGTTTTGTGGGAGTAAGAACTGTCAACTTCCAGTCAAACCTGTTAGTTTTAAGAGTTGGCAACTACCTGTTACAATCAGGAATTACAGGTTGAAAGCAACTATAGTCAGTTTAATTCACGGGGTATTTGAATTCAAAAGAAGACTGGTAAATGGAATTTAAATATTACACTGTTAATAGCAGGGAGGGTGCCTGATCCCACATGACTCAGAATGCCAGTGCAGTGTAGTAGGTGACGCAGAGAAAAGCAGCATAGTCAAGTGCATGAGAGAGAGAAGTTCACAGGGGAATCATACAGCTAACTCATGCACGAGCAAAGGCAAATTTTGGGAATTGAGGAAATCAAAATACGTTTGGGGATATTAGTTTAGTGACTGTGAACATCTAATATTGTGGATGCTATGATTTGTTTAGAAACTAGCTGAAGCAATAAGGAAAACTGGCAAATAGGGCATGAATAAAAGGAGATGATCGAAAAGGAGAAATAGGATTTGAGTTACTGCAAACAGCAGAAGGCAAGAGAATTTCATCCAGGAACAGGAAGCTCTAAATAAGTAACACCAGCTAGGAAATATGGCAAACACGAATCTTATAAATAATTTAAAATTTTGCTGATTTCTTAATGCACCATTTAACTTTTAAACTGCAAGTTGGCAGAGTGACAGACTCCACCTTTATTTCAAGTCCTACATGATATAATTAATGTGGCAAAAACAAAAATAGAAGAAACAACAATTGTGCAATCTGGAGGAGCACAGATTCCCATGCCTGACAGTCAGGCATACCCTGCAATTTACAATACATAGTTGGAATTATTTTATCCTTAATACAAGTGAACAAATGCAGGCAGGGATCTGTTACTTCGTTAAAGCAGCTGTAGTGGGGCAGTTTCATTTACCCATTCTGGCCCAGCTAATGAACTCTGTTCTTACTCTGCCGCATGACCATGAAGTATGTGTGTGTATGTGATGGTCCACATGTCAGAATATGCCCATTTTGGGAAATATTATCTGTGAAACTCTAAATGACCTTGCTAAAATGGAAAGATTTGGAGTTGCTTGAAATTATTTGAAAAAAATAAACCCTGTCCAAATGGGAACTAGTCTAAATCATCATTCCGGTTCTGAGAGACTGAATGTCGTAAGGGTGAGTTTCACTGTTTTGTTTGGTTTAGCTCAATACCATTCCCTTCATTCCTCCTCAGCTTTCCTTGACCCACCCATACCTGCAAAGTAACCCCTCTTGTGTTCCATCGTTGTTGTAACTATATAGTCTAGTAATTTGTTTTCCTACTAAACTGACTCCTTGAGTGTAAAAACTGTATCTTTCTAGCTATGCCTATCCAGGGGCAGGTCAAGTTCTTGCAAAGGAGAGGGTATTAGATAATGTAAAAATAGAAGCACTTCACTTGGTTTTGAAGGTCTTGAAATGGTTCTTTGCATTTGGATGGGTTGATCAGGCCATTGGTGAGTCCATCGGTGAATTGGCATGGCCCAGTTGCTTGAGACTCCTCACTGATGGCAGCTGAAATCCCCAAACGGTCAGGTTACTGATAAATATGTCAGGTTACTTACTTTTCGGCATTTGCCCTTTGTTCTTACTAAGTGTAAGGAATTGTCTTCAAAAAGTCTGAACAGATCTGGATAACGACATGTTAGGCAACAGGTAATGTTTAAAGGGCTATTTAATCATTTGTTCTGCGTCAGACCTATTCATAGAACCACCGGGATTCGTCATGCTTCTGATGGTAAAACGGTGACTTTCATCCTGCCTTTGTTATGAGAAATGGGGTTTTCTAATGTCAATTTCACTAGTTGTGACAATATTGCAAACTGCAACTATCCTCTTCATTAAAGATGAAGTGACCTTGGTGCTTGGGACTAGGTTAAGTGACTTGTATAGGTTACACAGTGAGTGGATGGCTACGAGGGCACATTCTCCAGTAACTGTCATAAGGTGTTTAAAGATGGGCATATGGGTGGCATAAAACCTTGCCAGGTGAGGAAACCCATGAGAGGTAAGCCAGACACCTGTCCTGTCTCCTTCAGTGGGTGATACTTACTAGGTAAGGCAAGTACTGAGAGAGGGAGTGGTTATGAACACAATTTAGCAAACCAGTTTCTGATCTCCTGTTTTCATCACATACAAAAGACACACCCTGACTCTGCCCAAATATTTCTGTAACACACCACTTCTCTAACAAAGAGACTTCCTGTTCCCCAAGTAGTACAAATTCAGATTCCATATGGGCTATGAAGGATGATGACAATATGCATTGCTGCTATTCTTCATGAATTTTAATTTCTGTAGGCATAAAATATTTTTTCACTGAGATTATTGAAGATTAAGTAAAGCCATCTAACTAAATGAAAGTATCTATTACTACAGCATTTAGACTGACCTAGAGTGGGAGATAGTGCCTAATGAAATCATAGGAAGAAAAAGAAATCTTCTTACCCAGAGTTTGGTGATTTGTTCATTAGGGCATGCAATCAAAAATATGCTATTAAATCTTTTAAGAATGACCCTTAAAAAATTACAAAAATATATGTTGATAGAATAAAATGATGAATATAGACATAAGTTTTAAAAATGACCAACAATTTTACCACCCACGGATAATCACTTGCTATTAATATTTTGATGTATTTACTTCGAGAAAGTTTTCTATGTCAAAGATGCATCTCATACATGAACTGATACCTAGGGCAGGCACCTGTTGATCAGTTGCTGAGTAGAATATGATCAGAAAACAGATAAAAACAGGTAGGGCTGAAGATATTAATAAAAATATCACCCTCAAAAACTGTGGGGAAAAATCACCAAAAGACATAAAATCATAAAGCCGATAGGCCTTTAGAGAACACTAACATAATGTTTTATTTTGTGGATAGGGCCTTAAGAGAGAGAATGTGACCAGCTGAGAACAGGCACAGGCAGAACTAGAATCCAGGAACCAAGACTTTTGCCATAGTCTCCCTGCTTTCACAATGATTTTAACTGACTTTGTTATATACATGATTGGGTTTAGTAATTGACAAACTTTGGCTTTGAAATGAACTCAAGTAGTTTGAGATAGGAAGAATAAATACAATGTTAGTGGATCCTTTTTATTCATTATTATTTTTTCAAGACTTTTTTATTTGAGAGAGAGAGAGAGAAGGGTGGGAGGTGCGGGGGGGGGTGGAGGCAGGAAGAGAGGGAGGGGAGAGAGAGCGAGAATCTCCAGCAGACTCCCCACTTGAGCATGAAGCCTGACACAGGGCTTGAGCTCACAACACTGAGATCATGAGCTGAGCAGAAACCAAGAGCTGGATGCTTAACCAACTGAGCCACTGAGGTGCCCCTGGTGGATCCTTTTAACGCACCCATATTATATCTGCTAGAGATTAAGTTCACTACTTTAGTGTTTAGTCAGAGTATATTAGAATAGCAAGAAACCTTAGAGGTCCTTTATAGTTTATGCCCCCATTCTATAGATAAGAACACTGAGGCCCAAAGAGGAAAGATAACTTGGTAAAGATGTTTAGCTAGGGTCCCACATACTCTGGATTGATGGGTACTCCCACTTACTCTGCTTTATTTACTCTGCCTTCAACTGAATTATTCGATTGTAACAACAAACTTAGGTAATGGTCACTAATTACTGCTAACTTCACAAAGAGATACAATTAGAAGTTACCTGCCTCCTGATGGATGTATGAAGTAGTTCTGTGAAAAAACTGAAACTTGAATCAGAATAAGGCATACAGTATTATCAGGCATCTAGGCGGTAGAATAATATGTTAGAGACTCCCAAGAATACAATCAGAAACATCTAGAATGTGGGAAATATATAGGGTAAATAACTAGCTTTCTGCAATTAATAAATATCAAAGAAAAATGAGATGGGGGGGAAATCTAAAGAGACCCAAGAGACAAATAAATAACTAAAATGCAACGTATTGGGATTTGGATCCTGATTTGCACAAATTGTAATAAAAAAAGTCATATGACAGGTACATTAATACCAAGCTTATAGAAATAAAAAGGATCAAAAGCAAACAGTATGAACAATTGAATGCCAACAAAGTAGATAACTTAGATGAAATGCATACATTTCAAAATGGAAACATACAAAGTACTGAAACTGACTCAAGAAGAAATAGAAAATCTGAACAGACCTATAACAAGAGATTAGCAATAAAAGAACAAAAAAAGCAAAATAAAACAAAACTACTCATGAAGATAAAGCCATGGCCTTGATGGCTTCACTGGTGAATTTTTTTTTTTTAAAGATTTTATTTATTTATTTATTTGTCAGAGAGGGAGTGAGAGAGCATAGGCAGGGAGTGCTACAGGCAGAGCACGGAGAGGGAGGAGCAGGCTCCCCGCCAAGGAAGGAGCCCCACGCAGGACTTGATCCCAGGAGCCTGGGATCGTGACCTGAGCCGAAGGCAGACACTCAACCAACTGAGCCACCCAGACATCCCTCACTGGTGAATTATATAAAACATTTAAAAAACAATAGATATGGGGTGCCTCGGTGGCTCAGTTGGTTCGACTGCCTTCCGCTCGGGTCATGATCTCAGAGTCCTGGGATCCAGTCTCACGTCGGGCTCCCTGCTCCATGGGGAGTCTGCTTCTCCCTCTGACCTTCTCCCCTCTCAGGTTCTCTCTCACTCTCTCAAATGAATGAATAGAATCTTTAAAAAAAAAAACAATAGACGTCAATACTTCATAAACTCTTCCAAAAAACACACACACACACAAAAACAAAAACAGAAGAAGAGGGCATCTTTCCCAACTCATTCTGTGTGGCCCTATTACTCTGATACCAAAAACAAAGATATCACTATAAAATTAGAGACTAATATCCCTTATGAATATAGATGCAAAAGTCTTCCAACAATACAGTAACAAATAAAAATTCAGCAACACATAAAAAGGGTTATAACACCAGTACCACTACCAAGTGGGATTTATCCCAGGAACAGAAAGTTGGTTTGATATCTGAAAATCAAGTAATGTAATACACCACGTTAATAGAATAAAGGACAAGTCACATTATCATCAAAACAGACAAAGAATATGGATTTGACAAAATCCAAAAGACTTTAATGATGGGAAAACAGTCAACAAACTAGGACCAAAGGAAAACATCCTCAATCTGATAAAGGCCATATATAAAAACCTCACAGCCAATATCATATTTCATGGTGAAAGACTGAATGCTTAAGATCAGGAACAAGACAAGCATGTCCACTCTCACCATTTCAATTCAACATTGTACCAGAGGTTCTAGCTGGAAAAAATCAGTCAAAAAAATCTAATAAGAGGGATACAGACTGGAAAGGAAGAAGCAAAAGCAATCTCACTTTGTAAATGACATGATTTTGTATTGAGAAAATGCTCAGGAATCCACTAAAAAAATAATCAATGAGTGTGGCAAGGTTGCAGGATACAAGGTCAATATGCAAAAATTAATTGTATTTTTATACACTTGCAATGAATAATCTGAAAATGAAATGAAGAAAAACAATTCCATTTACAATAGCATCAAAAGGAAAATATTTAAGAATAGATTTAATAAATGAAGTGTAGAACTTATACTAGGAAAACTACAAAACATTGTTGAAAGCAACTAAGATGATCTAAATGAATGGAACGACATTTCATGATCATGAACCAAAAGACTTATTATTATTAAAATGGCAATACTCTTCAAATTTATTTCCAGATTCAGTAAATTCCTCTCAAAATTCCTATCAAAATCACAACTGCATTTTTTTTTCAGAAATGGACAAACCGACTGGAAAATTTATGTGGAAATTCAAGGAATCCCAAATAGCCAAAACAACTGGAAAAGAAAAACAAAGTTGAAGGACCCACATTGCCCAATTTCACAAACTACAAAGCTACAGTAATTGAAACAGTGTGTACTGGCATAAAAATACACATATACATTGAAAGAATAGATTTAGAATCCAAAAATAAACCCATACATTTATAGTCAACTGGTTTTGGACAAGGGTGCCAGGACAATGCAATGGAGAAAGAATGGGCTTTTCAACAAATGGTGGTGAGACAACTGGAAAGCTACATGTAAAAGAATGAAGTTGGACCCCTACCTCAGACCATATATAAAAATTAACTTAAAACAGATCAAAGACCTAAATGTAGGAAAGTATAAGACTCTAAGAAAACACAGGATTACACAATGGTTTCTCAGATAAGATACTGAAAACACAGCGACAAAAGAAAAAGAAGATACATTGGACACTAAAATGGCAAACTTTTGTGCTTTGGAGGGTATCATCAAGAAGGTGAAAAAAGAAGCCATGGGCTATGAGAAAATATTTCCAAATCCTCTATCTGTTGAGGGACTTAAATCTAGACTATATAAAGAACCTTTTCGGCTCAATAATAAAAAGGACAACACAATTGAAAAAGTGGGCAAAGCATTAGAATAGACATTTCTCAGATGAGATATACAAGATGGCCAATATGCAACAAAAAGATGCTTGACATTAGTCATTAGGGAAATGCAAATCAAAGCCACAGTGAAATATCACTACACACCCAATAGGATACATATAATAAAAAAGACAGATAATAACAAGTGTTGGTGAGGATATCCCCACTAGAACCCTCATAATCTGTTGGTGGGAATGTAAAATGGCATCTTCACAATGGAAAAGAGTCTGGCCATTCCTGAAAAGGTTAAACATACAGTTATTATATGATCCAGCAACTCCAAACCTAAGTATATATTCAAGAAAACTGAAAACATATGTCTACATGAAGTTTTGTAATAGATGTCCATTGCAGCATTATCCATAATAGCCAAGAAGTAGTTTGGAACAACCCAATGTCCATCAACTAATATGTGGATAAACAAAATGTGGAATATTTACATATAAACGAGATTTTTTTTTTTTTTTTTAATTTGAGAGAGAGACAGAGATACCAAGAGAAAGCATGAGCAGAGAGGAGAGGGAGAAGCAGGCTCCCCGCTGAGCAGGGAGCCCGATGCAGGGTTCAATCCCAGAACCTTGGGATCATGACCTGAGCCGAAGACAGACACTTAACTGACTGAGCCAACCAGGTGCCCCCATCCCAGGATCCCAGGATTGTGACCTGAGCCGAAGGCACTTAACTGACTGAGCCAACCAGGCGCCTCCATATAGTTTTATTTGACAAAAAAAAGGAATGAAGTACTGTCACATGCTACAATAAAGAAGAACCTTGAAAACATACTAAGTGAAGGAAGCTGGTCCTATATTGTATGATTCTATTTATATGAAATGTCTGGGATAGGAAAATCCACAGCGACAAAAAAATAAATTAGTGGTTGCCACAGGCTAGTGGGTTGGGGAAAAATGGGTAGTGAGTACTGATAGGTATAGGGTTTCTTTTTGGGCTGATAAAGCTCTTCCAATATGGATTGTAGGGGTGCCTGTGTGGCACAGTCTGTTTAGCATCCGACTCTTGGTTTTGGCTCAGGTCCTGATCTCAGGGTTGTGAGATTGAGCCCCGTGTCCCACTCCCCACTCAGAGTGGGATCAGCTTCAGACTCTCTCTCCCTCTGCTCTTCCTGCTGATGCTCTAAAATAATCTTAAAAAAATGGGTTGTAGTGATGATTGTAGAGCTCTTTGAATGTACTAGACATTAAATTATATACTTTAAATGGATGAATTGTATAGTATATGAATTATACCTCTGTAAATCTGGTAGCAAAAAAATTGAGACAATTAGGGAAATTTGAAGATTGACTGGGTAGACCATGATACTAGATACTAACTTTTTAGGTATGATGGTGATATTGAGGTTATATTCACTTAAGGGAGAATCTTCTCTTAGAAATACTAAAATATTTGTGGATGAAATAACTTAAAAAATTACTCTCTTGACCCTATCCCTTGAAATACCACTCCACTTTTCTTCCCTCCACCCACCTCCCAGCCCAATTATCTATCCTCCTTCTTTCTAATTCTGTTCCTATCACTTTCTTTTGAACCCATTCCAATCAGGCTTCCATCCTCACTCATCCACTGCTATGGCCAATTGTCAATTACAGCCCATTAGCAATTGACTTGGTTGCCCTTCCTGCTTTCCTTTCCTGGTTTCCCTTTATTTCAGTGGCTGACCTTTCTGGGTCCTTTTCTGGTTTCATTACCACCCCGGTCCTTAAATGCTAGAGTACTCCAGGGCTCAGTCTTTATTTTTCAGGGCTCAGTCTTTAGATAACTTTCTCAAATTTTTGTCTACACTTAATATCTAGATGATCTCATGGCTTTTAATACTATGCGCTTGTGTCTCCCAAATTTACATATGCAGCCCAGACCTTCCTTCTGAACTCCAGATTCAAATATCTAACTGCCTTGATATTTCCATGTGCTAATTTAATAGGCATTTCATTTTTTTTTTTTTTTTAAGTAGGCTCCATACTCAATGTGGAGTCCAATATGGGGCTTAAATTCATGGCCTGAGATCAAGACCTGAGCTGAGCTCAAGAGTCGGACACTTAATCGACTGAGCCGCCTAGGTGCCCCTTAAAAGACATTTCAAACTTAACATCTCCAAAACGGAATTTCTTATTGCTTCCCATTCCCATCGTGCTCCTCCCAGTCTTTGCCGTCTCAGTAAATGGCAACTTCATTGTTTAAACTGCTCATTAGGAGTCCCCTTAATTCCCCTTTTGCTTACACCCTATATCAATCAATTTATCAAATCCCATGTGCCACCCTGGCTGACTATATCTAGACACCTAACCACTCCACTGCTTGTACTTTTCCCAAGCCCCCAATGTCTCACTTGCAGAATTGCAATAGCCTCCTAAACCGTCCCTCTTGCTCCCCTACAATCTATTCTCAAAACTCCCTTACTCCCCAACAGTCTATTCTCAAAACAGAAGCTAGTGAGTCTTTAAAAATAGAAGTCAAATCATTTTACTTCTCTGCTCAAAAGCTTCCAATGGCTTCCCCTCTCAGTAAAAGCCAAAATTCTTACAATGCCCTGTAAATCCCCACAGTTTGGCATCCTGCTACCTCTGACCTCATTTCCTACTTTTCGCCTGCCACATTCTGCTTCTGTCACTCTGGCCTCCTTTCTGTGCTTAGACTGTAGTAGACATCTTCCTCCCTTAGAATGATTTCTGCACTTGCCATTCTTTCTACATGGAATGGTCTTCTCTCAAGATGGACATTTCTTGCTCCTGCACCTCCTTCAGACCTGTACTTAAAGTATGTTTCTCAGTGGGCCCCCGCCCCCACCAGTCCTATTTAAAAAACCTCTTTCCCTATCCTCAGCACTCCTTATTTCTCCCTTACTGCTTCATTCCCCCCCACTCCGTAACACTTATTCTACCTGACACAGTTTATCCTTCATTTACTATTTTATTTTCTATTTCCTATGAGAACATGGATTTTTCCCCCCCACTTTGCTAAGTGTTTGGCACATTGGTTGTTGGTACACAATATTTTTAAGCGTATGAATGCTACTTAAAATGCACTTATAATCTCTGCTTCACTGTTTGGTGCTAGCTTCATAAGCGTTCGGGCATCTATCCCTGAGGAAGATGAGGCTGACTGAATAGAAACACTGTCCACTCAATCAAGACTATGGTATCTATCTTTGTAAAGGAGACCAAAGCAGAGACTAAGAATTCTACAGGTTCAGATTTCAATTGCTCCCTTGGTACCAATAAGCCATGTGACATTGGGCAAATAAGTTTTCCTTTCTGGCCATTTATTTCCTCCCCTGCCAAATGGATCATTGCTTTGAATGATCCCATAGGGTTTTTGAGAATGTAAATTGAAAGATGAAACGTTGAGTAGGAAATTTCTCTAGTACATACAAAGATATACTTAACTGGCGTTTTATTTTAAGATTTTATTTATTTGAGAGAGAAAGAGAGAGAGAGCACGTGCAGGGAGACGGGCAGAGGGAGATACAGAGGCCTTGCTGAGTAGGGAGCCTGACATGGGGCTCAAGCCCAGGACCCTGAGATGATGACCTGAGCTGAAGGCACACACTTAACCGACTGCGCCACCCAGGTGCCTCTGGCATTTTTATGTTTTTTAAAGGCAATGAACATACCTGCACTCAAACCTCAGAGTTCTTTTAGGTACCTTAGACCATGCAGTTTTGCTGTGTTAAGCTCTTATAATACTAGTAACTTGTGAAAGTTCTTGATGTCAGCATATTCCTTCTCCTGTGAAGAGTCACTTTTTTTTTTAAAGATTTTATTTATTTATTTGAGAGAGAGAGCGCACAAGCAAGAGAGAGGAAGAGAGAGCACAAGCAGGGGAGGCAGAGGGCAGAAGGGGAGGCAGAGGGGCAGAAGGAGAAGACACCCCGCTGAGCAGGGAGCCTGACATGGGGGCTCAATTCCAGCACCCTGGGATCATGACCTGAGCCAAAAGCAGACGCTTAACTGACTGAGCCACCCAGGTGCCCCTGAAGACTCACTCTTAACATCTAAATTGTTTTCTTTCAATATCCTTGTCCAAATCAGTGAGTAGTCAGTGCCCGTGGGTGTCCAGTTCCCATGGGAGTTTTGTTTCCTAGTCGTTTGTGTGTATGTATGGTTGGTGAGTCTCCCTGCAGCCCATCTGCAAACCAGAACCTTGATTTTCTCACTGGTAAATGTGGTGAATAACAATCGGCTCATGTTTATTTTGATGGATTCAATGACATAGCAATAATCTACATAAAACAGTAGTACAACGCCAGGGATGTCTTAAAGCCTCCATAAATTCTCTGTAAAAATGGAATGTATTGCACTTCTACTGCCAGGGTCACTTCCTAAAACAGTTCTTTTACCATATTACTATCCCCAGTCCAGGACCTGAAACAATTCGGCTTCCTCTACTTGGTTTCTAAGTCTTCCCCATCCTATTCAAAGCAGCGTCTCAGAGGTATTTGTACACCCATGTTCATCGCAGCATTATTCACCATAGTCAAAAGGTGTAATTAACCCAAGTATCTACTCTGGTATATAAACACAATAGAATATAATTCAGCCTTAAGAAGGGAGGAAATTCTGACATGTGCTACAACACTTAAGAACCTCCAGGACCTTATGGTGAGTGAGATAAACCCACCACAGAGAGACAAACACTGTATGATTCCACTTATACGAGGTATCTGAGTTGTCAAATTCAGAGACGTAAGTAGAGTGGTGGTTGCCAGGACTTGGGGGAGTGGGGAATGCGGAGTTGTTCAATAAGTATAGAATTGCAGTTTTAGAAGATGAAAAGAGAAAAAAAAAAAGATGAAAAGAGGGGACACCTGGGTGACTTGGTTAAGCGGCTGCCTTCCGCTAGGGTCGTGGCCCCAGGGTCCTGGGATTGAGCCCCACATTGAGTTCCCTGCTCAGAAGGAAGCCTGCTTCTCCCTCTGCCTACGCTCCCCTTCTTGTGCTGGTTCGCGTGCTCTCTCTCTAACAAATGAATAAATAAAATCTAAAAAAAAAATGAAAAAGTTCTGGAGATGGTTGCACAGCAATGTAAATGTACTTAACTCTACTGACCTGTGTAGTCAAGAATGGTTAAAATGGTAAATTCTGTGTTATGTGTATGTCACCATAATTTAAAGTTAAAAAAAAATTCACCATCCTAATTTTCAAACCTTATTTTCCACTCTTCCCCTGTATTCCACCCCCCCGCCCCCAGCTTTTTAAGTTACTGCTCTCTACATTGTACTCCCAGCGAAACATTTCCTTTCAGCCTTTGCCCCAAGGAGCTTCTTCTCTGGAACGCTTTCATCATCACCCATCCATTTTCAAAAGGTTGTCTGTGCTTTCGCCCCGAAGATAGGTTATCTTTCCTAGAGCCAACTAGAAGTCACATCCTCCATGACATGCCTACACCTTCAGACCAGAGTCCTTTCCCTTTCCTGCACTGCAGAGAGGAGCGAACACATGGCTTTACTGTTTTACCTGCATCTCTCCGACCATAACATCTAAGCTGAGTATCAGGGGCGTTTATCTCACCATTCTCCCGCACCCTTCTTCTAACACAAGCACACTCCACCTCCACGGAGCTCGGCATTCAAGAGCTCCCAGTGAAAACTCAATGCGTTGGGCATCGAGACGGAGGGAAGTCAACTCACACTCCCAAGGAGTGATTTCGTCGACGCAGTGTATAATTTCACACAAAAGCTCTGTGTCAAATTACCTGCGAACATAAGGGTTTGACGCGGCAAAAGTGCGGGTCCTTGGGGATCCTTAAAAGCAGCCCGATAATTTGCACAGCTTTCTACCCTCCGAAACACGTTCTCACGCGTCATCCGAAAGTGATGCGAGAGGGAAGACAAAAGCAGCGTTATTTGTGGAGGCGCTCGAGTAAGAAAGGGGTTGTGGCTGGCCGTCTCAAGAGTCTCCGAGGCCACAATAGGGCCGACCGCCCTCCAAGAAGAGCAAAGAACGGTTAAAAAGTTGTGCTTCCGGCTCAAGTGTCGGCGCCTAATTGAGAAGGGAAGAGAGAACCCACGCAAGCCCCGGTACGGACAGTCGCAGGGCACAATTTCCTTCATCCTAGTCGCCCGATGGTGGGGGGCGGGACGCGCGTAACCCAGAAGTAAAAGTCCGTTTCCTTCAGATATTAGACCCCGACCACAGGAAGTCCCGGCCGGACGACTTTTATCCAGGCTTTCCTGACTCCCCCTCAGCTCTATTCATTGCACTCCCTGCATTGTGGTGCTCTGTCGCCGCGGCCCCTTACATCCGACCCTCGTGGTCTAGCCTGAGTTTTGCCGCGACTTCCCAGGGACCGCCGACAGCACCTTGGCCACCCGTCCCTTAAAGAACTTTTACCCTACGGGTCCCCATCGGGGTCAGTTAACGTTCTCGGAGGGGTCAAAAGCTCCTGGGATTTGCGGCTCCCGAAGCCCAGGGCAGCCAGGCCGGCGCCTGCGCGGGGCGTTACCATAGAGAGCGGCCGCCTCTCTGGTCTCGGTTTGCACTCTCTATGGTCGAGCCGGGTCCGTGGCGGTAAAAGGGAGACTGCACTGCGCAGGCGCTCTCGGCTTCTTCTTTTTTTTTTTTTTTTTTTTTTTTTTTTTTAATCTCCGCACCGAGCGCTCAACCTCATTGGGGTGGAGGAGAAGGCGGCGGCTGTCTGGTCCGCAGCGGCAACAGTAGCGAATAATATGACTGTAAGTACCCGGTTAGGGCGAGGAGACTGAGACCCAGCCCTCCGAGGCCTTTGCCCCCTCGCCTGCGGTGGCGGGCGCTGGGTCTGGGTGGAGGCGATGTCCAGCGCTGTCATCGGCTCTTGGGTGCACTTTGGGGGGAGGGGGCGGCCCTTAGGTGGGAGCAGGGCGGAGAGCGGGATGGGAGGGTTGTTTATCCAACCGGTAGGGCGCTGATCCCAGGCTGCTTTGCAGAGGGAGGAGGGGGCGGCTGTGGGGTCAGCTCGGCTTTGTGTGCCCCTCTCTGTTTTCCTCTCCCAGACCCCACCCTGGGCCCCCTTCCTGACCCGAGTCTTCCCGGCCCAGTGGGAGAAGCCAGCGAACAGCCCAGTCGCGTTTGAAAAGAGCCCGGGATTGCGAGGGGAGGGGGCGAGGGAGAGAAACCCACAACAACTAGTCATCGGCGAGTGATGGGTGTGGAGAAAGATCCAGAGGGAAGGGGTGCCGGGGAGGCGGGCGGCCGGGGCTCCCAGCCGGGCCAGACAAAAGCTGAGCGAGCGGCGCCGAGCCGAGCTGGGGGCCAGGCGGGATGCAGAGGGTCCCTTGGTCCCTGGGGCCCGCAGAGAGCTTCTTTCCGAAGCTGGGAAAGCGGACAAGTGCTGAGTTAAGCCTTGTGCAACCTCCTCAACTTGCCTTTGTTGTTCTTTGGTATTGGCAGAGCCGCTCTGACGAAGATGAGTGTGTGATCTTGCACGTTAGCCTGGTTGGGTACAATGGAGCTAATCGAATTTTGCTTTCCATTTTCCGAGCCGCTCGGATGAGTATGGGGTTTTCCAGAGTCTAACTTATTACATAATGTTCCATATAAAATAGTTGTGTTTATTTCTAAGATTTAAAAAAAAAATTAGGTGGAGTCTTTTGAAGCATGTTTTGTTGCATCCGGATGAATTTATTTGTTGTGGTGTTCGTTCATTCAATACTGACCGTTCGTAGAACCTGTGAGTTCTTTAATCATGATACTTTAATTTGTAGATGTGACAGTGAGAGCTTCGGATTCTGTAGTCCTTTGGGAGACAGTGATGCAGAAGAGTCAGAAGGGAGAAATAGTTTCATGCTGCCATGTGCCTTGCACCCTATTCTGGTGCCACAGTTCGTATAAATTCTAGCTTTAGAGATTGTTGCTTTTATTACTATTATTATTTGTGGCACTTACTGAGCTTTTGGTATGAGGGATCCTGGACAGTGATCCTTTTGCTCCCTTTTGCTCATAAAGGGAGTGGGAGAATAGTAACATTGATGCAGAGACCTTATAGATAAAAACAAAACCACAATGTCCCAGAGTTAGTGAATATTATTTATCTTCTCCATTTGCTAAGAAAGATTTAAATTTTCATGAGCTGTTTGCTTATTCATTTTGCTAAAATCGTGTAACTGCACCTTTCTTAGCAATCGTTACTCAGATCTGTTTCTGTAATTCATAGATTGTCAACTAATGTGGATCAGCACTATTTCTGATTTTTAAAGTTTTGATTTTTTTTTTTTTTTTTTTACCGAGTTTTCAGCCCTAGCTTTATATTCTCCCAGCTAAGGGTAACCAAAGTTAGAAATCCTTTGACGTGACCGGATGCGTCAAATATTGTATCTCCATGTTACAATCTAAGCTGAGTGGTAAATACAGAAAAGGCCTTTACTAACCTTACACCTTAAATTAGTGTTGGAACTGAAAACCCAGATCTCCTGGTATGTCAGGATTTGGGCCACAGACTCAACTTTTATCTAAAAGAGGTAAGGATTTTTTTGTACTAAAAGAAGGAAAAACTGAAGCTTGGTGTTTATGCTTCAGTAACCACTGCGATAGAATCTCTTAAGTGTAGTTCGGATGATGGGAACTTACTTTTTATAGAGCAAGATTTCAGATCCTTAAAATAGTTTGACAGGGACGCTGAGAAATGATTGGCCAAAGAACATTAAGTTTATTGTTCATATGTATTACGTTTTGTTCATTGGTTTTGGATTTAGATTTTTTTTGCTCCAGTAGTTAATTCTATTTTCTTGGGTGGCTCAGTCTCACAATTTATAAGTTGAGTGAGAGATAGTTTCTTGGATCTGAGACTTAAATTTATTTTTGAGAGTGCATTTCTTAACAATCTTCAATTTATAAAATCGTTTTTAGATTATACTATTTTTAATTTAGTACTATTGGTAAATGTTATAAGCACTTAAGGGATTATAATATTAGGCTAAGAGCTGAGTTATTAAAACTGCCAGTTTTGAAAACTGCAAGAAAAACAGAATCATCTAAAAGGTTTCTTAGAAAATAAGAGAAGGATCTATTGGTCTTTAAAAAAAACCACAAAACTAAGCAAAGAACAAGTCATTGATGATAGAGTTTTTGGTGTGTAAAATGTAATTTAAGAAAGTAAACAAACCTTTCTTTACCCAGTGCAAGCAAGCAGAGCAGCCTCCATAACGTGTGTGTGTGTGTGTGTGTGTGTGTTTGCCTGAATGACCTCCAGAGGCCTTCTCTTTTAAGCCCCAGAGTTTAGTGGTTATTTCTGGTGGGTCTTCATCACTCCAGGGCTTGCCTGCTTCCTTTATGCTCAGACCAGTACTGCCATGCTGCAGGCTTTTCTTCCCCAGATTGTTATGGCAGCCCGAGTCCACCTCTCCCCATGGATCCCTAAAGATGTGGCTCACATGTGCTCAAATGACGGCCTTTCTTTCGGAATGCCTGTGTTGACTTCCCTCTTGTTTCCTGCCTGGAAATCTCATTCCTTGCTGATTCCTGTTGTATCCATTACCTTCCTCCCTGGAAGATTGACGTCTGTGCTCGTATTCTTCTCTAGATCCTTGAAGGCACTGGGAGTTTGTACAACACTGTGATATCCTCTGTCCTTACTACCAGGACTTGTGTAACTAGGGACTTGTGGAACCAGTCACTTTAAATGTATGAAATGTGAAAGAATGAACAAATGTATCATAACTTAGAATAGGAACTTTGGAAGAGCTCTCAGAGGCTCCATAGACCATTCTCCTATCTTTTGTCTACTCTGTTCTGATCATCAACCTCACACTGCAGATATGCTTCTCTGTTACTGGACAGGTCTTGGTTGGTAGAAAGCTAGTTTAGAGTGTACCAAAATCTGCCACTCCCCTGTTGCGTGTTCCCGGTTATACTCCCTGAAGCCACATGAATTAAGTCTGTTTCTTCTCCACATAATGGCATTTCATTTCCTAGGACAGTCATCAAGCTGTCTGTAGGTTTATTGATGAATTAATTTATTCAACTCTTTCTTTGGTTAGATACGAGGTACCATGAGGGTACAGCTGGAAAGACTGCACGGTCCCCACACTTCCAGGGCTCCCAGTCTAATAGAGAAACAGAATATTACAAAGTGATGCCAGTTATGCTGGAAGTATGTAAACAGCCCTAGATCCTTTGTCCCCTTGTAGTTTTTATACATTTTTTAAAAAATATTTTATTTTATTTTTTAAAAAGATTTATTTATTTAGAGAGAGTGAGCGAGTGCGCAAGCTCAGACTTGCAGGGGAGGAGGGGTGGAGGGAGAGGGAGAGAGACTCTCAAGCCAGTTCCGTGCTGAGTG
Source organism: Potos flavus (assembly GCA_028534135.1). Classification (NCBI taxonomy): domain Eukaryota; kingdom Metazoa; phylum Chordata; class Mammalia; order Carnivora; family Procyonidae; genus Potos; species Potos flavus. The sequence continues at coordinate 79,701,785 of CM052883.1, forward strand.
CAGAGTTTGTGGGGCTTGATCTCACAACCCTGAGCTCAACACCTGAGCTGAACCCAAAAGTTGGGTGGTTAAACGACTGCGCCATCTAGTCTCCCCAAGATTTTAATTTTTTAAAGTAATCTCTACACCCAACATGGGGCTCAAACTTACAACCCCTGGGTGAAGAGTCCCATGCTCTACGGACCGAGCCAGCCAGGTGCCCCCTCCCCTTATGGGGAACTTAGATTTCCCCATGCTGCTTTCTTTAGGCAAATGCAGTGTCTGAAATGAAACAGAATTTGCTGTGACCTGACCAGAGTATACAGCTGTTGTCTTAGGTTAAGAAACTGTATCAAGGATTTTCAAACTTTGTTGTACATTCTGGCTCTGCCACTTACTAGCTCAGTGACTTTGGGGCATGGGCCTGTTAAATCATCTCTTCGTATTTTAGTAATTTCATCTATAAAACAAGGGCGAGGGGAGGGCAGTGTTAACAGTAGTACCTACTTACAGGGTTGTAAGGATTAAATGAGATAATATATGTCAAGTGCTGAGAGTAGTGACTGGCATATAGTAAATGGATATACATGGTATTCCTCTATGTATTTGTGGTGGGAGTTAGTATTAATGACAACGTAGCATAAGAAGCAATAATCAAGTCACAGAATCACTTGAGTTTGTTAAAATATGAATGGTCTGAACTTGTTTATTTCTGTCCACCCAGAGATTTTGGTCAATTAAGTCTGTGAGACCTGGACAGCCACGTTTTTAACAATCCCCAGGTGGTTCTTAAAAAAAAAACCCAAACCCTAAAGTTTGAGAACCCTGTACTGTGTGTTAATTTTGCTAGTGATTGCATTTACTTTTACAAGTTAAAAAAATTACCAAGTAATAGATGAATAGATTCTCCTGAAAGATTGAAACAATGCAGGGGCGCCTGGGTGGCTCAGAAGATTTAAGGGTCTGCCTTCAGCTCAGGTCCTTATCCCAGGGGCCTGGAATCAAGCCCTGCATCAGGCTCCCTGCTCAGTGGGGAGCCTGCTTCTCCCTCTTCTGCCATTCCCCCCAGCTTGTGCTCTCTGGCTCTCTCTCTCTCTCGATCAAATAAATAAATAAAATCTTAAAAAAGAAAAAAGATTGAAACAATGCAGATAAAGGGAAGGGCTTGGCCCCAGATCTCAGGCCCCTTGGGAAGCACATCCACTTATCAGTTTGAAATGTATCCTTCTAAACAACTGTTCCTCTTTTTGGTAGCTACATATGTGAGTGTCTTCTTAATAATAAATAATAGCCAGATTTAAGGGAAAAAACACTCAATTTTCAAAGCACTTTTACGTTCGTAATCTTCTTTGCTCCTCTCTTAAAAGTCCTGTGAGGTAGATGGGGAAGATAACATCATTATCTTACCAATTTACAAATGAGAAACTAAGACCTGCAGGTTAAGTCCTATCTGAGATAGGGCTAGGAGGAGAGCCAGGCCTTCTGTTTCTCAACTTAAATGTTCTTTTCCTGTCAACTGACTCTTAGCTACATAATTTTGTTGGATAATTGAAGTTATGGTTCATGAAATCTTCTGATCTTTCTGCCATGTGAATAGCTGCCAAACCAGATTTCCTCTTATCTTTTAGTGTGTTTCTACTTGCTTTTAAAGAAAGAAATGTAAATTCAGAGTTTAATAGTTACATGGATCTGGGTAGATTGATCTTTTTGTGAAAAAAATCGGAAACTGGCCTTGGGACTATCTGTTACCATGGCACATTTGGGTGAGTTTATGTTTGTTTAGGATAGCTGAATCCACTTTCCACCTGTCTCTGTGTTTTCCAGTTAACTTTCCAAGCAGAATCAGTTAAATTTATTTATAGTCTTATTATAATAACATAGCAATAACAGAAACTTGAGAGACCAGAGGGGGGAAAAGCCACATCAAACCCTCCTAACACAAGCTATTATTTCTTAATGTATCACCTTTGAAGCTGTCCATATGTTTGTACTTTTCAGTAAGTAATATTAGGTCTTGGATGTTTTGTGACTACTTTCCATGTAATAACATATTACTCATCATTTAAGTTTTTTAATAGCTTTGTCATATTTGAGATGAGATGGCAAATTTTGGGAAACTGGGATCCTTGACATGTAAGTATCTTTCTTTTTTTTTTTTTAAGTTTACTTATTTATTTAAGTAATCTCTACACCTGATGTGGGGCTTGAACTCATGACCCCAAGATCGAGAGTCTCATGCTCTTCTGACTAAGCCGCCAGGTGCCACTTTTTTTTTTTTTTTAAATTACATAGACTACAACAGTGACTATCTTTTTGTATATAGTTTGCTTCTTTTGTGTTGTTTCTTTAGAATACATTCAAAGAAGTGAGTATTGGGTGACCTTTGAAACACATTGCCTGATTGCTGACCAAAAAGTTGTACCAGTTAATAATTTTCCCAGCACCCTAAGAATGTATCGGTTACACAAAAATTTTACCAAGTTCTGATAATATATTTTAAGTGTATTTTTTGTTACCGTGAGAGATGTGGAATGGCACATTATTTTTATTTTTCATTTGTTTTAAGAAAGAATAAGCAGTAATGATGAACTTCTGTATGAATGGACTGTATGCAATTTGTGTCGTGCGTTACATGCGGGTGATCTTACTTCCTTGGTTTTCACTCTTGCCCTGCATTGCTAAAGCTATTGCATTTACAGGTAGATGTGGAGGAAAATGCAGCCTTTCCTTTGTGGGACAGAATAGTGTATTTGTCAGCATCAGAATGTAATCTTACTACATTTTCATCTCCTACCTTCAAGAGTTTTTTTGTGCTCAAGGGCCCTGCTTGAAATAATTTAGTAATCAGAATATTTGGTGGTTGGGGTGAGGGATCTGCTTTTGAAACAGATTTCCGAAATGATTCTGAAGCCACAAAGTTTGAGAGCTGCCTCGGGACTACCTTCTAGCTCATTTTCTGCTCAGTTTCTTCCCAGAGTGTGTCTTTCTTGTGGGTAGAGGCCAACTCTGTTATGAACGGTTGCTCAGACATGCTAACACAGGCCTGTTGTATAGAGGGAATGAATTGTGTAGAAGTGCCCTTCCGGATGTAGAGTAGCCGGGTTCATTCTAGGAACAATAAGCCAGTCTTTCTAAGAGTAGTTGAACTGCATAAAACAGCTCCTTCTCTGAAGTCTTCTTGTGGTGCTGGTGGCTGTGCTTTATTTCAGTTCTGAGAAGTCATAGAGCTCTCCAGACCCAGACCATTGTCCTGCTCTGCCTTCAGTTGGCCCAAGGGTGGTAGGTAGACCCAGTGTCACAATGGCAATGGTCACCATGGATTGAACACCCAACTTTTTATAGGTATGCTTTTGCCAACCCTTAGAGCAACATTTAAAGGCAGATGCGATTTTCATTTTAGAGTGAGAGGAAGCTGAGGTTTTGAAAAGTTGAATAATTTGTCCACAGTCCTACAGCTGCAGAGTTCGGCTTTCAGAATCTTCAGCTTCCTTTCCATTTATTTTTGTTTTTCCAGCACAGGTTATTCCTCGTTCGTGAAAGGTCAGTGGGCTGTCTTCGGAGAAAGTCTGGTCCCAGCATCTGGTGGCATCTAGAGATGCCTCCTTACTGGTCAGGAAGGATGTAGAGCATCCTTCTGGGGTTTCCATGAACGTTAGATCAGGTGACCTACAGTCTCTTAGGTTTGAGTCCCTGATTCGAAATGTACCCTTGGACACTCCAGACATGATATAAACCTTTTTTTATTTTATTTTATTTTTTATTGTGGTTAATATATATATATACACACACACATATATACACACACATGCACATATATATATATATTATATATATATAATATATATATAACGTAAAATAGGCTATTTTAACCATTTTTTAAGACCATCAGTCAGGGCATTACTTACATTCACACTGTTGTGCAACCATCATCAGAGTCAGCCTCCAGATCTTTTCCATCACTCCAGACAGAAACCCTGTAACCAGTAAGCCATAAATCCCCTTCCTCCCTCTCTCTCAGTCCCTGGTTATTTATAATCTACTTTCAGTTGCTACAAATTTGCCTATTCTAGGTATTTCATTAAGTGGAATCATATAATATCTGTCTTTCTATGATTTATGCACTTAGCATAATGTGTTCAAGATTCATTCATGTTGTAGGATGTATCAGAATATTCTTTTTTAATTGGTGAATAATATTTCATTGTATGTATATACTACATTTTGTTTATCCTCTCATCTGTTGGTAGAACTTGAGTGGTTTCCACTTTTTGACATCGTCAGTAATGCTGCAGTGTATATTGGTTTACAAATTTCTGTTTGAGTCTCTGTTCTCAATTTTTTTGGGTATATACCTAGGACTAGAATTACTGGGTTGTGTGGTAATTCTTTGTTTAGCTTTTTGAGGACTCATTGAACTTTCCCAGGGTGGCTGTACCATTTGCACCCACAGTGGCAGTGTACAAGGGTTTCAGTTTCTCCATATCTTTGTGAACACTTGCTGTTTTCCGTTATTTTATTTTTAAAGTTATAGCCATTCTAATAGTTGTGAAACAGTATCTCACTGTGGTTTTGATTTGTTTTTCTGTGATGACTAAGGTCTTATCTTTTTTGGATAAAATCTATTCAAGTCCTTTGCTCATTATTAGATTTCATTGCTTGTCTTTGTTGTTAAGTTAGTTTTAGGGGTTCTTATATATTCTGGATATTAAGCTCTTACCAGATATGTGATGTGTAGATATTTTCTCCCATTCATTCTGTAGGTTGTCTTTACATTTTCTTGACCATGTTCTCTTGATGCACAGAAGTTTTTAATTTCGATGAGTCCAGTTAATCTGTTTCTTTTTCTGCTTATGCTTTTGATGTTATAGCTAAGAATCCATTACCAATCTGAGGTCATGAAGATTTACTCCTATGTTTTCTTCTTATGTTTTATGATTTTAGCTCTACATTTAGGTTGTTGATTAATTTGAATTAATTTTTTTTTACGTGGTGTGAGGTAGGGATCCAGCTTCATTGTTTGCATGTGGATATCCAGTTGTCCCAGCACCATTTGTTGAAGACTGATATAAATGTTTTAATTACTTATTTTCTGTATCACTCACTGGCATTTATATTTTGCTTTAGGTATTTGATTTCACTGCCTACCGTCCTTCATCCTTACCCGCCCGCCCCCTGGTTTTCTTTCTTTGAAACAGGATATGTGAATATTTTGTGTGTGTTACAGTTTTGCTGCTTGACATATGAGAGACAGTTAATAAATATGAGTTCCCTTTCTTCCTTTTAATTTTGAAAAGTTTTCTTTTTTTTCAAAAATTTTATTTATTTGACAGAGAGAGAGATCACAAGTAGGCAGAGAGACAGGCAGAGAGAGAGGGGGAAGCAGGCTCCCTGCTGAGCAGAGGGCCCAACACGGGGCTTGATCCCAGGACCCTGAGATCATGACCTGAGCCGAAGGCAGAGGCTTTAACCCACTGAGCCATCCAGGTGCCCCACTTCCTTTTAATTTTGTATAGTTACTTTTAAGTGGTTTGTGTTTTCAAAATAGATTGTGAGGACCTTCTGGGTCGAGTATATATTATATTTCTTTTTTGCCCCATTTCCAACCCTCTCTTGTCTCCCTGCCTCCCCATCACTCTAGTGCCCAGTTCAGTACCATGCAAGTGATGGCCTTACCTTTTATTGATTGAATTATAAAGCTGAATATAGATCTTTGTGGTTATGTTTGGATAATTGCAGAAAATTCTTAAAAGAGCAATAATACAATATATTGTAAAGTTCAAGATTTTAAATGCAACCTAACTGAAGTTTACCCAAATATCTTAAGTCACATACAAAAAAATTCCAAAGGCATTTGAAAGATAGATGCTGTATCAGGCCTTGCATTTGGGAGAATAATTTAAAAGGAACATGCATTTAAAATATCCATGTATCCTGTTTCAAGGGAAGAAAACAGGGTGGGCAGGTGGTAAGGATGAAAGAGGGTAGGCAGGGTTTGTTTCATGGATAACTGGAAAATTTTCAGCTTGTTATTTAAGATTACAGTAAGTTTTATATTGAGAATTATACTCATTTTAGAGATGATTTTTATATATTTAGTTTTATAGTTTTAGCTTTTATATTTAGATTGTTTGGGTTTTTTTTTGTGGAAGCACAGAAGGAAATGGTTAATTTTTAATGAAGATTCAGGGAAGTTCACTGTATATTTAGATTGTTGATCCATTTTGATTTGCGTTTTTGGCAAATGCTGTTAGCTTAAAAAGTTATTCGAAGTTTGTGCAATAGCGTATATTACTTTTCTAACAAAAATATTAAATATCATTTAAAAATTCTTTTGCCTGGAAATTCCAAAAGTTAACTGGTGAAGAGGTATCTGACCTTTCTCTCTGGGTCTGTATTATCAGATTTCCTCCCATCACACTCTAGTGTTCAGTGGGGTCTAATATTATTTGTCCTGAGTGATCAGACCTCCCTCAGGAATCCATTTTGTATTGTACCATCCAGATGTCAGTGAAGGGAAGACCCAGTTTGAAGATTGGGCTTTGGTGTTTTGTTTTCCACTAGGTTTGACTCTGAAATAGGTATTTCTTTTTTTTTTTTAAAGGTTTTATTTTTTTTAAATTTATTTGACAGAGAGAGAGATTACAAGTAGGCAGAGAGGCAGGCAGAGAGAGAGCGGGAAGCAGGCTCCCTGCTGAGCAGAGAGCCCAATGCAGGGCTGGATCCCAGGACCCTGAGATCATGACCTGAGCCGAAGGCAGAGGCTTTAACCCACTGAGCCACCCAGGCGCCCCTGAAATAGGTATTTCTTAGTGTGTTTTTATATAAACACTTTCATCATATGAGATACTGGTTATTGTTCCACTGTTTATTTTAGCAGTTCCTTGTTATTAATAGTGAAAACAAAAAAAGGAATGATTTTATTCTTTTATTTTCTAGTTCCAAGCAGCATAACATCAGAGAGGTCAGAGCAAATCCAGTATTTGACATGCTTTTAGGTAATTGTCAGCCAATGAAGAGATTTAAGAGCTTGAAGTCCCTTGGTCGGAATAATGGTTTATTCCAGGGAGAGTAGGAAGAAAAGATGTGAACTGTTTTCTTTCACTACCTCTGGCCATATTTACAGAGAAATTGGCCTAGTATGAATCTGAATCTAGAGCCATATATCTGTATACACAAAGATGGACCCAACTTCTCTGTAAATAAGACCAGAGGTAGTATATAGCTGTATCTGTACACACAAAATTTGATTCAGGAAGTGTTTTTGTCATTTAACATATCACTCTTCAGACATGGGATCCCATGCTGGGCGCTGGGGGGTGTGGTTCTTTAAAAAGAAATACTCTCAGTGTCTCCTTGCCCTCTGTGCAGTTGATTTGGGCTCATGGGTATAGTATTTTAGCCTGATCCTGATAGTGTTTACCTATTGGTAGAGAATGGCATGCCAGGGAGATTTCCTATGGCCCGTGACTGCATTTTTAAAGTGAACATGATGGGAAAAGCTTTCCCTTCTCTCATGCCTTTTAGAACTTGGAAGAGGTTTCTGAAATTGTCAAAGAACATTTGTTTGGACAAAATAATAATATTTAGCCTAATCGTATGGTAATGATTTTACAGAACCCTGAAGGGATGACAGCTGGGGAAGATAACATCTTAGAATCACTTGATTACTAGACCTCCTTTGGGGTGGGGTAGGGTGAATGGAGGGGACGCAGGAACAATATAGGTAGGTGTTCATGAGAAATGGACCTAAAAACCAGAGCCTTCGTGAAACCTGCTGCCATTTAATTAAGAGAGTAATTCTAGGGTATATCCTGGGTAATTAGTAAAGAATGCAGAAACTGTATGCCTTAATGAGAATCTTCACTCAACACACTTAACTATTGTGCCACAGGACAGAGAGAGAGGCTCTCAGCCCTGTTGCCAAAGAGCTCTGCTGCTAAGAGGGAAGTCAGACAAGCAAGGAGACAGCTATGATTCCTGAGTTAAGTGTGCTACTGTGGGAAGACTGAAGAGGGAAGGGCTCCTACTCCGGGGGGTAGGGGAGGAGAGGTGTCTTAACCCTGCTTTGACCTGAAGTATGTAAGGTCCTGAACCAGGTACGAATGCCTGGTTGGGTACTCTGGGGCCTGTTTGTTGCTTTCCATTTATGAGAGGGCTCTGTTGGCTGGGGACCTAGCTTGTGACCATGGGGTGAAGAGCCTGCCTCTTGGCCATATTAATATCATGGTCTTATTTTGCGAAGTGGCCACAGACAAAAGCCAAGAAGCACCCTTGCTGAGAGAAGGCTGTTTGAAACTAGCATCTTTCAGAGAGCCCTAGGTCTTGATAGAATCAGGACTGTTTTCAGATCTTTACTTGAGGGGCGCCTGGGTGGCTCAGTGGGTTCAAGCCTCTGCCTTCAGCTCAGGTCATGATCTCAGGGTCCTGGGATCGAGCCCCACATCGGGCTCTCTGCTCAGCAGGGAGCCTGCTTCCCCCCTCTCTCTGCCTGCCTCTCTGCCTACTTGTGATCTCTCTCTGTCAAATAAATAAATAAAATCTTAAAAAAAAAAAAATCTTTACTTGAATCATCAACTCATCAGTGATTCAGTTTTGGAATTTTGGGGTAGGGTTAGACATTGTGCTTTTGGGAAACTGCTATTGAGATTGCTTCTGGAGAGTGATGGCATTATTAAAAATATATTTTTGTAATTACAAGCTTGTTGCGTACATTATTGGTTGTAAAATTTTTTTTTTTTTTTAGATGTCTAGGGGATAGTCTGTGTCCCTTTTTTTCTTTTTTAACGATTTTATTTTTAAGTAATCTCTATACCCAACATGGAGCTTGAGCTCACAACCCTGAGATGAAGAGTCACATACTTTTTTTTTTTAAGAAACACACTCTTAACGACTGAGCCAGCCAGTCGCCCCAGTATCCCTTTTAATTATGAGTGAGTTTAAGTCTGTTATAGCTGAGTGTGAAGGTTCTTTTCATTTTGTTTAAATTACCTAGAAAGGAGAAATAGAACTGCTAGTTAAATGCATTAATTTTTTAAATAAAATATTTATTTTTTGAGTAGGCATTACATACACATGATTTGAAATTTAAGTTTTCCTCCTCTCTTGTCTGCCATCCACCCAGTTCCCTTTCCTGGGAACACCAGTGGTATTAATTATATATGTGAAAAAAATGCATGTGTATATATATAGACACACGTCTCTTTCCCCCTTTTTTGTACAGACTACTGCAGACTACCCTGTATTTTCCTCCCTCCCTCCCTCTTTCTTTCTTTTCTTTTTTCTTTTCCTTCTTTTCCTTCTTTCTTTCTTTCTTTTGCAAATCATTCTATGTGAGTACGTTAAAAACTTCCTTATGGGGCACCTGGGTGGCTCAATTGGTTAAGCATCTCCTTTCGTCCAGGTCATGATCCCAGGGTCATGTGATTGAGTCCTGCATCAGGCTTCCTGCTCAGTGGGGAGTCTGCTTCTTCCTTTCCCTCTGCCCTGCCCCCCTGCTCTTTCTCTCTCTCTCTCTCTCTCATACTCTCTCTCACTCACTCTCTCAAATAAATAAATCTTTTTTTTTTTAAGACTTTATTTATTTATTTATTTGACACAGGGAGAGAGTACAAGGAGGGAGTGTGGCAGGGAGAGGGAGAAGCAGGCTCCTGCTGGGCAGAGAGCCCAATGTGGGACTTGATCCCAGGACCCTGGGAACATGACCTGAGCTGAAGGCAGAAGCTCAACTGACTGAGCCACCTAGCTGCCCCATAAATAAAATCTTTAAAAAAAAAAAATAAAGACTTCATCATTGTTGTGGGTTTTTTTCTTCTTTTTTTGAGTAGGCTCCATGCCCAGTGTGGAGCCCAGTGTGGGGCTCGAACTCACCACCCCGAGATCAAGACCTGAGCTGAGATCAAGAGTCAGATGCTCAAGTGACTGAGCTACACAGGCACCCCTCCTTACTGTTTTTTTTTTTAAATGAAGGGTATGGCTGGGCATACCATAATTTACCTAGCCTTTTATTGAGGAACATTTAGTTTTTTCTAGTCTTTTGCTTTTATAAATAATGTTAGAAAGAATAATCCTATAATAATTTATTTTGTACATATATGAATAAAGTCCTATAAGTTGACATTTTGGGTTGAAAGTTATGTACCTTTAAAATTTTGAGAGATGCTGCCAAATCATACATCTTAGAGGTTGTTTTTTTTCTTTTTTTTTCTTTTAAGATTTTATTTATTTGAGAGACAGAGTGAGCAGGGGAGGAGCAGAGGGAGAGGGACAAGCAGACTATGCTGAGTGAGGAGCCCGGTATGGGGCTTGATCCCAGGACCCTAAGATCACGACCTGAGCCGAAATCAAGAGCCAGAGGCTTAACTGACTGGGCCACCCAGGCACCGCCATCTTAGAAGTTTTAACAAAACTCAGCCTGTAATATGAGAATCCTGTAGTTAATACACTTAAAAATACAATTTTGTAAAAGTGTATGACTGTTTTGTTATATGTCAGTTTTCGGTTAAAATTAAAAATTTTATCACTGTGCTTTAGTGATAAAAAACCAATCAAGCACTTGTCTTCTTCTCATTACTTTGTTTTTCTGTCTCATTACTTTGACTTTGCAAAGATTTCATGGCTGGATATGAGGTTCAGAAATAAGTTTGCTTCCTTATATGTTACCAAGGCTGCCTTCTATAGAGGAGTACCAGAGATGGACAATTTACTGATAACTGGCTCTTTTTATAGTTTTCAAATTTTTTAAAGCTCTATACAGGGATGAACTCATGACCCCAAGATCAAGAGTCACATGCTCTACCCACTGAGTCAGCCAGGCCACCCTGTAGTTTTTAATTCTTGTAGTAACTGATGATGCCTATGGTTTCATGATTACAATTAAATTTGACTTTACAAACAACTTTCTGGTATTTATTGTATATAATATGGTTTAACTAGAAAGAATATTATGCTTTTTAATATTTTAAAATTTATATTTCCTTTGACTAGATAATATGTACATGGTCAAAAAACTTAAGAGGTACACAAGGAGGGGCGCCTGGGTGGCTCAGTAGGTTAAGCCTCTGCCTTCGGCTCGGGTCATGGTCTCGGGTCATGGTCTTGGGGTCCTGGGATCGAGTCCCGCGTCGGGCTCTCTGCTCGGCGGGGAGCCTGCTTCCCCCTCTCTCTCTGTCTGCCTCTCTGCCTACTTGTGATCTCTCTCTCTCTCAAATGAATAAATAAAAAAAAAAAAATCTTAAAAAAAAAAAAAGGTACACAAGGCTAAAGAGTGAAATGTCAGTCTTCCTGCACCTTTTCTCCGCATTCTTCCACTTCCATTCCCAGAGACAGCTACTGTTTCTGGTTTCTTAGGTGGTTCTCTAGATAGTCTATGCATATATATAAGCCTTTATATGTATGTATAGGTTGCAGCATTGTTTTGTTAGTATCACTATTTTTTTTTTTAGTACCACTGTTATTTTTAACATGCGTTTTTAAAATTATGTAAGTAGTGCATTTCATTTTAGAAAATATAGTGTTAATGTCTTGGTATGCTATTTCGGTCCATACTTTTTCTGTGCATGTGGGATATAAGTGACTACTTTGCATTTTATAAACAAATATGATGTTATAAACGTGCTATTTTCTAGCTTGCTTTTAATTTTTTTTTTTTTAAAGATTTTATTTATTTATTTGACAGAGAGAGAGATCACAAGTAAGCAGAGAGGCAGGCAGAGAGAGGGGGGGAAGCAGGGTCCCTGTTGAGCAGAGAGCCCGATGTGGGGCTCAATCCCAGGACCCTGAGATCACGACCTGAGCCGAAGGCAGAGGCTTTAACCCACTGAGCCACCCAGGCGCCCCTTGCTTTTAATTTTTTAATTAAAGCCCGATGCAGGGCTTGATCCCAGGACTCTGGGATCATGACCTGAGCTGAAGGCAGACGTTCAACGGACTGAGCCACCCAGGCGCCCCTCTTCATTTGTTCTTGATGAAGCACTTGCTTAGTATGTGGTGCTTTGCCAGGTTCTAGTTGCTTCTCTTAATTCAGTGTCTTCTCTTATTTTGGTAACATTAAGTATGGTGGATATATCCTTCCTTTGTGGATCATCTTCTTAAATTATATATACATGTCTAAAGAACTCAAGAGACCTGTGTGTGTTGGTGAGAATCAGTAGCTGTGACTTGGTGGAAACAGTCCTGGATTTGGAGTTAGACGCTTAGGTTCAAATCCTGATTCTCTTTCATACTTGCTGGGTGAGGCTGGAAGTTACTTTGCTTCTGAATCTGTTAACTTTTCTGTAAAATGGTATGAGAGTAACAGTCATATTGAGAGGTTTTGTGGGTGGATAAAGAAAAGTAGCGTTTGTATAATTACTTAGTGAATTGGAAAGTGCTGTTTCAAATGTGAAGTTGCATTGCTTATTCTAAATTGCTGAAATGAAAGCTGAATTTTAAATTACTGCTGCATTACTTCTTTATAGCTTGACGTTATGCAGTAACAGGAAAAACTTTCCCTGCTTCTTCTGTACCCCCAGCCTTTTTACACCTTCTATCTTCACTCTGACTAACCAGTACTTAATAGGGCTTTTTTTTTTCAACTGGGTGTAACCCGGCTCCCTTGAGAAATTTGGGATGGCCATGTCAGCTGTCATGCTATCAAATGACATATCAAATGCTTGCCTCTCTTCTTATTCACCTAAGTCTGAGGATTTCATGTTTCAGAAACCTCTTAAAAAATCTCTCATGCAAGTATCTTTTTGGCTTACCTTTTTTGCAGGTTTTGCTCTTAGAAACCAACTCTTTATATGGTACCAGAACTGAGATTTTTATTTTTAAAGGGGAGACCTGTTTTTTTTAAATATGTAGATATGGGATATGTAAGCAGTCTAAAAAGTAGGGGATGATATGAAAAATTGAAGATTTAGATAATGGAGAATTTTTTTCTTGAACGTGGTCTAGGTGCATACAGATTCTTAAATTATTAAGGGACAGACATATATGGAATAATGTACCCAGTAGCAGTAGAATACACATTATTCTCAAGTGCATGTGGAACATTCTCCAGGATGGATCATATGTTAGGCCATAAAACAAGAGTCAGTAAATTTAAAAGGATGAAAACCATAGAAAGTATGTTCTCTTTCTGATCATAATAGAATGAAGTTAGATATCAGTAATAGTAATTGGAGAATTCACGAATATGTGGAAATTAAACAACACACTCCTAAATCATCAGTGAGTAAAAGAGGAAATTACAAAGAGAATTATAAAATATCCTGAGATGGTCGAAACGAAAACACACCATCCCATGGTGGCAGTGGTTGCACAACAGTGCGAATGTACTTAATACCAATGTATTGTACATTTAAAAGTGGTAAAAATGGTGAATCTTATGTATGACTTACCACAATTAAAAAAACCCCCCACAAAACTCATTCATTGTTCAGTAATGTTTATTGAACACTTACTATACTTCATGCCAAAAATAAAACAACATACTCTTAACTTAGGGAATGCAGTGAAAGTGCTCAGAAGGAAATTTATATCTTTAAATACTTTAATTAAAGAAGGATCTTAAATCAATAGCCTAAATGTCCATTTAAAAAAAATTTTTTTTTAAAGATTTTATTTATTTATTTAACAGAGAGAGAGAGAGAGAGAGATCACAAGTAGGCAGAAAGGCGGACAGAGAGAGAGGGGGAAGCAGGCTCCCTGATGAGCAGAGAGCCCGATGCAGGGCTCGATTCCAGGCTCCTGAGATCATGACCTGAGCCGAAGGCAGAGGCTTTAACCTACTGAGCCACCCAGGCACCCTCTAAACGTCCATTTTAAGAAACTAGTAAGAGAACATAATAAACCAAAAGCAAATAGAAGAAAAAAAATAAAGACTAGATTAGAAATAAATGATAGAGAAAAATAGCAATGGAAATCAACAGACCAAAAATTGAAAAGACACTGACCAAGAGAAACAGAGACAAGTCTCAGATTAATAAAATCAGAAATCAAAGAGAGGATATCACTAATGTCCTTACAGAAATAAAAAAGATGATAAGGGATACTAGGAACAATTATATGCCAACAAATTAAATAACTTAGATGAAATTCTGCATTTCTAGAAAGGCTCTACTGCGATTGGCTCAAGAGTAAAAATAGACAATCTGAATATATCAATAATAAGTGAAGAGGTTGCGTTAACAATCAAAAAACATCCCACAAAAAAGAGCCGAGGTTCAGATGACTTCACATTTGGTGATTCTACCGTACCTACCAAATGCAAATTCTTTAGAGACTCTTTCAAAATAAAGAGGAGGATGGAATGCCTTGAGCATGTTTTTACTGTGTTACAAAAGCCATATGAAGGTATCACAAGAAAATTACAGACCAGTGTCTTTTATGAATATAGACGTAAAAAATCAACAAAATGCTAGCAAACTGAATCCAGCACTATATCAGAAGGGTTATATACTATGACTGGGTAAGATTTATATCAGGAATACAAGGTTGGTCTGATATCTGAAAATCAATGTAATACACCATATTAATAGAATAAAGGGTAAAAGGCACATTATCATCTCAAAAGCTGAAGGAAAAGCATTTGACAAAATCCAACACTTTTTTTTTTAAATTAACATATAATGTATTATTTGTTTCAGGGGTACGGGTCTGTGATTCATCAGTCTTAAACAGCGTTCACCATAGCATATACCACCCCTTCCCTCCACTCCAGTGATCCTCAGTTTGTTTTCTGAGATTAAGAGTCTCTTATGGTTTGTCTCCCTCTCTGGTTTTGTCTTGTTTCATTTTTCCCTCCCTTCCCCTATGATCCTCCGTCTTGTTTGTCAAATTCCTCATATCAGCGAGATCATATGATAATTGTCTTTCTCTGATTAACTTATTTCGCTTAGCGTAATACCCTCTTCCATCCATGTCGTTGGAAATGGCAAGATTTCATTTTTCTGATGGCTGCATGATATGCCATTGTATATATACACACCACATCTTCCTTATCCATTCATCTTCCAACACCTTTTTGATAAACACTCTCAACAAACTAGAAATAGAGGGGAATTTCCTTAATGTGATGAAGGCCAGATACCCACAGCTGATGTCATAGTTAAATGATAAAAGATAGAATGCATTCTCCCCAAGATCAGGAACAAGAGAAGGATGTCCTTTTATGCCCCTTCTATTTAACATTGCACTGGAGGTTCTAACCAGAACAAGAAAAAGAAATAAAATGCATCCAGATTGGAAAAGAAGTAAAACCATATTTGCAGATGACGAGATCTTGTATATAGAACATCCTGTTAGAACTGATAAAGGAGTTCAGCAGGGTTGAAGGATGTAAAATCAATAAACAAAAATCAGTTATATTCCTATATACCTGCAATGAATAGTTCAAAAATGAAACTAAGAAAACAGTCCCATTCACAATAGCTATAAAAAAGAATAAAAATACTTAGGATAAAGTTAACAAAAAAAGTATAAATCTTATACCCTGAAAACTAAAACATCATTGAAAGAAATTAAAGATCTAAGTAAATGGAAAGACATCCTGTGTTCATGGATCAGATTACCTAATATTGTTAAAGATGGCAATACTTCCCAAGATGATCTACAGATTTGGTATACTCACTGTTAAAATCCTCCCTGCCTCTTTTGTGGGAATTGACAGGCTGCTCTTAAAATTCATATGGAAATACAAGGTACCCACAATACCCAAAACAATCTTGAAAAAGAGCAAGGTTGGAGGACTTTTATAACTTACTATAAAGCTATAGTAATCACAACAGTCTTTCAATGGGGAAAACAATGGTCTTTTTTTTTTTTTTTAAAGATTTATTTATGAGAGAGAGTGCACACACAGTGGAGGGGCAGAGGGCAAATCCTTAAGCAGATTGCACGGGGCATGGAGCCCCGTGCAGGACTCAGTCTCACCACCAGTGAGATCACAACCTGAGCCGAAACCAAGAGTCCATTGCTCAACCAACTGAGCCACCCAGGCACCCCCGAAAGAATGGTCTTTTCAACAAATGGTTCTGGGACAAATGGATTTCCACATGGAAAAGAATGAATTTGGACCTTTTTCTCATTTGTATATACAAACGAATTCAGAATTAATCATAGACCTAAATGTAAGATCTGTAACTATAAAACTCTTAGTAGAAAACAGGTGTAAATCTTTATTATGTTGGATTAGGCAATATTTTCTTTTTCGTTGTGGTAAAATAAGCGGTGATTTCTTTGGTATGATATCTAAAATGTAAGCAACAAAAAAAAAAACATAAAATGGACTTATCAAAATTGAGAACTTTATGTTTCAAATGACACCATCAAGAAAGTGAAAGCACATTCCACAGAATGAGTAAAAATACTTGGAAATCATATATCTAATAAAGGACTTTTACCCAGAACATATAAAAACTCTTACAGTCAACAGTACAAAGACAAATAACCCAATTAAAAAATAAACAAAGGATTTGATTAAACATTTCTCCGAAGAAGATGTTCAAATGGCCACACCCATGAAGAGAAGCTCAATATCCTTAGTCATTAGGGAAATGCAAATCAAAACCACAATGGGATGCCATTCCACACCCACTAAAATGGCTGTAATAAATAGACAATAAGTCTTGCTGAAGATGTAGTGAAATTGGAACCCTCATGTATTGCTTGTGGGAATGTAGAATGTTGTAGCCATTTTGGAAAATAGGTTGGCAGTTCTTCCCAGAGCTAAACATAGTTACCATATCCTATATTCCAGTTAACACCTGTTCGTGTAGTGATGAAAATTAAAACCATATCCACACAAAACTTGTTCAGGAATGTTCAGAATAGCATTATTTATTATAGCCAAAAAGTAGAAACGATCCAAATATCCATCAGCAGGTAGGCTTATGAACAAATATGATATATCTGTACAATGGAGTATTATTCAGCCATAAAAAGGAATGAAGTACTGATATATGCTATTACGTGGATAAGTCTTGAAAAAAGTATGCTGAGTGAAAGAAGCCAGACACAAAAGGCCACATATTTTATGACTCCACTTACATGAAATGTCCAGAATAGGCAAATCCATCTGGTCAGAAAGTAGATTATTGATTTTCATGGGCTTAGGGGAGGGATCTGGGGAGTGACTGCTAAAGGATATGAGGTTTTATTTTGAGATAGTAAGAGTGTTCTTAAATAGTGGTGATGGTTGCACAACCTTGGGAATATAATAAAGACTGTTGAATTATACCCACTTTAAGAGGTGAACTCAATGGTATATGAATTATATCTCGATAAAGCTGTTACTAAAAAAGTCATGTAAGGAGTTTAGGTTTAGTGATCTGTTTTTCATTAGTATAGTAAACAAGTAAAAGAGAGATACTGTTTGACCAGGACTATGAAAGGATAAGGAAGTTCTGAAAATACTGAAGAAGTCAAGTGTTGCTAGATTGAGTAGAAATTTACATCCCCTCTTTCTAGATGAGCCAACTTATCAGTCACATACTGTCTCTAATGAGGCTTCTCTCCCTAGTAAGCTGGGTTCTCTACTGTGGTCTCTTGTCTCCAAGTAAGATCCTTCCTTGGGAAGCTGCAATCTATATTACGGATTCTCTCCTCTAGGGGGTAAATGTGTTGATGAGGTAACACTTTGGTATGCTAATGCTGACAGCATTCTTGTGTGTATGTTAAATATTTTGCATTGGGAGAAGAAGAGTCAGCAGTGAATAGTGAGATGTTTTTAGTTAGTTTTGGTCTTATAGTTTTTGCATGAATAAAATTGGATGTTACTAAATAACTGCTCTTCTGTTTTGAGACTTTTAAGAGCTTTATCTCTTCTTTTTCAAAAATACAAGAAGTAGAAGAAATTTTTAAGAAGTAGGACAGAAACTCTCATAAGCCTATTATTCAGAGACCACACTTTATTTTTTTATTTTTTATTTTTTAAAAGATTTTATTTATTTACTACAGAGAGAAAGAGAGAGAGAGAGCAAGCAGGGGGAGCGGCAGGCAGAGGGAGAAGCAGGCTCCCCACTGAGCAAGGAGCCCACTGTGGAGCTTGATCCTAGGACCCTGGGATCATGACTCAAGCCAAAGGCTTGACTGAGCTGCCTAGGCACTCCCAGAGGCCACAATTTAATACTTTACATACTCTATTTTTTTTCTATGATTCTTTCCACATGTAGGCTATATCCTACTATACATATGTATAATTTAATATAATTTCACATGTTCATTTGTTAATGAACAGTTTTATTACAGGTAGTTCGTATTTTTTTTCTATTAAGTGAACTTAAGCTTTACAGTACTTAAAAGAAAAATTATGGATGGGGTGCCTGGGTGGCTCTGTCGGTTAAGCCTCTGACTCTTGGTTTTGGCTCAGGTCATGATCTCAGGGTCATGAGATCAAGCCCACTTCGGGCTTAGCAGTCTACTCTCCCGCTCCCTCTCCTGCTCTCTCCTCCTCTGGGCGCTCCCCCCCCATCTCTCTAAAATAAATAAGTAAATACATCTTTCAAAAAAAAATTACAGACGGCACTTAAGTGGCTCAGTCGGTTAAGTGTCTGACTTTGGCTTGGGTCATGATCTCAGGGTCCTGGGATCAAGCCCCAAGTTGGGCTCCCAGCTCAGTGGGGAGTCTGCTTGTCCCTCCCTTTCTGTTCTTCTTCCTACTTGTGTTCTCTCTCTCTCAAATAAATAAATAAAATCTTAAAAAAATAAAAATTAAAATTATGGACAATTTTAAATACATACGGAAGTAAAGACAGTAGTATAACAACCCTCATGCGCTTATCACCGAATTTTGACAATTCTCAATGCATATCCATCTTCTTGCATCTTTGAGGAAGTTTTGAGGAGCAGAATAAAAGTAAAAGCAATTTTTATTATTTTAAACCTGCCCCAGGAGAAGCAAAAACAAAATTAAAGCTATCTCCTGCTTTTACAGTTCACAGAGAAAACAGTATTGTATTTTAAATATTTTTGATATTTTAATACTTAAATATTTTAATCTGGAAGATTAAAAAATTACTTCATTAAAATACTAATGAAGGCAAGTATTAACTGTTATGAAGTTATCTGGTGCTGGTGTGGTATCTTCTATTATTTTCTTACAGTATATGTACAGTAATGAGTTGCTGGGTTGTCGTTTTGTTTTTGCTTTGGCATTTATTTTTCTTCACCAGCGTGTTGTTTTTCACCACCACGTATTTTGTGGAAGTTATTGGTGCACTACTTTCATCTTCTTATGAATTTCAGACTTTCTTCTTGTTTTATACTTCATTGACAGTTGTACATTATAGTCCATAATACTGAAAGGAGATTTTCCTCCATTATGAGATGGCAGTGCCTGATTTTTGAATAGTACTTTACTATTTGTAATTACGAAGGTAACATATATTCATTATAGAAAATATTTAAAAAATACAGAAAAGTGCAACTAAAAATCTATAACCTTACTACCAGAAATTAGGCAATGTTAGTGATTTTTTTTCTGTTAATATGGCCTGCCCCTTTCAGTAGAATATGGTGAACCTTCCCCTTTTATTCCATTTTGGGCATTTGCATTATACGTTATGGCTGTTTTTTGTTCTGACTTCACTGTAGTTAATTATTATTCATACTGAGGTGAGTGAGTGAGATAGAGAGATTAACTCTGATTTTTTTTCCCCTATTGCAGAATCTTATGGTCTTGTGATCACTTGAATAATTCCAGATTTTAATGATCTTTCCCAGGAAAATAATTTCCTGCCCACCCAAGTCTCCGGATTCTGCTGTTCATAGATGACCTGTGTAGAGCTCCCTGAATGAAGGCCTCCTGACTTTGGGGCTAGAAAATGATTGTTGGGCATTGTCTGTGTCCAGTCTTTCTGCTCTATGCCTAATTGGTTATTTCCAGATTTTTTGAGGCTAAGAACTCTTTTTAGTGTCCAGTGTCACAGAGCTCTACAGAAGTGGAATTTCTAGTATTTGTTAATTGAGAAAAATGATCAAACTAAAAGAATTTAGAATTACTTTTTATATTATCTTTGGCTTTAAAAATTCATAACTGCTTATACCTGAGTTTGAAAAATTATGGATATGAAGACTTACTCAGTTCATGGGTAATGTTTGGTGTGCATACGGGAGAAAGCTCAGACATTCTTGTAATAACTATGTGCTCTCATCTCAGAGGTGGGGTTAGTGTTTACAGGTTGGGAGCCGGTGCTCTGGCCTTTCCAAATTACTGGCTTTCTTCTGACGGTCTCTTGCGTTTGTTCTTTGTCCGTATGTATTTGCACATTACTTTTACCTGGAATGTTTTTTTACATTTTTCCTACCCTCCAATTACTCCTACTCCCCAAGAAGAAAATGAACTCAATTAATGATTGCAGTGACTTTTGATTTTCAGCTCAAAACAAACTTCATTCTATTAACAAATATTTCTCAAGTGCCTGAGTGTAACAGTCTTAGTAATAGGCATTAGGTGAACGCAATAAACAGGGTCCCTACCTTCATAAGACTGATAGTCCTGTAGGAAAACAGACAGCAAATAGGTAAACAAACATGGAATGTTTGTCGTGTTTCGAAGGAAGGGAACAGGGTGCGGTGATGGGGCCCTCCTATGAGTCTTTGAAGGACTTGATGAGGAGGTGAGCTTTGAGCTGAAGCCCTGAGGCCCACAGCCAGGCTACCGTAGGCACATGGACAGTGTTTAAGGCGGAAGGAAGAGCAAGAGTGAGGCCAGTGGGGGCCACGAGTTCAGAGATACCCTGGAGGTAACAATTTGGAAGTCATCAGTTTAAAGGCAGTTTGTAAATTCATGGCAAAGGATGCTGAGTGTTTTGGAGTGGTCAAGATCAGATGAGAGTCTGAGCCCCTCGGCCGCTTTGGAAGCAGAGCAGAGAGAATTAGAGAAATACTCAAGGAGGTGCAGCCAGAAAAGTAGCAGGAAGGCACGATCATTTGTTTTCACGAAAGTGGGAACTTTTTCAAGGACAGCACGGCCAGCCTTAGAATGCTGCGGAGAGTTGGAGTTAGCCAAGTAGAGAAAAGTATTGCTTGGATATGCCAGCATGGAAGTCATCTGTGATCCTCACAAGCAGCTCCCGGGGAGCGGTGGCAGGTGACGCCAGATCGGAGGGGCTGCGGGGCGAACAGGAAGCGCATCAGTGCAGCTGCTGTCCTGGGAGGGAGTAGGGTGCAGGCTGCAGGGCAGAGTACAGGGGCCCCTGGGGAGGAGATGGGAAAGGCATTTTGGAGAGAAGGGCGGAGCAAACTCACTAGAGAACAGGAGTTGGGATGCTGGCTTGTGAAGTTTGAGATTCTCAGTGTAAAATGAAACCGGGTAAACGCGCGCGTTTGTGTGTTCCTTCAGCGTGATGGGACAGTTTGCTGCAGGCTCGAGAAGGCACCTGATTACCTGATTGTGTGTCGGGTTCTTCCAAGGTTCAGACTTACTAAGGCAGCTATCACAAAGGGAGAGAAAGTTGAGGGTAGTTTCAAGCTCTTAACATGCCCATGGAATTGAGTCCAGAATAAAAGGAAGGTCAAATTGGGAAGGCATTTTATGGACTTGAGGAGGCTGGGGCCATGTGCTTGGGCATAGGAGCTGGAAGGATGGGCAGTTGTGGTTGAAAAGCCGGACTGCAGAACATGTCAGGGAGCTGAGAGTCGAGGAGGGGTTGCTGACACCTGAGAGCAGACACCTGGAAGGTTAGAGGAAGGAAAGAAAAGAAGGCACGGGTAGAGTGAGAATGGAGATTTATTGCTGGCAGGGCAAGGCAAGAGTGTCTTTGTAAAATTTCAGACTATATTATAAAAATCATTACAGTGCAAAAAAGGTTGTCTTATTGATAGAAACACACTGCTTTTGACTTCATGTGAATAAATTCTGCTAATTTCTGGCTTCCAGAGTTGGCTTTTAAAGTATTATGACCGCTTTCTACATATTTTCCAGGGAGATTTTCGATGCGGTTATTCACTTTGTTGTGCTGCTAGTTTAAATTGTCCTTCTTGGTACTATAATATGGAATATTATTTTAGTAAAGCTTCCTAAGTACTTGTGATTTGATTTCTTGTTTCCTAATCCTCTACTTCTTATGCCCCACAGGCTGTAGCTATTTACCATTTTCGTGTTTCAATTATTAAGTGTCCATACTTGGGGTTTTCAGTATGGTAGTAGAGCGTTGTAGTATAGTGTTAAGAATACAAACCATAGGGGCACCTGGGTGGCTCAGTCGTTGGGCGTCTGCCTCTGGCTCAGGTCATGATCCCAGGGTCCTGGGATCGAGCCCTGCATCGGGCTCCCTGCTCAATGGGAAGCCTGCTTCTCCCTCTTCACTCCCCCTGTTGTGTTCCCTCTCTCGCTCTCTCTGTCAAATAAATAAAATCTTAAAAAAAAAAAAAAAAAATACAAACCATAACGCTAGACAGCTCTGGTTTTCAATTATTGCCTGATGTTATTAACTTTAAAATTCTGGGCAGTTTTTTGTTGTTTTGAGCCTTTCTGAGTTTCATTTCTTTATCTTTGAAATGGGAGTGATAATGCCACCTATGTCATAGGTATCTCACGGTCTCGCATTAACATGCTTCTTCCCTCAACCGTTTCCAAGTGTCTTCCTCCCTCATTTGCTTATGCTTTTTTCCCCCCGCATTAAGTTTTATCATTTCCCCTGTTACCTGATGGGCGTACATAGTTTTAACTTGGTCATTCCAGGCCTTCTCAATCCATCCCTTCTCTGAATTGCCACGGTACTTGGCGGGTGCAACATCCCACTTGTGAAATCTAATGTGTACCCTGTGTTTGTGGTGAATTATTACATTGACAAGCTTTTTGTGCATTTTGTTCTCTCCAAGTAAGTTGGAAGCATTTTCAAGTCAAGCCATAGATTATAGTTATGTCTGTTGTATTTTCTGTAGTGAGATGTGATATATGATGAGTCAGTAAGAGTCATGGAGATTAGCGTGGTAATGGGTAATCAGAATACAAATGTATTCATCCCAGCTATTTATCCACGTATTCATTCTGCAAATATCCATTGAATGGATATGTGTTAGATTGAAAAACATGGCCACAGCATCCTGCAGCTCCTATTAATTGGTAGAATCCATCTCCTCACACTTAATCTGGGCTGGCCTTGTGACTTGCTTTGACCGCAGAATGTAGCAGAAGTGATTTGCAGGTTCGGGACTGTAGGCGTTGAGAGGCCTGGCACCTTCCCCCTTTGCTACCATGGAATGCTCATACCACTATACGGTGAGCTGCGGGCTAGGTTACTGAGTGGTCAGAGATCCTGTGTGCAAGAGGTCCAGCCAGCAGCCAGCAACAGCGTGTCAGACATGTGAGTGATGCCACTGTGGACTCTTGAACCCCAGTGAAGCCGGCAGGTGCCAGCAGTGGCGTGAATGATCCCAGGTGAGATTGTAGAGGAATTTTCTAACGGGGCCCAGCCAATCCACAGATTTATGAGAAATATTAACTTGTTTTGAACTACTAGGTAAAAATGGTCCTACTTGTAGCTTCTCTTATGGAGAAGTCTACAGAGCTGAGTTTATGGTTAGTTCTGTTCTCTCTCACTCTCCCCCCATCCTCCATTGTTAATCCCACCCTCCCCCCATCCTCCATTGTTAATATGCCTCTATAGTTGGGTACCTAAGTGCTACACAATAATTATGGTAATTAAGGGGATAGAGATAGGAGCTAATTTTTTTTTTAAGATTTTATATACTTATTTGAGAGAGAGGACAAGGGGGAGGGGGAGGTTGGCGGGGAGAGGGACAAATGGAGAGGGAGAAACAGGCTCCCCGCTGAGCAGGGAGCCCGAGGACGCAAGGCTCTGTTCTGGAACCCAGAGATCATGACCTGAGCTGAAGGTAGATGCTTAACCGACTGGGCCACCCAGGCGCCCCAGGAGCTAATTTTTAAAAATGTCCTGTCCAAACCCTTTCCATTCGTCATCTTATTTAATGGATGTAGAGCCCGTATTCTCCCCAGTGCTGCTCAGGAAGTGGCAGAGTCAGGACTGGAGGCTGGAATTGTTAACTGTGTTGTTCTTTTCATTACCTCAGGGTCTCTAATTGCGTATTTCTTCATTCTTGTTGAAGCTGGTATTTTCTAACTTCTTCCTGTTGGTCCCTAGCAGGAGTTGGGCTATTGTTCTGGTAAATGTTGCTCTGTTAACTTCTACTTTCCTGGGTACTGTAAAGAAGAATGACTGTAGGACCGTTGTCTTGACCTCTTATGTTTTTCCCCTTGGTATCGACCAAGATGGTGTGGCAGGAAAAGGTTGGGGAGTTTGGACCCTAACTACTCTGCCGGGGGCAAAGAATGGTGGTGATGCTGGGGAATGGAGGGGCCCTTTGCAGTTGGGGAGGAGTTTTAGAGGAGTTGGGGCTTTTTTTCAGAAACACCTGGAATGTGACCCTTTTCCAGGGTCTGATACAGTAACATCTAGTGGGCTCCATGGCTTTTATGGTGAGATCTTGCTAAAGGAGAACACTTAACATTATAAGTTAAGAGGAGGAAAGCTACTTGCTATTCTAAGGTACTTACCTTTCCTTTTATATCATTTTTACATTTCTCTTATTTTGGAAAATGTGTGCAAGTAGAACTTTATTTAAAACTTACAAATAGGGTTACATTCTGAGTAATTTTTTTTCTTTTTATTCAAGTGTAGTTGACGCACAATATCGCATTAGTTTCAGGTATACAACATAGTGATTCCCCAAGTCTGTACATTACGCTGTGCTCACCACAAGTGTAGCTACCGTCTGTCTACATACAGTGCTGTTGCTTTTATTCCCCATGCTGTAGTTTTCATCCCCATGACATATTCAGTCCAACATTCTGAGAAATTTCTTTATATTTTTTCTTTAGAGAGGGAGGGCGGGGGAGGCACAGAGGGAGAGAGAGAATCCCAAGCCTGACTCCCTCCTGAGTGTGGAGCCTGACGTGGGGCTTGATCTCGGCACCTGAACCGAAATGAAGAGTCGGATGCTTAACCTTCTGAGCGAGCCAGGTGCTCCCTGAGTAATTTCTTTTCTTTTTTATTATTACTATTATTTTTTTCCCTGAGTAATTTCTAATGTTAGTACTGCCATCAGTATTTACTGGTACTGGTGACTACCTGTGTGAGGCTACTTTCCTGAATGGGGATTTCAGAACTGATGTGACTAGGTGCTGTGCTGATTTCTTAAGCTCTATCTGAGCAAGGGCTGAGTCTTGTTTACTCTTGTGTCCCAGTGCCTTCCAATAATGCCTCACACATAACAGATCTGGTTTTTATTTGGTCTGGCCACAGGTAACATCTGAGACCTTAGGTTGCAGGTTAATTTTAGACCTGTTTTCTTTTTGCGCTCTTCCCTGGGAGGGAGCCTGGACAGGACGTGGGTGAAAGGAAGAGATTTTTACCTCCTCCTCCTGTTTGTTTATATTCTGTTTTCTGCATTTTTTTAATATAACGTTTTTATAATTCTGTTGCTATATGAAATTTGGGTTGTATTTTTGTTGGTTTAGAAAATTCCTGGGGGGTACAGGGAAGAGGACACATATTTATTCACTTGGATCGCTAAAAATATCTCTGAAAGGATACACAGGAAACTAGGGACATTATTTGCTTTTAGGCAGGGAAACCGGGCAGCTGGGGGGCAGGAGTGGGAGGGAGATTCTGCACTTTTGTACCTCTTGAGTTGGGACCCACGTGATTGATACTCCCTGAATACCTTTGAAAGCAGAGATGGAGAAAATGCTCAAGAGCGTAGGAAAAAGGTACCCCCCAAATCCAGTTTAATAAAAATAAATATAAGAGAGGATTATCAGTTATGTTTTTTTTTTTTAATTTAAGAAGAAAAAGAGAAAAGAGAGAACCCAGTCTGCTTAATGCCTAGGGGCTTCCTGTGTCTTTCATTCTGTGGGTTTTGTATATAGGAATTTGTCATCATGTTAAGCCTTCATTGCATAGTTACCTTCAAGAAGCATATACTTTTTTTTTTTTTAAAGATTTTATTTATTTATTTATTTGTCAGAGAGAGAGAGAGAGCACAAGCAGGCAGAGTGGCAGGCAGAGGCAGAGGGAGAAGCAGGCTCCCTGGCGAGCAAGGAGCCCGATGTGGGACTCGATCCCAGGACCCTGGGATCATGACCTGAGCCGAAGGCAGCCGCTTAACCAACTGAGCCACCCAGGCGTCCCAAGAAGCATATACTTTTATTTGTTAGAAATCTTAGACAATTCTTATTGAAGGGGAGCTTTTTTTTTTAATTTAATTTAATTTTTTTCAGTGTTCCAAGATTCATTGTTCATGCACCACACCCAGTGCTCCATGCAATATGTGCCCTCCTCAATACCCACCACCAGGCTCACCCAACCCAAGGGGAGCTTTTTATGTAATACATATTTTTAAAATTACAGCAGAGACCTGAATGAGTGGGATCATTCCTCTCCTAGCAATGGAGACTTTGATCTCTTGCCTGTTGCTTCCTACCTGAGCATGAAGTCTGACCTCCTTTCCCTGAGTGAGAGCAGAACTAGGCCACACTTATAATCACAAGGGTTTGAAGGCAGGGAAAGGAAACTAATTGGCTATGCAGCCTTGGAAAATTACTTACCTCAGTTTCTTTATCTGTAAAATAGGGATTTTAGTACCTACTTTATACAGTTGGTTGGAGAATTAAAGATAATGTATATAAATGATCTAGCATGGAACTTGACACCTCAAGTAGATGCTTAAAAACCGTGTGATTATTCTCATCATTGGTTAGTGCCTGTTGATTTTAGACCCCTCGGAGGAGTAAAGGATAGGAGATTCTTTTTACTGAGAATGAAAGATAGATGTTTAGGGGAAGGTGGAATACATCTGTTATCTGTTGGTGTATAACAAACCACCACAAACTTAGTGGCTTCAAACAACAATGAGTTATTATTTCTCATAGTTCCATGTTTCGGCTGGGTCGTTTTTTTTTGCTTGTCTCCTTAGAGTTATTTGCGTAGCCGCAGTCAGATGATGACTGAAAGGGCTAAGTGGTCCCTGATGGACACACTCAGAAGTCCGGCAGTGCTTCTGGCTGCTGGCTGGGGCATGCTGGTTCTCTTCCACACGGCGTCTCCAGTTCCAGGAGCTTCCTCACCACGTGGCAGGCCCAGGGCGGCATTCTAAGAGGGCGAGCTGCAGTGCTTACCTATCACATCTTTGCTTCCTTTTGGAGTTGCTGATTTGCCACTGGCCAGAGCAGGTCACAGGGCCAACCTCCAGTCACTGTAGGAGGGGACTAAGGCCCCACCTAGGTGGGGGAAAAGAAACAAAGAATTTGTGGCCATTTTTAATCTACCACAAGCCCACCCTTGTTTCATTTGCTTTTTGGGCTAATATTGGGCCAAGAAAGAAAAGGTTCTGTTAGTTTTTCCTGTATCACTGATGCCTTCTTTAGGCCAACATAGGAGCTGATTAAGGAACTGGGGATATTTTGTTCGGACTAAAAATTGGAATGAAGGGTAATATCTGCTTTAATGTATTTGAAGATCCTTCTTACGAAGGAGGGACCAGTTCCCAGGGTATGGAAGTGACTGGAAAGCAGCTATCTCTTCTGCCATGTGAGATAGTGAGTCTTCTCGAATGCCGTCCTGCCCCCCGCCCTGCACAAGTAGAAGATGGGTCATCGTGTGTCAGGGGCTTTTGAAAGAGGGTCTTCCTCGTTGAATGACTCGACTTAAGTGATTCCTGTTGGTGTCAGAAATCTGTGATTCTGGAACTCAGGAAGTGCACTGTGCTCTTCATCCTGAGGGTAGGGATGGATGAGGTGATGTTAGAAAGGGGAGGAATTCTGCATGGACTTGTAATTTTACTTGATGTGTAAGTTAATAGTTACCTGCCAGAACCCCTGAGAGCTGGGATTGACTGTTGGTGTGAGGAGAAGTTCCATTTAGTACAGAGTCAGGGAGGTGCTGTGTCTTGAAGACAGGTTTTCTGTGTGTCTTCTTTGGTTAGAATGAAAAGAATCAAGAGAAGAAACTGAAGTAAGAAATAGATGTGTACAGTTGCTCCAGCAGCCATAGATTAACTGTTCAGCTTTCTGAGTTTATCTGATGAAAACAATTTCAGTACAACTTTCCTGTAACATGATTTTGAGATCTCCTGATTTTCTATATAACAAGATACCAGGTCCAAATGGTGCTGTTGTCAGCTGAGAATATGGTCTGTAAATGATCAGTGTGTGTCCCCGTCCCATCTCTCCCTCTCATCACTCCTTTTTCTTTGTTGGAGGGAGGAGGCGGTGGCGGGGACTACTGTTCACTCTGTTGTTAAGCTCCTGAGCAAGAAGTTTGATGGACGTGCCGTCTTTGGTTCATGTTACCAGCCCGGCCACTTTGGTCAGTGGTTTCTATGGAGCCTGCCCCATTTCCAGCACTGGGTGTTTTTTTTTTTTTTTTTTTTTTTAAACTCAGAGTAAGGAATAAGTTACAGTACCTCCAGTGATTCACACGCAGAGTGGTGTTAGGTTTTTGGTGGGAAGCAGAATTTAAGCTACAAATAAATATGCTAGTTGAAGCAGAAGATTGCTTTCCTGACTGGCTCATTTACAAGCTGGAAGGTTGTGAAAAACATCAGCCTACCAACTGTGTAGCTCACTGGCTCTTTGCTCTGGGCTTCCATGTTCTTCCTGGTAAAAATAATAATTATGTTATTCTGGTATGGTTGCCAAGCGTTCACGCTTCTCACTCCACTTGTGATTATAAATGATTCTGCAGCACGAATTGCTTTGTCTTCGATTTAATGTTTCATAATATTTGGATGTTTTGTTATCTGTGCTGATTTGTCCTTCTCTTTCCCTTTTCAGAATGGACTGCTGAATTATGAAGAATTTCAGACCCAATAGTAGAACCTCACTCGGCCACTCGCTCCTTTATCTCCTACTAGTTATTTAAATTGGACTTTTAATATCCTACCAGCTGCTCTTCAGACACACATGGTGCATTGTTGCCATTCCCCGGATTGCATCTTTGAAACACAGGCTCTTAGTAACTTTCAGCGAACAAAGAGGCAACCTCCCGGGTACATTGACTGGGAGGGTGTCACCCCGACTGCCCTCTAGCTTCTGCTGGATCTGGATTTGAATTCCACCATGGAGCCTCGCATGGAGTCCTGCCTGGCACAGGTGTTGCAGAAGGATGTGGGGAAACGACTGCAGGTTGGCCAAGAACTTATAGACTATTTCTCAGACAAACAGAAGTCTGCTGACCTTGAACATGACCAGACCATGTTAGATAAACTTGTGGATGGGCTTGCTACCTCTTGGGTGAACTCTAGCAATTACAAGGTAAGCTGTGCTTTAGAAGGCACTCGTTTAGGTGGCTGGGCTGCCTTGGTGGGTCAGAATTGGTCCTTAGGAAAAAGACTCTTTGGGAGTCTTCCAGTAAGATACTCACTCAGGCTGTGGCTTTTGGACGTTTCATTCTGGAGCAAGTAAGGTTTTCTTTAATTCTCTTTGGAGATCAAAAAATCCTTATGCTTTAGCACTTTGAGAGAAGGCCAAGTGAACAGATAAAGAGAGGCTTTTATGTTGGAAAGTTTACAGTCATTTGCAGCCCTGAAGTTAAAGTGAATGTTCTATCGTACACCGAAAGTGTTATGAGACGTCGGTGAGTGGCCCTTCATAAATAGCAAATGTCTGATTTCCTGTTGGGGATGGAATTGGCAATAGCGTGTGGAGCATTTTACCTTCAGGTCACTGTTTTGAAGTCAGCCTAGGTACCTGGCCAGAAATAGTATGGGTTGCCAAGGACTCTTCTGTGACTTGTGTGTAATGGCCTGGAGGCTGTCCTTCCAGTTCTAAAGATCGAGGTAGGCATGTGCCTTTGGTGGGTAGGGGGTGCAGATGGGGGTCCCAAGACCCAAATGAATTGTGAAAATTGACTATTTTACCATTCAAGGATTGAGCTTTTGTTACTAAAAACTGGACTGGACTTGTACGGCCGAGGGATCATTCTCTCTACCTGTTCCCTTCCCCTCTCTTTTAGTCTGCCAAGAGGTCACCTTGGCAATCATAAAGATTGGGATGGAAGAGTAGGGTGTTGGCATGACTCCTGATTGGTGCTATAGACATTGGGAAAAGGACTCACAGAAAACAGAATCTCTTACGCTTTTTCATTGGCTCAGTCTTCTGAGGTTTGTTTGGACTTGGAAACTGGTACTTAACAGGATTTCTTTGTTTGCTCTAGTGTAGACTCTTGGTTTCCAAATGCATTAAACCTTGCTCTCATCTAAGAGTCAGCAGGCTTTATACTCATTAAGGGTATTACCTAGGACCCTGATATTTTACTTAAATGGCATATAAAATGTATCCTGTCTTTGAAAGCTGAGTTTAATTTCTCTATCATTCATCTATTTATTCATTTAGCTGCAGGTGACAAGTGCTGCTTATGTGCTCGGCCTTGGTGCTGGGTGATGGGAGTGTTACAGACAGGAGAGGTGGTAGAAGGCCTGGTTGTTCCATCGTTGAGGGCTGTAAAGTCACCTTGTCTAGGTTGAAACCCCAGTTCCACCACTCTGTGTGCACGTTGCAATGCTTTTGGCTGAGAGTAATTGAAGGCCAACTCATTGGCTTCAAACTGCTATCAGGAGATTGAGTAATTTTCTTTAAGAGTTCAGGAAGTCTGCAGTAGCTAAGGCAATGTCCAGAGAAGAGTGTCTGCTTTTGTCTTTTACTTGGAGGGAAACCTTTCTCAGAAGCTCCCCAGCAGACCTTTTTACATCAGATTGGCCAAATGGCTTTGCCACCCCAGCATCACTGGAAAATGAATGGGTGTCCCTGATTGTTTTCCACCATCATGATCGACCTCCTGATCTCAAGAAGAGTCCAGCCTCCTTTGAGTGAATCATATGGCCATGTGAAGGAGGGGGGTATATTTGAATACTATCAGACTCTTGCTCAACAAATACTGGTTCCATGAGTGAATAAGCACTCCCTACGTGTCCAGCCCAGTAAGGGCAGATAATGAAAAAAAGAGCTCTACTCTGACTATAATGGACTAACCATGCAATATCAGATCTCTGAGCAATGTCAGACTTCTTTTAATATCTAAAACTCATGCTTTATGTATTATGGGTTGAAGGAGGAAGTTAGGAATGGGACTGGGGTAATAGGGATGTTAAATAGGTAACCTAGAGACTCTGCTATACGATGTGAGCTCTCTTAACCTCCCGGCTTTGGCTTCGGAGTTTCGTTCCCTCATGTACAGTGTTGGGATAACTGAGTTGTTAGGAGCGCTAAATGAGACAGTGTATGTCGGTGGGAATGCAAGCTGGTGCAGCCACTCTAGAAAACAGAACGGAGGTTCCTCAAGAAGTTGAAAATAGAGCTACCCTGACTCAGCAATTGCAGTACTGGGTATTTACCCCAAAGATACAAATGTTGTGATCTGAAGGGGCACCTGCACCCCAACGTTTGTAGCAGTGATGTCCACAATAGCCAAACTATGGAAAGAGCCTAGATGTCCATCGATGGATGAATGGATAAAGAAGTTGTGGTATATTACAATGGAATACTACTCAGCCATCAAAAAAATTGAAATCTTAACATTTGCAACAACATGGATGAAACTAGAGGGTGTTATGTTAAGTGAAATAAGTCATCAGAGAAGGACAGTTGTCATATGATGTCACTCATATGTGGACTTTAAGAAACAAAACAGAGGAGCATAGGGGAAGAGAGAGAAAAATAAAATCAGACAAAAATCAGAGAGGAAGATAAGCCATAAGAGACTCTTAATCATAGGAAACAGACTGAGGGTTGCTGGAGGGGAGGGGGGTGAGGGAACGGGGTAACTGGGTGATGCACATTAAGGAGGGCATGTGATATAATGAGCACTGGGTATCATACAAGACTGCGGAATCACTGACCTCTACCTCTGAAACCAATAATACACTATATGTTAATTAATTGAATTTAAATAAAAAATAAAGTGCATTTCTAAATAAGCACAAAAAAATAAGTGAGACAGTGTATCAAGTTGTCCCAGGCCTGCCCCATAACAAGCACTGAGATATTAGCCGTCATTTTCAAGGCTGGTTCCTGTCTTCAAGGAGCTCCTAGTCCAGGGGGAGCGGGGAGGGAGAGCACTAAGCAGCAAGCCAGGGGTTACAGTAGGGAATTGTGGGAGCAGTAGCAGAGACCCACAGAATTTGGTGGGAAGCCAGAAGAACATGAGAGCACTTGCCTGGAGGAATCCAGGGTTTGAAGATTGGGTAGTTTACTTCAGAATAGCGTTTTCAGCGTCACAGAAGTGTGAAAGATTAGGCTTGACCCTTCGTGGAGTGTTTTCTAAGGAAAATAGCTTGGTGTGAAGGAGAAGTCAGGAAGATGGGGTCTGCTACCGAGTTGGAGGTGATCACGGACAAGTTGCTTTACCTGTCTGTGCAGTGCTGGTGCTTGAAAAATCTCTTGGAAGCCTCCAGGCTCTAATATCTTACACAACTTCACACCGAGGGCTTTACGGTCTGGGCCCTGTTGGATGGTTCTAATGTTACACAGTACTGAGCACCCCCTTTCTTTCTTTTTTTTTTTAAGATTTTATTTATTTATTTGACAGACACAGCGAGAGAAGGAACACGACAAGCAGGAGGAGTGGGAGAGGGAGAAGCAGGCTCCCCACTGAGCAGGGAACCCCATGCGGGGCTCGATCCCAGGACCTTAGGATCATGACCCGAGCCGAAGGCAGATGCTTAAGGACTGAGCCACACAGGTGTCCCATGAGCACCCCCTTTCTTTATAAGCTCTCTCAGTGTGGGGACACTGAGCCCTGTGCACACCGGGAGCCTGGAGCCTGGAACAGAGAAGGGGCTCAACGAATACTGGGTTCCGTGACTGAACTCAGGAGCTTAGACTGTCGGGCAGGTAGTCCTGGTAGCTTTACCAAAATCTGGAAACTTAACTTTTAGCCACACCCCCCTTTTTAGTCAAAGATCAAGGTTTCTCATTAGAGCCTGATGTGCATTTTAGGTTTTATGTGACATGTTTTACATATTATGGATTGAAAGGATTCATTTCATATTAAAACTTTGCAGCTTGGCTTCTCGATTTTTTTTTTTTTTTAATTGAGGACTAAAAAGAAGAAGAAAAGGGAAACAATTTTAGGCTTTCAAAACAGTAGTACTTGGATATTGTTATTCCTTAACAGAGAATGTAGATGAATGTCAATGCAATGCTTTATTTAAAAAAAATAGTTTGCTGGAGCTTGAATCATTTTATATTTGATTATTTCTTAACTTGGTAAACAAATTTGTCTTTGGCATTAATTGTAGTTTAACAGCTACCCTTTGTTGCTTAGTTACTATGTGTTCAGTCTTATGTCTTATGTCTTATGTCATTTAATTTTTGCCACACCCCTGCTAGGTAGGTGGTGCTACCCTGATTTTGTACACGAGGGAAGTGAAGTCATCCAGAATTATGAGAACAGAACAGGGTCTGCCAACTTTCTTAAAGACCATGTAGTAAATATTTAAGGCTCGGTGGGCCATATGGATTTCTTGCAAATATTTAACTAATTCGGGCCATTCTAGTGCAAAAGCAGTCACAAGCAACACACGAATGAATGGGTATGGCTGTGTTCCAAGATAATTTATAGAAACATGGAGGACCAGTTTGGCTCAGGGACTAGTTTTCTAGCCCCCAAACAAGAACGTTGAGCACCTGCTATGTGCAAATACTTTCCCTCCCTCCCTCCCTCCTTCCTTCCTTCCTTCCTTCCTTCCTTCCTTCCTTCCTTCCTTCCTTCCTTCCAGAGAGAAAGCATGGTGGGGAGGGGCAGAGGGAGAGAGAGAATCTTAAGCAGGCTCTACACCTAGTGTGGTGCCCAACATGGGGCTCGATCTCATGACCCTGAGATCATGACCTGAGCCAAAATCAAGAGTTGGACATTTAACTGACAGAGCCACCCAGGTGCCCCTGTAAATACTTTCCCTTTAGTGGTGGGAATCATTAAGAATTTATCTGGCAGAAGAGTAAGACTTATAATTTGCATGTGACTTTTGGGATGGAGAGAGCATTGGTATAGGTTAAATAGAGTATGGTTTGTTTTTGGAGCACCTTATCTGAATTTTGAGAAATCTTGCCTTTTATAGCCCTCTCTCATTCAGACTCACATTATGATCAGTTTGCATTCTGTTAGTCTGTCACCAATCACCTACTGTGAGTTGGCTTTGGACTTTCTTGGATAATAGATGTCATCTTGGGGATTGAGGAATCAGTGATTCAAATAAGACCCTCGTACATCAGAATGCCAGAGGGCTACACCGTGGGTTGCTATTCAACCCAGAAGCACTGAGTAAGTGTTCTTTGTTGTCCCAGTGACTGGGAGACATAGGAGGAGAGGGGAGACTCTTCTTGTGCATGAGGATTCTTCTCTAGGTTACTTAGACATTAAAAGTAAACCCCTACATTTTGAATATGGTTTCCCTCCTTGATCTGGTCTCTTCCTTTGTTTTATTTTATTTTATTTTAATTTTTAAAAAAGATTTTATTTATTTATTTGACAGAGAGAGAGTATAAGCAGGGGGAGCAGCAGGGAGAGGGAGGAGAAGGCTCCCGCTGAGCACGGAGCCCAACGTGGGACTCGATCCCAGGACCTTGGGATCATGACCTGAGCCGAAGGCTGACACTTAACCGATTGAGCCACTCAGGCACTTCCTCTTCCTTTTTTAAAACTTGAACGGTGAGAAAGATGGTGGCGTAGATTTTTATATGTACTTCCAGCCACTGTTATGTCCCCCTCCTCCTTTTCTTTGGATGAGTAGGGATGAAAGAGTGATCTGACCCGGAGAGGCTACCTGGGCTCCCGCAGCTGGAGGATGTTGGGGGCCACTGATGCTGTGCAACTTTCCCAGTGAATGATCCCTTCTGTTCAGCAGGCAGCGCGGTACCATGCAGCCCCACACACCCTCACGGTGTGGGCACCTGCGCATTTAGTGGGCTTTGTGCGGACCAGGTGCTTTTCGTGAATATAGTCCCAAGTCCTTTCTCCACAGTTCCAAAATCCCCAAATTCCCCAAACCTCGTGTTTTTCATTTGGTGTTTGACCCACAGTGAACTGACATGAAACTACTTGTAGTCTTTCCTTAGCTGCTCAGAGCATGTTTCACCGCAAAAGTATTCCTATGTTTGATTGTGGGTTGCTGGCCCAGATTTCGTTCAATATGTATATATTCTTGACTCCCCTCTCTCTATAGGTTCTAGTCTCTCTATATGTTCCCTATCCTATATATGTAACTGTGTGCACTACTTGACTTTTCTTAAAACCTGAAAAATTTTGTATTCCAGAACCCATCTGGCTGCCAGAGTTTTGGATAAGTGATTGTGGACCCGTATTTAATATGGTAGAATAATACTGATAACCCATGGTTTTGGGACATTTACTATGTACCAGAAATTGTGCTAAATATGAGTTCATTTTTACCTTCTAATTACCGTAGGGGGTAGGTAGTGTTCTTTCATTCTACAGATGACGAGACTGATGCTCAAGTAAGTCAAGTAACTTGTTCAAGATGACAGAGCTAGGAACTAAGGTTTTCTGGACTTGACCCCAGGTGGTTAGGCAACAGTGGGAGTTAATTAAGCACTTACGATGTGCCAGATACTGCAATGGGGACTGGGCATCCAGTGAGGACTGTCAGGCCCAGCCCCTACCCTGACCATGACCACCAGTGCCTGGGCAGTCTAGCTCTAAGTCTGGGACTTGTAGACTTCATCCCCGTTCACTCCTGTCTCAAGGCCCATGCCGTGCTGCTTTGTATTTGAAATTTGTAGCTTCTCTGTTAACCTAGGGCTTTCTTTGTCTCTGCCCTAATGGTCTTTATGGTTCAATGGAATGGGGGTGGGGGAGGGCAGGTAAGGCAGATGTAGGATAGGGTATCATTAACTGTTAAAGTGCACCGTAGGGAGTCTCTATAAAGCTTATAATGTGGAGAAGAAAAAAAATGTTAGGATTTGTTAGTTGGAGAGGCCGAGATGGAGAGGTAGAATTACATAGGGCCATGAAGAATCAAAAGGAATGAGTTTGTAAAGGTTCTGAGAAGCCTGACTACCTTTCTTGTTTCTCCCTCTCTGGGCAGCACCATCTCTTGTAGACCATAGAAGATTTAGTCTTTCCTTAAGCCTCTTTACAGGGCACAGTGTTCACCTCTGCCCTGGATCAGGTGCCCTTTATGGGCAGGGGGGGAAGGTGTGACAGATAAGGGAGGTTCCTCTCATTCCCCTGGCCTATATCTCCACAACCTTGGCCTTCATTGAGGTTTTTATTTCCCCTCTTGTGTCCTTGAGAGGAGATCCAGAAAAGATTATTGGATTCAGATGAAGTGACTTCTGTTTCTTTTTCTGGCAGTCCGTGTGATGCTGCCATCAAGCCGTGCCTCCTTTCAGAGGCTGATCATTTTTCCCAGACTTTTTCCCCTGCAGTGTTGTCCAGAGCCGCATTTCTGTGGGTATAATTTGATTGATTGAATGATTGTAGCCTTTAGATGTTATGAAACATTTATTTATTTTAAAAAGTTTTTGAGTATAGTTGGCATACAATGCCACATTCATTTCAGGTGCACAACAATGGTGATTTAACTTCTCTATACATTATGCTGTGCTTCCCACAAGTGTACCTCACATGTGTCCCCATGCAACAATATTACAGTATCATGGACTGTAGTCTCCATGAATGCCTTTTATGCCAACGATTTATTCTTTCCATAACTAGAAGCCTGTACCTCCCACTCCTCCTCACCCATTTTTTTTTATTTTTAAAGATTTTATTTAACAGAGAGAGAGATCACAAGTAGGCAGAGAGGCAGGCAGAGAGGGCGGAAGCAGGCTCCCCGCCAAGCAGAGAGCCCAATGCAGGGCTCCATCCCAGGACCGTGAGATCATGACCTGAGCTGAAGGCAGAGGCTTTAACCCACTGAGCCACCCAGGCGCCCCCTCCTCACCCATTTTGCCCATCCCTGTACCCCACCATGCTTCTGGCAATCATCCGTCCATTCATTCATTCATTATTTTTATTTTATTTTAATTGTGGTGTAGTTAACATAGTGTTATATTAGTTTCAGGTGTACAACGTAGTGGTTCAGCAATTCCATTCAGTTCTTATCAAAATAAGTGTACTTTTAATCCTCTCTGGGTAGGTGTATTTTAAAAAGATAGG
Source organism: Potos flavus (assembly GCA_028534135.1). NCBI lineage: Eukaryota > Metazoa > Chordata > Mammalia > Carnivora > Procyonidae > Potos > Potos flavus. The sequence continues at coordinate 79,738,885 of CM052883.1, forward strand.
TGTCTCTGTTGAAAAGCTATAGTTAGTGCTACTAAGCAAAAGCAAAAACACCTCAGGAAAAGTTATTTCAAGAAAATTCTGGGGCTCCTGGGCGGTGCAGTCAGTTAAGCATCTGACTCTTGATTTTGGCTCGGGTCACGATCTCAGGATACTGGGATCAAGTCCCGAATTGGGCTCCACACTCAGCGGGGAGTCTGCTTGAGATTCTCTCTTTCCCTCTCCTTCTGCCCCTCTCCCCACTCTCACCTGAACTCTCTCTCTCTCAAATAAATAAATAAATAAAATCATGGGGCACCGGGGTGTCTCAGTCAGTTATGCATCTGCCTCTGGCTCAGGTCATGATCCCTGGGTCCTGGGATCGAGCCCCACATCGGGCTCTCTGCTCAGCAGGGAGTCTGCTTCTCCCTCTCCCACTGTGATCTCTCTTGCTCTTGCTCTCTCTCAAATAAATAAAATGTTAAAAAAAAAAAGGAGGAAAGAAAATTTCTGTGGATTATTGAGTAAAAATGGTATGCTTGATGGATGTAATTAATGGCATTTCTTCCTAAACATGTGTTGACATATATGCAAGAGCATCAAAGTATATTGTAAATAATTCAGATTTGAGTATGAACAGTCTGAATTCCTTCGACTTTTGAGCAGGTAACTCTCCTCGTCTGTTAAATGGGTGTCTAGTGATATGTACTACACAGCATTATTATGCAGATTCAGTGAGCCAGTGTACATAAGGTGCCAGTTGTGCTTAGCATTGTAGAATGTGGTCAATGAAAGGAAGATGATGGAGATATTATGGACTTATTGGTAGTAAGCAGATAAGTTACCTTTTCCGTGGGGCTGAGGTTGCATCCTTTCCTGTAGTCCTTGTTGGCCTGGGCCTGGAAGACAGGCCATAGATCTTTTGTAGTAAGATAGAAATCCTTGAGCTGTTGCACTGTTGATAACAAAGAATTCTAAGGGTGAGTTTAAAACCTACCCGTAAAACCAATCCATTGGTTGAAGACTCCTGTTCTAGGAGGACTTCACTTGTTCTTTTTATTTTTAATACTTTGTTTTAGAAAGCTAAAATTTAAATATAGGTATATATAATAGAAGAAATCCTAAATTGAGTGTGAAACAGAAAGAAAAAGAAACAGCTGGGGTGAGAAGATGGGGCTGACAATGATGAATCAGTAAACCACAGCTAATGTTGACTAATACTAATAGCTAACAGTTATTAAGTGCCCATTATGTGCCAGAAACTGTTACATGCTTTGCATTTGCTGCCTCATTAAATCATGATGTAGGAGCTCTATGATGAGCCGTATGTTTATTCCCATTCTACAGTTGGGGAAACTGCCTAAGAGAAGTGGAGAGACTTGACTTAGGTCACTTAACTAGGAGGTGTAAGACGCAAGATTTTCATCTGAATAGTCTGACTTGAGAGCCCACATCTGAATCAGTATGCAGTGCTACTTTCTTATAATGTTGCAGCAATATTAATAACTTCTTTATCGGAGCATAAAGAAAAGGTGTAAGGATTCACTCCAGAGTTAACAGTGATTGCTTTATGAGACTGGATCTTGACTGAGAGATAAGCAACTCATTTTCTATTTTAATCAAAAACCCAAAATATTTAAGATCAATAAAACAGTTCTTTGGTCCTGCTAGACTCATGACTATATATACTTTTTTTTTTTTTTAAGATTTATTTATTTATTCTAGAGCGAGAGAGAGCAGGGGGATAGGCAGAGGGAGAGAGAAATTTAAGTGGGCTCCTCACTGAGTGTGGAGCCCGACATGGGCCTCAATCTTACAACCCTGAGATCACGACCTGAGCAGAAACCAAGTTGGATGCTTAACTGACTGCCCCCCCGCCCCCGCCCCAGGTGTCCCCATATATACTTTTTAAACTTTTTATTTTGGAAAATATTCAGACCTATTGGAAAGTTTCAAAAGACAGTGCAAAGAATTTTCATATATGTTTCACCTAGATCCTGGTGTTAACATTTCACCACATTTGTTTTGTCCTCTCTGTATGCATGTTATCATGAGTTGTGAACTTTTGGAGTGTAAAATGTAGACACAGTGCTCCCTTGCTCTTAAATACTTGCATGTATTTCCTAAAAACAAGGACATTCGCTTATGTATGTCATCTTAGCACAGTTCTCTTAAGTCAGTATAAGGATCAGTAGAATACAGACATATCTAATCTACGAGCCTTATTGACATTTCACCTCTTGTCCTCCTAATGTCCTTTAGAGCAAGAGCAAAAACAGTCTTCTAGTCCGCAGACCAATCCAGAATCACAGTTGCATTTGGTTCTCATCTGTGTAGTCTCTTTAAATCTGGGGCAGCTCATCTTCAGTCTTTCCTTGTCTCTCTCAGTACTTTTGAAGCGCACAGGGCATTTATTTAGTAAAGCCCTTCAATATGAGCTTGCTTACTGTTTATCACGATTAGATTGAGGTGACACATCTTGGGCGGGAATACCACGCAGGTATACTCCATATGTCCTATCCAGAGATGCATGGTGTCTTTCTCTTACCTGGTGAAAGAGGTCTTTGCCAAGTAGCTTCAGAAAGTTGCTGTTTTTTTTTTTTTTCTTTGATAATGAATAGGTATCCTGTGGAGGGGGGGGATACTTTGAGACCATGTAACTTTCACCTACCAGTTTTCACATCCACTGATAAAGTTTGCCTAAAATAATTATTTCTATGTTGGCTGCCAAAGGGTGATTTTCTGATTCCATCATTTCTTCTTCATTTATTAGTTGACTCCAAATAGTTTAAAAATGTTTAGCCTATGTCTGCTTATTAGCATTTTCAGAAAAAGATTTTATTTATTTATTTATTTGACAGAAACAGAGTGAGGAAACAAAGGCAAGGGGAGCAGCAGAGGGAGAGGGAGAAGCAGACTCCTTGCTGAACAGGGAGCCCGATGTGGGGCTCGATCCCAGGACCCTGGGATCATGACCTGAGTTGAAGGCAGACACTTAACCGACTGAGCCACTGGGGCACCCCAGAATTAGCATATATTTTGATAGTCATCCCTGAAAGGAACTACTATGAAGAAAGAAAAAAGTGTTTCAAGTTAGTCTTATTTAGGTCCATTTATAGTCGTAAAAAATTTAAGGTAACTTAAAATAATTGGTGAACATATAACTCGCACAATGTGGTGAAGTTTGGTTTGGGCTAGCAGCAGTGGAGAGGTGGAGAAATGGAGAGGTGGTAAGCTTTCAGTTTTTATAACGATTTTTCAAGGAATACAGAAAGGCAGATAATAACAAGATGCCTTCCTCAATTTAGTAGGATATTAAAGTGTCCTTTAATAAAATTGTCCTTTCCCACTTTGCAGGAGGGGAAAAAAGCAGAGCATAGAAAATGGATGAAGCAAGACGGTAGTGAGTGAGATGTAGGTTATTCTGCTGCAGTGTTCCTGTGGACAGAATTCACCAGCTTGAGCTTTGGACTCAGGGGGAAAATGTCATAGATGGGGTTATAGATGGGGAGGAAGTGCTTTGTGCCAGGTTCTGTGGCCAGTAGGAATCTCTCTGTTTAATCATCCTTTTTTTTTTTTTTAAATTTCTGTTTAATCATCCTTAAAGGCTTTGTGGAAGAATGGCCTCTAGGACTGAAAGAAAGAAAGAAAGAAAGAAAGAAAGAAAGAAAGAAATTTATTTTATATATATTTTAATACACATACACGTGTGTATATATATATGCATACACACATGCATACATATATACACACATACAAAGTATATTTTTCTGTGTATTGATCCCTGAGATCAAGAGTCACATGCTCTATCGACTGAGCCAGCCAGGTGTCATTTTGGACTCTTGTATGAGGGAAGAGAGGGAGTTCAGCTGGCTCCGCAAAGAAGCATGTTGCAGGTGACGTTGATGGAGGTCATGTTCTGAGATAAGCTGGTCCTATACTGGGAAGGCTGAGCAACATCCCAGGTAGAGGAGCTTGGTGGGGTGGTGGGACTGACTCTAGGGGCAGTGGAAGCCATTGAAGGACTTTTGGGTGCTCAAGATTGCTTTAGGAGTTAGGATTCTGTCTAATGAAGGTGGCGTGGACTAATACCGGGGCTGTGGGGAGAAGCAAATTGGAGTAAGCCATTAGGGAGGACAGGTTGGGGGTTTCTGCTGTTAGTTTGGATGTAGGGAGAACTGGGATGAATTTGAGAAGGCTTCAAGATTTCAGGCTTCAGGATACAATTTATTGACTATGGATAACCTTGTGAAAAAAGATAAGTTCTATTCCTGCATGATGCATGTTTGTTTTTAAATTGTAGAAGACGTTTTTAAGAAAAAAACCCAAATAATTTGGAAGAACATTGAAGAGAATTTCTGTCTTTGAATTCTTACTTTCATGGAGGGTCCTAGGTCTTTATATGCTTTGTGATTTACGTGTGTATCTTGGGAACATCCTTTTTCAAATACTTCTCTTGAGGTTCCCTAATTGAAGTATTTTTGCAAATGCTAATTTAAAAAAATAATTTTGTTTTTCCTATAATCAAAGTGATATGTGCCTGTTGTCCAAACAAGAACCAACTAATGAAACTTCTGAATATAAAGTTATAATGAAAAAAATTGAAAATCACTCCTAGTCTTTGCCATAACTATTTTATTATTTATATTGGAAGAAAAAAATGGAAAGAATATTTATGTAAGGCAGATCATACTACACACGTTCTTTGTGTGTTTCGTGTCTAGTTTCACATGCTGTTTTGTGAGGTTTTTTTTGGTTAAATGTATATCATGATCATTTTTTCAAATCAGTAAATTAGATCACTTATGAGTTAGTACAATGTCA
>CM052883.1:79744184-80069825 GCA_028534135.1 Potos flavus
CGAGAGCAGATACTTAACTGGCTGAGCCACCCAAGGCACCTCTCTTTTTACCATTTGTGTGAATTTAGGCACACCATTGAGCCTTCTGCTTCCTGTGGTCAGATGTGAGCAGCCTGAGGAACCTGAATGTGCAGCGTTCTACAGCACTTAGCATAGTTCTGTATATGGACCCCACTTGGCTTCTTTTCTCTTCGATGACCCTGTGTTATTTGGGCTGTTAGCTCTTTGTTCAAGTGAGAGCTTTTCTATCTGTCCCATCTCCTTTAAACTGAGCACTTACCCTTTATGGTTGTCGTCATGGTTTTTGGAATCACAGCACCAAAATTCCAGTGTCATTATGGGTCTAATGCCATTCTTTCTGTATTTTAAAAACCTGAAATCTGAATCATTTATGTGTGATGTACACAGTTATATGCTGCTTTACCATTTTCATTTTACATGTGCACTAACCCCCTGCCTGTCCCGTTGAAGATCCTCCCTGGGGTAGCTCGTAGTGACTAAGGAAATGGGACCTACAGCGAGTGAAGTTGAGCCTCTAATGTTAATTCATCACTTACATTTTCCTGAGAACCAGTTTGGGGCATTTACTTCTGCTAGGGCTCCTAAGTCATTTTAAATTTAAGAGGGAAGGGAAGTCGCTGCAGATATTAAGAGGAGAATATGGTAAGGAGATTAGGAAACAGAATGAGAAAGCTCCAGGCCTGATTTCCAGCCCTCCCCTGGATCTGGACCACTTCCCCGTTCTTAGGGGCCAGATCCCCTGCTCCTCTCTTTTCCCTTCAGGTCCAGATCTGTTCTCTTAGGGCCAGACCTTTCCTCCTCCAGGATAACTTATTTTAGCCAGAATTAGCCTTCTTGCCCAGTGATACCGCTTTGGGAGAAGTACATTCAGAGCAGGTGGGCGAGAGCCAGTGCTCTTCACAGTAACGACTGCCTGGGACTGCTGTGCTGCATGCTACCAGCCCAGCCCCAAGGGGCCATCCATGGCTGACTGTTTGCGACTCTGTTGCTTCACTCTGCAGCTCTTCATGTAAAATGAATGAGGAGGATTTAGACTCACAGGGCCCCAAAGCACAGGGGGATATGGGCACAATGGAAACATGGGCACACACTGAGGACAGCTGACAAAAGATGGGCTTTTTTCCCCCCTAATGCTTATTAAGTCTTCCTTACTTAAAAAAAAACCTTATTCATGGGCATCATTTATATATTGATGTACATAGAGAATTATATGGTGCTTTAACATTTATGCTTTAACTCTCTATGGACTTTAATACATAAATAATTCAGACTTCACATTTTTAAAATACAGAAAGGATGATATTACACCATGAAAACACACTGGCATTTTGGTGCTAGAATTCCAAGGAAAAATCTGGTATGACATGTGCCAAACTATCTTTTTTTTTTTAAGATTTTATTTATTTATTTGACATAGAGGAGAGAGATCACAAGTAGGCAGAGAGGCAGGCAGAGAGAGAGGGGGAAGCAGGCTCCCCGCTGAGCAGAGAACCCGATGCGGTGCTCGATCCCAGGACCCTGAGATCATGACCTGAGCCAGAGGCAGAGGCTTGAACCCACTGAGCCACCCAGGCGCCCCTGTGCCAAACTAGTAATAGAGTATTTTTAAGGGGGAGGGGAAGCATTATAAGGGAATGTGTACTTACTGCTTGTGTTTTTCATATTAGAGGTTTTTTTTTTAAATATATAATACAATGGGCATTAATTTTTTTTTTTTCTTTTTTAAGAATACTATAGTGTACTTGAAAGGGTTCGTTCTCTATGCAGGTCAGCTTTATTCATATTAGCTACACATCTGCTTACTTTCTCCCCAAGACTGTTATCCTTGATGAAGGAGGAAGTGGAGTGATCAGGTTGAAGGTGGCAGAATAGGAAGCCATCTTGAACTCGTCATGTTTTTCTGTGCTCTGAAGAGGAGCCTCCAGCGCCTTGGTGGAAGGATTTATTTTTATAGAATGAGATCTTGATTCCTTTCTTTAGGAAAAATTGATATGTTTCTTTTGCCATCTCCCAAACTAGGTACATCCTGTTAGGGCAGGGGATACCCTTCTGGAAATGGGAACACTGACGAAGGAGAGCTAATGTGCTTAGTCTCTGTGGAGCTGTGTTCTAGAATCTTACTTTGCCACTTGCTTTCGTATCCGCTGACATCATGGCCTACCTCTGGCCATTTCAGCCATTGTTTTTTGAACTTGCTGGCAAAAGCTCCCAAGCTACAGAGATGTTAGGAAGTTCTTGGTTATGTTGGGGCTTCTGCTCATCAATTTCTAGAGACAGTCTTCTTTACCCCATTTTCTTCAGGGGAGCGGCTCCAGCTCTGTGAAATAATAGACAGTTTATATGGAAAAGTGAAGAGCCTGGAATCTGGGGACAGACTGCTTGGGTTAGAACTCCTCTCACTAGCTGTATGATGCTGAGTACATTACTTAACCTCCCTTGGTCTCGGTTTTTCATCTGTAAAGTGGGGACAATATTGATCTCCTAGGATTCTCACGAGGGTAAAGGAGTTTATACACAGTGCTTAACACATAGTGCTGCAGACTTGGTAGCTTTATGATTATTGTATACCATCCAATGTGATATTCTTTCTTCATTTCTTTGTGATTGATCCAGCGCTGTCACTGCCTGCCTTTGGTTACCTGTAATGGATTTAACTTGTCCCAGAACAACCAGACAGTGGCAGAAAGAGAAGCCACAGAGGAATCAGTCGGGTTGAAGCAGAGCAGCTTCATTCCAGAAGACTGTAGTTGAGGGAGCATTGGCTCTGTGTCTTTGCAGGGTAGTGGGTGAAAGTTCACTGGCCCGGGTCTGTCCTTGCGTTCAAATGTGTATTAAAATGGATTGTGGGTATTCCTTTTCTTTTCTTTTTCTTTTCTTTTCTTTTCTTTTCTTTTCTTTTCTTTTCTTTTCTTTTCTTTTCTTTTCTTTCTTCTTTCTTTCTTTCTTTCTTTCTTTCTTTCTTTCTTTCTTTCTGTCTTGATCTTTCTTTCTTTCTTTCTTTTCTTTTCTTTTCTTTCCTATTTTATTTATTTATTTGGCAGAGAGAGAGAGACAGCAGGAGAGGGAACACAAGCAGGGGGAGTGGGAGAGGGAGAAGCAGGCTCCCTTCCAAGTAAGGAGCCGGACACGATGCAGGACTCGATCGCAGGACCCTGGTATCATGACCTGAGCCGAAGGCAGATGCTTAACCACTGAGCCACCCAGGCTCCCTCTTTCTTTGTTTTTAAAAAGTATTGTGGAAACAAGCAGCCATCTCTAGTGGGGCATATCAAATTCACCTTGGGGGTATTTATCCACCTCCCTCCCAGAAAAACCACAGGTTAGAGTGTGTGTCTTCAGGTGGTTGGTTCTCTATCAGGCTGTGGTGAGGGAGAAGTTTCAAGTCATTGTGCATGCAGTTTGACTAGCTGTGTCAGTGAGTCATGGAATGCCGTAAAGAGTTTCCAGTCTTGGAAAAAAATGCACTCAAACGAGCATGAAACTGATCTAACCAATCATAGTGAAGAACAAAAGAGTATACACACCAGCAAGAATAGAAAAGGGTTTGGGTGGGATGATACTAGCCCCATGTACACTTGGTGGGTGCTGAGAGAAAAGAGGAAGGTGATTTTGCTTGTGTGAAGTCAAAAGTGAATTAGAAGTGTTTGCTTTGCATATTTTGCCAAAAGGAATAAGTGGTGGTGGAGATTGTGGAAAAGGAACTGTCATAAAGTGTCATAAAGATCGTCACCAGATATTTGATCTCCTGGTGTGTGATAGAAGGAATAGTAAGTTTTTATATGCATTATTCTTAAATCTTACCCCACTTCCCAGAGGTAAGTTAGCTCTGAGACTCCTCAAGGTGAAGTAGTATCCACAAGGCACGGACATGGTCAGCTTTTGACTGGAGTTTGAATGGAAGTCTGTAGAACATCAAGGCTTTTAAAAAGCCATTCAGCCTATGGCTGATAGGTTTAACTTTGCTCTGTAATCACATTGTTCAGGAGGTATGGTAGGAAAAATAAGACAAGTCTTGGATTTCCTGCTGAGCTAATAGTAGTGGGTAGTGAGTTTAAATTTTCAGTGGAAGGAATTAAAAAAAGGTTAGCGGCCGCTTGGACGAATAACCTCTCATCGTAGTGGATGGGAACAGGCTTGGTGTCCATAGGTGAATAGAAAGAACACAAAATAAAGATTTTAAGTGGACTAGCATTCTATTCTAACAACCAGAACAATGTCGATTACCTTAGAACCCAGAAAGAAAACATTTATTTCTTACCAAGAACAAAAACGCCTCTTGGGAGGGAGAGAAGCACTTCTGGGTGCTATTTAATAGTACCAGGGAGCAGAAGGAAATACCTGGGGATAGTGGAGCAGCAGATAAGATAAAGTCAATAAGCAATCTTATGTTTTAAATGAGGGATATTCAGGATCAAATTCATATTCCTTTTTGGCTGGTTTTGTTTTAATATTTGATTTGGAAAACTCTGAAAGTTTTCGGCAGAGCTTATTTTATGTTAATTTTAAAAAGGAATATGCTTTTGGACTGAGACAAAGAATTGGAGTTTCTGCTTGTATTTATTGGCTGGGTAGGTAACCGGCCCTGGAAGTCTTTGGTTCTGCTTTACATCCGACCTGCTGTGCTGAAGGCTTGGCTGGCTGTCCTGGAGGTACAGGAGCCTTCTTCTGGAGTGGATCCTTTGCTCTGAGGTCACCTTTATGAGATGCTGGTCTGCCCGAGAAGAGAGTCTAAAGTGGAAATTGAAGGTCAGCTGTGTCAGATAGGTATTGCCAAAGTGACACCCAGGCAAACAAAATGAATCTTCCTTTCTCACATTCTTGGTATTAGAGGTCAGGAGAGGGGTCTGATTGCAAGTTTAGAGTAGGAGAGAATGCTTTTTGACTGATTGAGGGCATGGCCTTTCATTTCTAAATGGTTTAAAGAGTTTATGCCCCATTGTTTGTTCATTCCAGAGTCCTAATGATATGGATGATATTTTTTCTCAGACAGGAATGTGGCTTTTGGCAGTGACTCTGCATCACAATTGCTTGAATATAACCAAGCCAAAATGTGTGGCCTCTGTGCATGTAATGTGTGTCCATGAAAGAAATGTGTGCCTGTTGATTAAAAAAACATCAATTGAAACCAGAAATAGTGGCTTTCAAACTGGGAAAATCTCAAATGCCCAGCATTAGGAGAATTTAGTATATATGTGTAAATATTTCCGCACATTTATCCAGAATTTGGTGTACTTTGCAGCAGGCGTAGTTATAAAGAGTTTCAGTGACATGGAGAAATGCATATGGAAAAATGTAAAATGAAAAAGTCAAGATCTCAGCTATGTACAAATATATAGAAAAAATGATCTTGGAAAGAGCTATGAAAATGTTAACATCTAAAAAAAATAAGTATTCGTCTATATGATGAAATTACAGATGATACGTTTTCTTTCTGCGTTTTTGTATTTTCTAAATTTCCCATAGTAGGCACATCCTGTTTTTATAAACAGGAATTTAAAACTTTTCTAACACGGCTGCTTTTGAGAAGATACTGGTCAGGATATTGTAGGGATGAGGTTATCTATATTGTCACATGGCGAAATAAATTGGATTTGCTGCAGAAAGCAATGCCTTTGTAACTTACAGTGATTCCTTCACTTTTCTTTTGGAATTAAGGTAGTAACAAAGTAACTTCTCCTATTCAAAATACATGATACCAGGGGGACTGAGTGGCTCTGTTGGTTGGGTGACTGGCTCTAGATCTCAGCTCAGGGCTTGGTTTCAGGGTTGTGAGTTCAAGCCCTGCGTTGAGTCCCACACTGGGCATGGTGCCTACAAAAAAACAAAAAACAAAAACGTGATACCCAAGCAATGCCGCAGTTGGGATCAGGAATCCGTTAAGGATATTCAACTGCTTCAGCCCCACTTTACCCCATAAACGAGCTTATGGTTGCTCTAAAAAGATGAAAATCTGTAGAAAATCTGTTGCTGCATTTAATACATGAATTGTTTTGAGAAGTTTTGCCAGCTAAATGAGCAAACATCGGTATAAATTTAGCTTATCTTAATGACTTACTGCTTATTTTTTTTACATTTAGTTTATCTTTTGTGGTAATTGCTAGATTTTTTTTTTTTTTTTTTTTTTTTTTGTGCCTCAATTTCGAGATCGGAGATTGTGAAATATGGTGCGGCCAAATGTTCAGACTTGATTAGCAATGCAGTCGGAGTAAGCCAAATCTGGCTGTTTGATTTGATTTCTGCTTCATAATAGGAGGAGGACTAATTCAAGAGGAAAATGCTTATTTACCTTCCTTGATGCATAAAGATGGTGCATGTGGAGTTGAAGCATGTTCTTAATAAATTGCAAACCGCGTAGAATGGAGATCTTTTGATTTAGGAAGGAATGTATTGCATCATCCTATTCCTTTCACTAAGAAAACAGCCTTAGTAAGAATTATAATTGCATTAGTGGTGTCAGGGATGGAAGAGAGAGGAGGAGGGGCTTGGAGAGTGACTGCTGATGGGTAATGAAATTCTTTGTAGAGTTATGAAGATGTTCTGGAATTAGGTAGCAGTGATAGATGCACAGTCTTGCATATACTGGAAAATACTGAATTGGACACTTTAGTTTAAAGGGATGATTTCCATAGTGTGTGTATGGTATCCTAATTTTTAAAAAGGGAGAAGAGAATGGATTCCATATGTGAAGAAGTCTCATACACATCCCATCAACCTTTTCAGTCCTCTTAATAGTAAATTACAGAGATGCCTAATGCTGGGAGAATGTTGAATTTTCACAGGCATTTTTCTTGAGAATAAAAAATGGCCTGTGGTTGGGGGACCTGGGTCGCTCAGTGGGTTAAAGCCTCTGCCTTCGGCTCAGGTCATGATCTCAGGGTCCTGGGATCGAGCCCCACATCAGGCTCTCTGCTCAGCAGGGAGCCTGCTTCCCCCTCTCTGCCTGCCTCTCTGCCTACTTGTGATCTTTCTCTCTCTGTCAAATAAATAAATAAAATCTTTAAAAAAAAATGCCCTGTGATTAAAATAATAGGTCACATCTAAAATGTTATTATGAAAAGACAATCTAAGGACACGAATAATAGTGTACTTAACAAAAGATATGTTTGAAAAGGAACATTATGGGGGTATAGTAGAATAGACTGAATTCTGTTTTTTACTTCAAAATGAAACAAACGTGTTAGGTGTCAACAAATAACTACATGGGGAAGAGAAGGGAAGTACGTGGATTTTTATAAAAGCTCACAAGAGGTGAAAATTTTTGTTTAGTTTTATTTTTTAAGATTTTATTTATTTGACAGAGAGAGAGATCACAAGTAGGCAGAGAGGCAGGCAGAGAGAGAGGGGGAAGCAGGCTCCCCGCCGAGCAGAGAGCCCGACGCGGGGCTCGATCCCAGGACCCCGAGATCATGACCCGAGCCGAAGGCAGAGGCCTTAACCCACTGAGCCACCCAGGCGCCCCTGTTTAGTTTGTTTTAAGAAGCAATTGCTTTCTTAAGATTTTTTAAAAAGATTTTTAATTAACTAATTGAATTTTTTTTTTTTTTAAGATTTTATTTATTTATTTGACAGAGAGAGAGAGATCACAAGTAGGCAGAGAGGCAGACAGAGAGAGGGGGAAGCAGGCTCCCTGCTGAGCAGAGAACCCGATGCGGGGCTCGATCCCAGGACCCTGAGATCATGACCCGAGCCGAAGGCAGAGGCTTTAACCCACTGAGCCACCCAGGTGCCCCAACTAATTGAATTTTTAAAAAAGATTTTATTTCTTCGAGAGAGAGAATGTGAGAGAGAAAGAGAGCACGAGCCAGGGGGAGGAGTAGAGGGAGACACAGACTCCCCACTGAGCAGGGAGCCCAATGCAAAACTCGATCCCAGGACTCTGGGATCACGACCTGAGCTGAAGGCAGACCTGAGCTGAAGGCAGACGTTGAACCGACTGAGCCACCCAGGTGCCCTAATTAATTAATTTGAGAGAGAGAGAGCGAGAGCGAGCACTCATGTGTTGTAAGAACTCAAGTGGTGTGGGGGAGGGCGGGCAGAGGGAGAGGAGAGAGAGAGAGAGAGAATCCCAAGCAGACTCTACATGGAGCATGGAGCCCGACATGGGGCTCGATTCCGTGACTGTAAGATCATGACTTGAGCTGAAACCAGGAGTTGGATGCTTAACTGACTGAACCACCCAGGTACCCTGTCTTACGATTTTTAAATGAAAAAAATAAAAAGGAGAGCTCTAACATATTGTGCATGTCTGGTCGTATGCTAGATCTTTTGATAATTGCTTTAAATATTTTATGCCATTTGATTACCATAAGAACCACATTTTCAATCCCATTTTAAATTTGGAAAACTAAAAGCAAACATTCATCACTCCCTCCTCCCTGAGAAATTAAAATTATATGAGTGAATGCCTTCATAAGACGTTCCCAAAGAACAGTGAGGAAAATAATTTGCCTGATATATTACCACCTAGAGGTGCCCACACCTGGGTCAGTATCCCTCCAGGCAGTTCCCTGTCCCTACATCACATTGCAGTTCTAGCGCACCTGCAGTTCTATAGCCTGTTGGTTGGTTGTTACTTTGTTTTACTCAAAAAAAAAAAAAGTCGTGTTGTCTGGGCGCTGGGGTGCAAGAGGACCTGTGTCTAGGGATTCTACACAGACCAGGTTTGATCACTCACCGCTAGCAACATCTAAAGGCAGAGGGACGAGTGTTGGTGAAATAAAAAGGGACCGATTTCAGAGAGGCCAACACCAGGAAGACAGTGGACCAGCGTCTCAAAGATTGTCTCCAAAGTGCTTTAAATACTTCCAGGTTTATAGAAGGAAACTGTGGGGCAAAGGTCTGTGAGTACCTGCCCGTGGGCAGTACAGGTCGGGTCTCATGGTCTTGGGGTCAGTCACGGGGGTCTTGCTGGCTCAGGGCAGTCCCTATGGCTTGAGGGTGTGGTTTTGGCTCCCATCAGGGGATGCTTTGCCTGCAGGGTCTTTGCCTGAGTTTGGAGATAAGCTGGAAAGAACTTAATTAGAAAGGTTGAGGTCAAAATGGAAGTAGTTGAAATCTTCTTTCAGTAGAATATTTTTCGTCATTGTTAAAATATGGTCATTTTTATCACCTTATGATACTCCTTTTAATGTGTCTCGTGATTTACCTAATTTGCTCTTAATTGAGATGTAGGCTACTTGCAAAAAATTTTTTTAAGTTTTTATTTAAATTCTAGTTAGTGGGGCGCCTGGGTGGCTCATTCGGTTGAGCATCTGCCTTGGGCTCAAGTCGTGATCCTGGGTCCTGGGATCCAGTCCCGCGTCAGGCTCCCTGCTCAGCGGGGACTCTGCTTCTCCCTCTCCCTCTCTGTGAAATAAATAAATAAAATCTTTAAAAAAAAAAGTTCCAGTTAACATACGGTGTAATATTAGTTTCAGGTGTACAATATAGTGATTGCAAATTTTTTCCATTTGATATTGTGACGATTATCCATATATGTGTTGTATTTAAATTTCTAACCTTCTACATGGAATTTTTTCAAATACACATAAAAGTAAAGAGAATAAAACAGTGAGTCCCCTTGTACCCATTATCCAGTTTTAACAACTAGTAGCATTCTACCATTCTTACTCATCTGTTCTCCTGCTTTTTCCCCCCTCCTGGAGTATTTTAAAGCATGCTCCACATGTCATATCATTTTACCTATAAAGATTTCAATATGTATCTCGAATAAATAAGGACTTAAAAAAATACTTACAATACCGTTATCCCAAAATTACCCCAAATTATCCCAAAATTACCCCAAAATTCCTTCATATCATCTAATAAATACTGTTTAGTTATCCTCAGTTATTTCAAAAATACCATTTTACAGATGATTTGTTTAAAGTGGTATCCAAATGCTGTCAACTTGTTACATTTAAGTTTCTCTTAAAATTGACAACAATTTTTACCCAACCAACTTTTTTTCCATATAGTTTATTTGATGAGGGAACTGTATTATTTGTCCTGTAGACTCTCCCTTATTCTGGATTTAAATGATTACATTTCTTGTGTCATTGTGTTATCTAGCATGTTCTTCTGGTTCCGGAAAGTGGGTAGTTCAGTCTGACCTAGAGGCTCTGTTAGCTTCAGTTTTTCTTTCTGTAACTCATACTTCTTAGGTGGTATGTTCATCCATCCCACATCACATTAGTAAAATCATCTCTTTGTCCCACTTTTTGGTGATGCTCAGATTGATGGCAGTGGGTTCAAGTGTCCTCATTGATCCTTCTGTTATGAGATGTTTCATTTAAAGGTTTTAGTAGCAATTGATGATTACTGCCTAGATCATTTTATTAGGCTAGCAATAGGACAGTTTTCTAATTCTGTCATTTCCTTTAATTATTTATTAGCTGTAATTCTTTTTTTAAAGGAATTTATTTATCTATCTATCTATCTATCAGAGAGAGGGAGAGAGAGAGAGAGCGCGCGCGAGAGCATAAGCAGGGGGAATGGCAGGCAGAGGTAGAAGCAGGCTTCCCGCTGAACAAGGATCCTGATTTGGGACTCGATCCTAGGACCCTGGGATCATGACCTGAGCCAAAGGCAGTCATTTAACTGACTGAGCCACCCTGGCATCCTGGCTGTAATCCTATAAAGAAGAACTTTGACTCATCAACTAGTTGCTTACTCTGAACTACAATCTGTGTAGGAAAGTTTGAGTGCTTTATTCTTTCCTTTGATTTATCAATTTTCAAAACAGGAGTTGGTGCCTATCAGCCTCCAAAGGTGACCAAAGAGGGTCTTTTTAGTATTAGCATAACTAATGAATTTAAACGTTATTTTAAATTCTGCGCATTTTATGTCCGCGCATCTTCTTGATGTTCCCTACTTGGCCCGTAGGAGCCCTTTCAGGTTGTGTCAGGAGGGCACAGAGCCCATTGTAAGGGGCAGGTTTCCAGTAAAATGAATTGGGTACCTTAGAGAAAATGGCTAATTCCATGTCTAGGCAGGAATTGTCGAAGATGAACTCGGGACATCTCGTCAGACTTCAAAACAAGGAAGTATTTTATCTGGTTTCACACTCCGTTGAAGTTACCTCTTTGTACGTGGCCTCGCCACTAGATTATGAGCTTCTGGAGGTCAGGGACTGGGTTTTGTTTGGGGTCGAATACCTCAGCTCTGTCCCTACTAGAGGTTCTGCATCCTGTTCCCCTCTACCCTCTCACCCCCTGTCCCCAATAAAACAAAAAAACTCAGTTGAGAAGTGCTCTCTGGGACTATAGGAAAGCCCCATTTTCTCTGTCTTAACTGTTAGCATTTTCCCAGTGGTTTTGCAAGAGTTGCTCGTCACATTCTGTGAGTTGACTTTTTGATGCACTGTGGAGTCCCATCTTCTTATGGCTTTCGTCCCTGTAGCCTTGAGTGATACAAGTCAAAGTAATGGTGGAGATTGGACCATGCTTAGACTATAGAGTTTGTAGATGAGGCAAACTATACCTTGGGTCGTGCATTTTGATTAAGAAGAGTGGGTTGTAGTCTGGCCCAATACTGTCGCACTGTTTCTTTTTTTGTCATCTCTCTTTTGCTCTTGCATGATAGTCAAAGTTTTATTTGTGTTTTAGAGCTTATTTTCTATATTTTACACCTCTCTCTCTCTCACTCTTTTTTTTTTTTTTTTTCCATTTTAGAGTTGAAGTTCTGGTTATTTACGTTATGTTCCACATAACGTTTTGGTCTCTCATCGAATCTTCTTGACCTGCAGACTAGAACAGACCTTGGTTTTATATGCCTTCAGAGCTTTCCCTCATAGCGTTTACCACGGCTTAATTTAATTGTTATGATATGATTAATGTGTGTCTTAGATGGTGCCTGCATTTTTTTTTTTTGGGGGTGATTTTTCTTGTGACACCTCGGCACATACTTTTTGTTCAATAAAATTTGTCTAATGAGTGAAAAAAAAAACCTCTCCATGGTGTTATGTGATTTTTTTTTGATAGTCATTAAGAATAAGGGAAGTGAAAGCTAGATTGCATAATACCTTGCCATTGTAGAGACCTGTCTGCTAGGGCTTCTGGCGTTTGCCTTGGCTTGTGTGATATTCTCAAGTAGTATGGGTCGTTTTTCTGTTGGAGGTGGGAATTTGCGCCTTCTGTGTTGGGCAGGGTTTTAACTGTGTCTTCTCCATAGCTCAGGACTTGAAGCTGCTCAGTAGGTCATGAACCCTGACGTACTCATCTTGATGCTGCTGAGATACAGTGTGAATAATACCAGTTTGGGTGCATTTAACCTTCTGCTTTCCTTTCTCTTCCCTCCTCTCTTCCCCCTCTCCTCTGGAAGTGGGAAATAAGACTTTTCCTTTCGGCATTTTTATGCTGAGTTGTGAACATGCGATTTTGCTCAGCTCTACTCTGGTGTGCAGACTGGAGCAGATGGCTTGACCTCTGAGCCTTGGCTTCCCACTTTGTCCGACAGAGAGCAGTAAGGGTACCGTCTGTAATGGAACCGGATGTACCTACTGTATGTAGCTATGGCAGAGGAGTTTTTATTGGCTCTTTTCCTCTTATTTTCTTTCTTTTAATTTGTGGTCACTTGAGATTTAGAATCTGACACATTTCTGTGCTTTTGCCTATAAGCACTTAGCTCTAGAACTTCTGTGTTTTGTTGTCAGACTATTGTGTGGCCAGAATAAATAGGGTTTCACAGGACAGCGCTGCCCCTTGGTTTTTTCCCTTAAAAGGATTCCTGTTTTAAAAATTGAGATAATTATAGATTCATGTAAGAAAGAGTATAGAAATCCCTTGTACAAATGTCCAGTTTCCCAAAAATGGTTCTATTTTGCTAAACTGTGGTGCACTATAACCAGGATATTGCATCGATACAGCCCAACAACTGATTTAGATTTATCTAGTTTTAATTGTACTCATTTATGTGTATCCTTTGCTTATAAACTGAAAAGTTTCTTAATCTAGCATTTCAGATTTGTGATGATAGCGTGATAGGGATAACTATCACCCTTAATATGAGAGAATTAATTTATAGATTAAGAAGAAATACGAGGGGCGCCTGGGTAGTTCAGTTGTTAAGCATCTGCCTTCGGCTCAGGTCATGATCCCAGGGTCCTAGGATCGAGCCCCGCATTGGGCTCCCTGCTCTGTGGGAAGCCTGCTACTCCCTCTCCCACTCCCCCTGCTTGTGTTCCCTCTCTCGCCGTGTCTCTGTCAAATAAATAAATAAAATCTTAAAAAAAAAAAAGAAATACGAATGTATGAATGAGCAATCTTTCCTTTTGATTCTCGTGAATGTAGTAATATAGACCATGATAATTTTGGACCAAATAGTACAATAATATTATCTTAACAGATACTTTAAAGAGTAGACGACTAATTTATTGCATATTCATTCTTGCATCTCAAGCACACTTTAAAAATGACTTAACACATACTTGAAAACTGATAACCAGTATCCCATTTTCACTTTGTTTACGCTGTCCTTTGTGTACGTTGGTTCTTTGCTTAGAAAAGCATGTTTTCTTGAGCACTATAGGGTACTTTAGCCCTGGGTTAGTGGAACCTGACCTAGATTTAATACCTTTAGCATTCCCTTTTCCTGTTTTAATTAATTGGAAGAAGATGGTGGAGAGACCTTAGAGGACTGCTTCCTTTCCTCCTCTGCTTCTGTTTGGGTTGGAGGCGTGACCAGACACTGTCAATGGGGGTCTGGGGCTAATTCTTTTTTTTTTTAAATTTTATTTATTTGTGAGAGAGAGAGAGGGAGAGAGTGCACATATGTGCATGAGTTGGGGTGGGGGGTTGTGTGGTGGTGGGAGGGAGGGGCAGAGAGAGAGGGAGACTCCTCGCTGAGCACGATCCCAGGACCCTGAGATCATGACCTGAACCTAAGGCAGTTGCTTAACTGACTGAGCCACCCAGGTGCCCTGGTCTGGGGCTAATTCTTAACTCCTTACATCTCAAATGCCTTAAGTACCTCCACCCCCAACACATGCAATCCAGTTGTTGATACATTTTAGGAGTGTTTCTTCTGAAGTAACTCTTTCTGTATTTTCCCTCCATATTTAAGAATATGTGCTTGCTTGAAAATAGCAGAAAAGCATAAAGAAAATATCAGCAGTTATTTTACCTGAAGTAGCTTCCTAACCTTTTGCTTTCTTTTTTGTTGTAGTCTCTCTAAGACAGGTATCAGACACCACTTTTCCCTTCCTTAGCCTGTTGAAGGAGCTTTCCGACTGGTCTCCCTCTCTGGGCCAAGCAAGCTTTCTAAAACACACAGCTGGTAGGTCACTACTTGCTCAGAAGCTTTGAGTTCTCTGCTGCCTGCAGAAGAAAGCTTGAATACCAGAGCACAATGTTCAAATATTTTTGTCCCTAACATGCCGTTCTTCACTTTTCTTCCACCATATTCCCTTCCAGACTGTGGCCATGCTGACTTGGTATCTCTCCTGCCTCCATTCCGTTCGCTTTATGTGGATGGCCTCCTCTTGGCCTTCTCAAACTCCTTTACATGGTTGAAGTCTCAGCTGAAATGCTGTGACCGCTGCAAAGCCTGTGTTGATTTTCCCCAGTTGAGAACACGTCTGTGAAGGCAGGTGCTTCCATAGCACTTAGAACACAACATCACTTTTGCCGGACCATGCTTTGCCTTACACTGTGCCCATTTATCTATTAGTTTCAACTGTATTGTCAGTATTCTTGCAGGTGAGGGCCACATTTTATCTGTCAAGGGGTGGTGTCTCTGATTGCCTTGCTTGCACAGTAGGACCCAGCATATAATAATGGCTTATTACATTTAATTATATTCAACTGTGTAATAAGTAGCTCCTGCTTGCCTGTAGTTGAGATGGCTTTTTCTTTGTATTTTCTGTTTAATCTGCCTTGTCATTTAATACATACCACTGTGACAACTTCCTCTCTTATAGTTGTGTCCTAATATAGTGTAGTTCTATGAGGGGGGTTAGCTTTGGGATGAATTTGTAGAAATGCCCCCTATAAGGCAGGAGGATTCTGATGGGCCTGCCAAATCCCATGGGTGGCTTTCATCTCTCATGAGGATAAAGTGAGGCGGGGTGTCAGCCGTGGGAGCAGACACCTGGGAATCAGCCAGGAATATTCCTTGTTTCCTTCCTATCCAATAAATTCGGAAAATGAGTTAGTTGGACGAATGCCTTGGCATCCATCCTAACCTTTGTTAGTAATTTAAGGACTCGATTTTAAATTGTGACTTGTTCCCAAAAAATTCCAAATAGAAAAATCACAAACGTCCTGTCGTGTAAGATCCCAGTGAAGGAAATCTAGAAACATAAAGTGTAGTTTTGACGTTGTGAAAGAAATTGAAATATTCACCCCACCCGCCTTGGAAGGGGCAAGCCGGGCTTTCTGATTATACACAAAACTATGTATGCTGTATGACAGAGGACGCCTGGCAGGCTGGAAGCCTCTTGGATCATTAAGAGTTCATTAGATTCTGTCTGCAGCTGTTAGCAAATGAACAATCAGGCATGCGGGACTCTATCATGGTGCTCAGATGCTGAGCATGAATAACGGTAGCCACAGAGCTGTTTTTCACGGAGAGAAGGAAAACCTTTCCTAGCCAAAAGAAATTGTCTTTATATTTAAGAAACAGTGTCCTACTGCGTGGTATGTTAAACTCGAGTTTACATTTTGGGCATACTCCTTCCCTAACCTGTAGTAGCAGCTTCCAAAAATGAAAAGGAGGGACACTTTTTACTGTGTAAACAAGATTGTACCAACTGTCCATTTCCTTTTTCAGAGAGAGACAGTGTATAAGGATAGCTGTGAAAGAGGCCGCTTGGGCCTAAATGCTTGCATTTTTAGTGACTTTAGATACTCGATACCTTTTTGTTTTGTTTTGTTCTGCCTCTGCCCTTAAAACTGAAAAACAGTAATTACGAGATATTCATGTGTATCTCCATTTTACATATAAGGAAATTTGAGGCATGTAGAGGAAATAATTTGCCCAAAGTTACACAGTTAGTAAGTGTCAGAGTCTGGGTCCAGAATCTACATTCTTAAATACTGTGCAATATTGTTATGTCAACGTAGTTTAAAAACAAGATTGGCCATGGTGAGCCTCCAGTGCATGCAACATGTGAGTAGCTTTTTTTTTTTTTTTAATTTGAGAGAGAGAGAGAGAGAGATCACAAGTAGGCAGAGAGTCAGGCAGAGAGAGAGAGGGAAGCAGGCTTCCCGATGAGCCCCGATGCGGGGCTCGATCCCAGGATCCTGAGATCATGACCTGAGCCGAAGGCAGAGGCTTTAACCCACTGAGCCACCCAGGCACCCCCATGTGAGTAGTCTTTTAAAATCATAATTCTGATTCTGTCATTTCTCAGCCTGTCTCCTGTGCTTTTCCATTATACTTAGAATAACCTGAAACTTGACCTCATAGTATAAATGATCTTGGGCCCATGGCCTGGCCCTCTCCGTTTCTTGACCTTCTTCCCCCTCCTGCTGCCTTTTACCGTGCTGTTCCAGCCACCCTGGCCTTTCTGTCTTTAGAACATACTTTTAAGGCCTTTCTGATGGCAGGTCAGCTTCCCCCAGATCTTTGTGTCGTGACCTGTATCTTGCCATTCAGCCTTCTGTGGGCTTCCCTAAGTAGTTTCCACCCTCAAGCATTACTTTAACCGTAGCTGAAATCCCCCACTTGATTGTGTGTTTCCTGATGGGAGAGCCCTTTCCTGTCTTAACTGCAGAATCTCCATTTCCTAAAACAGTACTTGGGACATGGTGGCCACTCAAATATTTATTGAGTAAATGAACATAATGAGACGTTGGACAGTTATGTCTCTGGAAGGCCCGTGGCTTTTCTGAGACCCACCCTCTGGCTGACAGGATATGTGACACCATCTCGGACAGCTAGATACTGCTTTGTCAACTCTGTCCCTCCGAATTCTGCCGCCTCCTGAAAGAAAACTTGTGGAGAAAGGTTTTCTCCCAGTGTCTCAGAAGCAAGTGAAGGTAGGAGGAGACAGCCAAGGGCCTGAACGTTACAGAAGGCTTCCTCCGATTTGTTGCTGGGCCTTGTAGGACCCTGCAAAGAAATTCTTGGACTTTCTCTGTTAGAGATTTCTTTGCTCAGTTCTCAATTTTTTTGGAGAAGTGCCTGTTGGAGGAGAGAGAAAGGATATTTCTGCCCTCAGACCGGATTATGACACAGTAGGTGTGGTTTGTGTACAAGGACCCCGTGTTCTAGGTTACAACCCACCTGTTGCAAACAGTGCTCGACTCCAGGGTTCGTTTCTGTGGGAGGAGACGGACAAAAGCATCCCAGAAGTGGGAGCCTTGGAGCTGGATCTTAAAAGATGGGTAGGATTTTGGCAGGGAGAAGTGTACACTGAAGGGGAAAGAGTGAGCAAAGCGGTGGTGGCTGAAGCGACGGGGAAGATCCCACTAGGACTTGGACTCAGTGGGTCTCAGGAAGCCGTGGGCTCTGCCCTGCCCCTGCCATCCACGCAGAAGCTCCAAGAGGGCAGGATTGTGTTTGGTTCGCTCTGTAAGCCTGGCGCTTAGCGCAGGGCCTGGCCCCCCGGGAGTACTCCAGTATTTGTTCAGCGGATGAGGGAGGCTGGGAATAATGGGAAGAGCTCGCGTTTATTGAACAGCTCTGTGTGTCAGGCACGTGCTGAGCTCTTTTAAGCAAATCAGCACGTAATCCTCATGACTATCTTTATTAGTTCCCCCTTTAGTAAGTGAAGGTAAATGGGAGAGCTGGGTATGAAACTGGGCCATCTGGGTCTGGAACCCAAACCCTTCACCTGAACTGTGCTTTCTAGAAAGATAGACTGGGGCCAGACCTTGGGGAGTGTGGATGCCATGCCAGGGCAGTGAACCTGGTTTTTGAACAGTCTATGAGGAAGCACTGAAAACTTTTTTTTAAAGGTTTTATTTATTTATTAGAGAGAGAGAGAGCACTCGCAGGCGGAGGGGCAGAGGGAGAGGGAGAAACAGAGTCCCCACTGAGCTGGGAGCCCTATGATGCAGGGCTCGACCCCAGGACTCTAGGATCACGACCCGAGCAGAAGGCAGACACTTCACCGACTGAGCCACCCAGGCGCCTCGAAGCACTGAAGATTTTGAACAGACTTCTAGAGTGTTCTTAGGAAAGTTAGAAAATTGTTGTGGTATTGTGGTGACTTGGGGACGAATAGGTTACCAGAAGGATAGTCCAGTGCGATGAGAGGTGGTGAGGTTGGGAGTCGACTGTCAGAATGTTGGGGGGACGTTGGGGAATGATGTGAGCCATTAACTGTGGCCTCTGAGAGGAATCTAAGGCTGTGTAAATCCTCGATAAGATAAATGGATTTCATTTTCTCTACAATGTCTGCTGTTGGGGAACTTTGCATCTCCCTGACCTTAGGAAAGTCCTGTGTGCAGACGTCAGAGGCGTTATGCTTCTAAGCGATACCTTTTCTTCAGCGGTCGTAGTCTTACTTGAAAACGGAGCCTTTCAGGAAAAGAAAGAGGCCCAGGTCATTTCCGTGAAATATTTACATTTATGATCCTACTTTTTTAAAACACAAACTGTAGTGGAACCTGGAACAGGTTACACCGCAGTGTAATTGGGTCGTTCATTAAATCATGTCAGGATTTATAAAAAGGAGAATTCATATTATACCTTTAGCATGTGATCTGATAACGCGAGCCAAGACATGCAAGGCCCTTTGAGACCTGGCCAGAGGTTCCACTGGTTCCCTCTCCATTTCTCTTCTTGCACGCCTGGCTGGCCCCCCAGGCTCCCCCGTGGCGGGAGTACTTGAAACAATTGCTTCAGAGGCACCTGAATAGCTTACGGGCTGCTCTCAGTTATTTGGTAGCTTGGATCAAACCAGTGAAATCTAAGACGAGTGTTAAGATCCAACAGGACTCACAGCTGTCAATCTCCAAGAGAAGTGAGGGCCTGGAGCCCCAGGCTAACTCTTCCCACAAGTTTGTTTCTGGCCTTCTTTGAAACCCCCCAGTAGGGAATCTTCACTTGTCTTTTTCAGGGTTTTCTCCTCAGAAAAGAAACAGATTCCAGGGCTCCTGTTTAACCTTCCCCGTGGATAGATGACTTATGGCAACCCGATCCAAAAAGGGCAAGAAAGGACTTAGAACACGTTTCAGAATCTTCCTCCTTTCGTGTGTGTGTTGTGACTCTGGGGGCTGCCGTAAACACCTCGACCAGAGCGTGCAGATCTGCCGGTCACAACTGATGACCTTTGTTGGGAGTTACTCAGCCAGACAGTGGCCAAAGGCAGAGCGGCCCTGCTGAAAAAAGGCTCTGGGCCTTGGGCATGGGGCGTCAGCTGTCGCGGCAGCTCCCAGGACTCTGACAGCCTTTCCCAGCCTGGGACAGAGTGAACGTGGGAGGTCACAGTGAGTTCAGTAGGCAGGTGGCATTAGGGCAGGGTTCTGGTTGGCTGTGGATGTGGAGGAGGTTCATTGCAAAGATTGTTTCGTGATTTTTGTTGCCTTTTTAATTAAAAAGTAAGTGAAGGGGGCCTGTCTGGGGGGCTCAGTCAGTTAAGCATCTGTCTTCAGCTCAGGTCATGATCTCAGGGTCCTGGGATCGAGTCCTGCAGAGGCTCCACGGTCAGTGGGGAGTCTGCTTCTCCCTCTCCCTCTGCCCCTCCCCCTGCTTGTGTTCTCTGTCTCTCTCTCTCTCAAATAAGTAAATAAAATCTTTAAAAAAAATAAAGTAAATGAAGTAAGTCAGGCAGAGAAGGGCAAATACCATCACGATTTCATTTATATGTGGAATCTACAAAATAAAACAAGTGAAAAAACAGACTCTGAAGCATAAAGAACAAACTGGTGGTTGCTAGAGGGGAGGTGAGTGGGAGGTTGGGTGAAATAGGTGAAGGGGATTAAGAAGTACAAACTGCTAGTTATAAACTAAGGCACAGAGAACAGGACAGCATGGGCAATAGAGTCAATAATATTATAATAAGGTATGGTGACAGATGAGCACTGGGTAATGTACAGGATTGTCAAGTCACTGTGTTGTCTACCCGAAACTGATACAGCCTTGTATGTGGACTGTACTTCAATAAAACTCCTTTTAGAGGAGTGCACCTGCTGTTCGGGACGGGACTTGGATGTGGCCTCCTCCGCGAGTTTGCGACAAGGAGGCCCCGGTAGCAAGAACACGCAAGTTGCTTTTGGCAGATTTAGAATTGTAGAGAGTTAGATCAGTTGTGCAGTCATCATTTACTGAGAGCCAGTCTGGTCTTGTGAATACAGAACAGAATGAGACACGGTTCCCGACCCCGAAGGACTCATGCCTACAGAGACTGTGTGTGTCCTTCTTACCTGGGATGTCGCGATTAATGCCTGTTGTCCTGGTATAATTACTGGCAGCAGTCCCTTTGAATCTCCAAATTCCCCGGCGAGGATGCTAAATTACTTGGTTACCTTATCTTACCAGGCAAACATGTAAGCACTTACCAGAGAATTATCACGGAGTTGAGCCTAATGTGCAAAGGTGGCCGAGCCTGGCCTGTTCCTGTGTGCTGCTTCCCTTCCTGCCTGACCCGTTTACACAGTTTCCCTGTTCTTCCCTGGGTAGCCCCTTGTCTACCTGCGTTGCCCTGCTGATCCCAGCATCCTAGTCCCTTTGTGCTTCTCAGCTGCCTGCAGGAGCCCCGAGCCTACTTAGTAACCAGTGGATGAGCTTTCCTCCCTGCTGCGGCCCCCTGGGAGCATGTTCTGGGATGTGGCCTCCCCTCTTCTATAACTGTGTTTGGGGAAAAATATTTACATGGCCAGTTGAGTTCTCCACCTCCCCGCAGTTGTCCGGGTTATTTTGGAAAGAATCCTTTGTGCTTCTATACTATCATTTTGATGGGCCATCAGGAGGAAAGGTTGGCAAAATGTATACTTTGTTCCTGCCTTCAACTGGCGTGCCTTTGGACTCTGATTCCTACTTCTTTCCACCCCCAAGAAGAAAACCATGTCATTGAAAGAGCTGGCCTTTGGAGCCCCTCAGCCTTGGGTGTGAATCTAGGTGACAGGGCTGTCACTAAGGCAGAAACGTTACACTTAGGATCATGTCTGAGGCCTTTTCTGTCCAAAACCTTTGGTAATTCCTCTTCAGTAGTGAGAGGGAGAAAGCCCTAATTACAGAAGCCACACCACTTTTCGGGAGATCATCCAGTAGTAGGCTAGGGAGACGAAGTGACAGGGTATCAGAGAGCAAAGTGGCGATTCTAATGGAGCATGTCTGGAGGAATGTTAGCTTTTCTTTCTTTTAGTTGCCAGCATTGCCCTTGACTGGCCAGTGAATTCCTTGTTTGAAATACCTCCATCATGAACTTGTTTTCATCCCTTACTCTTTCTCTTTTATTTCCCTCAAATGTGGTCTTGTGTACTTTTGAGATTTGAAATCAGAATTAGATTGATTAGGAAGTAGTACAGAAAAAGCTGGCTTCCCCAGAGCTGAGCGTTTATTCCCAGTTCGCAAGGCCTTTTTGTTTTCCAAAGGGCTGGCAGTTAGAAGAGATTAAAACAGCAAATTTATTTTGATTTCTCTGCCCTGCCTTTAAGCTTTCTGCACTGGAACAAGTTGGCTTATTTTTCATAAGTGAATTCATTAAGTGTGTAGGCATGTATAATGTTTTTAATTTTTGGCAAGGCCACCGTGCATTGTGTGTTTGGAAGCATGAATGAACTTCTGGATCGGAAGAGGAGGGGCTCAACCCACAAGAGAGCTTTCTGCTGATTCTGCCCGCCTCCTCTTCAAACCGTTACTGGCTCTCTTTGATAAAATCACGTTGCTTTTACCTGCCTTGTTTTTTTGCAGTGTGATATAGGCACTTCCAGCAAACTATCACACAGTCGTTGCACAGATGAAGGCATGGGGACCAGAGGGGGCTGGTGACTCCCTTTGCAGATCCAAGAGAACAAAGTCAGACAGGCAGGGAGATCTGTATCCAGCCGCATTGTTGAAAGATAGAGCTTAAAAAACTTGAGCAGCCACAAAAGCCCAGAGGACAAAAGCCCAGCTTAAACAGAACCTGCCTGTTGTGTTTGTGTGCTGATCTCCTCGTAAATAATTGAAGAGTTTGGGATAGCTCCAAAGCCGAAAAGTTTCCAAACTGTATTTATTTGAAAGTGTTTGGAAAAGCTGTTCCATATTGGTTTTTTGTGGAGGGAAAAAAGGACTCCCTTGGTGTTGGGGCCCCTCTGTTGTCTTCTGCTGGGCCGATGTGGCCTTGGAGTTATTCGTTGTTTGCTGAATGACTCGAGAAATCAGTGAAAGGCAGAAGGCAGGACGAGGGAGGAGAACCAGATATATTGAGTACCTTCTCGGAGGCTTTGTGCTGGGTGCTTGCCGCGAGTCGTCTCCCCCACTCTGGTCCTGGGAAGAACTCGCTGTCAGCAAAGGTGTATTCAGGAAATGCTTAGATCAGGTAGACTGTCTGCTGGGTTTCTGTGCTTTGTCCAGCTCTGGGCTTCGCTCTAAGGAGACAAAAGGCGATTGGCTTGTCAGGCTCTTTTGCTAGGGTCCGTAGTAAAGAAATCTATTTTACGTTGTAACCCATGGGAACACATTATTGCTGCAGTCGGAGGAAAAAGTTGTGTCCCCCAGAGAAATCACAGAACACGTTCTGACATTAAGCCTTTGCATAAATGAAACCTTGAGCCCCTGCCTGTGAGTTGCTGATTCTAGCACCCTGATGCTGGCAGCCCCGTAACGACCCTTGTAGGTATGCTGGGCATGAGAAGAAACCGATGGCTTTCCACAAGAGAGAATAGTGAACATACGCATTGTAATTGGTTTTTAAATACCTGCCTTATCCTTTATTTAGGAAGCCCAGTATTTCAGAAGGCTGGACTCACATGCCCTCCTCTCAACTCCAAATACTTGTCTTATTGTTCTGTTTTATCGGATTTTCCTTTGGAAGTGGTTATATGAGATCGCAGCACTGCAAGACACTGTTTTTAAGGCACCGCAGCATTTAGGGTAACGGACAGGAGGGCCTTAGGGTACAGTTGCTTTCTTCTTCCCAGAACATTGGTCATGAGTCTTAATCCTGATCCCTAACTAGTTAAGGAGAGAGCTGGCCCCTGAAGATCAAAATCTAGGCATCTGTATTATTTTTCTTTCACTTTATATTTTGAAAAATTTCAAACCTGCATGAAAGTGGAGAGAATGTGTGATAAATCCACGTGCTCCCTTCTTGTAGCTCCAGTGGTCGTCGGTCGCTGGCTGTTCTTAGGATACCTGTTACTAGAGTCCTACTCTGCTGCCAGAGGTGGACTGACCTTGGGGCAGAGGAGTGCTCTCGGATGTGGATTCCTCCTCCACTGTATAGACCAAACCTGGATGGAAGGCCGTCTTCCATTCCTTCCTGGCAGGCAGCCTGTCAGGGAATTTAAATTTATTTGTTTAAAACTTAAAATATTAAACAGTTTTTCATTGTGACTTTCTTACACTATGAAATTATATGTGCTTTTTATGAAAATTTTATCACACAGACATGTGTGAGGCACAGGGGTAAGAGGCCTGTTGCCAATGCAAACTTACCCACACACAAACACGGCAGGTAAGTTTTTAAAAAAAACAGATAGGGTCACATGATACATACTGTGCTGCAGCTGGCTTTCGTCTTTCTTTCTTTTTTAAACTCCATAGCCTGGCTTGTCAATTGCTGCAGAAGAAGGCAGCTGGAATTTTGATAGCAAATGCATTGAATCTGTAGATCAGTTTGGAGAGTATTGCCACCTTAGCAGTATTGTCTTCTGTTCTATGAACAAAGGATATCTTTCCATTTATTTAGGTCTTCTTGAATTTCTTTCAACAGTATTTTGTAGTTTTCAGTGTGCAAGTTTGCACTTTTTTCTTGTTACACTTATTCCTAAGCATTGTCTTCTTTTTGATGCTGTTGTAAATGGAGTTGTTTTCTAATTTCATTTTTGGATTGTTCATTGCTACTATATTTGTCATTAATTTTTAATTATTTAGATAGCACACTTGGTGTGCTATAATGAATTTTCCCAGTTACCTACTGATGGATATTATTATTTATTATTGTTGTTGTTGTTGTTGTTATTATTATTATTACTTTTAAGTGAGCTCTATGCCCAACGTGGAGTTTGAACGCAGAACCCCGAGATCAAGAGTCACATGCTCCATTGACTGAGTTGGGGTGGGGGGGGGAGGCCCAGAATTATTTTTAATGTTTTTCTTCTACAAAATAATGCTGTAGTGACCACGGTTGTATGCACACTGTTCTGTCTTGCATACTTGTGTTAACGTTTCTGAAATCGATTCCTAGATGAACTTGCTGGGTCAAAGTTTCTACATATTAAAAATTTGATAGCTGTCAGTTGTGTGCCCAAATCCTGTATCAGTTACACTTCTCAGGGTTGCAAGCAGCTTATGCTCGTGTCTGTTTTCCTGAACCCTCCAGACACATAGGCCATTATTAATCTTTTAAAATGTACCTCAGTCTGATTGGTTATAAGTGCTGTATCATTAGTGTGCTTTGCAGTTCTTTGGATATAAATGAGACTGAGCAACTTTGTATGTTTATTGATGTTTTATAGATTGAATTGTGCATTTAAAAAGTAAATGTTTATTTTTTAAATTTATTGTAGGTGTTTTTTTTTTTTAAATCATGGATGTGATCCTTTAGTACATATTTTATAGATATTTTTCTGCCCAGTTTGTAGTTTCTCTTTTACTTGTGTTTATTCTTATTTTTACTTGAGGAATATGACATTTCTCTTTATTTATTTGTGCTTTCTTTATGCCCACTGGTAAAATTTTTATAGTTTATTCACAGAGGTCTTACAATTTAGTAATTGTAATTACTAAAGTAATAACAAAGTAATCCTAATTACTTTGTTTTTTGTTGGAGTTGCAAATTTGATTTTTTCCCCTTAAACTTTCTTCCTGGTTCTGATAGATATAATGAAAAGATAGATATTTTACTATATATGTATGAGATTTGGCCAACTTATTCTCTTGTCACTTCTAATTTTCAGTTGATTGTATTGCATTTTCTTAGTAGACAATTATTATTTGCAAGGAATGGCGATAATTTCTTTTATTTTTTAGTTTTTTTATCTCTTCATTCTTTCTCTTTTTTTTACTGTATTGCTAAGGCTTGTCAGAATGCTAATCATAATATTCCTGTATTCCCAACCTATTTGACTATGGAAATGCCCTGGTGTTTCTAATCGGCTGTACTGCCGTTGGTTTCTAATAGTGTACTTTTGATTAGTTGTCACATGTTGTCACCAGGGAATCTCATTCATACATACAGTTCTTAGACCGGTATCTGCATCTCAGACTTCCTTCTCTCCTGGGCTTCAGCCCGCAGACATCTGCCTACAGGATATTTCTTTTTCTTTTTTTCAAAAAAGACTTTATTCATTTATTTGAGAGAGAGAAAGCACATGTATAAGCCAGGGGGAGGGGAAGAGGGGAGGGACAAGCAGACTCCATCGTGAGCACAGAGCCTGACATGGGGTTCGATCTCACAACACTGAGATCATGACCTGAGTTTGAGGTGGACGTTCCACTGACTGAGCCATCCAGGCACCCCCAGGATATTTCTATTTTGATATCTCACAAAGCCCCAAAGCTTAACCTGGTAGGGCTGTGTTTACTATGTGTGGCCCACCGTGTGCCTGGTAATTTAAATAGATTGCTTCAGTATCCTCCCAGTCACCTGCAGAAGGGGATATTCGATATCCCATTTTGCAGATACATACACGGACTTTGAGATGTTAACTTGTTTAGGGTCCCATAGCTAGTAAGCATAGGGGCACCATGGTCTGAACCCCGGTTTTGTCTGACTCCTAAGACTCTTCTCTGTCTGCTGCTTGGACCTTTTCTCCCCACCCGGGGCCCCGAGTACCGGGTTTCTGAAGATTGGGCATTCTGCTGGTTTGTCTTGAACTGTCCGGTTTGCACATCTCAGCAGCTATGGTCCACACCTTGCCTGCCTCCATCACCATGACCTTAAGTTAGGCTTTCTCCTTGAGTTCAGACAAAGGATGGCTGTACCCTGCAGTAGTTTTGCTGATTGCTGCAGTTCATTGGATTGATTTTTCATAAAATGCTCTCAAGGGACCCAAGCCATGTTGAAAGCTTTGGTTTGCAAGATCGTTCTTGTGAAATATCTGAGCAGAGTGTGCCAGAATTTGGCTAGCTCTGAAATTCGTCATAATTTGAACTCTGCGGGACTTGGGAGTATATTCTTTCAAAAGTCAGTTTTCCCCCAATCGGCAGTGAGGGACTTCCTAGGACGTGGGACCCTGGAGGATTTCTTTCTGTTGTGGTGTTCTCTCCTTCCCAGTCAGGGCGAGGTATATCTTCACAGGGGATGCTGCTTCACCTTTTTGATAAGTGGGCTTCTCGGTGAGGCCCGGGCAGGCCGTTGGGCCGCAGTAAGAACATGTTAGAGCCCCTGGTAAATTCATTTTCAATTCCATTTCTTAAAAGTATTGTATTTTTCATGTATTTTATACATTTACTGTATGTCTGCATGACAGCAGGTTGTATGATTATAAATAAATCTGCATATGAAGTATTCTAATAAGGATGTGCAGTCAAAAAAGTTTAGCGGTCACTGCTTTAAGGTATTGACGGAGATGGGCACCAGCAGAATTTATCATCTACACTGATAACCAGGAAGGAGTAAGTTCCTGGAGGAAGGCCTAGCATTGCCAGAAATTGACAGCCTTCCCAGTGAGCACCACTACAGAAGGGGGCAAACAAAGAACAGAATTCAGACCATAGAGTTTGCAGGGCCTTGGAGACCACTGGTTTTAGCTTTGTAGCTAGGGGCCCAGAGAGAAGTGATGCCCTTGTAGTCATGTGGTGGCACAGCTAGGATCCGGGTCTCATGACTTAGTGTGGGACTTCTTACATGGGATCGCCACTTTCCTGATGCTTCAGTTGTACCGGTTTCTGCTTAGTTATATTTTGTCCTCACTTTTTAGTATAAAGAACTATAAAAGGAGCAGGTTATGTCAAATATTTGTTCATTTTCAACATAAGCTTGAATTCAGGGGAAAGACACTTTTCCAAGTGAACACTAAGGCCTATCAAATTCATGCATTTATTTAACAAAGTTCTGGACTACAGCAAGGAATAATTAGATGAATATGCCTTTCTTCATAGAGCTTATGTTCTACTCAGGGGAAAGAACCCATAAGCAAGTTAACTGAGTGAATTTTATGGAATACTGGAAAGTGATAAACGCTTTGGAGAAAAATAAAGCAGAGCGAGTGGAGGGGCGTGCGTAGTACACGCCCACAGTATTCAGTAGGCTGGTCGCAGCAGACCTGGCCAAGAAAACGTGGTTCAACAAAGATTGAAGTGAGATGCTGGGACAGGCAAGGTGGATATCCTGGGGAAAAGCAGTCTAGGGAGAGAACCTCAGGTCCAAGGAGGGGACGTTTGAGGAACAGCCAGGAGGCCCCTGAAAGGAGAGGGGCAGCTGTGAATTCAGAGAGGGAATGGGAGGTCAGACTGTGAGGGCTCGTAGGCCATTGTACAGACCTGCTCTTACCCAGTGTGGGGAGCCATTGGAGGCTTTGGAACATAGGAGTGACAGGATATGAGTTACCTTTTAAAAGGACCTTCTGGATGGTGTGCCTGGATGGTTCAGTAGGTTAAGCATCCAACTCTTGGTTTCGGCTCAGGTCATGATCTCAGGGTTGTGGGATCGAGCCCCATGTCAGGCTTCACGCTCAGCACGGAGTCTGCTTGAGATTATTTCCCTTTCCTTCCCCCTTTGCTTCTCCCCCTGCTCTCTCTCTCTCTCTCTCTCTCTCAAATAAATAAAATGAGTAAAATCTATAAAAGGACCTTCTAAACGTTTGTGTGCTGAGAATAGATGGAATGAGGACAGGGTGGAAGGAAGGATACAAATAGGAGAAAGTGAGAGTGTCTTAATGCCAGTTATTGAGTTTGGGATTGTTAATTGGAATGCTTAGTTCAAACATGAACTAAATAACAATTTACACTATTATTACTGTCTTATCCAGCCACTTTCCCTCCACCTCCAGTCCCCCAGATTTGCTAGCATTATGGTTGACACTGATGACACAGAGATGGAGAAGATGCCGAATGTGCCTTACAGAAGCTTCGAGTCTAGATGCTAGGCATTAGGCAAATAGATGGTTTAAAAACCAGAGGTCCCTTGAGTCTGACTGCTAGAAGAACTGTGTATGGTGGGGATGCTGAAAACACAGCTTTCCATCTCAGGCCAGTGGATATGAATGGGAGGGCACTGGAATTCATGGTGCTTGAAGAGAGCCTCGAAAGAGAAGAGCATGCAGAAGAGGGAAAGCAAAATGTTTCAGGCAGGGGAACATGGAAGGAAGAGCATATAGCACATTCAGGAAAACTGTGGGTGGCCAGCGGACCACAAGCAGAACTGTTGAGGTGTGTGTGCCCCATGAGCTCTTCGGAGAGTTCTCAGGAGAACCGGGAGGGCTCTTAGTCAGCACAAGCTCCCGACCCATGGCCTTGCTTTCCTGCTATGACAGGCAGTATTTCTGGATAGGTGAATAACCAATATGCCTTTGGCAGATGTCACCAGTGCTTCATGATCTAGTCTCCAGAAAGATCAGAGTTCATCTAAGCCCTATAACTCTCTCTCTCTCTTTTTTTTAGATTTATTTATTTATTTTACAGAGAGAGCCGAGGTGGGGGGAGGGGCAGAGAGAGAGAGGAAAACTCAAGCAGACTTCATGCTGAGCTTGGAGCCTGACGTGGGGCGTGATCCCACGATCCGGAGATCACGACCTGAGCTGAAACCAAGAATTGGACACACACCCCACTGCGCCACCCAGGCGCCCCAAACTGATTTTTTTTTTAAACAGCATTATAGAGGTATAATTTATGTACCATAAAATTTATCTGCTTTAGTGTATCAAATGCAATTATTTTTAGTAAATATACAAAGTTGTACATTTCCCCATCACTCTCAAAAGACCTCTTATCCCAATTTGCAGTCAGGCCCATTCCCGCCTCCAGCTGTAGGCAATCATTTATCTGTTTTCTGTGCCTGTAGATTTGTCTTTTCTGGACATTTTGTATAATCGGAATCATGCAGTATGTTGTTTTTTGTGTCTGATTTCTTTTATGTGGCATCCTGTTTTCATTGTGCATCTGTATTGTAGCATGTAGCAGGACTTTGTTCCTCGTAATTGTTGAATGGGATTTAGTTGTATGGATGTACCACATTTTATCTGTTCACCAGTTGGTGAGTATTTGGATTGTTACCACTTCTTAGCTGTTAGGAATAATGCCTACTTTTTGCCAAAAGTGCAGCCCGCGGGCATTTGGTTCTCTGGGATGAGCACACCCCCAGGAGTCACTGACTTTGCCATTACAATCTTAGTGTTCTTGGTTTGCCCTTTTGTAAGACTGATTGATTAATGGATATTATTTGAGCCACTTAATAGCCGAATGACTTTGCCCAGTTGCCTCCTTTCTTATCTGTAAAGTAGGGATATTTATAGGTGTGGTATTTGGCTCAAGGTGTTGTTGTGCAGATGAAATAATATAATAAAGAGAATATATGCAAGGTAACAGTTAATTTGCCCTGCGCCTTCCTGGCCCTCTTACCCCCCAGCCCCTTGCTATCTGTGGGGAAGTGGGTGGGCATGAGAAAGGCTGTATGAGGAACCATCCTGCTTTGAGCAGCGAGTAGCGATTTTGGAGAGATGCATATAAAGGACCTGCAGAGAGGGACAGGTCTTGGCCTGGGTGGATTCAGGATGCTGGAAGACCTCCTAGACTGGGCTAGCTGAGCTAGAAGAATCAGGACTGGGTGTTGGAGGAGGAGCGTGGGGAGACTTGCCGAGAGTCTGGGGCAGAGGATAGAGCTCTGAGCCTTGCTGGCTGGCTGGGGTTGTGCAGCCCAGGCGGGCAACTGGGATCTTTACTTAATGGCGAAGAAAACTGTGAATGTATTTTGGTGCCTGATCGCACATTTATAAGGTGTATCTGGAAGAGAGAAAATGCAGAGTTCGGGGTCTTTGGCTGGGATTGGACCCACAACATGTTTTCTTTGGGTTCCCCAGCCCCTTAGAATTCATTCAGTAAGTTGCCAGTGTTTAAAATCTGGAGATCTGGCCATGGTGACCTTACTTCTTACGTGGTGTCAAGTGAGCAGAGCGTGAAGAGGTGGCCCCTGTCCTTCTCACACGTTCGCCTGGGTTTTTACTTGCTGCGATTTGTAACCATCGGCATAGAGCTCTGCTGTCCAACATGGTGGCCATGAGCCTCCTGGGGCTATTTCAAGTTAAGTAACTTGGTGTTTTAAGTAAAATCTAGAGTTCTGTTTCTCATTTGCGCTCACATCTCAGTGGCTCAGTAGCCACATGTAGCCAGTGGCTGCTGTGTTGGACAGTGCAGACAGAACGTTCTGTCGCTGCTGAAAGTTGTACTTGACCAGATCTGCAGTGGTTACTAACTGCCTCTCTCT
Organism: Potos flavus; assembly: GCA_028534135.1. Taxonomy (NCBI): domain Eukaryota; kingdom Metazoa; phylum Chordata; class Mammalia; order Carnivora; family Procyonidae; genus Potos; species Potos flavus. Next base: position 79,774,642 of record CM052883.1, read on the forward strand.
CTCTTCACACCATGCCCCCTCGCCTTGCAGGGCCTGTTGCTGCGCGTGTATAGAACAAAGTGACGTATTGCCCCTAAGTTCCTTTACCATTGGGAAAATCCTTATATATGGGCAACGTCAGGTAACAAGCCGATAACTCAGTTAGTCTCATTAATCTACTGTTAATTACTGATATTTTAACAGACTTACGGTTCATAAACTGTCTCTGGAGGTCATTCCAGAGGAATGCCCAGTGGCGTTATCGCTGGGTTCAGTGTTTCAGGGACTCCGTCGGTGACTACTTTGAAGGACAACCAGTCTGGGTGAATAATTCTCCCATCCGACACGTGAATACACAAAATCACTGACTTTATCACACCTTTTTTTTTTTTTTTTTTTTTGGTATTTGTGTTGCGCTCTTATTCTTGGAATTAAAAGTGAGTGCAGCATTGAGTGCTAATTAATTTCCTCCTTATTTAATAAGGTTGCAACGTAGAGTCTTTTAAAATAACCAACAAATTTGTAGAAGTCAGCAGCCTGTAGCCCCACAGGGCATCTAGTGCATTATGTTAAAAATAGAGCTCATCAAGGGGACAGTGTGTGTTCTCTTTGACCCAGCAGTTGTCCTTTTCAGAATTTTTCCTGAGGAGATAACCGTGCATGTGCGAAGTGAGTACCCATCACAGTCTTGTTTGCAATAGCGAAAAATTCTAACCAAACCTGAATTGCAGCATGGGTTGGGGAGATTGGATCAGTATTCATGATACTGAGATACAATAGGGTATCAGGCAGCCACTGAAAATGGGGGTATAGATCCTTATCTGTTAATTGGGGAAGACTTCATGGCATATTGAGTGAGAAACTCTGTACCTTTCTACCTCTCTCTCTCTCGCTCTCTCGCTTGTTCACGTAAAATTCACATGCAGATGTGCATATGCAGAGATGTCTTGCGGGACAGTCATCCAATATTAACAGAGTTATTGCTGAGTGATGGGATTTGGGGCAACCTTACTTCTTTGGACTATGTTCCTCCCCCATAAGACCAGGCTTGCTTTTTTTTTCTTTAAGTTTTTAAGTTTTTTAAAGTGGTGCTCACATAAAGAAGGGAACAGGCACTTATTGAGTGCCTACTGTATTCCAGGTGTTGTGTTAAAACTCTTAACCCTCATGTATATTCTGTAAGGTATTATTGTTCTGATCTTACTGAGGAAGCATGTGAAGGCTGGAAATGGAGCAGCCCAGCTGGCCAGTAGGGGTGGTAGATAGAGCTGGTGTTCAGTCCCAGATCTGGGTGACAAAGCCCTGCACTTTCTCCTGTTCTGGGTACTATCAGGGCATCAGAGAAGTTTAGAACTGAGGCTGACCTGAGAGGCTATCTGGTATTCGTGGCAGAGAAGTATTGTGTCTTGTTCGAGGTCATATGTAAGCTAGCTAGAGAGAGATGAGAAAGACGATAGACACGAGGTGTGGGATACTGTGATTTTGCCATACTGAAAATGGCCTTGATAAGGTCAGGAGGCTTGGGTTTATTTTCAGTTTGGTCACTATCCCAACTTCATGGCTTTGGGTAATCTTTTGACCTCTTTGGTCTTTATTTTCCTCATTTGCAAATTCAGGATAATATGGTCTGCATCTCAGGTTAGTGTGAGATCATTCAGGTTCACCCAAAAGTGCCTTAAAAACAATAAGGTACAGTATGAGTGCAAAATATTAAATTTATCCAAGCCAGTCCAGTCTTCTAAAGCTTAAGAAATGCAGTGGTCTGCCTACCTAGCTTGTCTGTTATGGATGTTTTTTGGGGAGAGAATTTAATATTTCTTTCTTTGATCGACGAGCAGATGTCACACTCTAGAAAGAGGACTGTGGTGGCCAGAACTCTATTCTGGCGCTTTCGCCGGTGGTTTGGAAAAGTAAGGGAAGCAGAGACAAAGTCTAGCCTTACAGGTCAAGGGGTCTAGAAATACTCCCACTTTTCTAGTTTTTAAACTTCAAAAAAAAAAAAAAAAAAGTGAACCACATGTAGAAAGTGCATGAAACACAAACACAGCTTTCTGAGTTGTGATAAAGCTAATAGCTATTTAATTGGTACTCTGGAAAAGAAGTAGAACATTGCTAGCGTTCCCCAAAGTAACCACTCCTCGCTTTTATGGTAATCACTTTCTTGCTTTTCTTTTTAGTTTTATTACCCAAATATGCACCTTAAAATTAGTTTATGTTTGCTTGTTTTTGAACTTCATACAAGTGTGCAGTTACTTTGTATCTGGCCTTTTCACTCAGTATGAATTTTATCTGTATTGTTGAGCGTTGTTGTGATTCATTTATTTTTACTGTTCATTGCATTCTTTGGTAAGAAAACCAAAGGTCGTACATTCGACAGTAGATGGAGACATGGGGTTCTAGTTTCAGGCTGTTATAAATAGAGCTGCACTGAGAAATTTTGTACATTTTACCTGTTGTATATGTGCGTGTGTATCTATAGGGCCTATTCCTACCGGTAGAATTGCTGCCAATTTGGTAGATAATACCAACGTGTTTTCTAAAGTGTTGGTTTACATTTACATTCCTACCAGCATGTATGAGAGTTTCCATGTTCTCTTCAACGCTTGGTCTTGTCAGTCTTTAATTTTAGCCATTCTGGGGAGTATGTTGTAGCGTCTCTTTGTATTTTTAATTTGCATTTCTCTGTTGATTACTGGAGGCTGAACCACTTTTTGTATACTTCTGACCATTGCTGCCTTTTATGAAGTGTCTATTCAGATATTTTGCCCATTTTTGTTCTGGGTTGCCTATTGATTGGTTTGTAGAAGATCTATATATGTATATATTCTAAAATCAGGCCTGTTATTGCTTATTTGTTTCATAAATATCTTATTTCTATATGACTTGCCTTTCACTTTTTTACAGTGTTTGTTACGCCAAAGTTCTTAATTTCAATTTTATCTATTTCATCAGTCTTTTCCCTTAGAGTTTGTATTTATTATGCCCTGCTGTTATCTTAAGTCATTTTCTGAAAGCTTTTTTTGTTTTGCTTTTCCATACTTATCTCTATTACCGGGAATTCATTTTTGTATATGGTGTGAGATAGGAGTCAGTTGTTTTTTTTTTTAAATTCCATATATTCAGTCACCCAGGGGCATTTATTTAAAAGAGCAGGCCCGTTCTCGCTGCTCTGTAGTGTCCACTTTGTCATAAATTAAGTGCCCATATATGCCTAAGTCTCTTTATTCTGTTCTGTTGATATATTTGTGTTTCCTTGACCTCATAGTACATTGCCTGAATTACTGCCATTTTATAATCTTGATATCCAGCGGGAGCAAGTTTTATCACCTCTTGTCTTGCCGTTGCCATTTCCACATAGATTTTGGAATCAACTTGTGAAGTTCTTTTATTTATTTATTTATTTATTTTTTTAAGATTTTATTTATTTATTTACTTGAGAGAAAGAGAGAGAGAGACAGACAGATAGACAGAGTACAAGTAGGTGGAGGGGCGGAAGGAGAGGGAGAAGCAGACTCCCCGCTGAGCAGGGAGCTCAACGAGGGGCTCCATCCCAGGACGAGATCACAACTTGAGCTGAAGGCAAACACCTAACTGACTGCGCCACGCAGGCGCCCAACTTGTGGAGTTCTTAAAAAAAATACATAGTTGGCATTTTGAGTGAAATTTTATTGTAGATCAATTTGGGAGAGATGAAAATTTCACAGTACTGAGTATTCCAACCTGTAGTTTATCTTTCCATTTATTTTAGACCTCTTTATTTATTTTTATTGTTCCATTAGCTTTTTGAGTAGATATTTATTTTGCCTAGATTCATTCCTAGGTATTTATTTTTATGGAATTAAATATGGAAACAAAAAAAATTTCCTTTTTGGGGCGCCTGGGTGGCTCAGGTTAAGCGACTGCCTTTGGCTCAGGTCATGGTCCCAGGGTCCTGGGATCGAGTCCCACATCGGGCTCCCTGCTCAGCAGGAGCCTGCTTCTCCCTCTCCCTCCGCCTGCTGCTCTGCCTGCTTGTGCTCTCTCTCTCTATGTCAAATAAATAAATAAAATCTTCAAAAAATTTTTTTTCCTTTTTGGCTTGTTGATATGGATATGTAATTGATTCTCTTATAACTTTGGGTTATTTGGTCTTGCTTAGCTCAGTTTTAAATTTTAAATATACCTGTAGATCTTCTAGGTTTTCTACTTATATTTTCCATTAATAATGACAGTTTGCTTCTTTGTGAGTTTTATACTTTTCTTTCTTTTTTTCCCCCCAGTATATCATCATTAAGTATGATGCTTGATTTGACACTTGGTTCAAAATTTGGCTCTTTCCACCTTTTGGCTATTTTGAATAATGTTGCTAGGAACATAGGTATACAAGTATCTGTTGGAATCTTGCTTTCACTCCTTTTGGTTATATAACCAGAAAGGGAATTGCTGGATCATATGGTAATTTTGTGTTTCATTCTTTGAGGATGTGCCATATTATTTTCCACAGTGACTGCACCATTTTATATTCCTACCAGTGGTATACCAGGAATTCCAATTCCCCATGTCCTCCCCAACACTTGTTATTTTTTTTCTTCCTTCCCTCCCTCCGTCTCACCCTGTCCTCTTTTTTTGTTAAAATAGTGATCCAAATTAGTGTCAGCTATTGCTTTTTACCTGATGATGCTGACTCTCCTTTTTGAACTCCGTTTAAACTTGTTAGTTCTTTTCTGTCTGTCCTTTGTCTCTTACCTCCTTTTTTGAATTTTTCATCTTTCTGCCTCTTTGTATTTCATTTTTTTTTTTCCTGCAAACTTAGTGTCCAGTGTGCTTTTAGGCCCATCCACGGAGTACTGATTTTTGGTATTACTTGGTGCTTTTAAAAATTGGTGTCACTTTTTAAAAGTTGTAGTTTCTCTCCTCCCAATTTTAATCACATATTTTATGTTCTTATACATAGTGAGAGTTATTATTATTAAGTAAGCTCTGTGTCCAAAGTGGGGCTTGAACTCAAAACCCCAAGATGATGAGACATGCTCTCCTGACTGAACCAGCCAGGCACCCCAGAATTATTATTTTAATATCTGTTTCTAATTAATTTCATGTACTTAGTTCATGTGTGTGTGTGTTTCTCCTAGTTTTCATTTATCGTTGTTCGGTGTGCCTGGTTATCTTTGGTTGTGTTGTGGACATTGTATTTGAAAAGTGTTCAGAGAAGTAAATTGAGGACTAGAGAGCATGATGTTCCTCTCTCTCTGGAAGTGATGTGGGTTTTCACCTGCCAAGGGCTTTAGGGCACCACCTAAACTATGCTGATTTCTGTCTGATGTCAGGGATTGATATTTTTTTGGGCCATCCAGATTCTTGGAAGATGGGTCTGTGGTCCATCTGAAGACTTTTACTTTCAATTCACTCTTCTAAGGAATAGCCATTTGGATTTCTAACTGAGGCTGTAGAGGGCTATCTGGGCTACCAACCTTTGAGGGCTCTGAAATCCAATCTCTGTTCTCCTAGACCCATGTGGTCATTGAAAACAATTCTTACTGTCTCGGTTGTCCCTTCCCAGTGCTTAAATGGCCCAAGGGCAAAAGTGGACCTTTTGCTGCATGCTTATCCCTCTGGATTTTAGTTTACTTGTGTTTTATGACCTGGTAACTTTTCTTTGCCTTCCTTGTTCTCTGATGTTTCCAAGCAGATGTTCTTTTATAATTTAGCATTTTTGGTTGTTTCAGCAGGAGGATTAGTTTGAGGTACTTAGCAATTACTCACTTCTTTTGAAAGCATGTTTTTAAAGTTGTAGGATAAAGGAATTATGTTGTACCTTGAGAACTCATCCATTTCAAATGAATTTGTTACTAACCAGTAAACTAGTTTGTTTTTGTTTTGTATACTAGGGTTTTATTGACTATTTACCATAAATCCACTGTTGTGCTATATATATATGAGGGAAATTTTGAGGAAATACAAAGCACAGTATTCCTTACATTCAAGGAGTTTTGCTGTGGAAACAAGCATAAACTCAGAAAATGAAATAGAATATTGAAGGAGGTGCTTGAAGGTAATGCAGAGGTAATGGCTTAGTGAAAATTAAAGGCAGTAAGTGTTGGGTGTGAGCTCCCCCTCTCCCTGCCTCTGCCCTTTCTCTCCCAGGCCACCTTGCCTCACGCCGGTCACCGTGCCCTCTCTAAATCTCCGGCTCCCTTTCACTCCCTCTTTCCCAGTACAGCCCTTCAGTGGCTGCCCCGGCGTCCTGCAGACATGTCTGAGGCCCTTCGGGAGCAACTCCCCTGCGACTTTCCAACCCTGCCCTCCACTCCAGCTCCCCCTATCATGGCAGCTGTCTCACACCTTCACATGTGCACTTCCCTCTGCTTAGAGGTCGACTCTTCGTTTGGTGCAAGGCTGGTTTTTCAAAACTTAGCGGCATGTAGTGTGACTCTTTCTGGGAAGCCTTTTATCCCAGCCGAGTCCCTTGTCGGGAATCCTAGGCCTCTGCTGGAGCACAACTGGTACACCATTGTCCATAGCGATGGCAATGACAATGAGCTGGTGATACTAGCCAGCAGGGGTGTAGTCTAGCCCTTACCATGCACCAAGCATTATATCCCGCACTTCCCATACACACAGCGACCTGTGAGGTAGCTGCTGCTCTTGTCCCCGTTTTACAGGTAGGAAATTGAGGCACACAGAGGCTTCACGGCCAATAATCGTGGTCTTCTGGGCAGTGACTTTATTCATGTAGGCCCGTCTTCAGTAGGGAAATGGAAACAGGAGCAGGGCCTGAGCTGTGAAGATAAACATTTGTGGGTGATGATTCCCTTCCTTGCCCACTGGGGCTGTGACTCAGGGTGAACTAGACAACTATAAATGAGCTCCTCTGCTTCCTTCCAAAGCGGTTTATTTTGCGGGGGAAGGTGCCTGGGACTGTGTTCTGTCCTTTCCTATCCTATTTCACTGGGCTTTCCCTGCATCTGCCAACCTAGGCTTCTTGGGGAGGGGGGAGGCTGTGGACTCCCCCAGTCTGTCTCGGCAAGACTTTTTTTTTTTTTAAGATATATTTATTTGACAGAGAGAGAGAGAGATCACAAGTAGGCAGAGAGGCAGGCAGAGAGAGAGGGGGAAGCAGACTCCCCGCTGAGCAGAGAGCCCAATGTGGGGCTTGATTCCAGGACCCTGTGGGCAAGACGTTTTGAAATTTACTCTTTAGGACAGAGCTAGGCCTGAATTGATCAAAACTACCAAGTAAACTTCCATCCTGGAAAAGATGAAAGTCAGTGTTCCTTCAAATTCCACATGTAGCTTCACCAGCAAGGGCTGTGATATCTGACAGAATTTTGAATTCATTCAAAATGAAGGTGTAATTGTCCTCTTACACCTTAGTCTTGAATGAGTTATGAAGGGGTGTGGTGAGCACTTGAAAGGCAGCATTCTTAGTATTTCTGTAATGAATAACACTCCCACCTCCAACCAGTGCTGCAGCCATATTCATGCTTAGGGATTTCATCAGGGAAAAGCCAGTTCCAATTAATCGATGAGCTGCTCTTTTTAAAATACAAACTTTAATGTTTAGGATAGTTTTGGATTTACAGAAAAATGAGGGTGGTGTAGAGAGTCTCCATGTACAGCACACCCAGTCTCTCTAGTAACATCTAACATTAGTATGTTATAGTTACAATTATAAACCAGTATCGATTCATCGTTGTTAACTCAAGTCTTGACGTAGTTCATCCAGAGTTCCTCACTTTTTTTCCTACTGGCTTTTATCTGTTCCAGGATCCCACCCAGGACAGCACATCACATTTAGTCATCACATGTCTCTAGACGCCTCTAGGTTATGACAGTTTCTTGGACTTCCATGTTTTAGATAACCTTGACAGTACCGGTCGGGTTATTTTGTAGGATGTCCGTCTATGGGAATTTGATGTTTTACTCATGATTAAATTGGGCTTATGGGTTTTGAGGAGGACATCACAGATGTAAAGTGCCATTTTAATCACACCACAGCAAGTGCTGTCAGCATGAATTGTGACTGTTGATATTGACCCTGATCGTCTGGTTGAGGTGATGTTTGTCAGGTTTCTCCACTGTAAAAATATTCCCCTTTGCTTCCATACTGTACTTTCGGGAGGAAATAGTGTGTGATACATAAATCCTCTTCAGCTGATAAGTAAAGCCACTATTTTAAAATGTTTTCTACCATTACATATTAAAAAAAAACTACCAACCAATGTTCTCTTTATAAAAAAATTTTAGAATTATTTCCTTTGATATCTTCAAGGTGCGAGTCCTTGGCAAGGACGGTTTAGGTCCTGATTGGGCAGTTTTGAGGTAGTGGATCCCAAGGGTGAATAGAAAAGACTGCAGTCTTTGCATTTACAAGCTGCAAAACGCAGTGGCAGGCAGATGAAACATAATGACATCTTTTGATGTTAGGGTTATCATTGCCTCAGTCTTTTACATTTATTGGTTCTGTAAGATACTGGGCTACTCCATTTAGTTTTGAACCATGTTTTAGTAAAGTTGCACAAAGCAAAACTGCATCCTACAGGACAGTTTGTAGGGAGGACTGTTATTTTTAAGGTGGCTTTATACTTTTTTAAACATGTCTCAGTACTTCTGCTAATCACGTAGTGAAGCACAAAAGTGGGTTTTATGAATCAGGCTCCCTTTCGTACACATATTTTGGAGAGTACTTAGAACTCTTTAGTAGGTGAGTTAACCTTTCTGAATAAACAGAGGAACTCCGAAGAGAACTAGAATTGTTGAAATTAACTGTAAGTAGTTGGAAGTTTTGAGAGAAAGTATGGGAAGTGATGTCGAGTTTAGAGTTGAGTTCACACGCTCTCTAGCGTTGTGGTATGGTAGTACACTCCGTTTGTTCCGTAAACGTAATCAGCTATTTTTGAACTTATAAGTCGTGGAAAAGAGGTTTTTTTGTTTTCCAAAAATTGCACCAAGATAAAGCAAAGCTCTAGTTGATGCGGGCGTGTTGTTCAGGCGTTAGCAGTACTGCCCTCACTATGCGCTCATTGGACAGTAGCGCAACCCCAAGAAAAGGATGGTTAAAGACTACCGTTCTTGCGCCTCAAGCAGGAAGAGCCAATACCGGGTAGGGTTGGGGTGACTAATCGCGACGCCCGGCCTAACCGCCTGGTAGTTAATGTACCTGTGGTGAGCACAGCTGCTGAAGCAAATCAGCAACTTCTTGTTTTCTGAGGCTTCTGAATGTCGCGAACAGGCTGCTTGGTTTTACCCAGAAGGCTACGCACCACATGCGAGTAATTTGCATACGCGGTACTCACCGGGGCGGGGCCTCAGGGGGCGGGACTGTGGCTCGGGCTTCCAAGCTAGCCCGCTGGCGCGGTGGATGTGCCCCCGCTGTGGCTGTTTTTTATTTCGTTTCATACCACCTTCCGTTTTGTATTTAAGCTGTAAACAGCTCTTCGTGTATCAGAGTAGCCGTCTTGACAACCAGCTTATTCTGCCAGTCGGCATGCGCTCTCCGTGCTGTCGGACTGCGTCTGAGCCTGGAATGGGGTTGCGTCCTGGGAGCTGCTGGGTCAGAGCGTGGGCCCCGAGACCGGCGGCTAATGGGTTCCGGATGTTTCCTCTTGCAGGTGGTTCTTCTTGGCATGGACATCCTGTCCGCGCTGGTCACCCGGCTGCAGGACCGGTTCAAGGCACAGATTGGCACAGGTGAGCTGCGGGTAGGTGTGGAGCGGGGCCCCACATTCTCCAACGTCCAGCCCCCAGCCTTCGTTCAGTCTCCCCAGATCCTCCATTTAGCGGTACCCAACCCTCCGAGCCAGCGGCCCCCCCACCCCCACCCCCCACCGCACCCACCCTTCTGCTTTAGTCCTCCCATCCTCCCAGCCAGCTGGTGAGTCCTCCTTCAGTCTCCCGCCTGCTGGGGCTGCACCACTGCTCTTCCTCCCCTCCTGGGGTCACCCCAGATCCACCCACCTCACCACACCTGCTGGCATGTTCACGCTTTTTGTTTTTATCATACCTTTCTGCTGGCTTCTTCCAGCGTTCGTGTTCTAATACACAGCATTACTGCTAATTCTTTTATTCTTACACAGATTCTTTATACAGATCAGCTATCACATTTTAGTGCCGGCAAAATCGTATTTGCGCGTGTTGAGAGGCATTGCTTTCCCATTTTGAGAAGGTCTGCAAATCCGATGCAGCTGTGTTTTTTCCCGATCAGTATCCTAGGTGTTAACTGTTTTCACTTTGATCATAAATGTTGTTACAAGTTTATATCGGAGGGGAAATAAAAAATAAGCAGGTTTCATTGTTTTAGAGATGATTTAATCATTTCTAAATTCCTGACCTCTGGGATTTCATAATGACAATATAAGGACCAAGCAGCTCTCTTTGTACAAGGATTTCCTTACAGAACTTCTCAGTTTTGGTTGCTACATGTGTATTTGTTATTTTCTGTTAACTTCCTGGTCAGTATGCTTTTTCAGATAAGGTTAAGAACTCTTTTCCCATTCTGGCATTAACTGTCCATCTGTAAATAAAAACTTCTTTTACTTTTAGAAATTTGATATTTTAATCGCATTCCATTTTCCTCATAAGTTAGCTGCGTTGTTCCAGGATATCTCTTGTAAAAGAAAGGTTTATAGACTCGTAGAAGCAACTAAATAAACTGACTTCTGATAGGTAAATGCCCTTGGAGGACTAGCTGATAGCCCACAGCTGGATTGTAATTCGCATGCATGTGTATATACTCTGTAAAATGACAGACACACAATGTAGATGAGAGATTGAGTCGTAAGTGCCTGCTCCTTCCACCCCCAGCGAATGTGCTGGAGCCCTCTCTTACCTAAATTTCCTTTTGTGTTGACTCCTTCCTGCCAGGGTCTTCCACTGACATCCATTTTAATATTTCACGCTTAAAAACGTGCTGGGAGCTGGCTGGAGGAAGGTCGGTTAAGGAAGAAGACAAGGTGTGTCCATGCAAAGGGTTTTGCAGATTCTTATAGTAGCTCCCAGAAGTTTTAGTGAGAAGAGTAGAACTGTGAGGATTGGTGGTTCTAGAATGGTGTGCATCATTTAGGCGAGCATTTTGTCTTCCTAGCAATTGAAATACCCAGTTGGTAACTGCAGACTCTCCAAAACTGGCTCTTGTTTGATCAGTTTGCATTTTGATTTTCAGTGCTGCCAAGTTTAATAGACAGACTAGGAGATGCTAAAGACTCCGTGCGAGAGCAAGACCAGACTCTGCTGCTGAAGATCATGGATCAAGCTGCTAATCCCCAGGTAGGGCAGGGAGGTGCTGCGCTCAGTGGGGCTCAGTGGGGAATCTGCTTGTCATGCTCTCTCTCCTCCGTTTGCCCCTCTCCCAGCATGTGCATGCTCTCTTTCTGGGGGGCGGGAAGGGGGAGAAGATTTAATTTCTTTTATTTTTTTATTTACTTTTTAAATTTACCTATTTATATAATTTTTATTTTAGAGAGAGAGAATGTGCGTGTGGGAGGGGCAGAGGGACAAAGAGAGAGGGAATCTTAAGCAGGCTCCCATGCCCAGTGCGGAGCCCATCTCAGGGCTTGATCTCATGACCTGAGTCCCCAAATCAAGAGTAGGATGCTTTCACCGACTGAGCCACCCAAATGTCCCAAGGTTTAATCTGTCCCTGCCCACCCCCTCCCCCCCCATAGAGGATGTTTCAAAAAGTAATAAATAGCAAAGGGTATACTTTGACTAAAATAGTAGGCTTAATGTGGGTATCAAGTGCTTGGTTGAATCCATTAGACTCTTGAGCTCGTGACTGTCTTGGTTTCTCTGAGAAGAGGTGGTTGTGGTGTCTGGGGAGTCGGGAGGCTGGCTGGCGCCCTCATTCTATCTGCTAGTGAGCTGCCGGGGGACAGATGGGCTGAGGGACACAGCCCTGTCCCCCAGGCTCCCGCTCTGTAATGTATAGGGGGTGGGCTGGTGGAGGGATCAGGAAAAGCCATCCAGGGAAGGTAAAACCCAGAATGTCTTCAAAGATGAGCAGATGTGTGACTTGTGGCTAAGGTGGGGACAGCTGTCCAGACCAGGAGAGCAGTAGGACTGCGTGCTCTCTGGCGGGTCACCCAAGCCTCGTTTGCCCTTACTTTCCTCAGCCATGGAATGGGGGCGGTTACCCCTTTCTTTCGGAGCTGTTGGCATAACTAAATGCAATTATATAAAGGAACGTGTTTGGAAAAACTCTGACTTGATACGGAAATACAAGTTCACCGTTTTTCAGTATGCCCTTGAGGGGATGAAATGGATTGGTGGTGGCGGGGGCTGACTTGGCACCTGTTGAGAGGTCCCTCTTATGTTGTCCCTGTATTAAGTGAAAGGCTCCTCCTCTTCTCACCTGTCCTCTGTCCCCTACAGTATGTGTGGGACCGAATGCTGGGAGGCTTCAAGCACAAGAATTTCCGGACCCGGGAAGGCACGTGCCTCTGCCTTGTTGCCACACTCAATGCGTAAGTCCGGGCGGGGCCCTAGGGTTTCCTCAGCCAGCGGAGCATTTTTGTTTGTGACTTCGTGTTTTGAAGTGACTGGATTTCCGGAAGCTGCAGAGAGACGTCCTGGGAAGTGCCGTGCACCCCTCCCCCATGCCTTCACTCTTTACATCTTGCATACTGCGGTGCACCGCCAGCCAGCGCCAGGAGAGCAATACTGAGGCAATGCCCAGGGCTGACACGATTCCTCTGGCGACACACACGCATTGGGTGTGCAGTTCTGCCCCATCCTGTCCTGCGTGTCGCTCCAGGGAACCCCCCCCCCCCCAGCGCACCAGGCTCCCTCATGCCACGCCCCCGCCCCGCAACCACTGATCTGCTCGCCTTCCCTCTGGTTTTATTTCAAGAATGTTATATAATGGAATCAAACAGAATGTGAGCATCTGAGATTGACTTCTTTCACTCAGCATAATTCCTTTGAGGTTGCATATGTGGGCATTGCCTGAACAATACTTGATGTCTTCTTACTGCCGAGTAGAATTCCATGGTACAAACATATGTTTCTGTCCCCATTCACCTGTTGCAGGATGTTCGATTAGTTTCTAGTTTCTGGCTGCTGCAAGCAAAGCTGCTATGAACGCGTATGTGCGTGTTCCTGCAGCAGCATAAGCTTGCATTTCTCTTGGGTTGGTGCCCAAGAGTGCCATTGCGGGGTCCTCTACTAGGTTTAATTTTAACGAAACTGCCAAACTATTTTCCAGAGTTGTCTGTACCGTTTTACGTTCCCACCAGCAGTGTATGAATGATTCCGTTTTTTCAGATTCTTTTTAGCACTGAGTGTTTTGTTTTTTCCTCTTAGTCATTTTCATGGGTATGTAGTGATATCTCTTTGTGGTCTTAATTTGTATTTTCCTAATGACTGTTGAAATTGAGTATTTCTTCACGTGCTTATTTGTAGGAGAGGAGTTTTTAAAATAGAAAAATTGCAAGTCGCCTTTTCTGATTAGAAAAGTGATACTGTATATGTATCACACACACATATATATGTATATATAAATTTACATCAGGAAGAAAATAATGATCCAGTATGTTTCTACCATCTTCACATTATCACGGTTAACTTGTAGTGCATTTTTAGTCCAACCTGTAAAGTTATATTATTTTCAGAGACAAAATTGGAATAATAAGGTTTATGTCACCTTGTAAATTTTTCTGCTCAGTATGTTAGCCTTTTCAGTACCATTAAATTTGCCCAGATTTGGGCAATTCTTCTCAAAAATGTTCTAGTTTTGATCACAGCAGTTTCAGTTCTGAGAATGTATCCCGAGGAAGTCATCAGATTAGCAGAGAGAATTGCATTCACAAGGGCTATTTGTGCTGGCGTTTATGATGGTGAAAGGTGGTCAGTGCCTCCCGTGCTATCCAGCAGGGCAGGGTTTTGCTGGAACCCTCTGTGGCCACTGTCAGGGTCTTCCCACGGAGCATTCGTTCACTGAGCATCAGCTGTGCTCAGGTGGAGAGTTAAGTGAGGAGGACCCTCAAGGGACTTGCTGTTTCGTTGAAAACACTGAGTTGGGCAAAATAGGAACTCCTGCATGACAGAATAATAATGCAGGGGCCGCCGTGTGTGAGGCAGGCAGGGCTACAGGAAAGGCTGGGGCCCTGGCCTGGCATTGCAGGTTGGGAACCAGAAGGGAGAGAGCCCTGAGTGCCGGGGAGAAGGCAGTCAGCGAGCAGCATGACAGGTTTTGGACTCTGTGCTGAGGGGTGGGGCCTTTGTGGCGTGCTTATTTGGGAACCAGTTGGGCAGAAGATGGGAAGGAAGGGAAGCCGAGGTGTGAGGGGGCGATAAGGCTCTGGGAGTGGAGTGGGAGGGGGGAGTGTTTCTTTTCTTTGTTCTCACCAAATGTAAAACACTCCTTTTGTTTTCAGCTCTGGAGCACATACTTTAACGCTAAGCAAGATTGTGCCACATATATGTAATTTACTTGGAGATCCAAACAGCCAGGTGAGTGTGTTTCAGTGAGGAAGAAGAATACTGTTTATAGACCGTTAAGATGCATTCTGGTGTTGTGTGTGTACCTGATGGGTGGGTGGGACTCTATTCATGTTTATAATGCTCTGATTATTGTTCCAGGTAATTAGCGTTATTGTCACTGGTGAATATGGTGGTCACGCTGCCTGGTTCTCTATATGGCTGAGGCCTCGTTAGCCTATAAAGTGATGTCACCCAGACCAGTCTCCGAGATACTGTCCCTCCGGTCACTCACTCTCCAGCCAGAAAGGGGTGGCCTTGGGGAAGAGTGATCAGTGCTGATTGAAGTCAGTCAGGCTTTGCCTCTTGGGGTGGGGGATTGATTGGAAGGGGCCTGAGGGACCTGTTCAGAGGGGATGGAAACTCCCTGTATTTTGTTCGGGTGCTATATAACACGCTGGTGTATGAAATTCCTCGCACCCTAATGAGGCATGGATGGTATTGTATGTAGATCTTAGGTAAATTCAGAGACCAAACACCGAAGCACCGTTTCCTTAATGTAGGGGTAGGAGAAGAGCTGGTAATCCGTGGGCAGTCACCAGGCAGGTCACAGAACTTTCCAAGCCTGGGCTTCAGAAGTGCCAGTTCTCCCACAGGTGCAGTTCTGTTCATCACCGAGAGTCATTTTTATTATGATAATTAGCTCATATGAACTCATAAGAAAAACACCTCATTAGATAAAGGGGCCGAAAATCAGAACAGTAACTTACCAAAGAAATATATGTGGTACGCAGGCATCTCATTTTAAACCTCGACTGATGATTGCTAACATACCCCCAGCGAGGTTGTTCCAGCTCGCCTTTCACCTTCCCTGGCTCCCTGCTCCCGAGTCCCTGCGGCTCTGGGCCCCTCCGGCTCTTACCTTCTTTCTTCCTCGGCTTTGCCCTTTCTTGTCCCTCTGCTGCTTTTCCCGTCCCCAGCCCCTCCTCTGTGCGCTGCCTGTGGGTTCTCCGGGTCTCTTTTGATCTCACTTGCTTTCCTCTTGCCACCCACTCCTTTATCCAGCCTTCATTGAAAGTATAGGACACCAGAAGTGGCATTTTGAGATGTTTTAATTTACCGAAGAACACTTTTATGTTTCAACATTAATTTAAGAAGAAACAATTTTTTAAAAAAATTTTAAGTTACCAAATGGGTTATTTGCGTTTTCTCCCTTTTTGGTCTTGTTTCCATTTTTGTTTTCTGTGGGGGGAGGAGGGGAATCCTTTTTTGAGGTCACACATTGAGGTGATTGCTGCTATCACGTGGTACCCTTAAGTCCAGCAGGAAAGCCAGCCTGGCTAGCTGAAGTTCTTGTTCCTAACTCAGGCACTGTCATGGGCCACTCAGGTGATGTCACTCCACACGGTGGGCCCCCGGAACCCTGAGCATTGGGGCGCAGTGAGGTTGGTGCTCGGTAGGCAGCTTTGGGCAGTTTGTGGCGGACAGAGCCAGAGTACCCCAGACTGTACACTCAGACGGTCATCCATCGATTCCCATCTGCCTTAGGAAGGTTTATTTGTACATGTATACACGCACACACAGACATGCGCAGTCCACGTCTCCCAGAACCCTCCTGCCAGGAAAGTTTACCACCCGCTTCTCTGCTTCCAACGCACTGAATCATTCCTCCTCTTGGGCTGTGTGTATATGATGCATGTGCCGGTGCTCTTGCCTTTACTTTAATCTTTTCATTAGTCTTTGCTGCTGTGGGCCCCAGCAGGTGGCTAGTCGCCTCTGTATGCCAGTCAACAGCCGTCCTGCGAGGGCGGCCATAGATCTGAAGACCTCAGATTCTGTAGAGCATTCAACTCGGGCCTGCCAGGTAGCGCTTAATGTACTGGGGCTCTTGTGTACTCCCAGTGGCCTGAAATGTTGGGATTCCTTTTTAATGGCGAGCCTGAGGGTGGGCAGAAGTAGTGCGGGGCCCACGTGGCTGTGTTAGTGAGCACCATATTGTGCCTTCAGCCTGAGCGGCTGCTATTACAGAACTCCCTTGGCAGTTGGAGTATAGTACTGTGTAGGACCGAATAAAATGAAGGAAATGTGTTCTGCCCTATTTCCTGAATCGAGGGTGCTTTAGACCCTCAAATGCTGTCTGACCTGATAGCTTTGTAAGCCTGAGGAATGATAATTTTGAAGGCTAAGGAGATTGGTTTAGAAGATGTACATATACTCCTCCACTAGCCTCATGCTGAATGTTTTATACACACAATAGATAGGTTCCAAACTGCTGGCCTGAAACCTGATGGCAGCCTATTGTGTGGGCGTATGTGTCCGCACAATGTTTAACTTTACGTTTAAGAGTTTTGGTGTTCTTACATTTGGAAAATCTGTATTCCTGATTTTTCTCAAAAGATGAGATATGGCAGAGCTGTACCTACATCCCTCCCAGGCTGGGTGACGGCGGCCTGTTTGCCCGACCCCCCGCCATTTTCCCTCTTGTCTCTGCTAGTGGGGTCCCCTGCCAGAGCCATTCGTCACTGTACAGCTACCCGGCTGCACCCATGTGTCAGGTCCCCACCTGGGCCGCGGAGGCACTTTAGTTTGGCATCTGCTAGACGCTCAGATGCTTGTGGAATGAATTTGTCATTTTTTTCTAGCTCTCCAAGCAGCCCTCAGCTCACAGAGGAGAACATGGAGACTAAAATAGTTTATATATTGGATCCAGGGTTACAGAGTTCCTAAAGGGCCAAGGAGGCACTCAGCTAAGGCTGGTCATGTTTCCACTAAATCTCTTAAACTGCTGATGGTCCAGACTTCCTAAGTAGGATAGGGTGTTGCTTGCTTATTCAGGTGATGGGCTGTGAGCAGATGTCATCATTAGAAAGTGAGCCGAGTCATCTTCAGGGGACAGTGGCATTCACAGCTTGTGTAGTAAATGCATGTTTCCGTATAAAAATGGTGCCTAAATTCAGAAGGTCTTTCTTTTCCCGAGTAAACTGATAATCTGTATTAGTTGGCTTGGGCCGCCATAACAAAATACTATAGACCGGTGGTTCGAACAGAAATACATTTCTCATAGTTCTGAAGCCTGGCGGTTTGGGATCAGCGTGCCAGCATCATCTGGTTCTGGAAGGGGGTCTCTTCCTGGTTTGTAGACTGCTCCCTCGCTGTGCACTCACATGACCTCTCTGTGCCTGTGTGGAGAATGGAGCCAGCTTGTGAGTGTCTTTTCTTGAAAGACACCAATCCTCTTGTGTCAGGGCCCTATTCTTAGGACTTTGTTTAACCTCAATTATCTGCTTATAGGTCCTACCTCTAAATACAGTCATGCTGGGGGTTAGGACTATAGCATATTGGGGGTGGGGAATGCCAGCAGTCTGTAACAGAAGGTTTGCCCTTTTCCACCGTGAGGGGAAAAACGGTCCGTGAAGTTACCTGTCCTATAACCTGTAACACTGTTAAATCAAGAGTAGCCCGCAGTATTGAGAATTGTAAATTGTATCCCTACTTCCTTCCTCTGCCTTTTATTTTCCGTTACTTTGATGTCATTGCTTGAGACCAAACACAAACGCATGTTGCTCCCCCATCTTTGCCCCCTGAAGCAATTACCCATCTCCACTCCTCTCCCACCCTCGCAGGCTGGCCTTGGTTCCAGGGCGTACTGGAAAGTTTTGCACCCCCCCCCAGTGTGTTTATTTGCAAAATTTTAAATCTATATAAAAATTTTAGGACTAGAATTAACATGTGTGTTTACCAGTTAACATTTGTCACATTTGTTTTATCTCTCCCTGTGTGTATACATATACCCACACACAGAAATGTGCTTTTTTTTTTTTCTGAACCATGATATTTTTGCTCTGACCTGATGTTTTTGCTCTGAGATACATCCATGTATACTCTCAATAACAAGGATATTTTCTTATAGAACTACATGTTATTTTCACATCTAAAAAATTTAACATTGCTAACGATGGTAATGTTTGATGTACAATCCATGTCCAAATTTCCCTGTTTTTGTTTGTTTTAAATCTGTTTCTTTTTTAAAAGATTTTATTTATTTGACAGAGAGAGAGAGAGACAATGAGAGAGGGAATACAAACAGGGGAAACGGGAAAGGGAGAAGCAGGCTTCCCGCTGAGCAGGGAGCCCGATGAGGGGCTTGATCCCAGGACCCTGGGATCGTGACCCGAGCCAAGGGCAGACGCTTAACGACTGAGCCACCCAGACGCCCCAAATCTGTTCTGTTTCTTAAGCC
Source organism: Potos flavus (assembly GCA_028534135.1). Taxonomy (NCBI): domain Eukaryota; kingdom Metazoa; phylum Chordata; class Mammalia; order Carnivora; family Procyonidae; genus Potos; species Potos flavus. Next base: position 79,793,255 of record CM052883.1, read on the forward strand.
TTATTTATTCCTGATTTCTTATTTTAGTTCATATTTGTGTTTTTCCAACTACTTACTTGCTCTTCCTGAAGCACATGCCATACATCTCTGCTTTCGTGCCTTTGCACACAGGCTGTACCTTGTTTGGAACCTGTCTCGTTCCATCTTTACTTGGTAAAATGCTGTCCCCTAAGCACATTTTAAGTGGTTCCTTCCTCTTTCAGAGAATGTTCCTTGGTACTGTCTAGTGTACTTGCTTCCTTTCCCTAAACTGTGTGAGCTCTTTGTACTTCCGTATGAAATTTACTACATCCTGCTCTGTATTAAATGTAGAATCTATGGACAACCGCTCCCCGCTCCCCCAAACCCCTTTTAGGACTATTAGCTTCTTGAATACAGGGCCCTATGTATGATGGCTTTTGCTACCCATTTTTTTGCTCACTAAGTATTTTATTGAGTTCAATCTAGAAAGCTTTTTACGTGGAGTTTTGTTTTTAGTATAATTCATTTATTTGTAGTATTTTCTGTTTTGGGAAGGTGATCCGAAAATTCTGGATTCCTGACATACTCTGAAAAAATTGAAAGCACTAAGGGATGTGGACTTTAACACATCTACAGGGAGGGGACTCGAATTTCCTCTTTGGAATTGTACCAGCAACATGGCTTTGTCTAGTCAAATGTCTGTAAGGGATTGTGTCGCAGTTGCGTTGGTAGATTGGTGATCAACTCGGGGTGGCGTACAGCCCGTTGTGTCCCAGCAGGAATCGCTGTGGACTGACACAGAGCAGCTGTAAGATCTCTTCTTTTACATCTAGGTTCGAGACGCAGCAATAAACAGCTTAGTGGAGATTTACAGACACGTGGGAGAACGTGTGAGGGCAGACCTCAGTAAAAAAGGATTGCCGCAGTCCCGGTGAGTTCAGATTGTCTTCCTTCCTTCTGCTCTTCCCACCTTCTTTCTCCAGTTAACCTCCTGGTTTGCACTACTTAATATATGGTGGTGATTATATTCAAAGAACGCGTGGTTAGGGGATTGGTGGTCGGAGGTCTTGTCCAGATCGTGTGTCGGGGCCCCTCCCATTCGACTTCCTCAAAAGGAGGACTGTCACCCAGACATCTAGCCACGTCTCATGCCATGATTTTAGAAGCATGTTTAAAATTGACAGGTATTGAAAAATTTCAGCATTCTTTTGGCTCGTGTAGTTCTGTATCTTGTTTGCAAGTGCCTAGCATAGTAGGTGCTTAGAATATATTTGTTTGAATTAATGAAGCCTTTCCAGAATGAGCCTGGATAGAAATAAAGAAGTAATGATTCTGGAAAGCATCTTTGAAATGGTAGTGTTCTGCCAGTCTCAGTATGTAGAGGCCAGTGCAAGGGCACCCGCATCTCATTAGATCCAAGACTGCGTGAGTCCACAGATGTCTCTGTTGTAGTCAACGCTTTAAAAAAATAATGAACAACTGGCTATCTATAATTTTAACTGCGGCAGAGGAATCTTAAACCCTTTGTACTCCACCCCAGTCCTTTACGGGAGAGAGTAATGTGCAAGTCCTGGGGAGCTACGCATGGCCTGGGCTTCTGGAGCAGCTTGTCTGAGCCTGTCACCGTGTCCCGGAGACAGCAGAGGCCCAGAGACGTGAAGTGACTCCGGAGAGCACACAGCAAGATCAGAGCTCAGGGGGAAGCCCTGTTCTTCTGGCTCCCCTTTTATTTTCTCTACCCCATTTCACAAGAGTTTACAGAATATAGGGAATCCAGATATGGGTTGGGATTTTGAAATATACTGGAGTCCTCTGTCTTGATGTCTCTTAATTGGCTATGATGGAAGCGGGCCCCTTACCCTAAAGTAGGGGTTCCGTGAGCAGGCAAGTGGGGCTCTATTTTCATATTTTTTATAACAGGTAATCTATGAGAATAGATTTATTTTGTTCCTGTGTTTTATGAACCTCAGCTTTCTTGTCTTTGAGTATATGGGAGAATGCTTGGGAGGACGAACTTAAAGACAAAAACCCTACACAGGGTCCTAGGGAAAATTGGAGGGCCCAGGTGAGCAGGGAGAGCAGGGCTGGAGGGAGAGGGCTGTCTACTCATGATGTCAGTGTCCTCACTGAGAAGACAGGCTGTGAGTAGTGAAGCCCTTTCGCAGTGGGGGGCGGGGGGCGAGGGGGAGGGAGGAGCTAACCAGGCTGTGTAGCTCGCAGTGGCCCTAAGCCATGAGCAGACCGTCTCACCTGGTGGGACATCTGCATCTTGTCTGAAGGTTTCTGTAGCAAGCCCATACGCCTGGGAGGTGACATGGTGACACTGAGATCTGGAGAGACGAGTGCTCAGAGGAAACTACTGTCCTTAGGGGAGGCTGGCTTGCAATGCTGGCCCTGGGCTGGCGGCCGGAAGCTTTGATCTGGGGGGACTTCCCATTCCCAAAGCGAGGGCAGGAGTGGCCCACTGTGCCCTAGCAGTGTTAGTGACACTGAACACCTGTTTTCCTTCGAGGGGTCTGGCATGTTGGTAAGTGCTACCCCAGGGAGTGTCTGCATGACCAGCCCCAGCAGAGCCCTGGGAGACAGCACGGCGCACATGTTGTCATTGCACAGCCTGTTGCTGGGGATGTTAAGCATGTCTTCTGTGACTCCACTCCACCGGGAGGGGCTCTGGGAAGCTTGTGCCTGGTTTCCTGCAGACCTCACCCCATGTACCTTCTGCCCTTGCTGGTTTCTCGGGAGTGTCCTAAGTATAACAGTGATGGCTGTGAGTGTGAATGTGCGCCGAGCCCTAAGTCCTTCCAGCCAGTCATGAAACCCGGGTGTGGACTTGGGGACCCCAACACAGAGGGTGATTTAGGTCAGGCTCCAGGGGGCAGTTAATGCCAACCAGAGCTGGGGCTAGAACCTTCTCATCCAGACTCCCAGTGATGGGTTTTTATACCACCACCCTCCTTTTTTTTTTTTTTAATGAAAAGCTGCAGAAGGGTTCGTTTGGCCCTCTGTGAATGAGGTTTCTGATACCTGATGTGACTTAAAATCCTTCCTAAAATTTGTAGACCACATGCAGAGGGTAGTCCTAGGGAAATGGGCCCATGTCCTTCCCAGCTGTCGCTGTAAAACTCTGGTAGACACGGTGCCTGGAGAAGGAGGCGTTGGTGCTTCAAAGGCATTACTCTGGTGAAAGAGGCCAAAACTTTTACAAGACACTTACCTAGCACTGTGAGGGTTGGAGCCTCTGGCTGCCGCCTTTAATCTTGCCAGGGACACATGCGAATGGAATGAGACTTTGGAAGAGTCCTGCCGTTGTTTGGAAGATTCACTGTCTGCTATTTGTGGCTCCAAGTGGCTGGCGGGAATCCTCAAACATTCTAGACTTCTGTTAGTCATTTATATATATCTGGTTTGCTGTTATGTGAGCATCACAGATTTGCAGCCTAGTGAGATGCCACGGGACTGATAATGTAGCGGGGGATATGCATGGTGCTTTCTGAAAGGTGCATTTCATCCTGAAATGAAAATGCTGCCCTCTTGAGTTTGTCCATTGAGTGAGTGCTGTGTTTGAGAAGATTAATTCTATCTCTGGGAAATATGTGATGAAAAAAATGCCTTGATAATATCAGCTAAGTGACATAAACATTGGGATCAATAATGTGCTTTGAGGTGCTGCTCCTTTTTCCATTTCACAGTTGGGAAGAGACTTGTCCTTCTGCTTCACTTTGGAGGAACTGGAATTTCACTTTTGGGCCATGCATTTGGTTGTTGAGTCTTGTCTATCTGGTGGCTAAAATAATTTTTTAAAATAAAGATCTCATTTATTTGAGAGAGAGAGCGAGCAGGGGGAGGGACAGAGGGACAAGCAAACAGTGGGGGAGCCTAACACGGGGCTTGCTCCCAGGACCCCGAGATCATGCCCTGAGCCGAAATCAAATGCTTAACTGACTGAGCCACTCAGGCTCCCCTCATTCAGAATGTTAAAGCCAGTGCCCCATTGAGTCATTCTAGCTCTCGGTGTTTCTACTGAGAATTCTAAAGCATTCTGATTCTTCATCCTACATGAATAACTTTGATTTTCTTTGTCTGAAACTTCATGATGATGGGTCTTGTCCGAGAAACCATTTTCATTTTTTTGTGTGGTGCACTTGGAGGGCTTTTCCATCTGGAACCTCATGTCTTCTGAGCAAGGTATTTTAGGAATATAGCTATTGTATTTATAAATATAAGTAGTATGTAAATATAAAACATTTATAAATATTTATCATATTTATAAATATGATAGTTATACTATGACCATGCTTTGGGTATTTGATTTAAAATTTTTCCTTGGTCCCTTTTTATAGCATTCTGTTTCTATTTTTTAAATAAGAGCCTTCTTGGGGCGCCTCAGTGGCTCAGTGGGTTAAAGCCTCTGCCTTTGGCTCAGGTCATGATCTCAGGGTCCTGGGATCGAGCCCCACATCGGGCTCCACATCGGGCTCTCTGCTCAGCGGGGAGCATGCTTCCCCCTCTCTCTCTGCCTGCCTCTCTGCCTACTTGTGATCTCTCTCTCTGTGTCAAATAAATAAAATCTTAAAAAAAAAAAATAAGAGCCTTCTCGAAATATTCCTATACCATAATTTTCATATTTTTATAGTTTACCATATCCCCTTTAAAATGGACAGTTCAGTTGTTTCTAGTATATTCAGAAAGTTGTGTGGCCATCACTGCTATCAAGTTTTAGAACATTTGAAAAGAATCCCTGTATCCATCAGCATTTTTATTCCTTGCTTCTACCTAGTTCCTAACAACCACTACTCTACTTTTTATTTCTATGGATTTGTCTGTTTTGGGACATTTTATGCAAATCACACAAAATGTAACTTTTTATTGACTGCCTTCTTTCACTTACTACAATATCTTCAGAGTTCAACCATATTATACCGTGAGTCATTCCTTTGTGTTGCTGAATAAAATTCCATGGTATGTATAGATCACATTTTGTTCTCCATTCCCCTGTTGATAGACACTTGCTTCCACTTTTTGGCTATTGTGAATAACGCTGCTGTGAAAATGGATGCACAGATCTTTCTTACGTTCCCTGCATTCAGTTCTTTGGGTTAGATTTCAGAAGTGGACTTGCTGGGTCATGCACTGCTATGTTTAATATTTTGAGGAACCACCATACTGTTTTCCACACCTGTTGCACCATTTTGCATTCCCACCAGCGGTGCCAACAGTTGTTATTTTGGGTTTTAGATTGTTTTGTTTTATTTTCTTAGTGTTTGGGGATTTCAGTTGCCATCTTAATTTATAGAAGCCTAGTTAGAATTATTACCCTTAATTAGTTTCAGTATTAAAAACTTTACTCTTACACAGTTCTGTTTTCTCCCCTTGTTTCTTCTGCTGTGTTTATCTATACATCTTTGTGTGTTACAGCCCACCAACACACATGGTTTTATACTTCTTGCTTTATGTAGTTTCCTTTTACGTTATGTAGGACAAGGAAAAAGTTTAAAACAACAAAAAATACATTTATACTATCTATTATATTTACTTAGGTTTTATGTTTACCTTTGTAGTTACTTTTACTGGTGTTTTTATACTGTCATGTGGATTTGGGCTAATGTATGGTCTTTTTTTTTTTTTTTTAAAGATTTTATTTATTTGTTTGAAAGAGAGAAAGAGATCACAAGCAGGCAGAGAGGCAGGGAGAGGGAGAGGGGGAAGCAGGCTCCCCGTTGAGCAGAGAGCCCAATGTGGGGCCCGATCCCAGGACCCTGAGATCGTGACCTGAGCCGAAGGCAGAGGCTCAACCCACTGAGCCACCCAGGTGCCCCTGGTCTTCTTTCATTACAAACTGAAGGACTTGTCTGATTTTTTTATTTATCTAAGAATGTCTTAAATTCTCCTTCATTTTTCCCCCACTCAGAGTCTGCAATTCATTCAATTGGTAGTATGACTTCATGTAAAGACTGAAATATCTTTGGTCCAGAGAAGATTCTCTGCTTCATTTTTGAAGGATATTTTTGTTGGATGTAGAATTCTTGGTTGAGCTTTTTATGTTTTATTTTATGTATGTATGTATTTGCTTGCTTATTTTACAATTATTGAAGAATACTTGGTTGAGATTTTATATCAAGACTGAATATGTCATCCCACTGCCACCTGGTCTCCAATGTTTTTGTTTGTTTTTAATAAGAAATTATTTATCGAGGAGTTTTTGTATGCAATGAGTGGCTTCTCTGTTGTTACTTTCTTTTTTTATTTAAATTCAATTAGCCAACATACAGTACATCATTAGTTTCAGATGTAGTGTTTAGTAATTCATCAGTTGCATATAATACCCAGTGCTCATCACATTATGTGGCCTCCTTAATGCCCATCACCCAGTTACCCTGTCCTCCCACCCACCTCCCCTCTAGCAACCCTCAGTTTCTTTCCCATACTTTGTCTCCCTCTCTGATTTCTTCCCATTCCGTTTTCCCTCCCTTCCTCTATGATCCTCTGGACCATTTCTTATGTTCCTCATATGAGTGAAACCGTATGATAATTGTCTTTCTCAGTGTAGGAGGGTTCCCCTTTCTCCGCATCCTCACCAACATTTGTTGTTTCCTGACTTGTTTGTTGTTGTGTTCAAGATTTTCTCTTTGTGTTTACTTCCAACAGCTTGTTTCTCTTGTGTCCAGGTTAGGATCTCTGTAAGTTTGTCCTATTTGAAGTTTGTTGAGCTTCTTAAACATGTAGATTAAAATTTTACATAAAATGTGTGAAGTTTTTGGCCATTATTTCGCCATGTATTCTGTCCTTTTTTCTTTCTCTTCTTCTGGTATTCCCATTATATGTATGTTGGTACATTGATATTACAAGAACATGAACTCTTAGGCTCTGTTCTTTTTTTTGTTTCTCAGACAGGGTATTGCCAATTGATTCACCTTCAAGTTCACAACTTTTTTCTTCCCCCAGCAAAAATTTGTTGTTGAACCCTCTTGTGAATTTTTTAAAAAGGTTTTATTTTTTTAGGTAATCTCTATACCAACATGGGGCTTGAACCCACAACCCAGAGATCAAGAGTTGCATGCTCTACCGACCAAGCCAGCCAGATGCCCCATCTAGTGAAATTCTTATTTCAGTTTTTGTACTTTTCATTTTTAGAATTTCTCTATGATTCTTATGTTTTCTGTTTCTTCATTGATATTCTGTTTGGCCACACATTGTTCTTATGTTTTCCTTTAGTTCTTTAGAAGTAATTTCCTTTAGTTCTTTCAACATATTTATAATAGTTGATTTCAAGTATTCATCTAGTAAGTTCAGTGTCTGGGCTTCCTTTAGGGATGGTTTCTGTTGACTAATTTTTTTTTTTCGCCTGTATGGGCCACATTTTCTTGTTTCTTTACATGTATAATTTTTTATACTTGACTAGCTGAAACTGGTCATTCACAATAATCTGTTGTGACAACTTTGGAAATCACGTTTGCTCTCTCTCCAGATTTGTTGTTGGTGGTGTTTGTTGTTTTTGTTGTTCCTTACTTAAGTGATTTTCCTGAACTAATTCTGTAAAGTCTGTATTTTTTTTTTTTTTTGATGTGTATGGCTACTGAAGTCTCTGCTTGGTTAACTTAGTGTTCAGCTTATGATGAGACAGATATTTCCTTGAATGCCTTCAACCAGTAAATCTCATAGCTTTTGCTGAAGGGCTGTCTGTGTATGTTGAGGAATGTTTTCAGTGTTCTGGCAGGCAGTTTTTACATCGCTGCCTTCCCCTTTATTGGCTGCTTGTGCAGAGCCTCAAAGTCAGCCAGGCAGGAGACCTTAGTGTCTTCTTAGGTCTTTCCTCAGACGTTTTTACAGTCTTGCACATCTGTGTAGCCTTTCAGATTCCCAGGAACATGTCAGATTTTTTCAGTTTCCTGTGAAGATATCCTTCTCCATTTTTCTTTGTAAGTTTTTTGGTCAGTGTCTTGGCAGTTTTACCATCTCAGGCAGCTGCCATGTTAAACAGTTGCTGTGGATTCTTTTTGATCATGGCTTCAGGGAAAAGAGTCTCTCCCATAAGCATGCTGTGAATCAGGTCAAATAAAACCCTGTGAATGGGGATTCTGGGATATGCCAGACAGGTGAAATAATTACAGTTCTCTTAGAATGGGGATTTTTATGGTGCTCCAGACTTGTTCAACTTCTCCCAGTGCCTTCAAGGCTGGTGGTTTTCAAACTATCATGATTGTGAGGCTGTTGATTATTTAGCTGGTGAGTTGGAGATGGAAATAAGACACAGCAAAACAGTGAAAAACTTGTTGTCCTTACCAAAATTAGCTGTTTTTCTTGAAGAATGCTCCTTGGGTTGTTTCAAGCCTTTGTTTAATTTCCAGAGCCTGAAAAACTTGTTGTCCTTACCAAGATTAGCCGTTTTTCTTGAAGAATGCTCCTTGCGTTGTTGCAAGCCTTTGTTTAATTTCCAGAGCCTGAAAAACTTGATTTTGACAGATTTTGCCCATGTTTTATTTGCTGCTTTGGAGGAACAGATTTTCAGAGGTCCTTATTCTGTCATTTTGAAGGGCTCCTTCCCTGTTAGCTTTTACAATTGTAATATTTTCTTTATCTCTTTGGAAGTAGTAATGATATATTTTAAAAACTTCTCATTGCCTCTTCCTTCCTCTGTGTTGTGATTTTGGAGTATGTGTTCATCTTGGTCTCTTTCACTTTAAAAACTTTGCTCATGTATCTTTGAATGCTTGGTTATCTGCTCATATTTAAGAGTAGTGGACTAAAAAGTCAATTAAAAGTTCTGAGTGTATGGGTGGAGCTTGTTGATTGTGAGCATACTAGTATTTGCTTTTAGGAAATTTTAATCTCTAAAATTTATTTATTTATTTATTTACTTATTTATTTATATTTTGAGAGAGAGAGAGCATGCACGAGCAAGCTACGGGATTGGGAGGGAGAGAGAGAGAGACAATCTTGAGCAGGCTTCACACCCAGCACGGAGCCAGACATGGGGCTCGATCTCATGACCCTGAGATCATGACCTGAGCTGAAATCAAGAGTCCAGACGTCCAACCAACTGAGCCACTCAGGTGCCCCTAAATTTATAAGATGTTCTAGGAAGGAATAATTAGATCTAGATCTTATAGTAAAATGAATGTCAGTTGGATTGAAGAGTTGAATATAAATTTTGAATTAAGAAAAACCAGGGGAAAATGGTATTGGTTACTTGTCAAAATTTAAACTTGAGTTTCAGAGATTTAAAATTAAAAAACGAGGAGCACCTGGGTGGCTCAGTGGGTTGGGGCCTCTGCCTTCAGCTCAGGTCATGATCTCAGGGTCCTGGGATCGAGCCCCGCATCGGGCTCTCTGCTCAGCGGGGAGCCTGCTTTCCCCTCTCTCTCTGCCTGCCTCTCTGCCTACTTGTGATCTCTGTGTATCAAATAAATAAATAAAATCTTAAAAAAAAAAGAATGGTGGCTTTGGAGAGCAATCGTTAGTTATATATTCAATGTCTTTGAATGTGTAAAACTCACCCATTTTGGTTTGTGCAAATTCGTTGGTCCCAGAGAGGCATTTCATATTGCTGTGTTCAGAGCTAAAGGCAAAAGCCATTCCTCGGGAATTCTTTGTTGGTGTTAGACTGTCCTGAAGCCAGTTATTGATCTCTTGAAGTGGTAACCTTCGGAGCCCCTGTATAGACATCGCTGAGCAGATAATGAGGGAGCTAGCGAGACAGAAGTGTAAGTAGAGGGAGAGGCACACGTGCCTGAGCAACATCTGAATTAAAATGCAGGTACCAAAAATAGTAATCTTTTTTGCATTCTCATACCTAGTTGTTTGGGCCAGCTTGTGGGTAGCTTGTGAGTAGGTTGTTGTAGCTGTGGGTAATGTGGTCCCAGTGAGTAGACATTGCCACAGCGAGAGCATCTGCAGACTCTTCCACAGTGGCCGTTGAGAATGGTGACTACCAACAATGGGTGAAATTCTTGCAGCTTGTGGGAGTTTTAGGAATAGCTAAGGCGAGAGGGCTACCTTGTTCCTAACTTGCAAACTTGCAGGCCTGCTCACGTCAGAGGGTGTAGTTGTGACACAATAAAGTGGAGAGTTGGTCAGGGCATATGCCTTGGCAACCTGTGTAGTGACATTATTCATGTGCTTTATAAGCCACTGGAGATCTTTGGTACTTTTAAGAGGGGAGGTGATGGAAACATCATAAGAAATTGATTCTAAGGCATTTTTCCAGATCTTTAGTAACCTCTGGATTCGAAAGTGAGTTTTACTCCTATCTGGTCCTGAGATGACAAATAAGATTTTTGTAATTCAGTGCCAATTTTGATTAATTGGTAGTGGCTGCCTGAAGCGGCTTTGAGAAGGATTTTGAGGCTCCGTCTGGGCTTAGATGGAAAGATGGGCAAAAAAGATTGATGTCTGCCATGGAATGGGAATGGGGGAAAGGCATTATGTCAGGCTCCTTCATCCCCCTCATTTTACATCTCTTTGCTGATGTGTACTTTTGGCTCCCCTCTTACTTAGAATGTGACATTCTAAGAAGAAAAGAATGAAGTAGAAATTTTAGAAGTTAAGAACGTTTACACACTCAGCCTCTGGTCCGCTCGGTGCCGGACTCAGTGAATGAATATGGATGAACGGAGGCCGGGATGTACCTAGTGTCTGTAGTGAGGGCAGGAGCAGGATTCACACAGCCATGTAACGGTCCCACATGACAGGGTGTTTGGTGAATACAGAACCCCACAAGTATATGTAGTTCCCAGCCCCGTCCTGAAGTAGAGTCTGTTCTAGTCGCGAAGAAAAGACAAACATGTTTGAACTAATTAGAGCTTGTCTGACAGGACAGTTTGTAAGCAAGTGCTAAAATTTCTAGTCTGCTCCTTGAAATGGGTCGTGTGGGTTTGAACGCAGAAGTACGTTGCTTTGGACTCTCATCCTTCACATTTACTTCAACGTATCTGTGTTTTGCTTTGGAAATCCTGGTTTTTTTCTTGACTAATACCAGGTGAGATTAGCACCCCTCCACCCCACCCTACCCCCAATTTTTCTCTCATTACTGGTGTCACGAGGATGGAATGTTTCGATCGGTTAAGGAGTTTTAGTTTCAATTTCAATGTCAAGGTGACAGTGATCCCTTAATAGAAAATAAATGTCATGCAGATTTTTTTCAGTTAAAGATTATCTAGTCACAGTATTTGTTTCTGGAGAAATTATTTATAGCATTTTTAAATTAAACATAAGTCACAGAAAAGCCTTTATATTGTAATGTCAGCGCATTTTGAAAATCTTTATCCTAAGAATCACCAGTCTGTGCTTAGACAGAAATAGGAGAAACCTATGCTTTTCATAACGTATGCATTTTGTGTGGAGCGGTCAGGCCGTTTGATACAGTGCCTGAGAGCATGAGCTCGGGATTCTCTCAGCGCTGCCACCTCCACCTCAACTCACCATGTTACCCAACGTAAGTTTTCTGGTCTTGATTTCCTCATCTGTAAAATGGGGATGATAATAATCTCGTGTATGGCTATTGTAAGGATTAATTGAGATCTTTCAGAGAGAGTCCTAAGTCAGTGCTTAGTCTATAATAAGTGCTTGGTTATTGTTGGATGTTATTAATGTTATTAATGTAGTTACTGTTTTTGTTATTAGGTGGGTGTGTATCCTTGATTTTTTTGGGGGGCTGTGACTCAATTGCACATTAGTATTTTAATATAATTGACTATAAATGGTGATAGTTAATAGTTTCTATATATACGTGTATTTTTTTTTTCCTGTACAGGTTGAATGTAATTTTTACAAAATTTGATGAAGTCCAAAAATCTGGAAACATGATACAGTCAGCAAACGGTGAGTAGAAAAAGCAGTCGTATTTTTGCCTTTTCAGTTTTAGGTCAGTAATACTTACGCTAGTTCTGAACAGCTGAATTTGATATCTTGAGGACAGTGTCTAGGTCTGAAGGCTTACCTCCATTTACCCACTTTCCTGGGCTGGAAACTGTGGGGTTGTCACCGACCTTCTTTCGGAGTGCACACTGGACTCAGGAGCTTGGAATCCCGGGCAATTCTGATTGTAGCCACCGCTCTGCTCTTAGTACAAGTCCTTGTAGTCTTTTACCTGTGCTCTCGTGGTGGCCTCCTGACCAGCATCCTACAGACTCTCCCCAACACTTACAGGCTGTTTTTCACACAGGAATCAGAGTAGTCCTTTCATTTTTATTATTTTTAATTAAAAAAATTTTTAAGTAGGTGCCACGCCCATTGTGGAACTTGAACTCATGACCCCGGGATTAAGTCCCATGCTCTGTCCACTGAGGCAGCCAGGCACCCCTCGAGTAATCCTTTTTGGATGTAACTGATGTGATATTAATCCCCGGTTCAGAATCCTCCCGAGGTTTTCATCACGTAGAGTCTGCAGTTCAGCGGCTCACCCTGGCCCACCAGCCCCTGCACATGATCTGATGCTGACCACCATTCTGATGTCATCTGGTGTTCTTCCCCAGAGTTCTCTTGGCCCCCGTCCTGTTGACCTCCTTGCTAATTTTGAACATTCCAAGCTTCTGCTTCAGAGGCTCTGTGCTTATGATTCTTTCTTGAAACATTTGTCCCCTGGGTGTCTTTATGGCCCTCTTCCTCATTCCATCCAGACCTCGGCTGCAGACACACCTTATTACCAAGGCCAGCCAGTATAGCACATCCGATGTTCTAAGGGAACTCTGTGCCTTCATTCTCCTTAACGTTCTTTCTTACTGCATATCACTGCAAAATAGTTTGTTTATTTATGGGGGCAAGGACGTTCGTTGTATGATTCCCTTCTTTATCCTGAGTGCCTCAAAAGGTCCCTGGCATGTGGTATAGGTATGCAGTAAATATTGTCAAATAAATAAACAAAATAATGATTGAGACTTGAATTGTGGCTTAATGTTTCTGGTACGTATATTCCTTTTACTATACTTTGTGATGATGGTGGAGGACAAGTGGGTATTTCTTGTGATTCCAGAAGGTGAAGAAAAGACCAGTGAATTTGGTGCATAAGTGTGTATGAATGTATGAGTGAAGTCCTCACAAAGCAGTTGCCACCGGAACTTTTTCTAACTTTTGGATACCTCGTTGCATCATGGCAATTTCTGAATTGCTAGGGGTCTTAGATCACAGCATAGCTGCTGAATTTTGAAAATTTTGAAGTCAGAAAAAACGGTCGTCACTTTGGGGACTCTCACTGCTACTATATAGGGGCCAAGCAGGGGACAGGATGTAGATCTTTTAAGTCCTTTTCTGCTGTGTACCTGTCATTATCAGTAAGGAATTTGTCTGCATAGTATGTTTCTTAGAGACTGCTTAAAGAGTTCTACACATGCTTTCACTAATCCCCCTTATTTCTCTTCCATATGTTTGTAAAAACAGAATATTAAAAGGGCAGAAAAAGTGTATTTACAATAATTCTGCTATCACCAGTAAATCAGTGCTCATTTTTTCATATTCACTTACAATTCATTTGTCTGTAACTGTATAATTTGTATGTAATTTTATCATGGCATAACTTCTGTACATTGCTCCCTATAAGTCATTTCTGTACCCAACATGGGATTCGATCTTACAACCCTGAGGTCGAGTCACACACTCTAGTGCCTGAGCCGGCCGGGCGCCCCCTACTTGTATATATACTTTTATATGTGTTTTACAGTGGACTCGTGGTAGAGCTAGGAGCAGAACCCTGGCCATGGAGTTATACTCCTGTGATGTGGGCCGTTGATGGTGTACGTGGGCAGGGAGCCAGTTGCCAGACATGAGCTTTTAATTCTGTGTGTGTGTATTTGTGTAGTTTGTGTGGTTTCCCAGTTTAAACCTTGGTTCTTGTTGGTACCAAGATAGAAAGTACCAGGTAAAGAGGTAGTGGTGGTGGCTGAAAAGTGAGTTTGTGCCTTATAGCCTGTGTTATAAATCATAACTATAAAACAGAATCTCATTATAATCCTGGCACTGGGGAGAAGAACCACACCCATGCTGGAGGCCTTGCCCAGGAGAGCATTTGTATACTCTGTGAGTTTTAATGAACACAACACACATGATTTAATCAAGAGCACTAAAATCCTGTGGCTTTGAATGTGTCACAGCAACATTTTATTCTAAACCTCCCTGTGTTGTAAATATTGCCCCTGCATATCCATATATGTATGTGTATGTGTAAAGGGGCAGGATTGAGAATGAAGACAGTTCTTCAGGCATTTGTGTTAAAAATAGCAGATGGTAAGGAAGTCTTAATTCAAGACTTACTGGAGGGCTTAAAATTTCAGGTTTTAGCTGTCTGTCTGTAGTATTACTTTTTAATTGTTGGAAACAAAACCCTAAAGGGGTATGTATTAAGATTTTAGAATTCTTAACCGAAGTAAGTTTGGTCTCTTCATGGTAACTTTGAGAGAGAGATGTTCAGTAGCTGTCAAAAGCAAACCACCTAATTTCCTTCTTTGCTCGAGTCACTGAACATTTAGATAGCATGGAGAAACTGCAGTCGGAACATAATAAAACCCTCCTGGAATTTTTGTTTTTTTGGTTGACTCCCAGTATAACAGTTTTTGAACTCTGCACATCAGACCATTGACTGCTCTACTTCTTCTCAACTCTCCACTCTCTGCTGTCTTCAGTTTGCTGCTTATATAGGTAGACTGTGACCTTTCTGCAGTTTCCTGTTAGTTCTTGGAGTTTTTGTAGATTCCTTGGCATTTTCTGCATAGATAAATCATCTGCAAATAGGAGTAGTTTTATCTCTTTCAGATTTATATGTTACTTATTTCTTTTTCTTACCTTATTGCACTGGCTAGAATTTCCTCCTCTACATAAAGTGTAGGTGGCGGGAGTAGACCTCCTTACTTGGTTCCCAGTCTTAGGTCTTTCACAACCAAGTGTGATGTTAATTGTAGTTTTTTTGTAGATGTTCTTCAGCAAGATGAGGTAGTTCTCATCTATTCCTATTTATCTAAATTTTTATTAGAAGTGAGCATTGGGTTATTTTTTGGAGGGGGAATTATCAGTGTATTTTAAATACTGAGATAAGTCTATACCAAAAATTTACTTTTTTTAAAGTGTATAATTTTTTTTTGTATATTCACAAAATTGTGCAATTATCTAATTCCAGAATATTTTTATCACCCCCAAGAATACCTGTGATCATTAGCACTCCCAATTTCCTTCTTCTCCCAGTCTCTGACAACCTACTTTCTATTTCAAGGGATTTGCCTATTCAGGACATTTTATATAAATGCAATCACACAACACATGGCTTTTTATGTATGGCTTCTTTCACTTAGCATAATATTTTCAGGATTCACCATGGAATAGCATGTATCAGTATTTCATTCCTTTTTATGGCTGAATAATATTTCATTGTTGTATAGATATACCACCTTATGTTTATCCACCCATCAGTTTACGGACATTTGGGTGGCTTCTACTTTTTGATTCTTGTGAGCAATGGTACCATGAATATTTGAAAGTTTTTATGTGGAGATGTTTTCATTTCTCCTACCTTGCAGTAGAATTGCTGGCTCCTATGGTAACTCTTGTGTTTAACCTTTGCCTAACTGGCACCTTATTTTCCAAGTGGCTGCACCATTGTACATTCTCACCGACAAATGTATGAAAGTTGTAATTCATATTTACGTCAATACTTGTTATTGTCTGGTTCTTTGATTATAGTCATCCTAGTGGGTGTGAAGTGTTGTCATTGTGGTTTTGATTTGCATTTCCCTAATGACTAATGATGCTGAGCATTTTTTCATGTGTTTGTTGGCCATTTGTAGATCCTCTTTGGAAAAATGTCTATTGAGTTCCTTTGTCCTTTTTTTTTTTTAAGTGTTGTTTGTGTTTTTATTTATTTATTTATTTTTAAATTGAAGTATGATTGACACACAGTGTTATGTTAGTTTCAGGTCCACAGCATAGTGATTCCACAACTCTGTATGTTGTAGAGTGTAGCCACCATCTGTCACCATACAGCACTTTTACAGTACCATTGACTATATTCCTTATGCTGCACCTTTCATCCCCATGACTTATTCATTCCATAACTGGGAGCCTGTACCTTCCATTCCCCTTCACCCATTTTGGCCATTTGCCCACTTCCTGTCCCTCTGGCAGCCATCAGTTTGTTCTCTATGACTCTGTTTCTCCTCTTTGTTTCTGTGTTTATTCATTCATTTGTTTTTTAAATTCCACATGTAAGTAAAATCATATGGTATTTGTCTTTCTGACTTGTTTCACTTAGCCCTTTAAGTCCATTTATGTTGTTACATATGACAAGATCTCATTTTTTTTTAAGGTTTTATTTGAAAGAGAGAAAGAGACGGAGCACGAGTGGGGGGAGGGGCAGAGGCAGAGGGAGAAACAGACCCTTTGGTGAGCAGGGAGCCTGACATGGGGCTCAATCCCAGGACCCTAGGATCATGACCTGAGCTGAAGGCAGACACTTAACTGACTGAGCCACCCAGGCGCCCAGCTCTCATTCTTTTTTATGGCGGAGTATACACCCCCCCCACACCTCCCCTATACACCCCCCCACACACACCCACACCCACCCACCATCTTCTTTATCCATTTAACACTTGGGTTGCTTTCATATCTTGGCTATTGTAAATAATGCTATAGTAAACATAGGGGTGCATATATCTTTTTGAATTAGTGTTTTTGTTTTGTCTTGGTAAATACCCAGGAATGGAATTACTAGGGTAATATGGTATTTCTAATTTTTTTTTAAAGATTTTATTTATTTATTTGACAGAGAGAGCGAGAGATCACAAGTAGGCAGAGAGGCAGGCAGAGAGAGAGGAGGAAGCAGGCTCCTCGCTGAGCAGAGAGCCCGATGCGGGTCTCGATTCCAGGACCCTGAGATCATGACCTGAGCCGAAGGCAAAGGCTCAACCCACTGAGCCACCCAGGGGCCCCAGTATTTCTAATTTTTTGAGGAGCTTCCAAATTATTTTCCACAGTGGCTGCATAAATTTACATTCCCATAAATTTACATTCCCATCAACAGTGCACAAGGGTTCCTTCTTCTCTACATACTTGCCAGCACTTGTTATTTCTTATCTTTTTGATTCTATCCATATGACAGGTGTAAGGTGATATCTAATTATGGTTTTGATTTGCATTTCCCTGATGATCAGTGATGTTGAGCATCTTCTCACGTGTCTCTTGGCATCTATATGTCTTTGGTAAATGTCTATTCAGGTTCCTGCCCATATTTTAATTGGATTATTTGTTTTTTTGGTGTTTAGTTGTATAAGTTATCTATATATGTGAGATATTAACTGTGTATTTGGATAAAGCATTTGCAGATATCTTCTCCCATTCAGTAGATTTCCTTTTTGTTTTGTTGATGGTTTCCTTTGCTCTACAAAAGTTTTCTATTTTGATGTAGTCCTGATAGTTTATTTTTGCTTTTGTTCCTCTTGTGATCTATGAAAATGTTGCCAGGGTTGATGTCCAGGAAATTACTACCTGTGTTTTCTTTTATGAGTTTTATAGTTTCGGGTCTCACATTTAGGTCCTTAATTCATTTTGAAAAAGTTTATTTTTGTGTATGGTGTAAAAAAGTGGTTCAGTTTAATTCTTTTGCATGTAGCTGTCCAGTTTTCCCAACACCATTTATTTTGTAGTTTGAAGGTTTTTTTTTTTAAAGATTTTATTTATTTGACAGAGAGGGCCAGAGAGCACAAGTGGGGAAGGGGGTGAATGGCAGAGGAAGGAGAAGCCAGGGGCTTACGAGGGGTTCTGTCTGAGGACCCTGAGATCATGACCTGAGCCAAAGGCAGGCGCTTAACTGACTGAGCCACCCAGGCACCCCCTGTAGTTTCAAGTTTTTATTTAAGTTATAATTAACATATGGTGTAACACTAGTTTCAGAACCAACATTGTTTATTGAAAAGAGTCTTTTCCCCATTATATAGTCTTGCTTCCTTTGTCATAGATTAATTAACTATATAAACATTGGTTTATGTCTAGGCTCTCTGTTTTGTTCCATTGATTTCTATGTCAGTTTTTGTGTTGGTACCATACTGTTTTGACTAGCATGTCTTTGTAGTATATCTTGAAGTCTGGAATTACAATACCTCCAGCTTTGTTCTGCTTTTTTTCCTGGTTGGTTTCGCAATTTAGAGTCTTTTGTTGCGCCGTATAAATTTTAGGGTTCTTATAATTTTGTGAAAAATGCTACTGGTATTTTCACAGGGGTTGCATATAGATTGCTTTGGGTAATATGGACATTTTAACAATATTAATTCTTCCAGTCGATGAATGAGTATGGTATATCTTTTCATTTGTTTATGTCATCTTCAGTTTCTATTATCAGTGTTTTAGTTTTCAGAGTACAGGTCCTCGCCTCCGTAAGCTATTATTCCTAGGTATTTTTTTCTTTTTGGTGCAATTGTAAATGGAATTGTTTTCTTAATTTCATTTTCTGCTACTTTGTTTTTGGTGTATAGAAGTGCAACAGATTTCTGTATACTGATTTTGTATCCTGCAAACTTTACTGGATTCGTTTATAAATTCTAATAGTTTTTTGGGGGGGAAGAGAGTCTTTAGAGTTTTCTATGTATAGTATCATGTCTGCAAACAGTGACAGTTTTATTTCTTCCTTACCAATTTGGATGCCTTTTATTTCTTTTCCTTGTCTGATTGCTGTTCTTTGCCCATTTTTAAATTCGTGTTTGTCTTTTTGTTGTTGAACTAGAAGAATTCTTTATATCTTCTAGACATCAGACTCTTACTGGATATATGATTTGCAAATATTTTTCTCTGTTCCATGGGTTGTCTTTTTTTTACTTGCTTGGTATTTAGAAGTTTTTAATTTTTATGAAACTTGTCATTTTTTTGTTGTTACTTATGAATGGTAACCTTCTTTTGAGTAAGAAAAGCTCTGGATTTGAGCTAAGTTGAAAGAAACTATTAATGTAATAGCAATACTTCTAGGGAAGTTTCATCGCAGGGTCTATTTCATGACATGTTCAAAATTAGGTTGTTCTAAGATGTGTAATTGACTATGTTTATGTAACTCATGGGCTTAATTTTTTTTTTAAGTGCAGAATTGTGACTAAAAAACAGTAATGGAAAAGCAGCTGAGTAGCAATTGGAAAGGAGTGTCCTATCTGTAATAGAACACTTCATCTTTGTAGGATTTTTTTGTTGTTGTTGCTAGGTTACCCAAAGGCCTTTCAGCTTTGAATGGCAAGAATATGGGAGTTAAAAATATGTTGTTTTATAGATGTTTCTTTTTCTTTTTTTCCATCTGCATATAATTAGCAAACCCCTTGAAGCAAAAATTACAGTTTTGCCTTCCATGGGTTTCAAAAAGCAAATTATTTTCTATGTAAGTCTTTCTCTTAATCATGCAGATGTGCTTATGCTCTCAGGAGAATTGGATTTTCAGCATGAAAGCGCCAGTAATTATAGACTAGTCAGTGTCCTTTATCTACGGCCACTTAATGATCTTTAATTAGATTTGATTGAAGTGAGGCCTGTGGACATTAATTTGGTTAAAAATGTGCATGCTTTCGAGTTTCTTGAGCAAAGCTAACGTGTTTATGAGGAAAGAATGAAGGGATCATGCTGGTTAAATCTGTGAAAATTCCATAAAAAACCTGTAGCTAAAGAAAAAGACAAAATATTGATTGCTGACAAAACTATAAACTAAATAACAGATAATCATAAAATTATCAACTCTAATACATGCATGTATCTAGAGCATCATTTTGCTGCCAACTGCATTCTGCCTTATGTTTTTCTACTAAAAAGAAATTGTATAATTTGAAAAATGTTAGCTGTCCTTTCTAAGTTGTTAGAAATCAGAAATACCTGTGCTAATTTACTGAAAGCGGCTAGACCAGTGTTGAATGGTTAAGGAAGATTTGAATTGTTGCCCAGTGTAGCTAGGACAAAGCATTCATTTAAAGGTGAATTGAGTGTCTTCTTTGTTAAGAAGCCAAGCCTTTATTATCTTGTGTAGCCTAAAAACAGGGATTGTGAGTAAGTGGATCAGGTGCTGGTAATGGGCTCCCATCCCCTCGCCTTCTTGTTTATTAGACTCTGTATATTATAAGGTCTGGGGTTCTGGTTCAGTATTTTAGGAAAGTGTTTCCATAGTCACAGATCTGGGGATAATATGTTAGAAGGCTAACAAGTATACTTTGCTGTCATAAGGACAAGACCACCTGAAGTAGCCTGGGAGAGACTGTTTCTGATACCAGTTTAAATAGGTTAAGCTGCAACTGACAGTTTCATCCTGTGTGTGGAAGTGAGCTTGCTTTTTTGACATTATTCTTACTTAAGGTTTATGTTAGGAATGTTCTTTCCTGTTTTTTCAAGGGGAAGAAAATCAGTCGGTTAAAAATGTTTTTAATACCAGTTTTAAAGAAGGCTCTCTTACATGAGTAAAGTCAGATGGAGAAGATTCACCTCCCACTCACTCCCCCTTTTAAAATAATCACTTATATATAGTCCAGGCTTTTATTTTGGAAGAGGGTGGCAGTTGCCATTGGTGCAGATCACACTGAAGAAGGCGTGTGGGTGGGGAGTTGGCTGATGCTTAAGTTGCTGTGAGTAGGTATAGCTTTCAGAGCAGTGTTTGTATTGTACCAAGATCCCCGACAATCATGACTACTGGGAAAGGTAGGCTATTCTAATGTATTTTGAAATACATTTATAATTATTGCTGGTTTGCTAGGAAGTAAGTAACACATTTAAGATATTTTATCATTGCTTTGATAACTAAAAATTATGAATGAAACTTAGAAAAAGAATTGCTATGAATATTTCCATGTGGGCAGGGAAAAAATTGTGAAATGTACAGATGTATTAACATTAA
Organism: Potos flavus; assembly: GCA_028534135.1. Taxonomy (NCBI): domain Eukaryota; kingdom Metazoa; phylum Chordata; class Mammalia; order Carnivora; family Procyonidae; genus Potos; species Potos flavus. The sequence continues at coordinate 79,814,037 of CM052883.1, forward strand.
CGTTGACCTTCGAGAACTAGGGAGAAAGGAAGTGGGCACAAGAAGCGAGATTAGCTGTGTTTTATCTCTTCATTTCTTGTGCTTTAAATTTTTTCCTGCAGCTCTTGTATTCACAGTATGTGGGTTATGAAAATAAATTATTTTGCGATTACAAGACATTTGTTACTGAGTATAAGCTGTCTCAAAAGGAATCTGCTGGCCAGAAATTTCTAAGATATTTCAGCAATGGATAGGAAATGCATATAACTCATAGCAGTGTAGGGATGCTGCTTCTGTCTGGAGAATCACTGTGTAAGATTTTTCCTTCCGTGTGAAGACTGGCATCTTAAAAAATGCAGAAATGGAACTGAAAAACTACAAAAGAAGAATTGTTTTGTCAAAGTCTTACGGATTAGCCTTCGATCTTTGTATGGAGGTTTTACCCAGGTTTTCCTGGCACCGAAATGATTTCCAGAGAACTCCTCAGTATGAACAGGTTCCTGTTTGAAGAAAGTGCAGTTGATGTGATACAGACAAATGTGTGTGGCTGCCTCCCCTTCCTGTGGGGTGGTCTTCTGGCAGGCTTTTAATTTGTTGTCTCTGAAGGATCTTTCCAAACCCTTCAACTGAAAAAGGTATTACACAGAGTAACATTGTGCACTATAACAAGTGTTCATCTGCCTCCCGGGAGGAAACTGGCACACATCCAGCTTATTTGTTCTGTATTTATTTTGTAGCCGATTGGCCTGGTGTATCTGTCTATCTTAAGCTAACCTCGGTTGAGTTTGCTGCAAATGGTCATATTGGAAGAAGCTGCATTTCTGCTTGTGATATTTTAAAATTGAGAATTTGAAGTATACAGTGCTGGCATTGCCTTTTATTTCATCTCTCATTACAGTACTCTGTATTCAGGTTAAGCCGTTGTGGGAAATCAATACCTGGGGAGGAGAGTTAAATAATTCATGTTCTGAAGTGACCTTTTTCAGATCCCTTCATTTGAGGATTTGAAAGTGTGTTTCTTTCAAAGTGGCATTTGTCTTACGCTGTTGTATTTTGGACTTTTTTTTTTTTTTAAACGGCAAAATAATTGTGGGAGTTGACTGTGTCATGTCAAAAGCCATGAAGAAAGCCTGTGGATCAGAATTTAAAATAGACCGTCCTTTTGCTGGATAATTTCCTTTCAACTTGCCTACCTCATTAGTCAGTGTTACCTGAAATGCAGCCTCCTAAGCATTGGGAACTTTTATCCTAAGGAACTGCAAATACAGTAGGAAACAAGGATTACAATCTGCTTCTTGGAGCAGTGGCTTGTTTGAATCTTCCTCCGTCAGTCCACAATGAATAAAGGGCCCATGAGCAACCTGCAAAATAGGATACCAGCCATTTTACCACAATGGCGTATCGAGTATTTTAGTATTTTCAGAGCACTTTCCTGAAGGTTTTTGGTTATCTTTATGACTTTTCACAGCAGTTCCTTAAGGAGTAATAGGCATAGTAGCTTTCCAACATGGACACAGGAGGTTTCAAATTTGCTATAATTGGCTTGGTGGCCAGACAGAGCACAAAGCCCAGATTTTGCTGCCTTAGACCAGTTCTCCTCCTGGCAAGCTCAGTGCTGCTTCCCTGCCATTAGGATAAGCCTTTGGCTCTGGTTTTTTCTTTGATTCTCAAATTGGGCTATTTTTAGTAGTTGTCTTTGGGAATGATTTAAAAATGAAAACATTCAAGGAGACATTAAAACAAGCCCTCCCAAGTTTTAGATGCCCTAGAAATGGGATATTCCTAGTCAGCTGTTTGCCCAGCGAGGAGCTGAGGGAGATAATTCTGGGAGATGGAAGTATACTATGAACACGATGAGTTTGTTTTTCAAAGCACTTTGGTATTGCTCAGGTGTGTATGTGGTGGGGTGGGGAACTGCAGGAAAAGATGGACAAGTGCCTCGTAAGGTGAGTTGAGAAACCCAAGGTTTTGATTGTAGGCCTCTGACTGCTCAGAGTTAAATTTTTAAAATTGGGTTGCAGGGAGAAAGACTAATACAGGGTGGCCAATTTTAACCTTACCAAATGTAACAACGAGATTTAAACCAACCCTTTTTATCTCTTGGCATTTCATAAAACCAGGCCATTAACACAAGTAAAGAAAAATAAGATATTTTTCTTTATATAAAGTTTTTCTTTATAATAAAATAAGATAAAGAAAAATAAGTAATTTAGGATAAAGGATAGTCCTGTAAGTGAAAAAAATGTGTATCTATGGGAAATTGACAAGTTTTCCCTCTTAGTTCTTTGATGCAGACTAGTGTGAATCATCAAAAAGTGTCCCCAGTCCTTTAAGTGGTTTTGAGGACTACTGGTCTAGGTGACTGGATTGTAAATACACAAATGACTTTGAAAAAAAAAACAAAAAAACAAAAACAAAAACAAAAAAACAAATGACTTTGAGGCAGGCATGAGTCAGCATGTGGATATTGGAACCCCTCACACCGAGGGTAGGTGCTGCGTCTGAAGGAGCACCGCCACCCGGGGCAGGCTCCCTCTTGGTCAGCCTTGATTTCCTCCTGTGTGAGTGCGGATGACAATTCCTGCACCACTGGGAGGAGAAAGTGAGACAGTGTGTGTAGATAATTCGGCGCAGGACCTTGCCCATAGATACTGTCCTGTGTGATATAGGGACACATCCACTGTGGCAGCATCTGAGGATATGAGGGGAGGTGGAAGTTGGACTTCAGTTTAAAATGATATGATTGATCTTTTTGCACAGATATGGAAACTCTCTGAAGAAGAACAAGATGCGGGGGGGCGCCTGGGTGGCTCAGTCGTTAAGCATCTGCCTTTGGCTCAGGTCATGATCCCAGGGTCCTGGGTTCGAGCCCCACATCGGGCTCCCTGCTTGGCAGGAAGCCTGCTTCTCCCTCTTCCACTCCCCCTGCTTGTGTTCCCTCTCTCTCTGTCAAATAAATAAAATCTTAAAAAAAAAAAAAAACAAGATGTGGAATCAGATATAGAATAATATCCCTTAAATAGAAACTGCTACCCATGGGGCGCCTGGGTGGCTCAATCGGTTAAGCGTCTGCCTTTGGCCCAGGTCCTGGTTCCAGGGTCCTGGGATCGAACCCCGCATCGAACTCTCTCCTCAGTGGGGAGCCTGATTCTCCCTCTCCCTCTGCCTACCACTCTGCCTGCCTGTGCGCTCTCTCTCTGTCAAATAAAGAAATATCATCTTAAAAAAAGAAAAGAAAAGAAACTGCTACCCAGTGCCCAGATCTTGGTTTCCACTACCACTGGGGCTTCTCTGGGAAATGGCTGATTCTAGGGCCGGAGCAGAGACTATGCAGGATGATGAGCCTGTTGCATGTTGGAGTGCCAGAAAGTAAGAAAGTGCTCCAGAGGCAAAGGAAAACAATGATGGGGTTATGACAGAATGACCCAGGAGTCAACGGAGAGACTTCCAATGGCCACAGCTGGAGCATCAAGCAATGAAATAAGGTAGTATTGGATTATAACCCACAGTATAAAATAAATATTGATGAGTCCATTCTGATAAAAATGAATGGTTGAATAAATATGTGAATGGAGGAGAAGAGAGAAATCTCTGCAGAATTGCTCCAGATCATTCATGTAGCTACTCTACCCCAGAGGCAGAGAGCCTAACTTCTGACTCTGTGTATAATGTGCACAGTGACTTCCTTGGACAAAGGGGAGAAGAGGAACTTTACAGTGGGGAAACTTGGCTAGCACCACCTCAGCTGGGTGATCAGGGTCAACATCAGCAGAATTGTTGAGAGAATGTACTTTGATACAGTGTGATAGGAATGGCATTTTACCTCTGTGGTCTTCGTCCCTAAAACCCATAAGCTAAGCTGTCTAAATATGAGTGAAGCCTCAGTTAAACCCAATTTGAAGAATATGCTATAAACTGCAGAATCAGTACTGCTCAAAACGGTCAAGGTCAGGGGTGCCTGGGTGGCTCAGTCAGTTAATTATCTGCTTTTGGCTCAGATCATTATTTCAGGGTCCTGGGATGGAGCCCCACTTCAGGTTCCTTGCTTAGGGGGAGTCTGCTTCTCCCTCCTTCTCTGCCCCTGCCCCCTGCTTGTGCTTGCACACTCTTGGGTGCATGCTCTCTCTCTCTACCTCTCTCTCTCTCTCTCTAGCGTGCTCTCTCTCAAATAAATAAAACAAAATCTAAAAAGCAAATACCTGTCAAGGTCATTTAAAAAAGGAAGGTCAAGAAAACTGCGATAACCTAGAGGCACCTAGGGACACATGATGACTAAAGGTAGGTGGGATCCTGGTACAGATAGAGGACAGTAGGAAAACAGTAAGGAACTTGGAATAAACTATGGGTTTGGGTTAATAATAACGTATCAATATCGATTCACTAGTTATAATAAATACACTAGCTTTAGGTGTTAATAGTAGGGAGATTGAAGGTGGGGTCTTGAGACCTCTCTTTTCCGCAACTTTGATATAGTTCCCATTATAAACAAAAAACCAGAAACGAGTAAGGGCATTGGAAGAGAAAGCTTTTTGTTCTTATTTTGCTTTCTTGTGATATTTGAGTTATTTAACCATGCTTATGCATATGTTAATTTTGTTCTCTGAAAAAGGTTACATAATGTATCTGGGCAGTAGAATTAATTGCTTTTATTATGTTTTTAATGTTCTGTGTCTTTAAAACACCTAACGTCATTTATTAAAAGATAAAATTGGAGGCAAAGAGAACCAGTTATAGAGGACTATTTCGGTAACAGCAGTCTGCTTAAGAGGTGAAGAAGACCTGAATTGGGACAGCCTCAGTGGGACCAGAGAGGGGATTCAAAGAGAGACCGTTGGAGGCAGCCCTGGCCGCCCTTGGTGATTATTTGGGCGGTGGACAGGGAGGACACCGCGGGAGATGGTGAGGGTGTAGGAAAAGCTGAGAATTCTGTGTTTTGGCTTGATTCACTGGGTGGGTGGTGGTAGGACTAGCAGAAGGAGGAGACTTGGGGGGTGGCAGGTTTTGAGGGTAGGGAGATGATTATAGTTTTGGACATTTCAACTTAGAATTTTGATTTGTACGTGGGTTTGATTCAAGTGGATTTGTATCTTGGAGTAGACACGGGTTTGACATTGAGAGTAAGATTAGAATGTAAGTGTTTTATTCTCAACTATCTTATTTCTCTGCCTTCTTATGCAGAAGTATGATTATTTGCCTCTCTCTGTTGGGCTTTTGAGAATGAAGTCATTAGAGCAGAGGATGGTCGATTTGAAGGGTTATTGCACAAGTGGCAGGTAGCTCTTGGGGCAGTCACATTGTTGTGGGAAACTTTTCCAAATTTGGCTGTGAATTTTTCCAGCTGACTCACTTTCGTGCCTTCACGTGGTCATAAAGAATTGGGTCATGATTGGCACAGCAGTCATTAAAATGACATTTCTGTTAAGAGTGCAAGGTGTAGATCTGATACCTGACATTGATTACATATATTGCCCTTTTAGGGCAAGTTCACGAGTGAAGAAAGTACTGTGGTTGAAAGGAGAAAAGAATGTTTAATCAGTGAAAGGATACACTGGGATTTTTGTTACTGCGACACTCAGAAATTAAGGTGTTGAAATACTAGTTGTTGATTCATAGAAGTTCGCCTTCAGCTTTCATCACCAACATACAGTTTGCAGCCCTTAGAGTTGCTTAGAACTTTCCTAAGCGATAGTAAAAATTTAAGTCTGAGGATATTCACTTAAACATCTGCACTGTACCTTTTGAGTTTTTGTGAGAAATAAGTAAGAATTGATTTATTTTAAAGATCTTCTTTATTTGTGAGTGAGTGCAGCGAGGAGGGGCAGAGGGAGAGGGAGAGAGTCTCAAGCGGGGACTGCGTGCAGAGTGTGGAGCCTGACTCGGGGCTCGATCCCATGACCCTGAAATCATGACCTGAGCTGAAACCGGGAGTCAGATACTCACCTGACTGCGCCATCCAGGTGCCCCAGAAATAAGTGACAATTTAAATGCCCTACTTTTCTCTAACTTACTACCGCACAGAAGTTTGAGGCTATTATTACAGTTACATTAACGATAACCAGTTCCTGGTAGACGCGATGGCGTACCGGCGCGCGTAGGGCGCCAGTCCTTGCAGCCGCCAGCCTTCTTGGTTCATGGTCTTCAGATATGTTGTTCCCGTGGGAATACGCTTGACTCATCATACCCCACTTACCCTCTCGGTTTGCCAGCATCATTTTTCAGGATGCACAGGCTTCCCCCGGGAATGCCTTCTCTGGACCTCTGTAGCCTCTAGGAGTTTGCTTTCCAAAGGTTCTCCATGCTGCCTCGCTGGCAGCTCTGAGAGGAGGGATGAGACTCTGTCTTGTTCTCTGAGTTGTCAGCACCCGGCTCAGGGGCTGGCACAGAATGAGCGTTTTAAAAACATCTTCTGAACACACAAATAAAAGTAACATGAATAATCTTCATTGTTCAGATGAGAAACAGGCTCAGGGAAGTTCAGTAACTTGTCTAAACTAAGAAACGTTCCCAGGATTTTTGAAGCCTGGAGAGTTTTTTGAAGTCTGTGTACGTTTCGCCACTCTCCATGCTGCCTCCCAAGGTTAGAGTCCCATGTGGAAGATTGACTCCAATTATTGTTTCATTTCTTTCGGTAAACTGTACACTATTTAATTGGTTTACCCCCAGTGTGAGAACCGCCAGACCCTTTATTCAGCATGACTAAGTATACCTCTGAGATCAGGAGGCTTTCACTGGCCCGTGCCCCATGATGTGCGTGCACACAGAGGCTGCTCCCAGGCCCCCTCCCCACCCATAACCCGACCATGCTGCATGTGACTGCTAATGTATGATGTCCTATATGGCCCGATGCCCAGTCATTGAGAACATATCTACCCAGCGACCTTCGGAATGAGCAGGGTTGATCGAACCAGGCAGACGCAAAGTTCTTGTAACTTTGTTAGAATGGGCTTCATGGAGTCTTCTTATAACCAGGTTCAGGGTTGAATAGGTGTATACATTTGATTTTTTTTAAAAATGAAACTGGGAAAAAACCACAATTGAAAGCCCCTCTTTTTTATCTTAAAATTCATTTTTAGCATCTTCAGTTTACTTGGGTTTATTTGTACAGAAATGGAAACTGCTTTATACTGTAGTCACTTACCTGCAGGTCAGGCCACAATAAGCCTATGCCTGTGCCCTTGAGGCTGGGCCCACACCTCCGAAATTTGTGGCACGTTTTCAAAGAGGAAGAGTAACCTCCTGGTAGGGCCCCTTTTCCTGGTGAAAGAGTGACCTCTACCCTGGTGCTTAATCAAAGGCATTCTTTTGCTTCATTGTTCACAGTAAATTGGACCCTTCCTCTTACCTTTTCTGCCCTCCTACTCTTGAATTCCCAGTCCATGACAGAGATGCCTGAGTAATGTTCCTCACCTTTATAGATGAGTGATATGCCTTTGGTGAAAGCCCTACAGAATTTTTTTAGCCTTCCCTGAACCACTCTGTCCACACTGTCTCTCAGCACCCCCTGTGAAATTTTTCCTGCTTCTGTTCCAGGACGCTGTTCTTTTCCCGCATCCCCCTCTTCACAGATTTGTGTTAAAAAATCTTCACTCTCTGTCCTGGAAGTTCCCTGTGGGCAGTTAGTATGCGTGTGTTGTTCTTACTGTATTCCCCAGCCCTAGCAAAATGCCTCAAAGCCAGTAGATCCTCATGTGTTTATTGAATGAATAGACAAAGGAAGGAGGTAGTTACCCAAGACAGGCGGCAACCAGCCTGCTGTTCTTTCCGTAAATAACCTTGGCTGTTTTCCTGCAAGCAAATTAAGGTTTTGCTCCTGAACTTAGAGCTTAAGAAAGAGAATCTCTTTTCTCCTTTCTATTCCATTTTCATTCCTTTCTTTTCTGCCTCTTGTCTTCCCTGCTCCCCACCATTTCCTCATGTAACTTTCCCTTTTCCCCTCTGTCTGCCTTTAAGGAGCCCATTACCTACTGGAAGAGAATCCCAGCCTCTTGGGTCAGAGCATGGTTTTGAGCGGGACTGAGAGTCTCTGATGGTGTCCAGGACCTTAGCCCTGTCTGGTGTGCTCAGAAGTGCCCTGCAAAGTCATGTTTGTGCCCAACAAGACTGATTTTGACAGCAGACAGAGGGGAGGATAGGATGGCAGTGCTCATAAATTGGGTGGGAAATACTGGTCCTCTTCGGCATATATTGGGCAATATGATTATTATAAGGGGAGTGCTGTGGGAAGCCATTACAAAGGTAATGGTGAGTGGGTCTCAGTGGTTGGCGGAGATAATGGGTATATGGAGTGCGGCACAACTACCTGACCTTATGCTTAGGGCTGGAACATGAGCAGTTGATAAGTGTGAAAGGACAGCTATCAAACAAATAATGTCAGTAATATGCCTGTAATTTACAAAAAACTCTAAGGATATCCTGTACCTTATGTCATATAAAACTATTTACCTGCATTTTTTTCCCCTTAAAAAGACACTTGCTCACCACCTCCGTGATACTGATACCTTCCCTAAGCTTTCCTTTGCTTGCTTCCTGTTTGTAGTCTACAGCTATGTGGCCTCTACACATGACCCTGCATCAGAATGTCTTAGAAGCTCTCAGCTGGCAGATACTCAATCTGGATCATTCTCTAGACAAATAACAGCAACAAACCTGAGAGTCATTTGCAATTAATGGTACCCGAATGTAATTAAAAGAATTTTAGAAAGCTAACTACTTTGAAATTTTGAAACAAGTTATTCTTGATTTATATTACTTTTTGCTTTGTAATTATATGAATAATTACAGCTATGTGAACTCCAGGTAGCTGTTGGAGCAGGAGTAGCCTTAGTAAAAGACACTACTGCCTTCGCAGTAGATTTGTTGGAAGTTTGCGTGTGTTAAAGTTATCCAAAAGCCCTGTTTTTTATGAACAGAAAACCAACTGTAATGTGAGTTTTAACTTTTCAAATTGTAAGACTGAAATTATTCAGATTTCAATCAACATTGGACTAAAGAAACAAACACTTATAGTTGGAGAAAATACAACAGACCCAAACTCTTGATGCATTTACTCAGAGATATTTACTAGGAAAGAACTCTTTTTCTTAAAACAAGACTATAATGATTTCTTCACTGCGGTGAATTTTTCCTTAGGCTCTCTTTTTGAGCTCTCCTGAGCTTGACTGATCTGTTCCATAGGATTCAGTGTAGCTTTTGATAATCTTGTTTCCGAGGTGAAAAGCCCGAGAAGTGGCTAAAGACTCAAAGAATATGAGTCAGTAGTGACTTGATTAAATTCACTTTCTCTCAGGCTCTGGGCAAGGGGTTAAAGCAGGATACAGAAAGGCCGGAGGCTTTCATCTCCGAACACCTTTGACATCTAGAGGAAAGTTATACATATGACCACTTAAGCCTCCTCTTCCCTCCTTCTCTTCCTCCAGCTGCTGAAGTTTGGCTTATGTGACTGATAGAGGGGGCAAGAAGATGGTCCCAGCTCTGTGAGCCTGGCAGGCAGAGGAAGCAGGAGAAGCTCTTTTGGGGAAGGCTCTGCTTTTGTCTTACCCTGGATCTTTCCAGAGTTTAAAGCACTAACGCACAGATGTCTGGGAATGATGGTCCTTCACAGCACATAAAACCAGGTTTTCAGTCCGCCTGAGAGTTCGTGGCTCACCTGAACATGTTAATTCAGAGTCAGGTCAAGTGTCACAGAGCTCAGTGGCTCGCTGTTCCAGCTGTAAGGGTAGTTTATTCCCATCTTCCCTCATTTCCCCTCTGGGGATGTCTTTGATGCTCAGGATATTAGCAGTCTCTCTGTGTTCCCTTCCTTTTGGTTTGGTTCCAGGGCGAGTTTACAGTCTTTGTGAGGTGTGTTGGGAGATACTCTTCCTCAAGATTGATCTGTACCTGATTATTGCCACGTTGCTGTAAGTTCTTTTCTCCAGGGAAGGTATAGTATTAACAGGGTTTTCATTTAAATTAGGCTTTCAGATTGGTCAAGAGATACTAACTTCAGTAACCCTACATGACTGGGGTACTTTGCCTTCAATCCTCTGCTCCTTGGTGCTCAAGATAGGGCCAGTCCTAGAGTAGTGGGGCTTCCGAACCCTGGTGTGTGCAGAAGGCAACTGGCTAGTTGGTTCATTATTCCCATCAGAAATTCCTTGCCTCTCCTACATCTGCCCAGGAGTCGTCTTTGGAATTTGTTCTCACTGTATATTCACTCAGCATGGTAATCCGAGGGAGGTGTTCCTGAATTATGTCAGGTTTGTGCACATTTAAAACCTCTCCCATCCTCAGTCATTGTTAAGTTCCTCGATACTGGACACAAGTAATAGAGTGAGTCACATTGGAGAGTTCATAGGCGGGCACAGTGGATCCTTTCTGAGTTTATTTGGCCCTGTTCGGTTTTCTCTTCTTCTGTATTCGTTCAAATATCCTGTGTATTCCTTTAGCAAAACATCACACTAACTCATAACAGCTGCTGGACTGTGAGCTCTAGAGCAAGAACCATGACTTTTCTGCCTGCATTTCAGCTCCCAACAGAGTACCTGGCACACAGTCGTGCTTGATAAATAAATGCCAAAGAGCTTAAGGAAAGAGAAGGCACATACTGTGTTCTCTGTGTTCAGAAGAGGCCTCCTCTCCAGTGGCCTCCGGTGAGAGGAGGCTGATGCTTCTGGGCATCCATCCAGTTTTATTCTAGAAGTGACAAAGGGATGACTTTGAGACCAAACCACCTCTCAGCTGTCCCTATGCCCTGGACTTGAACTTCTAAATTACAGAGAGGCAGTTTTTAAAAATTGATACTGCTTAGCAGAGGCATATCCCTAATTTACCTTTCTTTTCTCTTCCTTATAAATGCCTAATTTCTTTTCTGTGACCCTGAGGAAACTGTTGTTGAGACCATCCCTGAGGCATCTTGACAAGTGGGCATCTGGATCGCTTGCTTTTGGAGCCAGCTCTAGGGAAGGTGGTTTGACCAGGCCTTCCTTTCTCAGAAATGCCCAGTTTTTTCCTGCTGTATAACCTGAATTGTTGTATGCCTCTTAAGAGCATTTAGAAAAAAATCTTCTCCTGGGGAAGCCTGGGTGGCTCAGTTGGTTAAGCATCTGACTCTTGGTTTTGGCTCAGGTTGTGATCTCGTGGGTTGGGAGGTCAAGCTGACGTCAAGCTTCCTACTCGGTTAGGGACTTTGCTTGAGATTCTCTCTCCATCTGCTTCTGCCCCTTCCACCACTCACACACACTCTCTCAGTCTCTCTCTCAAGTAAATAAATCTCAAAAAAAAAAAAAAAAAAATCTACTCCTGGGGCACCCGGCTGGCTTAGTTGGAAGAGCATGCAACTCTTGATCTCAGGGATTGTGAGTTCGAGCCCCACATTGGGTGTAGAGATTATTTAAGTAAATACGTAACTAAAAAAACCCAAATCTATTCCCAGTTCTTCCTCTCCGTCCACATATTTCTGAAGGGCTGGCTTTTTGTACTCCCAGCATAACACAAACAGTGGCCGTGTACATACTTGGCATTTCTTGCGGGCCTGTGGCTTTTCTGTCTTTACATATATCGTGTAATCTGCAGGAGATCCTTTAATCTAGCACAGAGACACTCTGGGTTGCAAGTACAAGGGAAACAAACCCCACTATGAGTGGGAAAAGGGAAAGCACCTGGCTCCTGGGGCTGGGTGTTGGGGAGGCTTCACCATGGTCTCTGAGGCACAGGCTTGGTGTTGCCCTCCCTGCTCTCTCTCCACCTCGTGCTCTGCTTCCTTCCGGTTTGCTTCATGCTTCCTTCCGGTTTGCCTCCATGTGGTTGGCTCCAGCACTTCTGAGCTTGCATCTACACGACCCCAAGTTCAGAAGAGAGACTCCAGAATTAATTACTGCTGTGGCCGGGGCGGATTCCTGAAGCTTTGGCCATGCCTGGGTTGGCCGATTCCCGGAGGCAGGGCTGAGGTCACTCCGAGGGGGAGTGGGAGAGGGTGGTCACCCAAGACGTGCTCTTCGCTCTCCGTGCAAGACGGGGTTGAGGTTGAGCAGGCAACACTTGGGATGCTCGCTCTAGGTGGGCACTGTTACCCCTTCTCTTCCACAGATAGGAAAACAGAAGTGTATTTCCATTTTCTTTCTAAACCTTGAGGTTAGTCTTAATGAAAGCGCAGGCCTGTGACTGCTGGCCCCGCCTTTGGGCAGGCTCACTGCCAGCCCTGCCTTTCCTCTCCCACAAAGTCATCCTTGGGCCTCTCTGTTGTTCGTATACCTGCATCTCTCCTAAGCCGGCTAATTGTTACTTGCTCAGAAGCCAGAGAGCGGCGGCCAGAACCCTTTCTGTCTGAAAGAGGGAATGAGCCTTGATCTGCACCTGCAGAAGGCACCTGTCACTTCCTCCCCGATGTGCATGTTTTGCTCTCACCAGGGCCTCTAAGAAAAGGTTATCGGTGGAGTTTGCCCCACGACCTCCTTACTTTCTGTTTCCCTGTGCAGCTTCCGATGGTGGTGTCTTTGCCTGTCTTCTCCTCAGCTTTTCCCCTTTTAGCTCCCTTTGTAAAGGATGAGTTAAACTAAACGAATTTTTGCCTCTTTGTCCTGTCTCTTCTCACTTTATCTGCACTAAGGGTGTCATGGCTGAGATAGTCTTAAATGCCAGCCGAGCTTTCTGGCAGCAAGTTCTTGGCTGAAGGAGTGTAAAGTGATCCCTTGCCGTAATGCTTGATGGTGTTTCAGGTTCGCCTTTTCTGTGGTGGCGAGGGGATTACCGGCGCCGAAGGGGCAGGAGTAGCACTTGTAGCCCCTCTGTAGCTTCCATTATGCCATTTCCATTTTATACTGTGAAATATGCCAAAGTTTCCAGCCAGGCTAAAGCTTATTATATCCCTCGTGCTCTGACAAAAGCATTTCTTAATTTTATTAATGGTGGAGAAGAATGGGACTTTTGGTTCAGGATATGGATATTGAAGGGTGTTTTTCACAGAGCATTATTAAAGGACTGATCCTACTTAATATTGGTTCATATCAGCTGGACTTGGTGAGGGGATACACCTACACCACTCACCATATTTTGAAGGAGGAATGTAGAAACTCAGAAGGAAGGCAGTCTTTTGACCTGCTACCCAGTTCAGACAGTGTGGCATGCTCTTCTGTGTCTCCCTAGGCACCATCCAACTTTGCTTAAAATTAAAAGCTGGTGAGGACAAATGGGCAAGAACTTTAGTTTGGCTAATGAGAAAAGTACTTTTTATACATCTCCAGATCCATGAACATGTGATGTCTTTTCATTTATTAGATCTTTAATTTCTCTTAACAACTTTATATAGTTTTCAGTATACATGTCTTAATGCTGTTGTTGATTGAATTGTTTTCTTAATTTCATTTCTGGATCATTCGTTGGTGATGTATAGAAATACAATTGATTTTTCTGTATTGGTCTTATATCTTGTTACCTTGCTGAGCTTATTTATTAGTTCTAATAGTTTTTTAATGAATTCTTTAGAACTTTCTACATATAAGATTATGCCATCTGTAAATAGAGACAGTTTTAGTTCTCCAGTTGATTTTTTTTTTCCTTCTTTACTAATGGCCTCGGCTAGAACCTCTAGTGTAGTGTTGAATAAAAGTGGCAAGAGCAGGCATCTTGTCTTGTTCTGATCTTAGGGGTAAAGCATCTAGTCTGTCACCATTAGATATGATGTTAATAGTATGGTTTTTGTGAGTTCCCTTCTAATCTCCGTTGTGTTTTTAGCATGATTTTGTTTTGGTTATTGTCAAATACTTTGCTGCATCTGTTGAGCATGTTGTTTTGTCTTTTATCCCATTAATAGAATGTATTAAATTAATTTTTTTATAATTAAACCACCATTACATTCCTGGGATAAGTCCCACTTGGCTGTGATGATAATTCTTTGTATTGTTGCTGGAGTTGGTTTGCCTCGTATTTTGTTGAGGATTTTTATGTGTAAGAGATATTTATTAATAATTCTGTGTTTAAGAATTATCTTGAGTAGTTTTCTTAAATAAGCAAACATCTGTTATAAGAAATAAATAATGCACAGAAAGCACTTAACTTAGCACAGTGCTCAGCCCATAGTAAGTGGCCAGTTTATGCAGATTGCCTTTTTAAAATTATTATTATTATCATGACTCAGATCGGAGGATCTTAAGTCGGGCAGACATGGACTTGAATCTTGGCTTCTTCCACCTTCTAGTTAGCCTCATGACTTTGGGTATTATACCTGGATGTGTTAAGTTTCTTCCATATTTAAGAGTGGAGTTGTCAGGAGGATTTGATGAGAATATGCAGAGCACCAAACACAGGGTCTGGCACGCAGTTACAGGGTGGGATGGGGTGAAAGACACACTTCTGGCCGTGTAGCCCAGAGAGGGGCACGGTTGGCTCTTTCTGGATGGAGCTGGGCTAGAACTCAAAGGGGCAGCCAATAGTAGACTAGTGTTTTCAAGAGTAACATAGGAATATGTTGGGCACATCAGGCAAGACTGCAGAAAGCAAAGCCTTGGATCTGTGAACAATAAGAAAGAAGAAATTTGGGGATATTTACAACAGCTGCCAGCCTTTGGGCTTATTATCATGTCTCTGTGAAGCCTCTTTGGGGAATGCTAATTATATTCTGGTTACTAAGGTGCCACATTACTTACTCCCTTGGAGGAGAATTTCTGTAACAGGGGAGTGGGTGAATCTGCAAGCCTGTCGGGAATATCCGCTTCCACAAAGTGACCCTAATGGAGTGAAACAGAGAGTTAGTTGTCTTTGCTTTAGAAACTGAGACATTTCCTCCCCATTGCCACTAGTCAAAACCTGCCTTAGGAGAAAAGAGAGGAAACGCTTCATGGTTTAGATTCTCACCTTCCTGGCAGATGGACAATGGAACAGACATTTCTTAGTGTCTGTGACATTTTGTTTGTCCTCATGGATGAGTGTATACATTTTCTAAATGGACAGTATAATCCAAGTCTTGTAATTCCAGGTTCTAGACACCGAACTTGAAGGCTTGTCTTTTTTTTTTTTTTTTTTTTTTTTAAGATTTTATTTATTTGCTAGAGAGTGAGAGAGTGAGAGTACAAGCAGGGGGAGCAACAGGCAGAGGGAGAAGCAGGCTCCCTGCTGAGCAAGGAGCCCGATGATGCGATGCAGGGCTCAGTCCTAGGACTCTGGGATCATGACCTGAGCCAAAGGCAGATGCTTAACCAACTGAGCCACTGGGCATCCCGAAGGCTTGTCTCTAGACTGATCTGTTTCTCTACCACCCCTGGGCCCAAACTTGTAGTCATGGTGGTATATATAATGGTCTTTCTGATCTTTTTTTAAAAAAAAGATTTATTTATTTATTTGAGAGAGAGAATGTGTGTGCGAGTTGGGGGAGGGGCAAAGGGAGAGAATCCTCAAGCAGATCCTCTGCTGAGCAGCATGTCTGATGTGGGGCTCGATCTCAGGATCTCACAACCCATGAGATCCCTGCCTAAGACAAATCCAAGAGTCAGATATGTAACATACTAAGCGACCCAGGCACCCCTCTGATCATTTTTGACCCATAGAATGTGTCTGTGGCTTGTTGCTTTACAACTTTCCCTTTTGGGCTTGGTTAAAGTTCAGTTCCAAGGCAGTTGGGGCCCTGCAAGGGCTTGCTTGGGGACTTCGGGGTCTGAGTCAGGTGAGGCTGATGGACTGCTTCTGTCCTCTGGGCCGGCCATGGTCACTCTCTAGCCTCCACCCAGCACCTTGTCCACAGTTCAAGACTTGTGCAAACCATGTTCACAGGCCTGCTTAGAATTCTGCTGATTTGCTTTTGGGTCCACGGATGACCGTATTTGTTTTCTGGCCTTTGGTTTCGTCAAAGGGTCCCATCTCTTCTGTGTTTTAAAATGTCTTTGTACCCATAGCCCTTTTCAGTGTGCTCTTTTGCTGTTTTTCACTCCAGTGCGCCTACTAGCTGGGTTGCCAGGAGTGAGGTGATGAGAGTTGGATAAAGATCACAGTGTTGCTCTGTAGAAACTTCATGAGTCATTTAAAGATGTCCCAGTGCTGTAAAAGGGGGGAGGGGGCCCAGGTGATTTAAAAGATTAAAAGACTGGGACCTGAAGACCCAGGTTTCTACCCAAGACTGTCAAATGACAGTAGGGACTCTCGGATGACGGTCTTTGTGGTGGTGGCCGCAGATAGAATCAGTTACTCCTTTGAGCTTAGGGAAAACTTAACCCTTCTGTATGACAGAAAAAAGGACAAGCCTTCAAGTTCAGTGTCTAGAACCTGGAATTACAAGACTTGGATTACATTGTCCATTTTCTGTGTAACAGATGTCCTACAGCGTGAAAAATTTTACACTGATGTTAATGGCACAAGTAAGCATAGCTAAAAATGCTCATTTTCACACATTTTTTGTCTTAAAGCTCTAGAAAAAGAGGCTATATCCTAACATTTGTCTGCTTAGCTGAAAACCCTAAAGAAAGTAGGATTTCAGTGACAAGTAGAGTTCAATATAGGTTGCTTAGTTGAGAAATCTGTTCCAACAGAAATCTGTTGGGGGCTCCTCCTTCGGGGCCGCATCCAGAGTGGATCCCGTCTAACCACAGACAAGTGCAAACACAGCTTCTCTGCCCAGTGGAGGAATAACACATCCTATGTAAGGGAATTTCCTTGTTGATTGAAATTGGGTACTTTTCAGAGGTCCTAAACTCCTTTTTAATTTGATTTTAATTTTATCTGGGTCTTCAGAAAGCTGGTGAACATAGAACAAACTTACTTTGTGTTAGCTTTCGAGTAATAGGCTCATTGGCTTTTATCCCTCCAAATACCTTTTCAGGTGAAGTGTCTAAGTGTAAAGCAGTGTGAAAAAAATAAAAGCGGTGTGTCCAACTGCTAATCTGGAAAACAAATAACATTCTTTTCCCTTTCCACCTGGATTTCTAATTCCAGTAGGACATATGAATTACTTTTTTTTTTCTTTTAAAGATTTTATTTATTTGACAGAGAGAGACAGCGAGAGAGGGAACACAAGCAGGGGGAATGGGAGAGGGAGAAGCAGGCTTCCTGCTGAGCAGGGAGCCCGATGCAGGCTGGATCCCAGGACCCTGGGATCATGACCTGAGCCGAAGGCAGATGCTTAATGACTGAGCCACCCAGGCACCCCATGAATTTCTTTCTCTCTGTCTCTCTTTTTAAAAAGATCTATTTATTTGTTTTAGAGAGTGAGCGAGTGCTCGGATGAGCCAGGGCGGCGGCAGGGGGGCAGGGCAGAAGGAGAGGGAGAGAGAGGAATTCCAAGCAGACTCTGCATTGAGTTAAGAGCCTGACGTGGGGCTCAGTCCCACCACCCTGAGATCATGACATGAGCCGAAACCAAGAGTCAGACGCTCAAGCAACTGAGCCACCCAGGTGCCCCGAGTTACTTTCTTTGTTAGTATAGAGGTCACATGAAAATAATTGAATTTTTTTTTTTTTTAGAAAAAGATTTTTACTTATTTATTTGAGAGAGAGAGAGAGAGAGCGTGAGAAAAAGCATGAGCAGGGGGTGGGGAGAGGTGGAGGGTTAGGAGAGGGAGAAGCAGGCTCCCCGCCCAGCAGGGAACCCGACGTTCTTTAACGTTATGCTTTGCTTTGGCAGAGCTTTAAGTTACTTGCAGGCCTGTCTAACCCATGGAGGCCTCTTTTGAACCTCTGATAGGTCAGGCTTAGTGTAGCCTTTTCTCCAGAAAATAGTGCAGCCCTTCTACCAAGGCCTGCCCTGTCAGGGTCAGGACCCTCTCAGGGTCTCATGCCTTCGGTGAGTCTCCCAAGAACATTCTGCTCTGGTGCTCAAACACTTTCCTACTTTATGCAAACATTGGGAATCGTTCAGTTTGTAGCTTCCCGGTCGTTTTTCACTGCCTTGTGTGTGGAATTTCACTCCTGCATGCATGGCCTACAACTCAGTGCATTTCTAGAGCTCTCTTTCTGTGTAGCTTCCTCTTTCCCAGCACTCTGCCTGTACCTTCCAGCCCCCTCTGCCTCCTTGAAGTCTGATAATCTTCATCTTCTCCACTTAGCAGGGCTTCCAGGTTCAGTTTGGGGTCCCCTTCCCAGGACTTGGTGGCCCGGAAATTGTGTCCAGGCAGGAAGTTGGGTGACTGTATAGCTCACCTTATTTCTCTCTCTCAGAGCTCATAGTTCTGTGCTGTCTGTTGTCCCATCTGAAATCGTTGTTTTACAGACTCTGGTTTCTGGCTGTTTGCTGGAAGTGGTTGAGTCTGCCTGGTCCTTGGTAGTCCGCCATTGCTCCGGTAGAAACCCTGGGAAATCTGGTGGCATTGGCCCATTGAAAATAATTCTCACTAAGTGAATGCAGTTCTCCGTGGTGTGCCTGCCCATGTTAGAAAAACTAAAACTTAACATGAATTTCTGAGTGAAGCATAATAGTGTTCTCACTTCCCCTGTTCGTTATGCCCCTTTCCCACAGACTGGAACCGTTACTGTTGCTGTTCTGACAAGAATAATGATTAGAGCTGTCCTGAGCGCAGACGGGCTGGGAGCAGTCCTTGTCACTGCTAATACTGGCAGTGCTCAGTGGGCAACCTTTCCTTTGGATTGTTCTTGTCCTTCACATTAGACGTAGTTTTACTCTTGGGAAGGGCCTCATTAGTGTACTTGCAGTTCAGGAATCACCTTTTGGATCCACATGGGAAGTCTATGCTAAGAGACACCAAACTTCTGAATCAACGGGGAATTGATGTGTGGCTTGAAAGAACCGTCTGTGAGAGAGGATTGCTTGATCTGGGAAATCTGGGCACTGTAGAGGCATGTTTGAAGGAAGCTAATTTGCACAAGGATATGCATGTAGAAGGAGGGGTCCTACCCCACCAGTGTCGAATGAAAGAAGCCATGTATTTTGAAGTGGATTGTTGACAGTTATGAGGAACAGTAGGCTCCTGAGTAGGACACGAGACTTGGCTGTTGGTAACTGAGCCAAGAAGCGACCAGATCAAGGAAATAGGCTACTGTTTATTTTTTCTGGTCAACAATTACTTACTTCAGATGTATTGGTAAAGATCTAGCGCCCTTATTCAGAAATCATGAATGTTGCCAGCTACAGATGTTTGTTTTCTTTTTTTTGTTTTTAATTACTCATAGGTTCTTAGTTTAGCCTCCTGAATGACTCACAGATGCTGTGTAAGCCCATGGTACTCTATGTCGTGTACCATGATAGCTTTAATTTTGTGTCATCCAAATGTTGTTTCTAAATACGTTGATTTTTAAAAGCCCAAAGATGTTTTTTTTTCTTTTTTAATTTTAAATGCAACCTGAGAAATATTCCTTTGGATCCACTGATGCTTAGATAATTTAGAAGTTAATGAGCTGAAGACAATGCTCAGCCCCACTTAAAGAGGAATGAAACATTGAGGAGGAAGTGTTTTCTTCACCTGTCAAATTGATCGATATTTAAAAATGATAGTACTATAAGTTGGCTAACTATTAAAAACTAAACAAAAATAAAAATGATAGTATTTAGTGCCGGCAAGGCTGTGACAACACAGGCACTTCTTTGAACTTCCAGGAAAAAAATACATCACCTTTCTGAAAATAAGTTTGGCCGTGCATACTAAAAACTTTTATACTCTTGGACCCAGTGGGTATTGCTACTAGGGTTTTGTTTTTTTTCTTCTTTCTTAAAATTGTTAAAAAGTTAAACAAAAACGCAAGTAGCAAGGTGTTTGTTGCAATGTTATTTCTAATGGTGACATATTAGAATGCCTAACAACAAGAGTGTTTCAGTTGTGCCATTTTTTCATTACAGAGTACCACACAACCATTAAGACAGTGTTTATGAAGCATATTTCATCACATGGAAAAATGCACGTATTTGAAATAAGCAGAATACCAAATGATAGGTAGCCTCATGTCAGCTGTTATTAAAAAATGCGTGCAAGAATGGTCAGAAATATGCCAAAATATTAAAGTAACTGTTTTTAGGTGGTGGTTTTTTTTTCCCCCCAAAGATTTCATTTATTTATTCGACAGAGAGGGACACAGTGAGAGAAGGAACACAAGCAAGGGGAGTGGCAGAGGGAGAAGCAGGCTTCCTGCTGAGCAGGGAGCCCCAGTGCGGGGCTTGATCCCAGGACGCTGGGACCACAACCCAAGCCAAAGGCAGAGGCCCAACGACTGAGCCACCCAGGCGCCTCATAGGTGGTGGTTTTGTAAGAGATTGTTTTCTTCTTTATGTTTTCTCCGTTTTCCAAAATTGGAGCAGGAGAGCATTCTAGATACGTGAAAGCAAACATGATATTTATATTTGTATTCTGGACCTAGCTAAGACCTTTCTAGACCCTGCACTGGCACCTCAGATCCCAAGAGTAGGCACACCATTCTTCTCTCTAAGGCTAGCTTGTTTTACATTTGGGTGAAAAAGTACCCTTTTCTTTTTTCTTTTAAAGTGATTTCTCTGCTTATTCTTCAGATAAAAATTTTGATGATGAAGATTCTGTGGATGGTAACAGACCTTCCTCTGCTAGTTCTACATCATCCAAAGCTCCGCCCAGCTCACGGAGAAACGTTGGAATGGGGACCACCCGCCGGCTTGGGTCATCCACTCTTGGATCCAAGTCTTCAGGTAAAACCAACCCCCTGAGGGTGCCGTGGGGTCAGCTCCGTCAGCATTTAAAACCAGACGCTCATGGTGCTTGCCTTCTGTGTCCTTCAGGAGTGAAGTAATTCTGTTGGTAATAAATTTCTGCTTGCTGTTCTTTAAATCAGTACTGTGCTGTCCATGCTAGGGTAGAAGTTTGATAGGGTAGAAGTTTGAGCTGCGGTGTTGCAGAGTTTGGTGTGGGGGAACCCATGGGAGAATATGGCCTGTGCAGAGGCGAGCTAGAGCTCGGAGACAGAGCGGGAGTGTGCCGTTACAGCTTTATTCAGATATGGGGCCCCAGCAGTGCCGGAAATTACCATGGGGCCTTTTTTTTTTTTTTTTTTGACAACTTCTACTTACCAACACTGAGACTGTCCAGAAGTCAGATGGTATGCCTTCTGTCCTTAAAATGTATTTTGTTCCTATAAGTATGTTGCTCCTTGTGAGACCAGTATGGACATTGACCTAAGTAAATGGTAGAGATGAGCTCCCCAATCTTTGAACATTGATTTACAAAGATGTCTTCCTCTGAATCCCTCTTCTGCCACCCCCTGACTTAGACAGTTTGAGTCCTTGTTATAAACAACTTGGATTTTGCTGTCACATTTTAAGTTGACATGCAAATTTCTTTTCACTTCAAATTGTATAGCCACTGTTTTGAGAACTGTTCTGATTGTTAACATTGGGCTTTTGAACTTGGCTGGATGAGCTAAGTTAAAACTGGGGTAAGGATTGACATTAGAATGGTGTCTCCTTCTGGTGGTCTTTCTGGCCTTCTGCACTGGCCCTAGACTGTTGGGGTCTTCCTTGGTCAGCTTGGTGTCCCTGCAGTGCCTCTGCCACTAGCTTCTCTGTCAGTGTTAGAAGAGCTGTGCTGATGGGTGACAGAGATGTTCATACCACAGATGGCAGAAGGAAAAGCTGTGCGTTTATTGGTATTTTGTCTTTTTAATTTTTTTGATGCCTTAAAAAAATATTTTTTAATCGAGTTTAAATCCAAAAAACATCAAGTTAATCATTTTAAAGGTAACAATCCAGTTGCATTTAGTATATTCACAGTGTTGTGCAACCACCACCTCTGTCTAGCTCCAGAAGAGTTTCTCCACTACCAAAAGGAAGCTCCGGACCCTTTAAACAGTTGCTCTCCGTCTCTTCCTTCCCCCCAGCCCCTGGCAATCAGCAGTCTGCATTTTGCCTTTTATGCATTTGCCCATTCTAGATATTGCAAAGAAATGGAGGCGTGTAATAGGTGATTTTTTGTGTCTGGCTTCTTTCACTTAGCCTAGTGTTTTGGCGGTTCATTTGTGTTGTAGCATGTATCAGTACTTCATTTCTCTTTATGACTGGAAAACCTTTCTAATCTTTTATTTAAAAAAAATCTATTCTTGGGAGGCGTCAGTTTCACAAACAAGGATTAGAAAATTTCTCTATCATCAGATCGCTTTTTTTCCCCCTTCCTGCTCCTCACCCATACCCCTTCCACAAGTCCAAACTCCAGATTATGTAAAGAGCTCAGCCCTGTTCTCATCCTTTTTTCCCATTTTGTTTAACAACATAGTCATGAATTTGCTTATTGACTCCTCCTTGTCTGATTCTGGGGCTCATGGACCATGGTTGGTCTCTGAGTCCCCTTAGCACGTGGGTACATCGTGTGGCACTTAGCCGGGGCAGTGCTCAGGACCGTTCTGCTTAGGGAATCCATTCTTTTCACCAAAATAGGCACTGAGCGCCACATCACAGTGTGACACTACTGTCATCTGTCCACAGTTAGCTTGTGAACTCAGTGCGAGGAATCTTCATCAAAAGTGAGGACACACATTTATTGCTCCCAGAATCGTCTTTAAAGTCCTGTGTTGTCCATGGGGACCCCAAACAGCAAATAACTTGTCTGCGAGGAAACTCCACAAAAGCACTCAAACTAATCAGTGTAAATCTTTAATGAGGGTTACAAGATGACCGTAGACTCCAGTTTTGAAACCTTTATTCTGGGGCAGGGGGTGGCGGTGAGGGTCTGATAAAATGTCACACGATTTTCATGTGTGAAGTAGAGTTCATATTAGCAAAAGAAAAACCTCTCTCCCAAAAGATAGCAATCAACTTTCAAGTATACAGAGCATCTTATAACACCTTTATGAGCAGAAGTTGCTACTGATGTGTATTTTGAAAAATTGAGTTATCATGCATTCAAGGAAATGAAAATGTTTTGAGACTAATACAGAGTTGAAGTGAAACTGCTAAATTCTTCAGAACTTATTTGAATATTTCACAAATTTGTTATGCTAGATGGCTAACCAATAACACAACCTAATTTATTCCCTGAAAAATTAAATTTTTTGTTATCTATCTGTTTATTAGGAACCTTTCAAAAGATTCAGACATGACTACAGTCTAGACCATCTATATCCTTTAAAGACTAAATGTCCTCCTTAATAAGTAGTCTAAGTGACTTTATGCTAAGGTACATAGTATTGTAGAGTTACTACATTTCATCTTGATATTAAAAGTTAGTAATGTTTGTTCCACAGCACTCTAAATTTTTATTAAGTCTTTGGAAAGATAGTTACAAATCTTCCAGAAGGTAATGGTGATTGTGTATATTCAGACCGGCCCTCTGCACATTGTACATATTTTTAAAAATGAGTTTTTTTTATAGCTGCAAAAGAAGGAGCTGGTGCTGTTGATGAAGAGGACTTTATTAAAGCATTTGATGATGTACCTGTTGTGCAGGTGAGTGAGGGTATTTGAGTTTGATTAAAAACAGGTAAGACTGACTTCGAATTTCAGTTTTCAAATAGGTGATATGTGAAGTCCCTTCCTAGGTGAAGTAATTTTAACTCTCAGGACTACAGGAGATCTGCCATTGCAGAGTAGAAAAATTGGTGCCTTTTATAAAAGACAAGACCCAAAGTGATCTTTCTGTGAGAACTGGAGAGAAGTTGCTTGCTTGCTCTAATAATAATTTTGTGAGTTAGATCACCTAAATAAGGGGAAAAAAAAAAAGCAATGATTGGGTGTGAGAACAGAGAAGCATGTTTATTCAGGGAGTTTATTTTTTAGGCCAAGTTGTAAGTTTCAAGGAACTGGGTGTCTAAAAAGCTGTAAAGAATGGATTAATAAAAGCTCGAGTTTACACCATCCTGATGCTTCACTGAAGTACCTAACAGACAAAGCAGAGATTGCTTGTAAGGTTGGGGTACGCGCATTTTAACTGCTTTGTGCCTCAGTGTCGGCTGTTGTTGACTGGGGGCTAATACCACTTTCCCCCAGCCTGCACTGAATGTGCTGCTCTGGATTCCTGTAGCACTATTGTCCATGTGACCACTTGTCATCTGCTGCTGGGTTGCCGTATGTGTGTAAATCAGGTAACTGGCATTGTAGGGGCAGATTCATCCTTAAGTCCTTGACCTTCCCAGCTTGCATCATTCTTGGCTGATTATTCCCCTGCCTGTCTTATTAGTAAGATGTGGGCATAAATGAGAAAGTAGATTTGAAGAGATTTATAAATAATACTAAGAGTAAGAAATGACCTGAGCATCACTGATCGTTCCCCAGCTAGCTTCTGTCGCTTCTGTACATGAAATCATCCGTTAAGTTTATAGTAAAGCTGTGTTTGGAGCATGGTTATCCATACTTGGCATCAAATCTGGTGGGTATGTATTCACAATGGGAGGGCAGCTCATTCTAAGACAAATCTGGCTAGATGTTACCTCATAGGTCCTTCTGAAAAATGAAATTTTTTTTAACTATACTTACTAAATGCTCTTGACTTCATATAATTGAAAACTAATCTTTGTTTATTCTGTAAATTTTCTTACAGTGGTTGTAAATTAATTTTGCTTACAGATTTATTCCAGCCGAGACCTCGAGGAATCCATAAACAAGATTAGGGAAATACTATCTGATGACAAGCATGATTGGGAGCAAAGAGTAAATGCTGTAAGCCGTTGACTTCATGTGATTACATTTTCATTGGATTTATTTAAATGTTCTAAATATTTAATTACACAATTGGGGTATAGCTCTGACGAATTTTAAGTACTAAGTATTTTAAATATAAATTACCATATTTACACTTAACCCTTGTAGTAGAGTAGCTCACTTCTATTTCTATTTCAAAAACATGCCAACCTATGCCTTTATGTACGTCCTGAACTTTTAACAAGGACCTAATGTGGAGCATGTGGAGACAGCCTCCACTCTTGTCTTAGTCAACATTTAATTGTGACTGTTGGCCAGTAAATTGACTTTTCTTAGTGGCATTTTCAGTGTGTGTCCTTCTCTTCCTTTCTTTCTTTGTATCACTTGCTGGAAAGTTCTGTCCCTTCTATTTAAAAAAGTGGATTAATGAAGAGCGGGGTGAACATTAAAATGAAGGTGTGTCTTGTCTGAGGAAAGCTAATTTCCAGTGGTCGGCTGGCAGGAAGTGAGGCGATAAAATTGCAGCCGTATTCCACTCAAACTCAGACTAGCCTTTTAGTAATGCTACAGTGGAGGCTACGATATAAATGACGATAGGATTGCTGCTTCCTTCGATTCCTTAAACGAATGGCAGTTAGAGTCAGTTGTTGGGGACAGAAAGCTTTGAGGGAGGAGTTAAAAATGAAGGCTTTTGTTGTTTTATCATTAGCGCAGAACTTACAAAGATGTGAAAATGTTTTCAATTAAAAAATACATTTTGCAGAATTGTAAGGCACTACATATAAAAATAATTTGTTCTTATTTGTGATATGTAGATTTATGCAGTGTGGTAGCTGATACTGAATTGGCTGATTCTTTTGGAGAACTTTTGATATCAATTAACTTTGATCACTCATATTGGATGGCTTCTATTGTTTTGTGTATACTGTTTTAAGAATTGCTTTGTGTATCTCTGAATTTTCTCTGTCCCATCAGCTAAAAAAGATAAGATCTTTACTTTTGGCTGGTGCTGCTGAGTATGATAACTTCTTTCAACATTTGCGTCTTTTGGATGGAGCCTTTAAACTATCTGCTAAGGACCTGCGGTCTCAGGTAGTGCGGGAGGCTTGTATCACCTTGGGGTAAGGATTACCATGCTTGATTCTCACACATCCTTAAATAGCCTTGTTGCAGTGCTTCTGAGATGGTCCATGGAGTATGTCCAGCGGGTCTCTCTAATGTGCCTTCTGACTAGTCTCTGGGACCTGTTCCATTTATGCTTCTGCTGGTACTTTTATACTATTATGGCGCTTCCTGCCCAATGACACAAAGTGTGACAGAGTGTCAGTTTTATTCCGTGACTTAGCTCTGAAGCCTCTGTTTTAAACTTGAAGCAGTTGTGACTAATAATACAGAAAAAAGAAATTTTACAAACTTCTGTTTCTCAGCTTTTTCCTTGACTCTGCTGGCAGGATACAGCAGGATTATCAGAATTTTTGTTTCATACACTCCAGTAAAATTTTACGCCAGCTAAACCTGTTATCAGTGTTTGAAGCTGGAGCTTCTGTGTTAGAAAGTGTGTCTGAATAGCAAAGCAGCAACAGGAAAGAGACCCTGCAGCTGTTGGGTGTCAGATATGGAAGCACGGATATTATGTGTCAAAGGGTTTGTTTTTTTTTTTTTTTTTTTTTTGTGTGTCAAAGGGTTTTAATGGGCAAAAGGAAAAAAGGGTGAGGGAGCTTTTTCATATTTATATTTTATTAGTATAGGATCCGTTTGTCTTTTGTGATTTTAAGACTAATTGGAAATGATTTATTTAAAAAATAAAAGGCACAAACTCTTGGGGCCAGTGACTCTTTGCCAAGTCCACTGTGTGCACATTGGAAATAGTTTGAAAGTATCTGACTTAGACCCTTGCTTTTTATCTCTTGATAACTGGAAATGAAAGCCCTGCAATGTTAAGAGGTTTATATTCTTCACTGTTTGCAAGAAGTACAACTACAGTGCAGTTTTCATTTCTCATTGTAGGCATCTGTCATCAGTTCTGGGAAATAAGTTTGACCATGGAGCTGAAGCCATTATGCCAACTATCTTTAATTTAATTCCAAATAGTGCCAAAATCATGGCCACTTCCGGTGTTGTAGCTGTTAGGTTAATCATTCGGGTAAGTATATTTTGGGGCCATGCATAGAGTAAGCAAGTAGTAAGCACTGGTGGTTGATAAGCAGTATTAGAGGCATTTTTCATTAGCATGATTATAAGTAGTTGGAATCATGTTGTAGATACAAATCAGCCTCTCCCCCTCCTTAATTGTATCCTATATGAGCATTTTACATTCTGTAATGTGAATTATGGATATGGCGTATGCCTATGATGTGTTGATCATTTACTCGTCATTGACTTTAAATATTTGAACATCTGTATCTGCTTCTTAGTTTATACCCAGTTCTTTATGTCTGCAGATATTACTCCTTAGTTCCCAGTCATTCCGTTTCAGGTATTTGTCCTTGTGGCTTTGTTATTCACCTAAAGTTTTCATTTAACTAATCGTGTTTAAGCTGATGAACAAAAGATTCTTTTCTGTGTTCTAAACACTCATTCATTGAAGTTTAAATAATTATCCCAGTAATTTATGTACAAGTTTTTAGTAATACTTAATAGTTCACAAAAGCTTAAAATGAATATGCTCCACATGACCTTCTCCCCACCTTAAGTCTCTTTTCCCTAGAGGCAGCCCTTGAAACTGGGACTTGATAATGCTAAAATCTTTCTGGAATATTTCTGGTTATTGTGGGTCACTCATATTATTTTTAGTCCCTACTATTTGCGTTGCCTACTTGAAATATTAAATCCAAAGCCATTGTTGGACATGCCCATTGACAGTGTATCAAAACACATTGGTCTGTAGATTCCTTTTGAACTCACTTAGATCTCTACTGCCAGATAATTTAGACTTCCCACCAATGGTTTGTTTTGCTGTTAAGTTTATTTATATATCATTGGGTGGTCTTTTGAGGCTCAGTAAATGTTGTCATGGCCTTTGGAAATATCCAGTGAAATTCTTTTTCCTTTTTAAGCTCAGTGAAATTCTAATCTAAATATATGTGCTTTAGGTAGTTTAATAAGTGTGATTGTCATAGTTTTGCTTTTGTATTTTCAAGTGTTCACCTATGTTTTTGTTCTTCTTTGCAGCACACACACATCCCTAGGCTAATACCTGTCATAACAAGCAACTGTACCTCTAAGTCTGTCGCAGTTAGAAGGTAAATTTTTAAACAGCTTCCTCATTTTTGAATGGTTTAAAAACCAAAATAAATTCCAAATTTGCCTCCATGGAAACAGTCATGTTTGAAATGTTAAAATTATTTAAGATTGTTGCAATAAATGCCTTTGGATTGAAGGCTCATGATCTAAATAGTCTGGAAAATAAATTTGGACAAACTATTATTCGTTTGTCCAATTCGTTTGTGTGTGTGTGAGAGAGAGGGAGAAGAGAGAGCAAGAGAGAGCACGCAAGAGAAAAGAAGGGGAGACAGAGAGTGTGTGTCTGTATGTATGTGAGTTAATGGAAGGAAGGTGTACATTTTTTCTGTCTCTCTACCTAAATCATTGGTGTACCCTTCTCTGAATGAAAGCAGTAACTGCATGCAAGAAAAAGAATATAAAAATTAATGACATCTATTTAATATTACCATTGGTAGGAGGAGGTATATGTTGTTTCCATCTTCCGACAATGATTTCTGGGCTTCTGAATCCTGACCAACACCATGTACCCAGGAGATACCACCTGGTTAGTGAGCTAGGTCTTTGTTCCCAGGTCCCTGCCTGGTGTGTGTCCAGGTGAGCGGCCCCAGATCACAGTCGAGGAATAAGACCTCTTCTCGCTGGAATCTGTAGTTCTTGACTCTTGAGAGTCCAATAAAGTCTGTGGCCCCTCTTCCTAAGAAAATGTAAATATGCAGAATAGTTTAGTGTAGATTTTAAGGGGACTGATGGACACCGTTGAAGCCTCTCAGTGGATCGTATCAGGAGCTTCATAGGGTAAATTAACGGCCGGCTTGGACAGCAGCCTCCTGCCCACATTCCTGGAGTTCGTTGTCTGATCCTAGCCCAGTGAAAGAGCCCTTCACTCTAGGCTTGGAGCCCAGCTTACATTCGCTGCCCACCACTTCCCTTCTTTCCTGGCATGTCACCTAGGTCCTGCCTCGTTTCCACGGGTAGGGATGCCTGCTACACTTGAGGCGGCCCCCATCCATCTTACTCAGCTCTGTGGAAGTCATGAAGGAGGAAAGGGGAATCCTCCACCTTTATAAAGCCAGGAAGGAAGAAATTGGCACCTTCCACTGAAAAAGCTTAATCTCTAATGGTGTGGGTCGCTCGCTTGTATGTCGCTGAGGAATGTGGTCTGCCCTTTACCTCCAGTTTCGCTGCTGCTTCTCAAGATGAGAGTGTGAAGTCAGCAGGGGAGAGGGACGGTAGTGAGCTTCAGAACCTGGGAGACTGCCACTGAAGCATGACCTCTTCCCACTGGCTAATCGTCTGACCTGCTAGGAACGAGAGTACCGTGGGGCAGAGCTGTTCCGTGGGCCCGGTCATTGGGTAGAGGGGTTTGACACTTGGTGCAGCCTTAATAAGTGACACCCGTTATTAGATTTTGTTGCTGCTGCTGCTGTTATTGTCACTCACGTTTGAGGTTTTCCAAGAGAAATTCAGAGTGTGTTAGGCCGAGTTCCTCTCATGAAGTGACACCGATCCTTGCTGTAGAATGTTACAGGATGTTTAGTGTATCAGTCAGCTCCGGCCGCCATAACAAAATGCCACACACTGGGTGGCTTAAACAACGGAAATGGATTTTCTCACAGTTGTGGGGCTGGAAGTCTGAGATGAGGGTGGCAGCATGGTTCAATTCTAATGAGGGTCGCCTGCAGGTGGCTGCCTTCTCACTGTCTTCATAGGACAGAGAGAGAGAGAGACAGAGCATGCTCTCTTCTTAGAAAAAAAGAGAGCCCCACCGTTAGAGCCCCATTTTCATGACCTCATTTGAACCTAATTACCTGCTGAAGACTCCCATCTCCAAATACCATCCTGTTGGGTGGTCGGGCTTCAACATACGAATTTTGGGGCAACACCGTTCAGTCCCCAGAATTTAACAGTTCTGGCTTTTGGCGCTAAACGACTGGTAACTTGCATTCACTGTGACAAGAGAAATGTCACCCCCTTCACCGCTTTCTGAGTCCCATGCTCGGATTGCTGTTATTACATTAGTCAGTCTGCATCAGTCTGAACCATATGTCTTGATGCTGGAAGAAGTCCCTTCAGAGGGGTAAAGCGAACCAAAGAGGGCAGTGGGACCCAGGCCGTGCGCTTGCTCTGATGTACTCAGCTGGTACCTAGCTCTGCTTTGTAGAATTTGTAAGAACCGGACTGCACAGTCTCCCTGCCTTTGAGAAGTTTATCATCTAGATGGGGAGATGAAAAACAATAATGCAAAGCAATGTAAGAGTGAGTTATAACACCTGTATTGGGAATTTAGAAATTCAGAGAGCAGTGATTAAAACCAGCTAATATATTTTACGATGCTTCATAGACAAGTTGAAAACTGAGTTGCATTTTGAATGATGACTAGGAGTAGGTAAAGAAAAGAGACGAGTTCTAACCTGATGTGTTTAAATAATGGTGTGTTAAACAATGCTAGTATTGATACTGCTTCTTTGTATGTTTGTCTAAAAAGCTAAAAAGTGGAAAATAAAAGCTAACTTACAGGGCATATTTTTGAACAAGCTAACACATGTTTAAGACCAGAATTAGCACCAAAGATGGCTTTATTCACTAAGAGATAGATAAATAAAAACTAAGGCACACATATTTTTTAAAAAAAGAGGAAGAGACAAGAAAAATCAGCCCAGGAAATGACATGAGGAACAGGGAAGAAGGTAGAATAAACATGGCTGGGGTGGGGAGAATGACAGAGAGGAGACGGTGTGGGTGTGGGTCAGTGTCCTTCCTTGGAGAAAGTCTGCTTCGCAGGCAACACTCCGCGCACGCGCGCACATACACACACTGTTGCCAGCCCTGGGACTGGGGTGAATAGCTCTCCTGTGTTTCTAAGAAGAGCCCCCTTGTGTTCCTGGCACATGGGAACTATTCCTTGTCTGTCTTGCTTGCTGGTTTATGTCTTGGTTACCATTGTTATCTGTAGCATCCAGGGTAGGGTTAGGGTTTATTAAAGATTTATGGAGTAATTAATTATATGGATTATGAGGTTTTGAATTGGGAGGACCATGGGAATGAAAGTCTGGTCATTAGAGAAAAATTACCCTCTGGTTTGTTTCCTTGAGTGAATTCCTAAGACTATGAAGATTTACTGCCACAAAGAGAAACACCCCTGGACTTCTGGAAAGTTAGAAAGAGGTAGAACCCGAAGTGGTGATGTAATCCAAAGGAGATGAGACCAGAATTCTGTTTGTGCACGAATCAGACCAAGAAAGATTACAAAAGTGAAAAGTCTTGACAAGAAAGGATGTTGAAAGATTAAAGAGGGAAATAGAGGAGTACTTAGAGAAAAATCTATTTTAAGTACTACCTAGGACCTTCTTGGGGAGATTGGAAAGCACTTTGTTTTTCAGGACTTTTTTTTTTTTCTTCATTTTTTGCACAAGGCATTCTTTGAAATTAGTTCAAAGACCAATTCCCTGATTCTGTAATAAAGTACACTGATCTTTTTTGCTCATGCACGTCCCATATTAACATATTATTTGAGATAGTATAAAAACAAATGACAGCAATAGGTCCTTTCAGTAATGTTGCCATGAAGCTCTAGTTTCTGATTTAAGGGGAGCTTTTGTATCCTGTCTTCTATATATCTGTATGATTTTTCTTTCTGATCACCATAGATGCTTAATTACTTTTACTTGCTTAGGTTTTCAGTCAATGCTGATTCCAACTTTATATTCCATTTTTTGAATCCTAATAATTAGAAGAAATTTATCAGTTCTAAAAAGTAGCGTGGGAAGAAAAAAAAGCTTTTATTTTCACTAACATCAAAATGACTGAGTTACATATGTTTTCTTTACACTTTTTAGGCGCTGTTTTGAATTTTTAGATTTACTTTTACAAGAGTGGCAGACACATTCACTGGAACGGTAAGCATTTGATTTGCAGGGTTTTTTTTTTCCCTCTGAAATGAATCTTGAGACTTAATGCCTCGACTAGTGGCCCAACCTGCTTTTTATAAGAATCGAAGGAATCTATAATCATTTGTTCGTACGATTACATCTGTTATTTCTACTGACGTGAGGCTCATAATATTGACAGAAGCTTTTAGTGAGTTTCATTGATTGCAGTTTTAGTGTGCCTAGAGATGTGAACAGATGTGCACCATGCCAACTACAAAGCCACGATTAACCTTTTCTTTAAAATATTTTTTAACCCCAGTATAGGTAACCTACCATGTTTTATTTCAGGTGTACAACATAGTGATTCAGTAATTCTGTACATTAGTCAATGCTCATCATAAGTGAATTCTTAATCCCTTTCACCTGTTTCACCCATCCCTTCACCCACCTTCCCTCTACTAACCATCAGTTTGTTCTCTGTAGTTAAGAGTCTGTTTTTTAGTTAGCCTTTTTCTTTGTTTTGTTTCTTAAATTCCACATATGAGAGAAATCATATGGTATTTAACTTTCTCTGACTGACTTTTCACTTAGCATTATACTCTCTAGCTCCATCCGTGTTGTTGCAAATGGCAAGATTTCATTCGTTTTTGTGGCTGAGTAATATTCCATTGTGTATCTATACCACGTTTTCTTTATCCATTCATAGCTTCCATAATTTGGCTATTCTAAATAATGCAGCAATAAATATAGGGGTGTATATATCTATTTGAATTAGTGTTTTTATAGCCTTTGGGTAAATTACCCAGTAGCAGAATTAATTGGATCATATGGTATTTCTGTTTTTAACTTTTTGAGGAACCTCCATACTGTTTCCCACAGTGGCTGCACCAGTTTGCATTCCCACCCACAGTGCATGAGCATTCCTATTTCTCCACATCGTCGCCAACACCTGTTGTTTCTTGTGTTTTTGATTTTAGCCATTCTGACAGGTGTAAATGGTATCTCATTGTGGTTTTGATTTTCATTTCCTTGTTGAGTGATGTTGAGCTTCTTTTTATGTGTCTGTTGGCCATCTGGATGTCTGTGATGGAGAAATGTCTGTTCACATCTTCTCTTCATTTTTTTAATTGGATTATTCTTTTTTGGGGGTGTTGAGCTGTATCAGTTCTTTATATATTTTGAATACTAAGCTTTTATTGAATATGTCATTTGCAAATTTCATCTCCCATTTGGTAGATTGTCTTTCAGTTTTGTTGACAGTTTCCTTTGTATGCAGAAGCTTCTTATTTTGATATTACCCAATAGTTGATTTTTGGCTTTTGTTTACCTTGCCTCAGGAGACATCTAGAAATATGTTGTTATAGCCAGTGTCAGCAATTACTGCCTGTCTCTCTTCTAGAATTTTTATTGTTTCAGGTCTCCTATTTAGGTCCTTAATCCATTTTCTTGGTGTGTTTTTCTTTTTTTTCGAGAAGGAGAGAGACAGACACACAGGGGAGAGAGGGGGAGGTGGAGAGGAATAGGAAGGGAGGGGGAGAGAGAGAGAATGAGAATGAGAATGAAAATCTTAAGCAGGCTCCATGCCCTGTGTGAAGCCTGACATGGGGCTTTATCTTACAACCCTGAGATCATGACCTGAGCTGAAATTGAGTCGAATGCTTGACTGAGTCACCCAGTTTCCCCAGTCCTGAATCCGTTTGGGTTTATTTTTGTGTATGGTGTGAGGAAGTGGTCCAGTTTCATTCTTTTGCATGTAGCTGACCAGTTTTCCCAGCATCCTTTGTTGAAGAGATCGTCTTTTCCCATTGCATATTTTTGCCTCCTTTGTCGAAGATAAATTGACCACATGATCATGGAATTACTTCTGGGCTCTCTATTGTGTTCCATTGATCTATGTGATAATTTTTGTGCCAGTACCATACTGTTTTGAATATTACAGCTTTATATAGTATATCTTGAAATCTAGAATTGCGATACTTCTGGTTTTGTTGTTCTTTTTTAAGATTACTCTGCCTAGGGGCACCTGGGTGGCTCAGTGGGTTAAAGCCTCTGCCTTCGGCTCAGGTCATGATCTCAGGGTCCTGGGATCGAGCCCCGCATCGGGCTCTCTGCTCAGTGGGGAGCCTGCTTCCCCCTCTCTCTCTGCCTGCCTCTCCGCCTACTTGTGATCTCTCTCTCTCTGTTAAATAAATAAATAAAATCTTAAAAAAAAAAAAAGATTACTCTGCCTATTCAGGGACTTTTGTGGTTCCATACAAATTTTAAGATTATTTGTTCTAGTTCTGTGAAAAATGTTGTGTTGATATTTTGATAGGGATTGCTTTAAATCTGGAGATTGCTTTGGGTAGTGTGGACATTTTAACAATATTTGTTCTTGGGGCACCTGTGTGGCTCAGTTAAGTTAACCTTTGGCTCAGGTTGTGATCTTGGGGTCCTGGGTCTTGCTTCAATGGGGAGTCTCTTTCTCCCTCTGCTCCTCACCCCACTCCTGTGCTCACGCTCTCTCTCCGTCTCTCTTTCAAATCAATAAATAAAATCTTAAAAGAAAAAAACCCACAATATTTGTTCTTGCAATCCATGAGCCTGGAATACCTTTTCATTTGTGTCATTTTCAATTTCTTTCATCAGTGTTAAATAATTTTCAGAGTATAGGTCTCTTTCACCTGCCTAGTTAAGTTTATTCCTAAATATTTTATTCTTTTTGGTGCAGTTGTAAATGGGATTATTTTCTTAATTTGTCTCTCTGCTGCTTCATTATTAGTCTATAGGAATGTAATAGATTTCTATATATTAATCTTATATCCCGTGACCTTACTGACTTCATTTATTAGTTCTAGTAGGTTTTGGTGGAGTCTTTAGAGTTTTCTGTATTTAGTATCATGTCATCTGGAAGTAGTGGAAGTTTTACCTCTTCTTTACCCATCTGGATGCTTTCTGTTCCTTTTTCTTGCCTGATTGCTGTGGCTAGGATTTCCAGTACTGTGTTGGATAAAAGTGGTGAGAGGAGACATCTTTGTCTTGTTCCTGATCTTAGGGAAAAAGGTTGCCGTTTCTCACCACTGAGGATGATGCTAGCTGTGGGTTTTTCATATATGGCCTTTATTATGTTGAGGTATGTTCCCCCTAAACCTACCTTGTTGATTTTTATCATGACTGAATGTTGTACTTTGTCAGCTGCTTTTTTCTGCATCTATTGAAATGACTATTCTTTCTCTTGTTAATTTGATGTATCACATTAATTGATCTGTGAATGTTGAACCACCCTTCCATCCTAGGAATCCTGCTTGATGGTGGTGAATGATGTTTTTAATGTATTGTTGATTTGGTTTGCTAATATTTTGTTGAGGATGTTTGCATAGTTGTCATCAGAGTATTAGCTGTCGTTCTCTTTTTTGGTAGTCTTTTTTTAAAAAAAGATTTATTTATTTTGAGAAAGAAAGTGCATGAGCTGGAGGAGGGGTGGAGGGAGAGAGAGAATCTCAAGCAGACTCCATGCTGAGCATGAAGCCAGATTCTGGGCTTGTTCTCACCACTGTGAGATCATGACCTGAGCTGAAATCAAGAGTCAGATGCTTAACTGACTGCACCACCCAGGCGCCTCTCTTTTTTTGTAGTCTTTACCTGATTTTGGTATAGGGGTAATGCTGGCCTCATTGAATGAGTTTTGGAAACTTTCCTCATCCATATTTTGGGATAGTTTGAGAAAAATAGTTATTAACTCTTCTTTAAATAGTCAGTAGAATTCACATATGAAGCCATCTGGTCCTGGACTTTTGTTGGGAGTTTTTGGATTACTGATTCAATTTCATTGCTGGTAATCAATCTGTTCAGATTTTCTATTTCTTCCACCTTCAGTTTTAGGGAGTTACAGGTTTCTAGGAATTTATCTGCTTCTTCTAGGTTGTCCAGTTTGTTGGCATATAATTTTTCATGATACTCTCATGATCTTTTGTATTTCTGTGGTGTTGGTTATTATTTTTCTTTTGTTTCTGATTTTGTTTGAGTCTTTTGATAAGTCAGGCTAAATATTGATGAGTTTTGTTGATATTTTCAAAGAACTAGCTCCTAGTTTCATTGATCTATTTTTTTCATTTCTATTTTATTTTTGTTCTAATTTTTATTATTTCCTTCAACTAGAACTAGTTTTGGGTTTTTTTAGGTTGTTTATTTTCAGTTTTTCTTGCTTCTTGAGGTAGATCTATATTCTACAAACTTCTTTCTTAGAACAGCTTTTACTGCAGCCCAGAGATTCTAGACTGTTGTGTTTTCATTTTCGTTTGTCTCCATGTATTTTTTTAATTTCCTCTTTGATTTTGTGTTTGACCTATTCATTGTTTAGGAGCATGTTATATAACTTCCATTTATTTGTGATCTTTTCCAATTTTTCTTGTGGTCGATTTCTGGTTTCATAATGTTAATGGTTGGAAAAGAGGCATAGTCATAGTATGAGTTTGATCTTTTTCAATTAATTGAGACTTGTTTTATGGCCTAATATGTGGTATATTTTGGAGAATGTTCTGTGTGCACTTGAAAAAAAATGTGTATTTTGCTATTTTAGAATGGAATGTTCTGAATATATTTGTTAGAGCCATCTGGTCCAATAAGTCATTAAAAGTCACTGTTCCCTTGTTGGTTTTCTCTTTGGATTATCTATCCATTGATGTAAATGGGTTGTTCAAGTCCCTTATTATTGTATTACTATTGATTAATTGTCTTTATGTTTCTTTTTTTTTTTTTTTTTTTTTTTAGAGATTTTTATTTATTTCACAGAGAGATCACAAGTGGGCAGAGAGGCAGGCAGAGAGAGGGGGAAGCAGGCTCCCAGCCGAGCAGAGAGCCTGATGCATGGCTCGATCCCAGGACCCTGAGATCATGACCTGAGCTGAAGGCAGAGGCTTTTACCCACTGAGCCACCCAGGCGCCCTGTCTTTATGTTTCTTATTAGCTGTTTTATATATTGGGACGCTCCCATGTTGGGTGCATAAACATTTACAATTATTACATCTTCTTGTTGGATTGGTACCTTTATGATTGTATACTGCCTTTTTTTTTTTTTTTTTTTTTTTTGGGGGGGGAAAGATTATTTATTTAGAAAGAGAGTGTGAGTGGGGGTAGTGCAGAGAGGGAGAGAGAATCGCAAGCAGGCTTCATGCTCAGTGCAGTGTCTGACGTGGGGCTCAGT
Organism: Potos flavus; assembly: GCA_028534135.1. Lineage (NCBI taxonomy): Eukaryota > Metazoa > Chordata > Mammalia > Carnivora > Procyonidae > Potos > Potos flavus. The sequence goes on from CM052883.1 coordinate 79,850,794, forward strand.
CCCACAACCCTGAGATCATGACCTGAGCCAAAACCCAAGAGTCAGATGCTTAACTGACTGAGCCACCCAGGTTGTATACTGTTTTAAAGTCTACTGTGTCTAAGTGTTGCTGTTCCGGCTTTCTTTTCATTTCCATTTGCGTGGTAGATGCTCTTCTGTCCCTTTGCTATCAGTATGTATGTGTCTTTAGATCTGAGATGAGTCTCTTGTAGGCTGCATATAAATGGATTTTGCTTTTTATCCATTCTGTTACCCTGTGTCTTTGGATTGGAGGGTTTAGTCCATTTACATTCAGAGTAGTTATTGATAGGTAGGTACTTATTGCCATTTTGTTTCTTGTTTTATGGTTGTTTATGTAGTTCTCTGTTCCTTTCTGTTCCTGCTCTCTCATGGTTTGCTGACTTTCTTTAGTGGTATACTTGGCTTCCTTTCTCTCTCTCTTTTTTTTGTATTTGTATTATTGGTTTTTAATTTATGGTTTTACTGGTTTTTAAATTAAATATACCATTTTATGCATGTAGCAGTCTAAAATTGATGGTTGCTTAAGTTTGAACCCCTTCTTTACTCCTCTCTTTCCACGTTTTAGGTATATGGTGTCATACTTTATATCCTTTTATTTTGTGACTCCCTTGACTGATTTTTATCACTATACTTAATTTTACTGCTTTTATGCTTCCTACTTTCCTTACTCCTACTTATGGTCTTTTTCTTTCCATTCAGTGAGCCCACTTTAACATTTGTTGTAGGGCTGGTTTTGTGGTTATGAATTTCTTTAACTTTCATTTGTCTGGAAAACTCTTTATCCAGCAAGGCTGTCTTTCAGAGGAGGAGAGAGAGAATATTCTTGACTGAAGGATCTCCCCACCCCCACGCCTTCTTTTGAAGAATCAGCTGATAGCCTTAAGTAGTTTCCCTTGTATGTAACTATTTTCTTTTCTCTTAATGCTTTTAAAATTCTCGCTTTATCACTATGTTTTGCTATTTTAATTACTGTGTCTTGGTGTGGACCTCTTGTGTTGGTTTGTTGGGAGCTCTCAGTGCCTCCTGGATCTGGATTTCTGTTTTCTTCCCCAGATTTGGGAAGTTTTCAGCTATCAGTTCTTCAAATAAATTTTCTGTCCCTCTTTCTCTCTCTTCTCCCTGGGATTCTGTATAATGCAAGTGTTACTATGCTTGATGGTGTCGCTGAGTTCCTGAAGTCTGTTTTCATTTTTTGTAATTTTTTTCCTCTCTCCCGTTCAGCTTGATTGCTTCCCATTGTTCTGTCCTCCAGTTGCTGATGCATTCTTCTATTTCCTCTAGTCTATTGTTTATTTCATCTATTGCATTTTTAATTTCAGTTTTTGAGTTCTTCATCTCTGATTGGTTTTTTAATGTTTTCTGTCTCTTTATTAAGGTTCTCACTGGGGTCCTCCACTCCTTTTTTCAAGTCCAGTGAGTATCTTTATGATCATTCCTTCAAATTCTCCATCAGGCATATTACTTATCTCCATTTTCCTTAGGTCTCTTGCTCTGATTTTGTCCTATTCTTACACTGGGGAATTACTCCTCTTTCTTCTCACTTTATCTAACTGTGTCTATTTCTGTGTGTTAGGAAAGTCAGCTCTGCCTCCTGCCTTATGAAGAAGAGGTCCTATAGTGCCTTGCAGGGCAGTGTCCCCTGTTCACCCAAACTGGCACTGCAGGGGGGTCTCCATGTGAGTTGTATGTGCCCTGCTGTTGTGGCTGAGCCGCTTTTTCGTTCTGTCCAGTCATCTGCAGTGGCTCTGCCTGTTGTGGGCAGCATTGGGTCCCGGTGTTGTTAGTGGGCCAGTCCAGGGCCGGCCTGGGCTTGAGTCACGTTCACACCGGGCATTTGCCAGAGTTGTGGTAGCACCAGACTGCTGGGCGCTTTCCTTCTGTCGTGCCCTAAGAAGCTTTTGTTGGTGAGTGGTGCCTACAGTTAGAGCGGCTGTCTGACTCCAGCCCACTGCTGGGGCCACAGTCCAACTGGGGTGTGCGGTTATCTTCCCCTCTCCTCAAGGCAGAAGTCACTTTGCGGAGGGGCCAATCCATCCCTGTCAGGGCTGCTTACACCCTGCCAAGCCTGTGGCACTGCTTTGGATGGGCTCCGGCCAAGAATCTATCAGAGGGGAGAGGACCCACAGCGCAGGCAGCGTTAGCAAGTTTTGCATGGGTCTGCTCTGGGGGGAAACTTGGAACCAAGGCCTAGCTGGAGGGGGTATGTCCGCAGGAGAAGGCAGGCATACTGTTAGCAAGCTAGGTGGAAAGTGTTGGCACTGAGCTTGTTCCTGGAGGTGTCCATGTGTCTGGGGAGAGGGTGGGGCAGGGAAATGGAGCCCACCAACTCCTTTGTCCCTGGCGAAGTCTCCCCAGGATCCCTGCCCCTCTGGCTCATGCTCTGACATGAGTAAAGAAATCTCCCTTGTGTATACCCCAGGTGTTTTTCCAGGTGCTGCTTCTGTTGCAGTATCTCTGAGGGGCTGTTTGTTGTGCTCTTTAAGAGTGGGGACTCAGTTTCCTATTTCCCTCCTATGGATTTTGAAAGTTCCATGTGTTAAGCCCTGCTGATTGTAAGACCTCACAAAATTATGCCCCTCTGGTTTTCATGTGGGTTCCCGGTGCCTGGGGTGCTTGGTGTGAGAGTTTGATCCTGTCCCCTCTGTGTCTCCCCAGTATCTGTCCCTCTTACAGAAAGTTTGTGGGCTTGTTTAGCTCCCAATCACGTCTCTGCGCTCCCTGCCTTCTTCAGTGTGGCCTCTTCTCTACACTTAGCTGTAGAGAAGTCTGGTCTGCTAATCTTCAGGTGTTATCTGGGTCATTTACATTTACATCCGGGTCATTTACACTGATGTGGCTGATACCTAGTTGTATCTGTGGGAGGAGGTAAGTTTAGGGTTCTCCTACTCTGCCATCTTCCCCTGGAAGTCAGCCACAATTAATTCCTTATTGACTCTCATCCTGGTGCCTGACATTCCTGTCCTTTCCAGGCTGCTCTTGGCAGGCCAGGTGTAACTCGTAAATCCTTAAAGGAGTTTTGCTCATCTCACAGTTCTTTTTGATCTCCCTGTATCAGAAAGTCAGCAGTTTTCTCTTTATACGGGTTGGTGTTGGTATGTTTCTCATCATCATGATAAAAGGTAGAATTATGGCAGAATTCTTGAAGAAGGATGTCTCTTAATTGCAAGATTCATTCTTTGCCATTTTTAGTTCCTTTGAATTTGAGGTGCCTGTGATTCTTGGTGAGTTAAAATTGGAGAGCTTGGTGATGGTGTTGTGCCACCCAGTTTTTAATGTTACATATTCTGAGGAACTGTACAGCATACTAATCATTTTATTAGGGGCATTTTAACGAAGTACTTCTGGGAGTCCCGTTCCATACGGCAGGGGGCAGAGAGGGCACAAAGCCATGCCTCCCGGGGGTAAAATTTCATCTGCAATTTCCTTGAATCTAGAAGGTAGTCATGCATTCTTTCATCTCTTGGGTATTGTATCCTCTTTATTTGCTGATAGTTTTGGAATTTAGAGGTGGAAAATGGAACGGGGGATTTAACGTGCAGACAGGTGAGTAGAACAGTCATGTGTGAAGAACTCAGACATAGCCTTGTGTATTTATTCATTCCCCTCCTCCCTCAACATCCACCACTTGGCGGGTACTTGCTAAACAGTTACTGAATGAGGGAATGAGGCAAAGACTAAACGGGCCATAAGATGGTAATTCACTCTTTGTTCTGTGAGACTAACTCCTTGCAGCCTTCTTTCTTTGTTAAACATTCAAAGAGACACTTTAATAACTTCCTCTCAGCTAGGGCAGAACATAAGCTAAAGAGAAGAGCTGTTTGTAAAATTGCGACATGATTTTATAAATTGTTCATGTTGCATAGTGGAACTCGAAAAGAACATTGTGTTTAATTACAGAAATGTGATGCAGGTAGCCTCTTCAGTGTTCTGACGATTATTGCCTCATAATTTCTATAGAAACTACTCCTGGCCATGAAAAGGGAGAGCCTTGTAGCCTTGTTCGTTGGGTTGCTTAAAAGGTTGAGCTAAATAAGTATGAAGTAAGAAGACTCAGCCATTATTTTAAAAACTTGGGGTACTTAGGTGGGGGCAGCTGGTGGAGGGTGGGGGGGCCCCCGGGACAGAGGTAGAAGTTAGGAGAGCGGCGGGGAAGGGAGCTCTGATTTCTCAGCTGCATGAACCTAGAGCACAAAGGCTCTAGGTTCCGTGTGCCATTCTGAAGTTCTCACAGCTGTTTTCATCCACATAAAACTACGTGTTAATGACTGTTACTGCTTTCTCTTCTGAATGTCTAGGCATATATCAGTATTGGCCGAAACAATAAAGAAGGGAATACATGATGCAGATTCCGAAGCAAGAATAGAAGCCAGAAAGTAAGTGTTCATTTTATGCCACTTGTTTTTAAATTCACTGTTTTTAAGTTTCAGGTGTTGTTTAGATTGTGTTATTAGAAACTCATTAAATTACATGAACATGTTTCGTTAATGGTGACTTTGAAATAGGACCTCAAAAGACCATGTCACAATATTTCTCTAAATTTTTGTTTAGAAGGTTCAGGCGCCCAGGCCTGAAAGACTGATAGTATCTGAATATAAACAGAACTGAGTTATGCGACAGCATGCTCATTTTTAAATTTATGACAAATGATTACGTGAATCAGAAAAGCACTTGTGTGCACACTCAGCCTATTTTCTTCCTCATGAGGCTCTGTTAGGAGCCAGGTTGTAATCCAAAGGGACCTGTTGCTTATCTCTGAAAAATCACGGTCCCAGAGATCCTTCGCCTGTGACGGTGTCTTCGCAAGCTTCAGGTGGCTGCTTGGGAAGGTGAGAACGTGGGTGAGGGGCAGGTGGGTTGAGGAGATGCTGGGGATTCCCGCAGTGCTGACTTGGCAGTTGCTATCTCACGTGCGAGGCACTTTTGCCATCAGGCGGGTCACGCTCTGGTCACGTAGCAGTGACATGCATTCCGTGCCTCCCGGGAATAATTTTGTCACTGTGACTGTAAATGTTAGGAGTCAGATGCTGAGACTTACGCCGTCTTGGGCCGTGTGTAGATGAGTGCTGTGAATGATCTGTGCTTTCATAATGACCAGCTCTTCCACCGGACACAGGTAGCCTCTCTTCTCACTCACCTGGACTATTACCGTCTCACTTAGCTGCCCTGATACCTCCTGACCAAGTCCCTGTGGCTCTTGGACCGCTCTCTCCGTTAAATTCTATTCCCCCGGTTTCTGAGGCTTTCAGAGGACCTCATTGAAACACTTACGAACTTACCACAGTCTCAGCTTGGGTAGTTCCTACCAAAACAAGTGACGTAGTTAATAGTTGCTCACAACTCTTAGGAATGGAGCTGGTAGGCACATACTTACGCTGTTTTTATCTTTGTATGCATTCTCCCCCTCCCCAGTTTTTTCTGGTTCTTTCGTCATGCCTGCAATACAGATTTCAAGTAGCTTGATACATCTTTGCACCTCTCTCGCGTGCATGTTGTCTGAGGCGACTGTAAATACTTCAGATCGATGAGTGTCAAATCACATTTATAAAGGCTGCCATGGATGAGCCCCCACCGTGTTCCGAGTCTAGTTCTGGACGTTTTAGCTCCACCGTCCCGAAGGCTCCCCAGTCTCAGAAGTTAGGTCCTTTAGCTTCCATTTTATAGGTGAAACTGAGATGCAGAGAAGCCCAGGAACTTGGCCCGTGTCAGAAGAGCCAGTATGTTGTGCAGTCAGCATCCATCCCAGGCCTCCTTTGTCCACCCTCTCTTCCTCACCCGGTGCTGCTCCTAGTGGCCCTGAACCCTCGACCACGTTGCACAGGGGGCCACAGAGTTTGGTGGGAGCCCCATGCGATCCTGACGATGGCACGCTGTGTGTCTCCCCTAGGTGCTACTGGGGTTTTCACAGTCACTTCAGCAGAGAAGCAGAGCACTTGTACCACACCCTTGAGTCCTCCTACCAGAAAGCCCTGCAGTCCCACCTGAAGAACTCCGACAGCATCGTGTCTCTGCCGCAGTCCGACCGCTCATCCTCGAGCTCTCAGGAGAGTCTGAAGTAAGCACTTCAGCCATGCTTTTCATTTGTGCGAGAGTTTATATTGGAAGATTTGCTACGTGACACACATTGCAGCTGTGGTTTTTGTTTTTTGTTTTTTTTTTTAAATGTGTACGTGCCTGTTCTAGTCCCCTCTTACTTCAGATGGGCTCTGCTCCTAGGTGAGATGCTGTGGGGCATGGTAGGGAAAAGGGGGCCTCTGTCTCTGCAGTAAGTAGTGTTTAGCTAAATTTATAAGGCAGCCCTAGAAGACAGTTTTGGAGTGAAATAAGTGAATTATTCACAGGGTCTTCTAGGAGAATATGAGTGTCAACTTGGAGACAAGTCTGGAAAGGGGGAGAGTGTTAGAAATCTGGGAGTAAGTGTATCATCGTCCTCACTCTGGATTTCTGACTTCTGTCCTGAGATAGGACTTCTCTCTGGATGTTTGGAAGATAGTCTGATAAGTAGAATACTAAAGCTTTGTCTGAAATTGGGGACTTATAAGATTGTGGTCCCAGTTACCTGAGAAACGCAGAAGACTCTGAAATAATTCCTTCGTTATCGTAGTTTCCTGCTGTTGACTGTACTTTTGTGAACACGGAGGAAGCACACATTTGATAATAATGAACACGCATGTACGTTTATTTTCAGCCGGCCACTCTCTGCCAAAAGAAGTCCTACTGGAAGCACCACCTCTAGAGGTAAGACTGACGGCCATGGTGAAGGCCGTCTCGGGGAGGCCTCCGTCTCTGGGCAGCTCCCAGAGGCTGCTCTGCCACTGGCAGCCAGCCCCCCACTTTCAGGGGCCCCTCAGGTTTGCAGAGCCTGCTGCTGTCGGTGCTCCGGCTCTGCCCAGCACAGCTCCCCTGCCCCAGCGGCCGAGGGTGGTGAGGATCACACGCGGAAGCAGAGCCGTGGGACCTTTCCACTCAAATAGTGTCCTCCCTTTTCCGGTCGCTGGGCAGGAGAGTGAGGACAGCTGGTGATGCCTCCAGCAGCAGCAGCAGTGTGGTGGCTGTTAGAGGTGGGAGAGTAGAACGTTCTCCGAGAGCAGGAGGGCATCGGAGTCAGAGTGCCTGCTTAGGCCATGTGGTGCGGAGACTGGCCAGATGTGCGTGCTTTTTCAGTACCTCACTCCTCAGGTTAGCCAGAAAGAGGGGCCGTTTCTTTGGGGTTTATAGTCTTTGATTACAAGAAAACAAATGGAATGGGTGTGTATGGTTGCGGTTACTTCATTTCCTTCTGCGTTGGCGGAACTGTCTTCAGTGACAAGGAGAAACCGCATGTCATTGCACCCCAGCCTTCGTTGAAACTTGCTAAAGCAGGGGCGCCTGGGTGGCTCAGTTGGTTAAGTGTCCCGACTCTTGATCTCAACTCAGGTCTTGATCTCAGGGATGTCAGTTCAAGCCCCACGTTGGGCTCCATGCTAGGCATGGAGCCTACTTTAAAAAAAAAAAAAAGGAAAAGAAAACAAGAACAGCAAAACAAATTTTAACAATGCATGTTTACAATTCTAGTGTAGTTCCTACTGATGTTTCCTTCTTTACCAAGCTTCTACAGTTAGTACCAAATCCGTGTCAACGACTGGGTCCCTCCAGCGGTCTCGAAGCGATATTGACGTGAACGCAGCAGCCAGTGCCAAGTCCAAGGTGTCCTCGGCCTCGGGCGCTACGCCTTTCAGCTCTGCAGCAGCCTTGCCTCCCGGGTCATACGCATCCTTAGGTAACCAGACCCCCCTGCCCTCCCCAGTTCTGCTGTTAGAAATTACAGTTAGCCCTACTCAAATTTATTTAGCAAAATATAGAACACGATCATTGAGGAGATTCTCACTGTTACAGGGCTGATATTTAAGTATGAGTAACTGTGTGCTCACTGCTGGTTCCCAGCCACCCTTTGTTGAGTGTTCTCCTTTCTGTGGAGCATCGTCCCTTTTAGCGACGAGTAAGTAAGTACCTGGGTGCTCACACAGTGTGTCACGCTGAGCACATCCTTCAGCTTCCCTTCTCCCTTCGTGGCAGCCCAGCCAGCACCCGTGCCACCCCCCATATTGCCAGAGCTGCTTTTACCCTCTCCTGACACGGGTGGAGCAGAGTCAGAGGGTTTAGTGAGGGAATCACCAAAGACCGTCATAGTTAGGTGTTTCCCAATATTAGACTATGACTGGGGTGGCAGAGGCGCGGGACGCAGGGGCCACAACAAGGGGCATCTCTAGAGAAAGGTGGTGGATTCCACAGAACGGTGTTGGTCTTCCATGTGTCATCTTGGGAGGAGAGTGTACTTTAACAGTAGCCAAAGGATTTTTTAAAAATTATTTTTAAAAGTACTCCTATCTGACAGAATGGAATGTCAGTTTTTCCGCAGACAACACCTGTATGTAAGGCTGATCCTTTATTACATTTTACTTTTGTTTGAGCAAAGTTGTTCAAGACAAAATCTGGGGACTTCGCTGGATTGGTTTTATTTTGCTTCTTATGGAAATGGAATACATACAATTTAAGCTTCATGGAACATTGAGACTGAATCACTTATGTGGCTTACAAACCAATTCCAAAGTTGTTTCTGGAATTAATGTTCTGAGCATGGAGGCCCAGTGAGAGAAGATAACGGGCCTGCCGCTGATTAGCTCGGTGACCTCGAATGGGCCATGCAGTCTCTGAAGCTGTTTTCTCCACCTAATTAGTTGTGGTAATAGTCACCCAGCTCAGGCATATGCTGGGATAAATGAAAGGATATAAAAGTCCTTTGTAAACCACTATCCTGTAAGGTGAAAGAAAACAGATTGTGCTAGGAACATTATAACGCGAGAGGCATGTGTTCTGGAACATTAAATCAGTTAAGTCAGTCTCGTTTTCTCTAAGGAGATACCTCAGACACAGGCACCTTTTGATTGGATAGAAACTCACTAAGTGCTCTCCCCTTCTAGCATTTTAGTACTGTGGCATCACATCGGAGCATTCATGACATTAGGTTGGGATGTAGTCATTGAGTAAGGGGGACGTCAGAATGACTCTCTCCCAGGGTGGAGTAGCTCTGTTCGTTTCAGGTCAGTTTTTAAGTATGTTCCCCGTGTTTCAATACATTTGATCCTCCTTGAGTGTTCGTCATCAGTATTTGTTTCATCGCTTGAAAATTTGAGTAAAACCCATATTTTAGAGTACTCCGCAGTCTTTGTTTTTCTGTGCATATTTGGGATATTTTAATAGGGACCATGTAGACTTCTCCCGGTGCTTGTAAAAGCACTCAGGTCTTTTGATCTGATGATACAGAATTGACCACTTAAATCCCTGAGGATACATTTTCAGCCCCGCATTAGCTGTTCAGATAACAGGACTGGAAAATTCCATTCTCTCCCGAGAGAGCATCTCCCCTGCTTGCCTCGTGTTCCAGACCACGAAACAACAAAAACCCCTGGAAGTTTAACGTAATCCTACTGAGAAATTGTTACGATTACTACTTGGGTTGGCACATTACATGTGTGCAGAAGTGTAGCATTAAAGCTGACGATCCTTTTCCAAACTTCTAGAGTCCAGACACGTGAGGGAAGATACGGAGTCCGTAGGCCTTGACGCAGGTACCCCGCCGTACAGCTTCTGCTGCTCACCGTGTAGTTGGGACAGGCGTCATTGCTAGAAGTAGCTTCTCTCCGCTTCCTGCTCGCCTCTGTTCTTTGGGTGACTCTTCAGTACTTTAGTTTTTGGTTTCTCCCCCTTACGCTGCTGGTGCTTGGTTCTAAGAGAAAGAAACTCTGAAGAGGATGAGGGTTGGCTAAAACAGAAAATCAATCCCGTACCAACCAAGGCGCTACCCTGGGTGGCCATGTCTCATTTTGTTCTCCAAAAGCCCAAAGCAACATTATACTAAAGCCGATTTTAATACAAGGCACACTTACTCGCTTCAGAATCTGCTTCGCTGTTGAACTTCTTTTTTAATTTTATTTTAAATTGTACTTTTGCTTTTTTAGTAGCTAATAACATTCTGCTTTTTAATTTTTTTACTGTTACTAACTGTTCCCTGTTATCCCTTCCCTTGTTTTTTAATTTGCTTAAAGACGGTACTTCCACTAAAGCGGAGGGTAAGCGGTTTGTTTCTGTGATTGAGGTGTGTCTCGCCTTCACCTGTCCTCTGTGCTCACTGAGTGTTGCCTGGTGCCCGCGCGTCCTCACCGAGGTCCCTGCATGACACGTTGCACGTTCCCCCCACTCTTCTTCTTCATTCTGTTTCCCCGGCTCTTTGCCTTCCCTCGACGTGAGCTCTCCTCTCCTTCCTCGTTCTGTCATGGTTCTGGTGTCCCTCACGTGTGCTGTACGTGGTTTCCGGCGCCCAGCCCACCCCGGCGAGGAGCATCGCCAAGACGCTGTGTGCTGCTGTCCTGTGGGCTGCTCGTCTCAGACTTTGTTACACCCCAAGCACCCCCTTCGTAGCTCTCTCTCTTTCTCTTTACTTTTGTGCTTCTGTGGGCCTCTCGGGATTTGCCTTTCCTGTTTTGAAAATAAATTCAGTGTCATTCATTTAGGTGAAAGGCTGGTAACGGTTTTCTACCAGGTAATTTATAGAAATTTGAAACAACGCTTTTTCTCTTTCCTAAAGATGCTACTGAATTATACGATGTCATTTTTATTTGTATCACTGACACGTACCCCATTCATTCATCGACCCTTGTTCTTCCACTCACCAGCCATGCATTAAATGCCTTCCGTGTGCTGTGTTCTGCGCTACACACAGGATGTAGCATGGGGAAAGGAAAAACACGCCTCCAGATCCACTGTGGTTTCTTTTTATGCCGTTCTCCAGAAGTTCTTCCTGATTTTACATTATCTTTTGACTTTCAGACCTAACCATATCCATCTGTACGGGTCTTTCATTAGCACATGCTAGATGAGACCATCCCTTTGCACAGTCCAGCTGGAAAGCAGGATAATGCCTCAAATGAAATTTAAAAGAACCTCATCTGCTTTAGTGGCTTAGACACAACAACCCTCAGCCTAATGATTTAACAATTGGGAGCTGCTCATTTACTTGCATACATTACTTAGCTATTCTAAAAGGCTAGCCTGCAAAGTGGACTGGTTCTGTCTTTATACGTGCAGTTCACGGTACTTTTAATCAATATACTACTTCCTCAGGGACTCATAAAGGAAAAATTAGGAATGGAGTTTTTTTTAAAAGATGAGCACAATCGCAAGGTCTGTGTTCTTCGAACTGAGCCTCATCATAAGAATTACCTGCAGCTTGCTAAAGGAGCAGAGTCCTGGGTCCTTCCCCCTGAAAATCCTGATTAAGTTTGGAAGGAACAATGGAATCTGAATTTTCAGTAAGCCCCACAGGGTGGTTCTTTGGGGGGTACAAGTGTGAGAAGTGAAAAGTTCCCCAAATGAAAAGTGGACAAGAAGCCTGTGTCACGATGAGGACCTCCTTCATGAGAGTAGCACACTCTTGGGGCTGGGTGTGACTTTCTGCATTTTTTAGCCCATAACAAGTAATTGTACATTTCTCCTTCCCAAAGAAACGATCCTACGTGATTTCTTCAGCCTAGATGGAAGAGGAGTGGAGCGTGGAATTCTGGAATATAGATGGGATGGGAAGACGGTCCAAGGGAGATTGTATTTTTTTCCAGATGCTCTTATTTCATATGCCTGTGTGACAGACTTGAAATCAGCCTGCTGTTCTCCCCAGCACTGGGAATTTTTCACCTTTCTTTCTTTTTATCAGTTTTCTGTGCAGAGTAAGGTCAGAAGATTGCCTGCTCAGTTATTGTGCCAGAGACCAAGGACGAGGCGTCTCTTTCTGGTTGTTGCCATAGGGAAGGTGGGAGAATGAGATCAGGCCCTTCATTGTATCGGGTTCAGAATCCGGTGGAAGACAGGAAGACAGCCTTAGTGAGGGGAGCTGGTGAGCCTTGTTCTCTGCGTCCCGGAGCTGTGCAGGCTGTCACGGGTGGGACATCAGGCCTTCAGGCCTCGGCGCCCACGAGAGGGAAGGGACAGTGCAGGGGGGACTGCAGGTTCGAGCACATCTAGCACACCCTGGCTGTGAAGCAGTGAAACCCAACAGTGCTCGGAAAAACCGCACCCGGTTCTCAGGAAAAGGCACGAAACATCACGACTCTCAGGAAAGAGTAGATACCACATGGTCCTGAGTTTCCTGTCTGAAGTTTTGGAATCCTTATGGGCCTTTTTAAAATTTGTTAATAATAGTAAGCCTGGGATGCATTTTCCTGTCTAGTTCCTGAGGCCAGAAGAGACGGGTGCTTTCATCAGTAGGAGACAAAGATTCGACTGGGAATCAATCGCTAGATGCTCTAAAGTCAAAATTCAGACGGTGCATTTGAATTCTGGCCACTTCGTTAGTGTAGGAATGGAGCAAATACATCTCCTGTGGGAGTTTCTTTATCATACCCATCAAGTAGCCTTGTTCACGTTTACAACTAGTCAGAAAATATTTTTGTGTGAAGAACAAACAGAAGCTCATCTTGTGGACAAAAGTTTATTTCCAGGTTATCTCTGCGTAATTTGGGGGGATTTAGAAGGAAGCATTTATGTCGTTGGTTCTGCCGCTCATGGGAGAGTCTGTGATGAGATGCTGCAGCTGTGAGAAATGAGTGCACTCGTATCTGATACTCAGGGTTTTTAGCTACTGTGGTTTAGGAAATACCTTATTCATATTTTTCCCGGAACACATAATTTTAAATGAAAGGTTACTGGGCTTGGACGACCCATGGGAGCTGACGACTTACTGACCATGTCAGAGAAGAGATGGTCGTATGTTATTAAGTCAGAGGCTGTGCTTAACTGTTGGTGGTTTTCGAGATTACAAAATCAAGATAACCATGTAGGCTCGTCTGCTCTTCACGGAAAGGAACCTAGATTTTAGCTCACTTTTACTGGGACATAAAACATTTGGTATTGCTATATATTTATTTAAGAGCTCTGAATTTTAAATGGCTGGCTTTTTTAGACAGTGAAAAAAATATGTGTTGGGGTAAAAGAGTGCTAAGGTTCTTTTAGTTTTATCTTTAAAAAACACGAGGAAAATTTCCTTTGGGGGAATGATACTTGTAGGTAACAGAATTTATAAGGGGTTGACTTCTCAAATTTTGATATTATCAAAATTGCCACGTATGAGTAGAAGTTGGTTTATTTGTGCCTCGAAGCCATGTGTTTGTAAAGCAGATGCATATGCCAAAAGGCTCCAGTGTGATGAATGGAGATTTACCTACAAGACCATTTAATCTTTATAACCTCTAAATTGATAATTGCCTGAAATTTTGAAACATAAGGGGGACAGAAACCCTAGTGATGTTGAGGCTGTCTGGTAAGTGATTTTTTTTTAATTGCCTTGGACTGAATGTAGGAAAACCAGGCCTACAAGTCAAACTGGGTGCACAGGTTTCATTTCACATTTTGAGGGCTCTTCTAGAAGAATAGCGGTGTGATTGAAAGAAATTCTTCAGCAGCTATTTTAAAAAGCCAGTCAGTGTGGATGTTCCGTCTTCATTCCATGAAAGTCAAAGGCTGTTCTCTTCCAGGTCTTTGTTTTCTTCTGGGTCTGCTTTTCTTTGGATGGGTGGGTTTGTTTCTTTTCCATCTCCAGAATTTTTTTTTTCCCTGTTGGATAGTTCTCTAATACCTCTTATTTCTGTTTCTGTTAAGTACGTTTTCTTCTTTCATGTCTACTTTCTGTCTCTGTCATAACACACTATGAATGAATATGAATGATAATAACAGGTCATAATGTAGAACTGAAGTGTATTTTTACTCTCTTGCGTCTATTGAGTAGATTTTATTTTTCGTAAAGACCATGGAGTATTTTATATCATTTCTTTAAAACATATATAGGCACTTAGAGTAATATCACGGAATTAATACAGTGAAAACAAACAAGCCCTCTCCTTACAAAAGAAATCTATATCTGACTACAACACAACAGAGGCCCTTTTAACTCCCCAAAGTTGATTTTAAGGGTGCCCTGAGGTCTCAGTGACTCCTGTGAGTCCCTGCGGCGGACAAGAAAGAAGCCCTTGTGCTCCCCCCAGGTGAGAGGTAAGGTTGGCATTGAGCCGGCATTGTCAAGGTGCTATAGATCCATGAAAAGGTGGACTAGGAACAAAAGCTCTTTATCTTTAAGTTGACGTGGTATCTCTTGACTTTGCCCTAGCCAGAGGGAAAAAGCCAATCGTGCCTCATTTGTAATTGAGCTCTCTTCTCACTAAGCTGTGGTTTCAGTTGTCATTATCTGCGGCGTCTGGGAAACCCCAGCCTGATGAATTAAAGTGGTCTGGACTTTCAGCCCCCAAGGGTGCTGGACAGGAGCAGTGAGCTTCTATAGAGGAAGGCACTCAAATTTGGTTCCTCAGAATTCCCACACATTAAAACACGCCAAATGTGAGCTCATAATCCGTGATTACATCTGTAATGCGTGAGAAACAGCAGAGGAAAAGAATACAAACGTATTTAATCCTTCAAGACTTAAGGATCTTTTATGTAATATAAATAATTGCAGTTAAATGTTTATAAGAAATAAGAAACTTGCATTTTTAGCAATATGTAGAATTCAGTAGTCTGAATGATCCTCCTCGTTGAGAACACATCACTGATCTGGGATAAAAGCTGTGAACTCGCACATCTCCAGACCCAAGCAGAAACAGAAACCCTAGCAGGTGAGGGGAAAAGCTGGTTTGCACCCTGAGGTTTTTGGCTAAATGTCAGAGATGACGTTGGGCATTTCCTGGGATGGGTATGCAGGATACGAAGGACAAGAGGTGAAGTGGAGCCTACCCAAGACTTGATCATCACTGAAGAACAGGAAGTTAAGTCTGCTAAACTAGGCGGGAATTTTTGCCCATTTCTCAACCTTGATGCTGGGTAGAGGGGGGAAGTAATCTTCCCTGAGAATTTGCAACCATAAATTGCACCGTCATGCAGTTTTTGGATCAGAATTTATACTTCGTGGTCTGAAAACCCAAACAGATAAATCATATTATAGTGGCTGTGGATTGCTTGTGTCCACGAGATACTAGCAGAAGCCAACATAAATATTTGTTGGAAGAATACAACTTCAATCTGGATCTTAAAGAATTCCCATAAAGTTCCAAGAAATGGAATCATTTCATTGTCTTAATATTTAAAGGAATAAAAAGAAATTTTGGAAAGACAAGCAAAGGAATAAGAGACTATGAAGAATGCCCAGGTAGGTTTTGAAGAATAAATGGATCTTCTAGAAATGAAAATACATTAAACTATTAAAATTAACTCTGTGGGTAAATTGAGCAACAGAATCATTGTAGCTGAAGAGAGAATTCATGAATTCAAGCCAGGAAAGTACTATCTAGAGTACAGTGTGAAGGGTAGAGTTGAAGTATGACAAAGATATAAAGTTATGTGGAAGGCGGTGCAGACATTGAACAGAGAATGGGGCAGACAGTATTTGAAGAGGTGATGGCTGGGAATTCTCCAGAATCAATGAAAGACTCTAACCCACAGACTCAAATAACCCAGCAAATCCCAAGCAAGACAAAAAGACAAATGGTGAAACGGCGGAACACCAGAGATTGAAAAAGAATGTATTAAAGTAGCCAGAGAGACAAAGCGACTACCCACAAAGGAACCGAAGTTTACATACAAATAAAACTGGGGAAATCTGGGTAAGATGGATGGAGCGCATCACCATCCACGACCTGCTTCTGATTTTGCGCTGCAGCTTTTTAAGATGCTATCGTAGAGGGAATCTGGGTAAAGAGTGCACGTGCTCCCTGTTACAGACATTCCATTGTACAGATGCATCAGAATCTACAATTATCTCAAAACGAAAAGTTAAGTTTAAAAAGAGAAGGGTATTAAGGAGGGCACATATTGCAATGAGTGCTGGGTGTTATACGCAAATGATGAATCAGGGAACACTACATCAAAAAGCAATGAAGTACTATATGGTGACTAACATAATAAAAAAAATAAAATTCGAACACATACAAAAAATAAAAAGAGAGGGATTTTCAAACTCCCATCTCCCCAAAAGTATGATTTAATTGAAGCTGTGTTTTTAATAATGTTATTTTATTTTATTTTTTATTTTTTTATTTTTTTAAAGATTTTATTTATTTATTTGACAGAGAAAGAGATCACAAATAGGCAGAGAGGCAGGCAGAGAGAGAGGGGGGGAAGCAGAGCAGAGAGCCTGATGCGAGGCTCGATCCCAGGACCCTGGGATCATGACCTGAGCCGAAGGCAGAGACTTTAACCTACTGAGCCACCAAGGTGCCCCAATAATGTTATTTTAATCTATGAGGCTTAAAAGATAGTAAGGCATAACCTTAAAAAATTAAGACAAAAGAAGGAAACTAAACAGAGGTTAAAAGGAAAATGAAAAGACAAGTAAGTGTGATATAAGATGGTAAAAATAAGCTCACATGAGCCAAACTTTCCAATTAATATAGAAAGATTGTTAGACTTGATTGTGTTTAATGATCCAGCTATGTGAAATTTAAAGGGACAAGCCTAAAATAGAAGGCTGCAGATAGAATTAAAGACAAAGGATAAGAAACACAAAGTAAAAGGAAGCTGTTGAAAATCTATTAATAACAAAAAATAAGGCAAAACCTCAAAGAGGATTGCTATATAATAAAAATTAATAGATCACAAAATTGTAATAGTCCTGAATTTTAATGGATCTAATAAAAATAGCCTCAAAGTACACTAAAAAGCATTTGCAAATTCACCTTCATAGTGAGTGATATATAAAAATATAAACTTATAGATCTTTTCCTCCCTGGCTGCTTGAGGCTCAGCCACCATCATGAATGACATAGTAACTATCCAGATCAGGAAGTTCATGACCAACCTACTATTTCAATTTCAGTGGAAACTGGGGTCATTGATGTTCTTCATCCCAAGAAGGCAATGGTACATAAGACAGAAATTCGGGAAAAACTAGTCAAAATGTACAAGACCATATCAGATGTCATCTTTGTATTTGGAATCAGAACCCATTTTGGTGGTGGCAAGACAGTGGGCTTTGGCATGATTTATGATTCCTTGGATTATCCAAAGAAAAATGAACCCAAACACAAACTTGCAAGACGTGGCCTATATGAGAAGAAAAAGGCATCAAAAAACTGCAAAAGGAATGCAAGAACAGAATGAAGAAAGTCAGGGACTGTAAAAACCAGTGTTGGTGCCGGCAAAAAGAAGTGAGCTGCTGATTGGACAACAAAAGGAGTAAAGATTCTGCAGTGACTTTATCTGTGATGATTGTGCAGATTTTTCATGATAGGATTAATAAACTAAGAATTTAATATGTTTGAAAAAATATATATGTATATATACACATATATCTGTAGATATGTTTCTAAATAGGTAATACGTTCATGTAGATCAAAAATTAGAAAATAGGAGAAGGTACACAATCTTAGCTTTTCATTTGCCTAGTTATCTCTTCTTTCCCTTCAAAACCAGTCTAACAACTTTTAGTTTCATTTCTTTTTTTTTTTTTTTTAAAGATTTTATTTATTTGTCAGAGAGAGAGAGAGAGCACAAGCAGGGGGAGCAGCAGACAGAGAAGGCAGAGGGAGAAGCAGGCTCCCCGCTGAGCAAGGAGCCCGATGCGGGACTCGATCCCAGGACCTCGGGATCATGACCCGGGCCGAAGGCAGTGGCTTAACCGACTGAGCCACCCAGGTGTCCCTTAGTTTCATTTCTATCAAGAGTTTCTTGACATGTAAAAGCAATATTAAAAATCATATTTTCCCCTTCTTAAAACCTAAAAAATAGCATATTTATACATACTATTCTGCATCTTGATTATTTTCACTTAACATAAGATCCTTCCATATTAGATTAGAGAGGACATCCTCATTCTTGATTACCACGGTACTGTGTTTCACTACGTGGTTTACCTTACCCAGTCAGCCCCATATTGATAGACATTGGAATTATTTCCAGAGTTTTGCTATTACAAACAATGCTGCCATGAATAACCTTTTATATAATACGTCATTTTGCATGGGTGCAAGTGTATCAGTTTAATAAAGTGGAATTGTTGGGTTAAAAAGTGCATGCATTTGTAATTGTGATAGATATTGCCAAATAGCTTTTTTATAGAGGCTGTACTAATTTCCACTCCCAGCAGCCATGAGAGTGCCTTTTTCCTACACGCTAGACTATCAGCACATTCTTGGATTTTTTCCACTCTGATATGTGATAGATAAATGCCATTCTTACTGTCATTTTAATTTTTTTTCTTATTGAGTGAGGCCGAACAGTATTTCATACACTCAAGAGCCATTCCTATTGTCTGTTAACTGTCTTTTCCTAGCTTTTGTCCATTCTTTATTGGATTGTGGCAGTAGTGTGCTGGAGCTGTCTTGAACTATTTCATGACAGCCAATTGTTAAATTTTTGGACATTTTGGAATCTGGTTGATTTCATGTCAGTAGCCTGAAATTGGCCATGGTGGGAATGTTTACACCAGAAAAATTGGAAAACACAAATCATCAGGAACCCTCCCCCACTGCCAGTTGTGTTAAACATTTACCAGCACACTACTGGTTGGTGGACTTCTTATTAATTCCTAGAAACCCTTTGTATGTTAAGGAAATTAGCCCTTTGTGATTTGAATTGCAAATAATTTTTCCCAATTTGTCATTTTCTTTAACTTGCTTTCTTTAACTTGCATTTTCTTCTTGTCATACTGAGGTTTTACAAAAAATTAAGTAGTCAGACTTACCAATCTTCTAACGGCTTTTCATTTTAAGTCATAGCTAGAGTGGACTTTTCCATTACAAGTTACAAAGGATTTCTTCTATGTTTTCTTTTAGAACTTTTATGGTTTCATGTTTTACATTTTAATCTTAGGTTCATTTGCTGTTTTTCTTGGTGTGAAGTGCAAAATACAGATCCAGCTTATTTTTCCAAAGCAAAACAAACAAATGAGACCTAGAAATGTATTTTTTTTAAAGCAACACATTATGTTGAACTACATATCAGTCCTTATGGAACGAAGCAAAACCAGTTCTTAGAGGGAAATTCATAGCCTTGAGTTTATATTAGAAGAGAAACAATTAAGAGGTTGTTTCCAATTTGTTAGAAAAAGAACAGAATAAACCCAAAGGAGAGTAGGAAGGAAATATAAAGAGTACAAGTTAATGAAATAGGAATTAAACGTTCACTAGACAGGATTAAGAAATACAAATTGTATGAGGAATTGGATAATCCCAATCTTCCGTAAACTCCAAGAAGAGAAGGTAGGAATATTTCCTTCATTAATGCAGCTGGTGTAGCCTTAGCACTAAACCAGAGAAAGTACAGCTGAGACATTGTATGTGAGTGTGTATATTGTGATCATGGGAATTTATCTTGGGTTCTTGTCTTTAAAGATTTTATTTATTTTTTTTGACGGAGCACACAAGCAGGGGGAGCGGCAGGCAGAGGCAGAGGGAGAGGGAGCCCGACGGCGGGCTCGATCCTACCACCCTGGGATCATGACCCAAGCCAAAGGCAGACCCTTAACCACTAAGCCACCCAGGCACCCCTTATCTCAGGCTTAATAGCTTAGGAACTTCCTAATGGAGCTCAGTGCATTTAAGAGAAGAATCCTTTTATCTCAGAAGATGCAGAAAAAGCATAAAAAAATTCAAACATTTTGGCAAATTCTTAGCAATTGGGAATATAAAGGAGTTCTCTTAGTCTCTTGAAATATCCTATTTTTTGTGAAATCCAAAATTTTTTCTCTTAATGTGACTCAAAGTAACAAATCCTACCCATGTAGGTGTGGACTACATGTCTGAGACAGCAGGATAAAGGTAGAGAGATGAAAGGGTAGAGTTAGAAGGGAAAAAACTGAAGTCTTCTTTGTAGATGGTGTTCTGTTTACATAATTCCAGATAATCTACATCCAAGTTAGTAAAATTAACAAGTTTAGCAAAATTCCCCGGATTAAGATAAAAATACAAAGATTAATTATATTCACGTTTGTCAAGAAGTTAGAAAATATAGTGTGTCATAAAATAAGTCACCTTTGAATAAGTCTGTAAAAAGTGAGTAAGGCTTTTAGAAAAGATTATAAAGCTTTATTGTAAGACATTGAAGAAAGTGAAATAAATAAAGGAAAAAAATGGAAAGATCAATATCATAAAGCTGTCTTACCCCCCCCTCCGATCTTTCAAATTAACCCTGCATTCCACATAATGCCAGTTAAGATTTCAAGAGGTCTTTTTAAACTGAATCCGTAGATACATGTGGAAGAGAGCAAAGGCCTTAGGAAAAAATGGGTTGATTTCCAATTAGCAAGATTTTTTTTTTTTTAAGCTCATCTCAACATTTTGATATTACACCAGTGTGGGCTCGTGGACCAATGGGACAGACTATGTCCCATTGGAAATATTGAGAAACAAGCCTACATATGTATTTAAGTACTTGGTAAATGACAAACGATGGCTTTGTAGATCAGTAAGGAAGGGGTTAGGAAAATATTTGGAGATTGGTTAAGTCATATGGAAAAAATAAAACGGATCTCTCCTTTACCTCCTACAGAAAAATCATTTCCATAAGTGACCTCACAAATAAAATGTTGAGCAAAACAGTAAATTTTGGAAAAATATATACCCTATGATACAATTAAAAGCACTTAAAATATATAAAATAATGCCATCTGTTTCGTGGTTATACAACTATATTAAAAATTTAAGGAAATGCAAGGGGATAATGAACTCTCTGGGTTTAGGATCAGGTTACCAAATGTTGGGAGAAAGTAGGAGGTACAGGAACGTTAGCAAAGATTTTTATTTTTTAAGTTGAATGGGTATGGATGTTCATTTTAAATATCTTCTTGTGGGCGCCTGGGTGGTTAAGCGACTGCCTTTGGCTCGGGTCATGATCCTGGAGTCCCAGGATCGAGTTCCGCATCGGGCTCCCTGCTCACCGAGGAGTCTGCTTCTCCCTCTGACCCTCCCTCCCCCTTCTCATGCTCTCTCTCTCATTCTCTCTCAAATAAAATAAAAATAAAAAAATAAAATATCTTTTTGTGACCTAAGTGTTTTACAGTAAATTTAAAGTAGGGAGTGAGATTCAGTTGGTTTCTCATGTTCACTTTGCCTTGGTGACTGCCTTGATTTAGCTTGGTGACTTCCTTAGGAAAATAAAATGTCCTCACTCATAGGCCGGCCGGCCAGCCAGCCATGCAGGCACAGGTAGCTAAACCAGTGGTGTGGCCTTGGACAAATTAATGAACCCCCTTGTTTCTCCTTTCCTCATCTGTAATATGGGAATAATTATATGTTCTTATGAGGACTCCGAGTTCACACATATACAGCTCTTAGTATAATACCATACATAGAGCTCTTCGTACAGATTCTGGAATTTGTGAGTCTTTGCTTCCGCTGCTATTAAAAGTTATTGATTCGGGGCGCCTGGGTGGCTCAGTGGGTTAAAGCCTCTGCCTTTGGCTCAGGTCATGATCTCAGGGTCCTGAGATTGAGCCCCACATCGGGCTCTCTACTCAGCAGGGAGCCTGCTTCCCCCTCTCCCTCTGCCTGCCTCTCTGCCTACTTGTGATCTCTCTCTCTCTGTCAAATAAATAAAATCTTTAAAAAAATAAAATCTTTTAAAAAAAAGTTATTCTAGTTTTAATTTTAATTCTTAATGCAGTGCTTTTATTGCTCCTTACCTCCCTTTCTTGAACCTTTTTCAAGCCTTAGGATCTGTTTTCCTGTATTCCTTTTCTGTAAGCTTACTTAAATGATGAGGTAGAAGTGGTTTTGAGCAATGTAAGATGCCAAGGCGAGTTCCATTGGTTTGTGTGTTCCCTATCAGATTGTTGTTCTGATTGAAGTATGGCAGGAGAGTCATTTCGTGCCCACCCAAAACCAAAGAAGCCCTGAATTTTAAAAAGTTTACTCTCTAACCAAACTAGTCTGGTCATCAATGATTTTGCATTTCTGAGTTCACTTTTGTGGTTTCATGGTTTAATAATGGGAGTTAACAGATTGCTTTACTTAAAATGGCAAATTCTTTTCATAAATGCCAGTGACATTGCATTATTTTTAGGTCGTTGTTTGTCTTGCTACTCCTATAATACTGATTCTGTCTTCATCTTTTGCAGCCTAGGAACTTGTTGGCATGCATACATGCTTTAAAATAGAAGTTTAATGCCACATATCAAAACACATTTATTCTCCAGAGTGCCATAGCTTTTGTTGATTGCTGAGTTAAGGGTTTTGTTTTTTGGTTTTTGTTGTGTTTTGTTTTCCTTTGTTTTGCATTTACTCTGTTTTCCGTAGTATTTTTCATAAGATGACAGCTAATATTTTCTGCCTTTGGAAATTTGACAGATTTGTAGGTAATAAAAAAGAGAGTTTAATGTGAAAAAAAGTGTGGGGAAAAAAATCCTCTAATGAATATCACCTCCTCATCGGAAAATATAATATGCTAGAATCCTTGTAACAGAAGCACTTCCCAGGTTCATGAGTCACTCTCAGGAGTTGCTAACCTATCTGTAGAACTTGGGTTGCGGATCAAATGCGCATGCGCGTGCACACAGGGAAATGGGTCAGGACCGCACACGAGGAAGACCCACCACGCCCCTGCGGGTGGCCCAGTCAGTGCCGCTTGTTCGTGGCGTGAGTGGTTTTCTTGAGTCGGTCACACCGACTAAAAACGTGATGGAAACCCCGTTTTTGCTGCGTCTTCCAGGTCGGATCCGCACGAGACGGCAGAGCTCCGGGAGCGCCACCAATGTCGCCACCACACCTGACAATCGAGGCCGCAGTCGCGCCAAAGTGGTTTCACAGTCCCAGCGTAAGAAGTATATTTTATACTCTCTGTTATCTTAGTTTTGTTCAACAGCCCACTCTACGGTTGAAAAAGTGATAGTATTGTCATTACTTCAGGGGAAAAACACATTTGTGTGGCTCTAAGCTGCCGTGAGTAGTCTTGATGTTTGTTGGGTAAGCTTACAGCGTGAAGAGTATTACAGGATACTTTTGTCTCCTTGCCAGGTGATTTAAATTTTGTATTATTAAGCATTAAATATTAAAATGTGGTTTCTCTCCCTTTCCTCAAGCATCTCAAATTGAGACATTCCTGGGCTGTGACCCATTTTACTGTTGATAAGGACTCCCTCTGATGTAATTTAAGAGCAGTACCTGGGGATTATTTTAACGTGGAGTTCTCTTTCAGCGGTAATAAGCAAATCCATTAAAAGCTCTCCCCATTAACCCTGTGCTCTAACATTTGCAGCCTGCTCTTCTCTTCCTGCCAATGTGGGCTCCCGCTTTGCCCAGCTGCTCTCGCTTCCATTACTGCTTGTCTGTACATGTCGAGTCACTTGGCTTGTTAGCATCGGCCATGAAAGCAGCCGTAGATGGAAGGAGTGTGTTCACATCGTTCTTAGGAACCACTTCGCAGCCACACTTGCCTTTGAGTCCCCCACTCCCTCTGTGTACATAGAGCTGGGCGTCCGAGTTTTCCCGGGCCGGGTGAGCGTGGTGGAGGAAGGCTCCCCTTCCCTGGGAGTTGCACGCGGTCCCTCCGCACAGCACTCCCCAGCCCGTATATGTCCACCTCCTCTGTGGCCCCAGGAGCTGTCTGGCTCTTGTAGAGAGTCTGTGGCCAAATCTTAGGTTCGCCTTAGTATTTAGAATGCCTTTCTCAGCTCCTTGTGAGTTCAGATACTCTCCCCTGTCCCTCTGGTAACTCCAGGCCTCATGTTAAACAAGTATAACGCCTTTCCGAAAAGAAAGTGTAACGTCGGTGATCCACCGCCGCCAGGCTTGTCTGGTGCAGAAGTGCATGCTTCTGGGGCATCACACAACACAGCATGGGTCGTGCATCTGTACGTAGCCCGGCACCTTCTACCCTGGGAACAGCATCCTGGCTCTGGTCATTCTGTTGAACCCTAGTGATGCCTGGAGTCACAGATGGATATAACATTCTGGTCATGACCTCATAAATGTGAGTCCGGTCTTCTCGCATAAATGACCTCATAAATGTGAGTCCGGTCTTCTCGCAGAGGAAGTTTTCTTGACAAAGATGTCCAAAACTCAAAATATGGGTTAGTATGTTAAATTAAGTTAAAAAAAAAAAATGTCTAGTTCTTTAGCCGTGCCGTGTTAGTTTCTTTCTTAGGGAGGGTGGGTTGAACAGCACTTTACATTTCTTTCTGTCTGCTGTTCATTGGCATTGGCCACTAGCCCGGCTCCTCTGCTTAGGAGGTGGTGAAGACTACTGGCTTCTGTAGTGGGGGTGAGGGCGAGGAGGGAGCCTTACCTCTTCAGTCTGGTAGAAATCCTGCACTCGGGCGTGGGGCTCCACTTTAAAAGTCTTCAGTTTTACTTTACTCGCTAAATTCCACTCACAGGAAGGGAGACAACACCAGCAAATTATCAAGACTGGACCTCAAACTCAGGCATATAAATTAAGTATTTAAAAAAATTATTTTAATAAGAAGTAAATATGAGCATCACATTTGTACATTTTACAAATGTAGATATACTAGCGTTCATAGTCCTGGTATAATAGTAAGTAGATTTCATTAACATTGGATTTAGGGCCCTTAACAGCTTATTTTAAATATTTGAAGATTCAAATATGTGAAGATTGATATTTAAATGTTTAAGGATTTGGCATAGGACATTCAGGTGAAACTAGTGAGTAGCAGTTTCTTTGAATTCATGATGTTTTTTGAGCACTTGCCCTGTGGTAAGCACTAGTTAAGGTGGTAGAGATACATAAACGAGTAGGATGCAGTCATTTCTCTCCGCTTGCTCAAAACTAGAGAAGAGATGAGCTCCCGGAGGCCAAGACACTTGTCTTCTCTGCATCTCCTCCACCTGGCACCGGGCCTGGCACATTGCAGGCTCCTAAGTGTTTCGTGAACAGACCTGAAATAAATCCTGATAGAGTATGATATGAATATGATAAACCTAAGTACAAAAGTAGACTAAGAGGAAAAAGACCTAGAAGAGAAAGCTATTTTGCTAATGTGTTTGTGAACAAAGACATTTGTGTTGTGTTGCATGCTGACCTTCTGTATTGTGCTATTGTCTTTTAATCCACTTTTTGCCTGTCCTTTGGTCTGCTCTCATAATCAAGGATCCAGATCTGCTAATCCTGCTGGTGGTAAGCCGTTTCTCTTCTTGCCCTTTTATTTTTTATTTATTTATTTTTTTGCGTTCTCCTTCACCCCATGTCCCATGTTCCTTGCACAATATTAATTTCTCTGTTTATTATGAGCTTAATCTTTCTGCATTTTTTCTGTATGTTCAAATTCTAGAGTTTGGAATGGATTTCTTTTCTCCTTTTACACAGCTTAATAGTTCATTTCGGTGCTCAGAGTTTATGGGCAAGATTAATAAATCCTGAGACAGGTTCTTCATGGTGATGTGTACCGGTGATTTTTATAATGAATTTCACTTTGAACTGTAGCTGTCATTATAAAGTCCTGTAATTCTTGTGAGTGGTCACCTTAATGATTCATTTGAATGATGGAGTGTGTGTGTGTTTCCAGGTTAAGTGTTATTTTCAGGGTTTGTATCTGGTTCATTCTATTCTGATACATAATAACACGCACTTTATGTTTGAGAATTTTACTGCATTCTATTCTGGTACATAATAACATGCACTTTATGTTTGAGAATTTTATTGCCTTCTCTACTTAAGGAGAGTGGTCTAATAAGTAAATAACTGCCATTTTGGTGTATCGATGTGATCTTTAAAATTTTGCTGTTTTAAGAAAAAAATGTGTCATGAGAAATGGTTTTATAGCTATCCAGCCACTTATTCATTTATAAAAATTACTGACTATATGATTTGTTTTTAATTTCTAATTCTCTTGTGTACATCTCAGGGCATGTGGTCTATATAATTTCTACTTTGTAGATTTTTGAGATTTCCTTTGAAGTTTAGTACACAGTCGGTTTTTGTAATATGTGTGGAAAAGTGAAAAGAATTTCTTCTGTTTGTTGTACATGTGTGTATGTGGGACGTGTGTTTATACATATCTGTATAATTTTGACTGCTCTGTCAGTTTCAGAGAGGTGTGTTAGTTATTCATTAGTTATTTTTCTTAGAGGTGCATTAATAATTATGGCCTTCTGAATTTCTCCTTATATTTTTATCAGTTTTATGTTTTGTATTTCAAGGCTCTGTTACTTGGAACATAAAGGTTCATGGTCATTATGTCTTCATTGACAATGATTCTTTTATTAATATGAGATATCCTTTGTCCTTCTTTTAATGCTGTTTCATTCTGTGTTAATTGTTTTGTATTAGGTGTGTTGTTTATTTCTTATAAACAACATTCAGTTGAATTTCATTTTTTTAAAAGCCAATCCAAGAATCTGTCTTTCAATAGATGAATTTAAACCAGCCACATTTATTATGATTAGTGATACGTTTGAGTTTTATTCCTACCGTTATATTTTGTGATTTTTATTTACCGTGTTTCTAGTTACCTTCTTGCCTCCTTTTCTTCCATCTGTTAAATTAATGTGATGTTCTCGGATCTGTTTTCTTCCACTAATGTTTAAGAAACTTCTATTAGAATTCTTTTTCAAGTGGTTACACTTAAAATTTTTCGCATATCAGCTCTTAAAGGATGAAAATACAAAACAACAAACGCCTTTGTGATTATTTGTAGAAATTTGCGGTGGAACAGGACGCTGTTTGTACTCAGCCTGCTCTTTGAGTCAGAAATTTTACTGTCATTTTTGTAGAATTCCACCTGTAATTCTTCTTTGTATGAACATTCTTTTATGATATTTGATGTTCTTTTATGCTCTGTTTAAAAAAAAATAGTACTACCACCAACAAAAAAGCCATTTTTATATAAAAGTATTTGAGCCAAATTAATGTGCTTACTGACTTCTGAAATTATTGTAGTTTATTCCCTGATATACACTCATTCTTCAGTTTTATTTTGTTTCATTTTTAGCTGGCAGCCGGTCAAGTTCCCCAGGGAAATTGTTGGGAAGTGGTTATGGTGGCCTTGCTGGGGGTTCCTCAAGAGGCCCACCTGTGACCCCCTCTTCAGAAAAACGAAGCAAGATTCCCAGGAGTCAGGGATGTAGCCGAGAAACAAGTCCAAACCGAATAGGATTAGGTAAGGATTCTCAAAGACCTCAAAACATCATTCCCAACTTGGTCATAATTTTTATTATAATGTAATGACTTTGTCTAATGTTGGAAATAGAGATCTGTTTTTGAACTGAGGATGTCACTTTGCCTGTCATAAAAAGACATTCTGATTTGTGCTTTTTACAGATTATGGCATGTTCAGGTTTGAATTACAACTGAAAAATACATGGGCCTCACCATTCAGACTGACGCAAAAGAATTACATCACCATGGGCTTTTGTGTTTTAGAGCCACTTAACAAAATGGTAGAACTGGGGGAGTGGGAAGGGTTGTCTTCTTCACAATTAGGAGCAGTGTTGCTTTTCATCTTTCTTTCATGGATTAGCACTAAGTAGCCATTAATCTGTATATACTTGCAAAAGCAATTTGTAGGGTCCACGTATATTTTGATTTTGAACTTCTTTAACCTAATTGGTGGAACTTAAGGTCAATGAATGTACATAGATACTTTTGACGTAGTATTATTCAAACGTGAAAACTAGAGACAAGTGAAAACCAAATGCATAATATTTTTGTGTTGTAGTATTTAGTTTCTTTGTGACAGTGTGTAGAACTACATGAATTACTCTCAGCAGCTTACTCTATTCAATCTAATTTATATATAATCTATTTAATATAAAAGATGTCTTTGTAATATGAGAAATCTATGTTCATACTCTTTCTAATACTTTTACTGTTTTCTAAGGGTAAAAATCTATTTATGTGAAATCAGAGTACTACTATATTCATAAGTTCTGTTGGCTTTTCTTTCTTTATCTCGTCAACAGCTTTACTTGAATGTTTCCTATGATGCACAGGCACTTTGTTAAGCCTTAGGATCAGGAGATAAAACAGATAATAGCTTCTGATTTTCAAAGAGCTTGTGGTCTTAGGGGTGGAAATGTAAGATAGTACGACAGATACTGTGACATAGTGCTCTGGGACCACAGGAAAGGAGTGTCTTAGGGCCCTTGCCTATCCCAGTCGCCCCAAGAGAGAAATCTGGAAGGACCAGGAGACGAGAGCCTTGCCAGAATAGGTCCGTTTTTGATGATGTGTAAGGTAGGATTAGGCAGGGTAGAGAGAAGAGGAGAAAGATGTTCTAGGGCATAGAGGAGTATGTTCAGAAACAGTCAGAGGGGAGGGAGCATAATGTGCTGTGGGAACCACAGGTAATTCATTTAGCTGCAGCAAAGGAAGTTTGTCAGGGTGAGGTGGGAGAAGAGGCAGTGGGACTGGGAGGGCACTGCTTCTAAAAGTCCTTGAAGGCCACCTGAGCTATGAGAAGGCGGGGAGAGGGACATATTTAAGAGGTAGAGTGGATAGGAGTTGGTTTGACTAACGTTTCCAAAAGCAAGTGAGAAATTTCTACATGATCCCAGCTTTCTGTTGGCATTACATAGCGTGGTCCCTGAGCTGACAAGTTATTTGGATCTAGCAATAACAAATTATGTGGATACACCAGGCAAAGTGGCATGACTAGAATGTCTAAATTTCAGCTTTGAGGCTGTAACATATGTATGTTTGGATCTAGTTTTGTCTAGAAAATGCATTTGATTTCATATTTAGTCATGAGGTTTTGGCTGTCCCTTTTTGGTAGTTAGCTAAATGTATAGGATGTCTCTTGGCAATCCAGATTAGTTTCATACTTTTAAAAATTCTTTCTTTTTTGGGATTTGACTTTTTATATTATTAAAGTTGCCATTTTTACCTTTTTCTTGAAATTGGGAAAGGAAGTGCCCTAGGTTGCCTAACATAACCCTAGGGCCTGGTAATCCAAGGTTGTAAGTAGGAAGGAAGTTTGTGTTGTGGATAGTTGAAAAGATAGGATTTATTAATAAGCCTTTACAAGGTACTATGAAACATCATCCATCAGTAAAAACTAAATAGGAACCTATTCTCTTCCAGAGAGTTCTTATTTGAAACAGTATTTTGGACAGTTATTTCCTTGATGCTCATTAAGAGGATTAGTTATGTGTAAAGCTTTGAGGTCATACATACAATTCTGATTAAAGAAGATATTTTATTTAAATTTCTGCGCATGGTGAGAATACACACAGATATAAAGATAGATAAATGAATCAAGTATATCTTTCCACTTCTTCCTATAGATCTGCTGAGAGATTCCATTTTATAGGGTGTCACGTATATAGAATCTTCAGCAGTAAATTGTCCATTGTTGTGATCATTCAGTAGACACTGGGTACATGCCTGCATGTCTATAAACATTTGGTTCATTGTACAGCAACTTGAAATATAAATATTCAAAAAAGGAGTAAGCGTCTTTTAAGAATATCTTGTCCCAAACCAGTTAATAGTTTTAATCATTGCTAAGCTAGGCTTGGAATTTGCACTGAGAACTAATTCTACAAATTATGTTTGGTTCAGCTATGCCTCATCTGTGATAAAAATAACATCAAAGCTCTTCTTTAACATTTAAGGTTTCTTAAGCAAAACAGGATGTAATTCCTGTTGTATAACCAAGAAACAAAATTAAACCCTGTTACTCTCTTTTTTCTTGGCAGTTTATTCCTTCATAAACTGTTCGACCAAACAGAATAGATTGTAAATTGTGTCATTTGGGGGTTTTATTCTGTTTTTGATGAATAATAAGTCCTATAAATAGCTACGGTCTATAGCAGTTATATTTTGGAAGTTTGCCTTTAGTTTCCTTCTTCCACTCATCTCTTGGAAAGGGTATAAAATTTTTTTATTTTTGGCAGCTTACATCCTGTGGCTATGCATTTAAGATGTTTTCAGATTTTCTGGTTAAAATATTTTGAAAGAAGCAAAAATTAATAGTAATCAGTGTCACCTGTTAAATTAGACTACTGTGCGCAAGACCACAACATGGGAATGTCCAGACTGTAGAGACGTTTCATGGTGGTAGTGCTTCTTACTCCTCTTGTACTTTTGCTTTTGATGTGAGTTCTGGTAGGATCCATCCTTTCTAAAAAGGCAAAAGTCAGGTTTATCCCCAGAACACTGTAAAAGTAGAGTGTCTCTCAAGAAATGAAAGCCAATCAGATGGGTGTTGAAGGCTTCCCAGCCTTTCCTGTAAGCACAGGACTTCAGAACCACTGAAGAATACTGCTATCAGAAAGTTCAAACAGCAAGCATGTCTTCGTCTCTTCCTCTTCTGTTATGCCTTCACATTATATATTCTCATAGAGAACAGTCAGTTCTGGCACTCCATAAAGAGTGATTTGATACATTGTTTTTTAGCTTTGACCATCTAATTCATTAGTCTTATAAAAATCATAGATTGAGACACTTAAAATCCTCCTTGAAGGGTGGTCTTTGGAAGTGGTATTAGAAGTGGCCATTACTCTTCTCATGTTTTAAATTATCCAGCATTTGAACAGTTGCTGTCACCACTAGATGTCCCTTAACGTGGTGTGGGGCAACCATGGGCAGGTGTTTACAAATTCGTAGACAGAATTCTTTGTATGTATGTTACTACTAGCCTTTGTTTAGGAAGCCAATCGGCACGAAGGGGTGAAAAAATTTTCTCTGGCCGAAATACTAAGGAGGGTAAACCTTGTTAAGAGTTATGCGTGTCGTCATTTCAAATCACGTCCGCTCATCCCTTTTCATGCTCTCGTCTTCACAAAGCAGGCTCAGCAAGAGAGCGCAGAGATTTCCCATTGCTGTAGCGTGTGTATTATTTAAGGAAGGGAGTGGAAGCAGAGTAACAGTCGGAAGAGATCAGGCAAGAACTGTAAGACAATGCTCAACTTAAGCATGTGCATGTGTGAAACACTTACCAGGATGGTCTTTATTTCCCGTTGTTTGTTTCAGAGCGGGTAGTGAAATAAGATTTTCATGTCTGCCTTTCAGCAAGCAACTCAGAGGTACTCACGTGTACCTTATCTCACAGTACCCTTCTCATTTAAATGATGGGACTCTTCCAACCTTCCTAAAAGAAGGCTAAGACTGGAGAGGCAACTATGGCTAGACCATTGAGTTAGCGTGGTTACTTCACAAATTAGCTGTAGTTTTGATTCTCTAGGGGTAAGCCGCATCACTTGGTAGGTTCTAGGTACCTTCTCATATATTGGTGTCAAATGGATGCTCCCTAGTTTTTTAAGGGTTTTTTAATTTAGCCCCTGCGCTTTTGCCCTCATCATAGGAGCTGTTCAGGATTATTATCAAGAATTGCTGATTATATCGTCACTGCTAGTTTGAGCAGAAACCCAGTGCCTTCATGTCACGTGGCAAAATGAAGGCAAATTTAGGAATTACTCCGACAATCCCAAGCGAAGCTTTGTTTTGACAGATGGCTCACATTGCATTCCTCCTTGGATTTTTTCCTTGCTTGCCAGTGCAGACCTAAGCATTTGGACATGTCTTATGTAACTGTGGGGTCTGATGTAACCCTAGCACTGAGCAGAGACCACAGGAGGAAGTCGGTTTGGATTCTCACTTCCGTATTCTCCTTCGTCAGGGAATTTCATGATGCTGGTTTGGAAGCCATTCTTGTTACAGTTCGGTCATGCTCGAAATCCACGTTGGCCCTGAAGTAATAGACTCTGCTCACTACAATATAGTAAACACAGCTGGTTTTACATCAGTGACTCTAGTGTATTTTTTCCAGGATGTTCAGGGAAGACATTTCTGTCTGGTCCAGAATGAATAGGTCCACGCAAGACGGACGTATTTATTGTCCCACCAGCTGTTACGGAGGTGGCTGCGCCCAGTCAGGACGCAGAGTCATTTCTGAGTATTTTGCCAGTACTGTGTCTTTGTTCCCTCAGGTTAAAGTAGAAAACAAAAGAATCATGGTCTTTCCTGAGCTTTATGGCCAAGTTATGTTAGACCTTCAGCTATTCATGTGACTCTGTCTTCTCAGTGTTTTGTAACATGAGCATAACAAAATTACCCACGGATAATCCTATGGCAATTGGCCATCCTTAGGTCAGCGGAGGGCTCTTTCAACGTGAATATTGGGATTTGTCAGTCCATATACCATGGACAGTCTCACGCGTAAGGCTGTGTAAGGGAAGGTACCTGAGTAGGGACCACGGGCAGATCTGTTTGGATTCCCACAGAAAAAGCAGGAACGAAATGTTGGGACCAGTAAACAAAGGGATAGCGGTCCCAACTCTCTGTTCATGTTGGTTTAGAAAATTAAGTCTGTTTGAGGCATCTACATACTTACTTGAAGTGGGCAGGTTTCCCAGCTGTGTCAGTCCTTAGAACTTCTCTTTTAAAGAACCCCAGGCTGAGAGAAGCGAACCCTCTTTCTTTTAACTAGGTAAGTTCATGGAGTTCAGGGACTAGAGCCTTGATTCTGTTTTAACCCAAAATAAATTGTCTTTCTCAAGCAGTGTATGTGAAAATGGCTTTAGTCTTTTATTATCTTGTCGAGCCAGTTTGCTAAAGCCATAAAAACTGATCATTTTCTAAAAAGAGTGGGATCTTGGATTTCCAGGTGCCAGTTTGCTCTTTGGAAAGCTTTCTTTTCATTTCTTACATTTAGATGTTATTTCACCTCCATACAAAAACGCACAGCTTTCCGAAACCTTGAGCATAATCGAGTTTTTATCCAGGCCCTCTCCTGTTGTCAGCAAGCCCGTCAGTGAGGCCTCGGCAGGGACAGTCATCACGATGAACATTCCCCCCTCCCACCCCCAGCGCGGACAATGTCATGATTACGTTAACGGAATGTGACTGACGTTTTGTGAGTTTCTCTGTCTTCATTAAACTTCTTCACCTTCTCTGAAACCCCTCATGCGGCACACTAGCACGGAGCAGCCGTATCCCTCGACCCAGCATGAGTCAGGGGTGCAGCCGTAATACCAGCTGTGAGAGCAGCCGCGATACGAGCCCCGCTCGGGGCTTTCCTCCACTCGGTGAGTACCCGTAGGCGCTGGCTCTCGGAGCAGAGTTCCCTGCCCTGCTCCAAATGCTTGTCCCACACACCGCCAGGTGGAATGACCTGCTCTCCCTCCTCTACTGTCCTTGTGATCCTTTCTTCTCTCTTTCCTCTTCCTTAGTTCCCCTCTGTTGTCCCCTCCCCTTCTGCATGCTTCAAGTTTGGCCATTTCCAATTTTTTGTATATTGGAGGAAAAAAGCACCACTTCACTCTGTGCCGTTGCCATTTGTGACCACTTGACTGGCTGGCAAGCCCATCTGCGTGGTCACTTCTAATATAAGGGGACGCTCAGTGAAAGTGAATTGCTTCTTAAAAGTAGAGCAAATCCAAAGTGTATCTTTTGTCATTGAATTTCAGCAATTTGTTTTTAATTGTACCTGAGGTCAGGCCCTACATGATTCAGTTCAAAGGTGGAGAAAAATAAAATCGCGAGAATGTCTACAAAATGAAATGTGCTCAGTTGAGGGGCGATGACATTAAAAAGCTGTACTGATGAAGGTATTAGCCGTGCTTTTTGGTTACGTGAGTCATTTCAATACTTCCTCCTAATGCGAGCCCAAAGTAGCTTTTTGAAAAACTGCTTAGGTGTACAGCACAACGCACAACTTTACCATGTTTACTGTTAACTAATCAGATATTTTCGTTCTTCCTGGGCTCAATAAGCTTAAAGGCTGTGACCTGATGCCCTCCCAGAACAGAAATTCACAGTATTTGGTTGCCATAAGGTGGTATTAGCACCATATCTCAGGTCACAAGCCAGGTGCCCTTTGAGGCTGCTCATCCACCAACCTTAGTCTCTCTTACAGCCACAGTTTGTATTTTCACAGTTTTTAGGATTCGAGAAAAGCCAACAGAGAAACCTGTTTCCTTTATGGAATATCATGTTTGCTTTTTCTTTTTAGTTTGAATAGTCTAAAATGGACTTATACCTCTTAGTGCAAATTATTAATCCCTAGAGACCTCTAGGAAGAACACACACTTTCACAAAAAAATACTGTGTATCTCCAGTAATTGTGTTTCGGTTCTTTGCCATATTAATTGCTGTAAAACTGTGTGTTTTCCTTTTGATAAGCATAGCAGGTGGAAATAATTTTAGAATGTTAGGCCTAGGCCTGAAGTTGTTCTATGGAATTATGGTCTGCAGCAGTCTGTTATTTCATCTAATTATGTAACTAGTCTTTCAAATATGAAAATGTCACTGTGGATGATAGATAAGAAACACACAGTCTTAATATTTGCCTCTCTCTGCTCCTAATGTCATACCCTTCTTCCTAATATCCTTTTATTCCCTCAGTGTCAATAATCAAAATCTAGATATACATCCTTATGACCTGCTGTCCTGTATGCAGTTAAAGCCATGATGAGTCCCTTGACTTAGTGAGATGAGTCTACCTGATGACCATGAGATCCCAAGTGGGGCAGCTTAGCTTATACACACCAGCTATTGCACAGCAACCTGAAGCATCCGATCAGAATTCTCAACAAATCAGGGGTGGCCATGATGATTTTTTTTTTTCCCCGAATGAACTGGTGATTTTTCCTTTTAAGTTAAGGCTGTATATCTCTGCATCCTTGCTATTTGGCCTTCTAAACAACCTGTTATATAAGTGAACGATTCAGTCTGTTTATTGGTTATTTGGTCTCTTAGGCAATTCCGTGTTTTTATTTCATATATGTACTGGCATTTTTGTTATTGTCCATGGAATTGTCCATGGAAGCAACCTTTGTAATCCAGCATGTGGTCAGTGGACCAGGCAAGGTGTGCTGAATTCTTGAGCTCCTAATTGAACCCTGTGTACTTGAGTGATCTAGTCTGATTTTCACTTTCTTTGGCAAAATGAATCTGCATAAGTATCTTTCTTGGTGACAACCCAGAATGGTGAAATGTACAATCGCTCCTACCAGGGCAGAAGATGTGGATGCAGATATTTCCCCTTCCTAACAAACTAGCATTGGCACACATCTTCTGTTGTGGTCCGGGCCATAGTTAACGACTTCTCAGCTGAATTTTTATGCCGTGCCCCCTTTACCTCCTTGGGTTCAGTCTGTCCATAAACCTTGTATCCAGTGAGAACAAGAGCAGTGCTTGTGCATACCAGCACCATTCTGGGCAGGCGCAGCCCCTCGTGGCTCCTGGTTACTCTCCGGGACAGGTGTTACTGTCATCCCTTGTTTACGGATGACAGAACAGAGTCTTAGGGAGAGTAAGCCACTTTCTCAAGGTCACGCAGCTAGATGGTGGAGCTAGGTTTTGAATCCAGTCTGACTTCAAAGCTTGGCTGCTCCCCTGCCTCATTTGAAAGTTTTGATAATTTAGTGTCTTTCATTTGTTCCTCTGAAATGTATTAAATGCTTTCTCTCCAGGCTTAAGCACAGAGGAAGTGTCCAGCAGGGTTTCTCAATTATGATTTCCAGGTTTGGAGTTAGGACCTAGGAATTCATACATGAATCCCCGAAGGTGGTCCCC
Source organism: Potos flavus (assembly GCA_028534135.1). Classification (NCBI taxonomy): domain Eukaryota; kingdom Metazoa; phylum Chordata; class Mammalia; order Carnivora; family Procyonidae; genus Potos; species Potos flavus. Next base: position 79,886,296 of record CM052883.1, read on the forward strand.
AGGGTAACTCACTGTGCCCTTCAGACAATGTGACGTTTCCTCATTCTTCCCATTCACTTTAATAATTGTTTCCCACCCCTTCTATAAATTAGTGAGATTTTGTGTTAGCACCCCTTTAGCTCAATTTTTATATCTAGCCTTCAGTTTGAAATGGGGGGTGTGTGTGAAAATAATTGTTTTGGTCATTATATATTGGTATTAGGTTTGCATTTTTATTATAGAGTTATTTTGGACCATTTTCATGGTATGAATATGTATATGGTTACAGTGACAACTTTTAAGTGAAAGTAAGGGCTCTGCTGTAAATCAGGCTTTGACATAAATGGGTCCACCTTGGATTCCACTGATGGGTGTTCACTTGAGAACGTGACAAAGGACTCATCACGACAGACTTACTGTAGACGAGTCTGTTGAAACAGAACCAGAGGACGACTTTATAAGGAACCATCAGGTATTGCTTAAAAGCTATTTTCAGTGTAAACTACCAGGATATGGTACTGATTGATATGTTGTACAGTAAATGGTATGCTTCAGTCTTAAAACGTGTTTTGCCAACTTCCTTACGTCAGGAAAATGATTATTTTACATCCAGTTTATTTTTGTGCATCTTGAGGAATTAGAAATTTTCTTTTTGCCAGCTGGTAAAAATTTGTCCTTGTTGACCAGGTCACCTTTGCTATTTAATACCGCTGATACCACAGATATGTGCATTTTCATAAAGTGACCTGAGCTTAAAAAAATAAAATTATAGGGGCGCCTGGCTGGCTCAGTCGGTAGAGCATGCAACTTTTGATCTCGGGGTCATGAGTTTGAGCCCCATGTTGGGTGTAGAGATTACCTTAAAAAAAATCTTTACAAAAAATTATTTTGAAGAGTATGAGGTTCGGGTATTTTGTGACGAAATGAACGTGTTCACAGGTACAGGATACTGCACTCTAGCAGCATGGGTGAAAAGTAGCACTGCTTGGTATGGCTTTATGAAACCTTGTGAATTTTCTATGGTACAGGCACCGTGTTCTTTTCAGAGTCATGACTATAAGCATACAGTCTTTTGGGGTTTTTTCCGGAGGTAAGGAAGAGCCATATATTGCATGGCACCCTGCTCAATAAATTCATATTTTGAACCAAGCCTATTTTACGGTTCTTCTGAAAGTAATTCTATACATGGACGGAGTTTAGCAAAGAATTCCTCGGATTGCTGAATTAATGTGCTTGTTATGAATATTTGCTAATAAAGTAATATTTAACGTAGACATATAAATTGGAGTTTACTGGTAACCATCCCTGCCACCGCCAGCACCAGCAGCACTACCACTGTGCTCCCACTGTTCAGTGCCCGGCACTGTTTAGGTGCTCTGTGTCTGATCTCTTGCAACTCTCTCCACTCCCAAGAGGTACGTACCATTTTTAGCACCATTTCCAGCTGAGGAAGCCGAGACACAGAGACTTAGCGCTTGGCCTCAGGTCCTCCAGCTGGTTGTGATCAAGCCAGGGTTTGCCCCCCGGCCGCATTACCGGGCGGTTGCTCATAACCAGAGTACTGCGAATGCCTTGCCAAGGAGGCTCCTTAAACCTGTTACAACTAAACTTCCAGCAGTTAAACAATACGTTCATTGATAATGGGGATATTCGTGCAACGGTAGAGCAAAAATTGGAGGGAACACAGAATTTCCTTTGTTGAGCCCCTTTCTCGTGATTTCATTCTGTTTCTGTTCAGATGACATGATGACCTTCTCCACTTTTGTTTTTGGTGCATGGTTGCATATGCGTCACATACTGATGAGGCATCCCGTGAGCTGAGTAAATAATCCATTCTTCTGCTGTGCCACTCGGTGTACGGATGGTGCTCTGTGACTCCTGATGTCCTTCATGTTGCATAGTTCCATAACGGCTCATTGAGGCTTCGTGGCGTGAATCTAAACCTGGAGTCTGAGCCCAGGTGGTGCCTAAGGAACACCGCAGAGAGTGCCCTTGTCATGCCTGTGTGTGTGCTAGCCCCGCGAGAGCCAGCAGGCTGCCGTAGAGTTTGGGGATTGGCACTTGCTCTCCATTCATCTCCAGCATCATTTCCTTTCATGAGAAAACATGGCCTCGTTGGGAGCAGTCCGTGCGTTCCCTTTGGACTGTGGCATTTCCTGTCTTGGGTACTTCTGTGTTAATCCTGTGGGTGTTGCCGTTCCTTTTACCTGCAGCCTCTCGACGTCATTCCAGGTCCACTAGTGCCCTCTCCACTGCTGAATCTGTTGGGCAGTCAGGTGAACAAGTGCTAACTGCATGCCTTGGCTTCTTCATATGTTCCAGTTTCACACCCATCTTAGCATTTGTTTTCATCAGTGTCGGCTAGCACTTGGCATGAACACACTTCATGTTTGTTTTCCCCAACGTGCTTTGGTTTTTTTAAGTTGTTGAATGTTTATGGTTCTGTTGATAGGCCGTAGATGCTTTATAGCCTGTTTGACAACATCATTTCTCCAGTGTTCATGTTTATGTGAAAACAAAACAAACAAAAACATGGGGAGGGGCTTCTTCCCCTCTTTTGACTCCCTCCCTCAGGAGAACAGCCACCCAAAGTAGGTACCCTGAAAAGTCCCTATGGGGAAAGAGGGGGATGGAGGTCACCCGACGGAGGCTTTCATTTCCCAAGGCTTTGCTCCCAAAAAGTGTTGATTACTGACATTAATTATTAGTGTCAGGTTCTAATTACTTGGAGGAGCTGTTTAGTTATTAAATGTTCCAAATCCTAGCGTGCATAATTGCATAGGTATAAATATTTGTCCTCAAACTTTTACGGAAAAACAAGGTCACGTATTCAGATGATCAGGTCAGGTGGCAGGTAGCCTTTGCAGCCCGTGGTCCCCAAATGTTCCATCCCAGCCCACTTTAACGATACCAGAAATCCCCTGGTTAGCCATTGGGGCAAAAAGTAAGCATACAGAAATGCGTCAGTTTGCTGGATTTAACTGACCTCATTTTTATATGCTAACTGCAGTTTTCTTACCTGAGTAAGGCAGACTGTCGATGGTGACAACTGTAACCAATTCACGAAGTTACTTTCTCTGTTCTTCCTCTAAGCGAAGAGAGCCATGCTTTTTATTATGTACACTCTGATGAGTACAGTCCCCTGAAAATTAGGGGCCAGACTGAGGGCACAGTCACAGTATCCGTCTCTTGGGAAATGGAGCTTCATCATAACATCAAAGCAGTGAGTGTAGAACAGACTTTGGTCTGGTGAAAACAAAGCTTGTAACTTTGCTCAGATCCAGACAGACATTTCCCCTTCAGATTTGAAATTCAAATGATCTATGATACATATCCAGTGATCGGCAGTCACTGTGTATGGCAGAGCTGTATGCTTCTGGGAAGCACAGAATTATCGCATTGTTCTTACAGTTTTAATTTTCGGTCAGAAAAAAATCAGTATTATCCTTGGAGCAAGAATTGCTGGCATGAGATATACTTTTTTTTTTTTTAATTTTTTAAGATTCCGTTTTATTTAAGTTTATGCTGGTAATTTTTAAATGGCTTACAACTGAATTATTTTCATTTTGTTACTCATAAATCCCTTACTATCTACCCTTTTTTAATGGTAAAAAGACTTGAGCAAAGGTCATGTATAAAAGCATATGCACAGCAAATCTCAAATTTACCCTTGTTTCATATGATCAAATGATTATATATATATATATATATATATAGGGAGAGATCTAGATATAATTGCTTTGTGGTCTCTTAGTTTATATGGCACATTTAATTATCTTTTAAACATAACGGCTAAGACAGCACACAGTATGACCAACAAGTGCATTAAAAAAGGGGATAGTGTAACATACAGTTTTGTTTCTTTATAAAAATTTGTGACTGTATAACGTTCTGGTTAGCAGTGTTTAAATAAATTTTTTCCCCTTTCGGTGGCGCTGGAAGGTGTAATTTTTGAAACTGACATTTTAAAAAAGCTAAATAACACCTCACTTTTATAGTTCTTGTTTTCTAAAGAACTCTTGTTACATATCTAGAGTTTTAAATATATCACTTTATAGGAAAGATCAATTCACATAAAACAGATTTAGCTTTCCTTTTATTCTAAATGCTTCATTATGAGAATATGGCTAATAGGGTTTTTTTTGTTTTTTGGGGTTTTTTTTTTTGGTCCAAACTGTCTTATTTGTTTACAAAAAGAAAGCATTTTTTTTTAACATTTTTCCTCAAAGGTTTTTAAAAATACATTAGCATTTTAAATAAGAAATGTTTGCCAGTAAATAGTGTGATACACTTAGGAAGTATAATTTATATGAACTTTCTCCTGTTACAGCTTTAACCTCAGCTCTTCTTAAGGAAGGCTGCTCTCCTGATGTAATGGGACTTTTAAAAAGCTAGTCTTCATTGTCCTTGATCCTTAACAGGCTTAAAATAATTGAACTGCTGAAATTTATTTTAAATTCTTTAGATCATGTCCATTTTGTTTACATGTTTAGACTATCATTTGAAAATCCTTTGACAGACTCAGGAAAAATGTATACTAATGTTATCTGAATGATTAGTATTTTGCAGTGAAGATGCTAGCTCTTTGTGATGCTCATTGAAGAATTTTAATAAACTAATTTTTAAATAACCTTTGGAGACACAGGCATCATGAACAAGTACCAAAAATTGAGCTCAGTTAATGACAGTTAAATGGTCTTGACACTGAAAATTTGCAGAGATCAGTCGAATACATTTGTTTCAAATTTTAACTTTTTATTACACATTGCATTAGAACTCTGTTGTCAAACCATGAAGCTGTCTAATTAGTTTGACTGAACATCAGGGCCACTTGCCTCCAGAGGGAACACTAACTAGATCAAAAGACTCAGCCCACAGCCCAGCTCACTTCTATAATAAGTTCCCCTCACTCTCCCATGTCGCAACACTTTTCAGAAATAAAACATCATTAAAGAGCCATTTCGGTTGTTTGGATGCTTTGTGGCACGATAGTATTAAATATGGAACAGTTGAGCCTCTGCCGCCGGTAAACAAGTCGAGTTAGAACTGCAAGCGAAGGGTAGTTCAGACTGGCTAGAGACTTTCCAGTGCCTCTGTCCAGTAGACGGGAAGAGGCAGGAGCCCTCACAAAGAACTGAGGAAATTCGAATTAAAGTGACATATCTTTCGGTTTTGTCTTTCTTAAATAGACCGGTTTGGGCTTGGCCAGGCAGGAAGACTACCTGGCTCTGTGAACGCCATGCGAGTTTTGAGCACGAGTACAGACCTAGAAGCTGCTGTTGCTGATGCTTTGGTAAGAGTCACAGTGTGCGCATAGTCTTTTTGTTTTCTCTGTCCTAACAGAAAATGGCCTCCAAATCAGGGAACTAAATCATCTGGGGCACTCCATAAAATTGCGGAAATACTGGGTAAATTGGTATTGTTACTGCTTTCTCTTTAAACTTCAGTCCCTGTACACAAGTGAAAATTGGCCCTACAAAAAATACTCGCGTCACGTGTTTTCTTCTGTGCTCCTCAGTATCAAGGAAGTTTTGATGACATTGGGCTTCTCTGATGTCATTGGGCTTTTTTTCCCCCCTTTTCTCCATGTTTTTTTCTTCAGCGCTTGCTTATTTCATTCTCCTGCTTCTCTTGCTTTACAGGCTCTGATGGCATAGCCTAAACATACCGTTATAATAGTAGGTAACAGAGTTTGTGGTTTGAAAATCTCACCTTGATTCCATGACCACGCTAGTTGTTCCATACGATTTTACCTTTGTTTGTCTTTAAAAATGAGTCATTAAGTCATTATTTAAGGAAACTTTCCTAAATTTTAATGCTGATGGACTCTGAGGATATAAAGCACTGGTGGGATGTGTTTTTGCATCATTATAATGGAGTATCTAGAAACAACAACAACATGAAGTGATTGGAGGTGCTTAAATCTACGGTTATAGCAAAACCACCCCCTGGTAGAATCAGCTCGTGGTCAAATTGCTTTTTAAAGATGCATTTCAGCTGGTAGTGACACTGCCTCTGGCATATTCTGGGTGATGTGCTCAGCATTTAAAATAGATCTTCTTTAGAACTGTCTGATCTCTGGCCTTGCTTGTGCTGTTTTAAGATATATTGTCTCTCTGAGGAAAAATGTATTATAACCTCCTGTTTTCAGAGCCGGGAGTTTTAAACTCAGCCCCGTTTTTCATCTGATCAGAATGTTACAGTCTGTGGCTAACATGGATTCTCCCTTTCATCCCGCTCTGTGCCGCCCTCATTTATTCTTGCTCAGTCAGATTCCTTTGACAAGTGACTGTGAGCAAGCAGTTTGCCACTCTCCCGATGCTTTTCCTGTAAGCAAGGGCCGCCTGGCCAGCTCTATTCAGCAGCCTTCTGTGTAGAAGCGCTTTTTTCCTGGCAGGTACTGGAGTTCAGGATAATTGCTCTAACCATGGCTTTGACTTCAGAGTCATGAGCTGGAACGGGACTCTGTGAAGCTATTTTTCCTTCCAAGCTGCAGCACTGAAAATCTGTCTCTTATTTATTCAGAGACCCTATTAGGAGGTCAGAGGGGTGGGAAATGATGGATGTACAAAACCCTTAGTTAAATGGGACTTCCAGTTAAGGCGGGGGAGTTCCCTCGTTCTTCAAAGAACCGCCCAAGGGACTGTGCACAAAGTTCTAGGAGGCAGAGTTGGACTTGAGAACTCGAGCTTGGGCTTTCCTTGACTCGGGCTTTTCTCTGAGCTCTAGCCCTCAGTCCACTCCGGCTGCCCTTATTACTCTTTGTCCAAACTGCTTGGCTTCCCCGAGTGACCTGCTGCAGAAGAGAGAGCGCAGGAATGGTACACGGTGTTTGCCTCCCAGGGTAGAAACCCCAGGGGCAGACAGAATGTAGCGTAGGCACAGACAGGACAATTTACGGTGACTTTGGGGATGTACCTCGGTGGTGTGGGAAGAGTTTTAGCATAGCAAGAAGTGTAGCGAGTACTGGAAGGGGTTGCTAGGAGGTGTAGGAAGGGCTAGGAAATGCCATTGTGAAAGTGTTCTTTGTTATTATTCGCTTGATATGAATTTGCTTGCTAACCTATATTTTTGGTTTGCTAAGATATGTTTTACTGTACACTTTTGTTGCAAGAACAATCCCCACATATGCTTCTGACATAATTCTCTATGCTTTTTCCCCATCCTTCAATATTTTCCTGCCTACAGCTGTTAGGAGACTCCAGGAGCAAGGTACCAGTGCTTTAACTTTTGTTTTACAACTTCATTTTTTTCTGTTGCGAGTATATTTCCTTTAGGAGCTAGTGAAAGCAACAAAGCATGTAGTGTAATGTAGAAATTTTGGTCTGAATTATGATTCTGTCAAGTCTAGTGAAGCTCTTGTTTAGCCATGGAATCAGTCCCCTCTCTCATGTGTTTTAGTGTTTGTTTTTTAAATGTCAAGCTCTGCTCCTTCTCCTGTCAGTGTTTTATTAACCCAGTTTGTGTCTACTCTTAATGTCCTTACTATTTCATGAATGGATATATTCAACATTTCTCTTATTTTACAAATCTAGTTTGTATATATATATTTAAGATGATCCTGTAATTTATCATTCTAAGAAGGTGATACTTCTGAAAGTGAAAGGGGATGTTACTTAACTCATAACTCTGCTGGGACAAGAAGCATACGGCAGAACTGTCCCGAGCAAGCTATGGTGGATGGACAAGCCATACGTTACTAGAAAATTACATTTGTGGAAGAAAATAAAAAAGACAAAAGAAAATTGTATTTGTATGGTTTCAGCCAATTAACTTTTTTTTCTTTTAGGGAAAATTGTATTTTATCAGTTTAATAGATGTTGCTCTATTATTTATGGGTTTAACTTACAGTTTAATATTCAGGGTAAAAGAAACGAATGAAGGGGGTCTGCAGGAAGCTCATTTGTGTTCAGATAATTTAAACATCCTTTTACTTGGGCGACTCTGTCCCTGCCATTTCAGTTCCAGACTTTCTTAAGGAAGCACGGATATTCCAACAAATTTTCCCACAGACCCTGCTCGAGATAGAGTGTTTTGATTGCGAAGGGGGCCGGTGGGCGCACATATCTGCCGGGTGGCAGGGGCTGGGCCAGGTTAGTTCACATGTGCCCCCAGCAGGCATGTGACAGGTAGCCTCGCTGTCATTTCAAAGATAAGGAGCGCGAAGCGGGAAGGTGAGGAGCTTTCTGAAGTTCCTCAGCCAGTCAGCAGCGGCAGGACTGCCACCCGAGTCGGCCTCACTGCAAAGTCCACACACCATCCTAGAGACCACACTCTGCCCTCTCTGCTGTGGACTGCCCTGCCTGTCACTTACTATCCCGATGGGTGTCTACTTTTCCTTTTTTATCTCCCTCATCTGTGAGCACAGGAGAGCGCGGTGCGTGCGTGTGTGCGTGCGTGCGTACGTACGTATCTTTATACCACCTCTAACTCTGCTGTCGATACCTTGTGGTGTGACTCCCGGTCATCTCACCTTACCATGTCTTCCTCCGTCACCCCCACCTTCGCTGGATCGGACAGAAGAAGCCCGTGAGGAGGAGGTACGAGCCGTATGGGATGTACTCTGACGACGACGCCAACAGCGACGCCTCGAGTGTTTGCTCTGAGCGCTCGTACGGCTCCAGGAATGGTGGCATTCCCCATTACCTGCGGCAGACCGAGGATGTAGCCGAAGTTCTCAACCACTGTGCCAGTTCCAACTGGTCGGAAAGGAAGGAAGGGCTTCTAGGCCTGCAGAACTTACTGAAGAGCCAAAGAACACTGAGGTGAGGACGAGAGGCCAAGGTTGTGAGCCAAGTTTTAAGTCCCATATTACACTCAGCCGTGGTCTGTGTGGATTCCCTGTCATTCATGGAGTCCTTACAGAGTTCCGGGTGCGGGGGCAGGCACTGTGGGTGCTAAGATGTCTAAGACATGGTCTTGGCCTTCCAGAGACTTGGAAATAGCTAGCAGATACTCCGTTAGGTTTATAAAACATTTGGTTCCCCTACAGTTTACATTTATCTGGTAGGTGTTGTTTGAGAAGTCTTGGTACAGTTTGCAAGTTAGGGAAGAAATAAAACAACTCTGCAGGTTGGTATGGCTCGTTATACTTTGGAGTTGTGGGTAAAATCATAGCAGTCTCAGCCTAAAATTTTGTAATATGCATACATATGGCTTATAAATGTGTATAGTAATGAGCTACTAAAATGGAGTGCTTTAAAGTAGTACCAGTGTTATTACTAGAGTTGATTATTTTGCTTTTTTCTTTGTTTCTATATTGTATAAACTTTCTAAAATGAGCATGTATCACGTGTGCTAAAAAAGTATGTGTTTATATCATATTTCATCAAATCTGAGGCACTGTTGACACACCACTATTTTCTGTCTCTCTAAGAAGAAATGCTACTTATTAAACCATGGCAGTACTAATATGTCTTTGATTATAAGATGAATCTCAAAATTATAGAGATGTGAAAATGTGAAAAGTCAGGCACGTTAGAAGCCCTGAAATACAGATATTATAGTCTTTGGAAAATTTTTCTTTTTCTCTTTTTTTTTTTAAAGATTTTATTTATTTATTTGACAGAGAGAGATCACAAGCAGACAGAGAGGCAGACAGAGAGAGAGGGGGAAGCAGGCTCCCCACTGAGCAGAGAGCCCAATGCGGGGCTCGATCCCAGGACCCTGAGATCATGACCTGAGCCAGAGGCAGAGGCTTTAACCCACTGAACCACCCAGGCGCCCCTGGAAAATTTTTCTAAGATAACTTGTGAGAGTGGATCAGTTTATGGGCACAGATAGGCTCTGCACAACCAAGTGAACCTTGACTAGTGGATCCCTGTGCCGTAAGTGTGCCCGCCCCCTCTGTCCGACTCCACCCTGCCCTGTTCGTACCTGTTGCGTGCAGTTCCCCCCGAGAGGTCTTGAGAAGTTTTGTCATATGCCTTCTGAAATGCACGTAGCTTCTGACGCTCTAGTGAGCTGTCGAAAACAAAATGAGGATTTAAAAAGAAAAAAATGAGGAAGATTGTTGAGATGATTATTCCTCAAGAATCTGCTTAATTCTGGTGATCCCAGTTTCTTGATGTTTAGTGTTCACTGAGTATCCATTGAATAATCTCTAGAAATCTACTGATTGGCACTGGTCTAACTAGATCTCATTGTTAATAATGTTAAAGGATCGGGATGCCTCGGTGGCTTGGTTGGTTAAGCATCTGCCTTCAGCTCAGGTCATGATCCCAGGGTCCTGGGATCGAGTTCCGCATCAGGGTCCCTGCTCAACGGGGAGACTGCTTCTCCCTCTCCCTCTGCTTGCTGCTCCCTCTGCTTGTGCACAAGCTCTCTCTCTCTGTCAAATAAATAAATAAAATCTTAAAAACAAAATAAAATAATGTTAAAGGATCGTTGAACAGCTGTCTCATCTGTATGAAGGGGAGATTACTCAGGGGTGATTTGGGGAAGAGATGATGACACTTATTCAAGCCTTAAAGGAAAAATGGGATGCAATAGTGTAGCTTAGTAAGGGTCAGAAAGGCAAAAGGGCACTAACGGGAAATGAATGTTTGCTTGGTCTCAGTAGTTGTCGGAAGGCAGCGTTCCCTCCTTTAATCCTCCCCGCGGCCATTTGTTTGATACGGATCTAAATACATCAGAGTAGTTTGTAGCAAAACTGACATTAAAATCCAGGTGTCTCTGACCCCAAAGCACATACTTTTCCTACACTTTATCCCATTACCTTTCACCTATGGCAGGTGGAAAACAGACCTCAAATGAAATGAGTGATATTTAGCTCCAGGCTTTACCACTCCCATATGTGTGAACTTTGGTAATCACTCTCTCAGATTCAGTTGCCTCATTTTAAGGTGAGAGCCAAACTGTCATGGTTTTATATTTCTACTCAATTTCATTGTGAATTAAATAAAATGATTCATTTGTGAAAAAAGGTTTGTTACATAGAAATTAGTTTTATTTATTTATTTTTTAAAAAGATTTTATTTATTTATTTTTTGACAGAGACACAGCGAGAGAGGGAACACAAGCAGGGGGAGTGGGAGAGGGAGAAGCAGGCCTCCTGCCGAGTAGGGAGCCTGATGCAGGGCTCAATCCCAGGACCCCAGGATCATGACCTGAGCTGAAGGCAGATGCTTAATGACTGAGCCACCCAGCTGCCCCTAAAAATTAGTTTTAAAAAAGCTGTTGCTAATGTCAGTGCTGACTCATCATTAAATTCTAAGTTCATTTATTTTTTTCCATTTTATTTCTTCTAGTCGAGTAGAATTGAAAAGATTGTGTGAGATCTTCACCCGAATGTTTGCTGACCCTCACAGCAAGGTGAGTCTGGGACTCGTGCCTGCCCATGACCCCTCTGCATGCCCACGTGAGCTGTATAATACACTGCTTAAGAGTGAGAGATAATTCCCCACAGGGCGTTTAGACCTTACAGATTTAACACCAGTTTCTGCAGTAGTTTATGTTATATCTTTTAAAAAAGACTTCGTGGGAAGTTCAAATGTTCTTAAAACTTGGAGTTAAATAAGCTAAATAAAGTTTGTTTTAAGAGTTAATGGAAAAAAAAAGTTAATGGAAAGAATCAGATGTAGTCATATTCAGATGCTTTTGGGTACCTCCTATTTGCCAAACAGTGGGCTAGGTGTTAGAATAAAACATCGTGTTCTAATGCAATGCCTTTTTTTTTTTTTTAACTTAACAGAAGTGAAGAAGATAATCAAGTGTATAATTTTTTTTTTGTACCCCATGTAGAATTTGTCTATATAGGACAAGGTAGAAAAATAGAAACATTTATGTAATAGATTTATTGAAAAACCAGGTTAAGTTATTTCTCCAAATAGAATTTTGCTGTCCTCAAGAACTTGCTGGATGGTGGCCACCTAGCTGGCATCCACAGTCCTGGGGTCCAAAGAGAGCACTGAGCCTGAGGAGGGATCCCTGCTGGGGGGAAAGCACCCCTTGACTATGACCCAGACCCTTTCTAGGAGTGGTGCCAAGAGCGAGACCCTTTACAGAAACTTGCTTGAAGTCTGAATTTGAAACAAAAACTGTTAGTTTGGGAGGAATTCTATTTGGATGCTTTTAGAGAAGGAAAATGGGGGAAATGAGTTTATTGGGCAAGTTTAAAGGATGGATAAAGGACAGAAACGGAAGTACAAAAATGGGTAAAACTTTAAGTCAGCATAAACAAATCTCATATGCTTGACAATGCAGGATTTCACGATCTCAGACCACAGTTTTCCTAGTAAAAATGGTCTCTCGTAAGTCTCATGGGGGGAAGGAGACCTGTCACGGCCAGCCAGTTATTGTGACCTCCTTTTCTTTCCTGCCCTGTCTTTCTCGTCAGTCATCAGACATGCTCCATCCAGTTATTCAGCACTCCCTGAGTACTCACTCTGGGCTAGGGACACAGAAAACAACACGTTATCCCTGTTCTTTGAGATGCTCACAGGAGCCTGGGAGAATGAATGGGGGGTTTCTCTTTTTTTCTGTGGGCGTTGGGGGGTGAGAGACAGCAGTTCTCCTCGATACCGGTCTTGAAGCATGTCTTAAAATTCCTGTGATGAACCTCACAGCAAGGTTAACATTAACAACATAAGTAGAATCCAAGAAAGGTTGAGTTTGAGGGCTACACAGATATGCAAAGATAAAATTATCACTATTTTTCTCTAAGATAGTGTTTAAAAGCAGGAAGACTGGGGTGCCCCGGTGGCTCAGTCAGTTGAGCATCTGACTCTTGATCTTGGATCAGGTCTTGATCACAGGGTCGTGGGTTTGGGTGGCCCTATGCTGGCCCCCTTCCTCAAAAAGGGGAAGATTTTAAGCATAAGATTCATAAGAGTTAGAGCATAAGGATGTTAGGTATGGAGCATTGATGAAATTTCTGTTACCTGTCACCTCTAGATTGCTGATTCAGAACCAGAATGTGAGGATAAAGAAGGAAATTTGTTTCCATCAGAAGGCTCTTGTACAGTGAGTTTGGAGGTCTCAGTTTAGTTAATATTTGCTAGCTTCCTTCGAGCTAAGCCAGGAATCCCGCAGCTGGGGGCTCAGTGAGTTTTTTTCTGAGCTGTCTCACGGGAGACCCCTGGTGGTTAACAGTTGCTGTGCTAGAACTGAGTAGGTATATAATGGCTGAGTTGTCTCAGTAGAGCATGACTCATTAGCCAAGTAGGGGACACAGTGCTACTTAACCTCTCTGAAATCGGTTCAAGGATAGTCCGCCATGGACTCTTATCTCATCTTATACAGCCTTAATGATTTCACAGCAGCGTGAGAATTAAGTGGACTGTATCTTTTATTCTAAGCCATAATTTTTTATAAAGACTATAATGACTTTTATAATATCTTTTTATATTGTATTACTTTATGGTATCTGAATTGGCCTGCATCAAAATCTACAATACACAAGGTTTTTTTAAAACCTCCCTCATCTTGTAGCATTACTTGTCAAATGCTAGATAATGGACAGTAATAGCATGGGATTATGATGGTTAAAAGACTTTTTTTTTTTTTTTCTTAAGAGGAAAGAAGGATGGAAGGAAGAGAGGCCTCCAGGATTAAACAAATACCTTTCAGCAAAGTTAATTTCTCTCGGTACTGAATTTTGAAGGCATATTGAGGGAGGGGAGAGTATCAGTATCAGTGTGTAGTCTTTTCAGGTCTTTTAAGAAACTGCATGAAAATGGTTATTAATTCACTGTGGACTAACATGGAATTTGTTTTGTTGCATGGCCTGGTTTGCTGTGGAATTCACAACAGAGAGTAAGTTCCAATCCTTTTTCCTTTGTCTATTTTTTTTAATATATTTGTCTTCTCTGATATGACCAGTCCATTTTTAATAAAGACTTTGGAGGAAATTATGAATTACATGTGTGACATATTTGGTTTTCATCTGTGCCTAGGTTTTCAGTATGTTTTTGGAGACTCTTGTGGATTTTATAATAATTCATAAGGATGACTTGCAAGACTGGCTTTTCGTTCTTCTCACACAATTACTTAAGAAAATGGGAGCAGACTTACTTGGATCTGTGCAAGCGAAAGTTCAGAAGGCTCTGGATGTCACCAGGTAAGGTTTTAGAGGCCAGACCATTCTTTTCCCCAGCTTTCCAGATATAACTGACATATAATGTCATGTAAGTTTGAAGAATATAAACGTGACGATTTGACATGTGCGTATATTGCTAAATGATTACAACATTAGTTAACACATCCTTCATCTCACATAATTGACATTCTTTTGTTGTGGTGGTGGTAAGAACATTTCAGATCTATTCTCTTAGCAACTTTCAAGTGTGTAATACAGTGTTGTTAACTGGAATCACCATTCTGTACTTTAGATCCCCAAAGCTTATTTATGTTGTAACGGGAAGCTTGTATCCCTTACCCAGCATCTCTCCATTTTCCCCACCCCATATGACCTGGCAATCACCATTCTACTCTGCTTTTATGGATTTGGCTTTTGGAGGGGGGAGCCGGGATTCCACGTATAAGCCAGATCATGCATTATTTGCCTTTCTCTGTCTGGTTTATTTCACTTAGTATAATGCCCTTAGGGTCCATCCATGTTGTCACAAATGGCAGCGTTTTCTTCTTTTTTATGACCAAATAATATTCCTTTGCTTTTTTTTTTTTTTTTTTTTTTTTGATCCGTTCTTCTGTTGACAGACACATAGGTTGTTTAAATCTTGGCTTTTGTAAATAATGCTACAGTGACCATGAGGTCAGTTATGTCTTCGAGATAGTGGTTTTGTTCCCTTTGGATACATATCCAGAAGTGGAGTTACTGGGTAATATGACGTTTCTATTTTTAATTTTTTGAGGAACCTATACTGTTTTCTGTAGGGGCTGCACCAATTGACATTCCCACCCACAGTGCAGAAGGGTTCACTTTTCGCCACGTCCTTGCCAACACTTGTTCTGTCTTGTCTTTTTGATAACAGCTAAAGAGGTATGAGGTGATACCTCCTTGTGGTTTTGATTTGCATTTCCCTAAGAGTGGTGTTGAGCATTTCATGTATTTGTTGGCCATTTGGATGTCGTCTTTGGGAGAATGTCTCTCCATATGGGCTAGACCATGTTGTTATTACAAGACTCTCATAGGTGGTTTTTTGCCATTCTCTTTTGTTACCCATGGTTTTGTCATCTGCTTGAGTAAGTATTCTCTTATACAATTTCCACATGCACTTGTTAACATATTCGTTGAAATGTTCCTGCATTCCATGAGATGAAGGACGCATATCCTCTTTGAGCTGGTATTGTTTTTGTGAACACTCAAGACAAATTAAAAAACAAATAAAGCCTTGCAAATTGATTCCCTTCTCTTTGAAAGACATTTGAGTATTTATTTACATCCTTCTGAAGACCTTAGCATTTTCAATACTTCAACTTCTTACAGGTCACACTAGAAATTTTCTAGCCACGTATGATGTCCCTTTTGTCCAGGTATAATCTCTCTCAGCATTCATTAGCTCGGAGATGGCTAACACAGCAGTTGTAACCCTCTGGCTGTTACGGAGGAAGAGAGAAGATGTGCGGAGACTCAGAGGCGTGTGAAAAACTATGCGCTGTCATTGTTGAGCAGCCTCCAATCTGTTCTCTCCACAGTTGTAGGTCCTCAGCATACAAGTGTTAGAACTTACATGACCTCAGAAGACACTTGGCTGTAAGGTCTTCATTATGATTTGGTGGAAGATAGAGGGTTGTGTGTCAGATCAATGAATTTTGTTGTTGTTTTTTTAAAGATTTTATTTATTGATTTGACAGAGAGAGACAGCAAGAGAGGGACCTCAAGCAGTAGGCAGGGGGAGAGGGAGAAGCAGGCTTACTGCCAAGCAGGGAGCCCAATGTGGGGCTCGATCCCAGGACCCTGGGATCATGACCCGAGCCGAAGGCAGGCGCTTAACCAACTGAGCCACCCAGGCGCCCCCAGATCAATGAATTTTTAAATGAATAAACAAATGACTCCAGAGCAGATAATTACTACCAGTACAGGAACTTTTATAGGACCCAGTTACTACCCACTGGCGATGATTGCATATCACAGAATTTCCAAAACGGAAGGACCCTTCCTCATTTTATTAATGAGCAAACAGACTTGACCTGACTTGCCCGGGTCACACTTTGTGTTAGTGGCAGGCTGGGGGCTGGAACCCAGGACTGCTGGTTGTTGCTCCGTAGTCTGTTCCTCTGATTGCAGGCTGGTCTGTGGGCGGCGTCTTCCCCTCCTGGAGGAGGGCGTGGATAGTCTATGCGCTTTTCCTCTCTGTCTCCCTCCGCTAACAGGAGCATACGCTCACTTGCCGTCATCCCCCATGCATGTGTCCGTTAGATGTCTGTGACTGTAAAACATGCATTTGTTCCTCTACACTCTGATGCTAGCTGTTTTCTTTTGGTCCCTGACCCTGTAGATCTGTATCATCTGTGCTGCTACAGAATTTTATTACCCAAATAGATCCCTTTTGATTTTCTGAGCTCGGTGTAATATACTATATTTACAATAAGCCTTTCAAATGCCATCTCTCTCTTGGTTGAGTAAGTTTAGTGGAATTAGGGAACATACCTACATACCAGCGTATCAGTGGATTTGTAAAGGTTCAGCCAGGGATTGACTAGAGGGGCGAGGCTGATCCAGCTGATAATAACTGGGTAAAGTAGACAGGAGGGAGGGTGATGCGTGGGCTGGGATGTTGGCATGTGGGCCCAGTGGTACCAGACTTCTCAAGAAAGGTCAGAAATGTGGATTAATGGGGCACCTGGGTGGCTCAGCTGGTTAAGTGACTGCCTTCAGGTCAGGTCATAGTCCCGGAGTTCCGTGATCAAGTCCCGCATCGGGCTCCCAGCTCCATGGAGGTCTGCTTCTCCCTCTGACCTTTTTCCCTCTCATGCTCTCTCTCACTCTCTCTCTCTCAAATAGATAAATAAAATCTTTAAAAAAAAAAAAAATGTGCATTAAGGCAACACATTCGAGGTTTTCTTGTTTGTTTTTTGTTTTGTTTTTTAATGACACTCTGAAAGCCAGATAAAACATTTGTGAGCCAGACTTGGTCTAAAGGTCGCTTCCTTCATGTAGGTGAATTTATGAATGGCAAAACCATTCAGTGTTTTAGGGATGGCAGGAATGTTAGGTTCTACTCCTAAACTTTGGTGATTAAGGAAAACCCTCTTGTTATTATCCTGCATGCCTCTTCCCTTTAAGAATCTTCTTCTGGGGGCGCCTGGGTGGCTCAGTGAGTTAAAGCCTCTGCCTTCGGCTCAGGTCATGATCTCAGGGTCCTGGGATCGAGTCCCGCATCAGGCTCTCTGCTCAGCAGGGAGCCTGCTTCCCCTTCTCTCTGTGCCTGCCCCTCTGTCTACTTGTGATCTCTCTCTCTGTCAAATAAATAAATAAAATCTTAAAAAAAAAAAGAGAGAATCTTCTTCTGGATAGATTCGGTCTAAGTCTCTAGAACACGTTCATCATTCCCGTTTCCTCAGCAGCTGAGATGCCTAGCTGTTTCAGCATATTTAGGATCAGTCTGTGAGTACCGGGGGTGGGGGTGGGGGAGTGGCGAGGGGGTCTCCATGCTGGTTGTGGGGGGTTCCTGAGGTAATAGGCCTGATTGCGATCTGCCAGTTTCCTTTCCTTTGGCCGTGCCTAACCATGGGCACATTTCCAGATTAAACACACCAGTTTATACTTCAGTGGATTCTCCATTCTCTCCTTGCTGCAGAAGAAGAGAGGCGTTTTGTGTGTGGTTTGTCGACCTTGTTTCTTTAATTTATAGGCAGTATGAGTCAGAGAGTCCGAAGAAAGCAGGGCATTCATTCAGCCCCAGTTGTAATAGATGTTCGCTTTGCACAGTCTTTCCTGTTAGTGTGGAAGGTGTGTCTGCATTTTCCCCATCATTTCTGCACTTTAAAACTAATACTAGTAATTGCAGCACTTGAAGGGAGAGAGCACAGACTTTCGCTAGCCAGGAGCCCTCAGGGTTACTCAGTTGTGTCGAAGATGTGAAGCGGCTACAAGAAATGAGCTCAGGAACAGTCTAGAAGTGGAGTGGGAGAGGGGCTTCCAAAGGCCCTGGCTTCTGCATACATGTTGTAGCTGGATGGGGAGTTAGTTCCCTTGCCGGGTCTCCCCCGGGCACTCCGCTGCGGTGACTCCACAGAACAGAAACTATAAGCAGTTGCCCAGTGGGACCAAGGAGAACAGTGTGATTAGCCTTAGCAGGCTCAGCGGTAAGCAGCCCAGTCAGGATGCAAATTCAGATTGGAGAATTGGAGGTGCTTCTCATGAAGCAGTGTTCAGAAAGGTAGCTAGAGAGAAGATGAGCAGATCCCTTAGAAGGCAGGCAGGAATCTCTTAGTTTATTGCTTGGTCTTAATTTTTAAAATAGCATAACTCAAAGTGAGTTTGTTTCAGTAAGATTTTCCTTTTTCTCGATTTTCCATATAATGTGTATTACTCTAATATTTATATAAAATGAAAAGTACAATTGGTAAACTTAGTCAGCTAAGGTCAAGCTTGCTTTTATATAAATTAGACTGATCTGTAATGGTGTATTTTCATTACTGGTATGGTTTTACATTACTTTTTGTAATAAGTCTTTCTTTAAAACTGAACACTTTTTTTTTCTTCTCTTAAACCTAGGGACTCCTTTCCATTTGATCAACAGTTTAACATATTGATGAGATTTATTGTGGATCAAACTCAAACTCCTAACCTCAAGGTTGGTAACTTTGTCATTACAGTTCAACCTATAGAAGTCAAAATTGCTTAAACTGTACTTTTTTGTTCATGACTCATATTTGGCTGTTAAGAATAAATCTGATGTGAGCATCCTTGTGCAATTATTTGGGAATGTGTTTCCATTTCTCTTCGTTGAGTACCTAGGGATAAAGTTGTTGGGTTATTGGGTAGGTACATGTTTAACTTTATTTTAAACTGCAGAAATGGTTCCTACCAGCAATATAATGGGAGCACCAGCTGTTCCACATCCAGCCAACATTTGGGTATTATTACTGTTTTTCGCAGTGTTTAAACTAGAAAGCTCTGATGTGTTGAAATAAGGTATCTTACTGGAATGTTTTCAATATTAACATTCTAACACATGAAAATTAATTGTTACATATTTTGGAAAATCATGACTGTGACAATAAGACTGAATTTGAGAGGGTTTGTGTTAATTTGAATGAGGTCACATAAATCATCTGTTCTTTAATCGTTAACTTTTGTTGGGGTTTTAGGATAGGCCCAGTAAATAATAACCCTCTTCCCCAAAGGTGCAAACCCCCTGAAGCATCAGTGGAGACGTTAGGGCAGAATATCAGCTTGATCGCTGAAAGTGCTGCCGTGCAAGACATGGCCGAGGATGTGTAAAAAACAAAGCTAAGTACTTCCCAGTCAGTGGCAGAGCTGGAAATCCCGCAGCCTGCCCTCAGGGGCTCATGCCCTGCAGGTGTCTTGCTGCATAGGGGAGGAGCAGAACATGCCTTCAGCCTAAGCTGAAGAGGATTGAGCTGTACGCCACTTGCCCTGTTCCCAAACTTACCTGTCAGTCATTTCATGCTTTCGTCCCTGGTGGACACCGCTCCCTGTGGGAACGTAAATCCAGGAGAAAGGAGGTGTCCCCTCAAGAGTTTTTACTTTTCTCCGATCAGAATTCAGTTCAGAATTCTATCTATTCAAAGGTTCATAAAGTGTGCTTAGTATTTGTAACTATTGGATCTTTCAGGTCAAAGTTGCAATCCTGAAGTACATTGAGTCCCTCGCTCGGCAGATGGATCCAACAGATTTTGTAAACTCTAGTGAGACGAGGCTTGCCGTTTCTAGAATTATAACCTGGACAACAGAACCAAAGAGTTCAGACGTGAGAAAGGTATGTCCAAGAGAGCTCAAGTGCAGCTTTAAATACAGACTCTTCTCAGGCATGTGTTAGGAAAAGAAGTGTACCTAGGAACTCGCAAACCACCCCACATATCTACACAGGAATCCTTTCTCACTTCTTTTCTGTGAAAACCAGACTTCGCTCTTGCCCTTATCTTCTCAGCCCAGTTCCACCTCATCCCAGGCTTCTGACCTCAAAATGAAAATCGGAAATCCTGTATGATGGGTTCATGCTTTTCTTAGGCGTCAATTTTGTTCTTTTCAAATGTGAAAGCACTAGTAGTTTAGTGTCTCGTAAGGCCATCGGTTTTCCATACATCAGTTTCATGATGTGGTCTTTGAGGACAGAATTGAAAAATCTAAGGCTGCCCGGCCTCACAGCAAAATGTGGCTGAAAGTTGGCTAGGATATGAATTCCTGAGTTTAAAAAGAGCAAACAATTTTGGATTATACACCACACTTGGAACACACTGTCTTTGACATGGGAGGGGCTGAATGAATGGGGAGTTAGAATTCAGATTTTGGAGCCACCTGGACACCAAGGGGTGGTTTTATTTGGTTTGTTTTATCAGGAGAAGAGAAGTATTGGCTACTTTCTTCGGAAGTGACACATTGAAGGGCATATAACAAAGTATATAATAGTACACACGGACATAGAATAGTACACAGAGCACCATTTCTCTTACTAGGTAGTGCCTCGGGACGCTTACAGAGATTATTACATGTGAAACATTTTGTCAATTCCTGACAAGTTGTAAGCGCACAGCAACTCTCTGTCTGTCCAAGTCCTTCTGTGCTTGAGTTTGACACACAGCCATGATTCTTTTACTTTATTTAGAAACTGAGTAGCCATTGTAAAGTACTCTTTAAAAGCCAGCTTCCTCAGTTCTGCTTTCATACTGAAAGTACTTGGCTTTGGTTCTCTGTGTATAATCATGAGCCACGCTTTGTTTCTTCTGTGCCATACTCCTTCCACATTTAGCCTGACCAGTGAAGAGTCCTTTGGCCTTAGCAGGGTTGATAATGTGGACCACTTGGGTCCAGGCAGGAAAAAAGGAAAGGAGTATTCCAAGCAATAGCTAGCAAGAGTGGTGTATTTCCAAGTGCAAATGAACACTTATCTCCTCCTCTGATGGAGTCCAAAGACAACAGAAGAATTCTCTGAAAGTTTTCTTTGGGTCACAGGTCATGTAAGTCCTGTGTCCACTGTATAGTAATAAACTAAGTTGTCCAAGGTCAAAGGAACAAGGGCAAATCCTACTCAAGCACTCATTCAAAATTACTATCAAAAGAGCATTTCACTGGCAACCTTTAATTTAGCCATTTAAGCCAGTGTTGGATTCGGGAGGAACAGTAGGAGGTGGTTGAATGATTTGATTGGTATATAAGTCACAAACGGATGCTTCTGTTGTAATTTTCAAAATCACAAGATAGGCCAATAAATACAAAAGCCTTCAGGACAGCTTTCTATCTTTAGTCATAACACGTCAGTGTGTGTGTGTGTGTGTGTGTGTGTGTTCCTTTTGTAATTGAATGTTACTTTGTGTGTGTGTCTATGTGCGTTCCTTTTGTAATTGAATGTTACTTAAATATTCCCTCCTGTAGGGCTGAAACAGACTCTAGACTTACACATGACCATGATTAGGGCCTGCGTGGGAGCAACTCACTTTCATCCTAACGTCCGTTTTCTCTGGACACGCACAATAGAAATTTGACTAGAATTTATTTTCCTAACTTTTCTAAACAGGCCGTTAGAGGAACTTTTTTCCTTGAGTTACTTAGCATTGGGCTCCAGTACACTCAACTTATTTTAGTACTAGCTTAAGGCAGATATGGTTAAGATACTAAATTTATTGCCAGAAATCACATGGTTCATTTACTGTTTGATCTTCACCACTTAATTTCATTCATTTTGGGTCATATAGTGCTACTTCATAAAGCCTGGTCTCCATTGGTATTCCGCTTTAGTCGCCTGCTCTCACTTCTTCCCTTTCCCCATCTTGAGGACTGCTTCACACCTCGCCTTCTGACTGAGTTCAAACCCAGGTTCTGGGACAGTAATCCTCCTCTTCAGAAAATTTGGAAAGATTTATTACATCACTAGTTCTCAGTCCTGGCTGCAGTTGAAATCAACCTCAATTCCTGGGCTCTTCCCCAGGTAATTTGACTTAATCGATATAAAATACGGACAGTGTTTTGGGTTGCACTGGCTCTTGGCTGATTTTTGAAGCACAGAGTTGAGAACCCATTGTTGTAGACCACTACCCTGGGGTTGAACCTCAAGACATACAGACTGCCAACGTAGTGTTGACCCGGTTGCCGCTAACTCTCTGGGTCCCAGCGTGCGTCTTCAGGGTCTTCAGGACTAGGGCTGGGCTTGCTGCTCCCAGTGCCTTCCCGACCTCCCTGTTTTCACTCACTCTGTACTCGCTCAGCACCGAGCACATACCTGTTGGAACAAAGTAGACATTTAATAAATATTTTGAATGAATTAATGAATGATAACTGGCCAAAGAGAAATGATCTCATTTTAAGTAGCACATTGAAGCCATCATTTTCAAAACCAGTATTGGAGGCCCCCTGTTTTGACCTCTATTAATTAGTCTTTTGGATGCCAAATCACCACAGATGTAGTAGCTTGAAACTACACAAATTTATTATGTTGTAATTTCTGTGATTCAGGAATCTGGTGCATGGTCTCTGGATCCTCTGCTTAAGGTCCCACAGATGGAAATCAAGGTGTCATCTGGGTTTTTGGTCTCATTCGAGACCTGGTTTCTTCTGCTCACTGCTGCTCAGCCGAATCCTGTTCCTTACAGGAGTGGGGCCGAGGTGCCTGTTTCCTTGCTGACTGCCAGCAGGGGTGTTCTCAGCTCAACAGAGGTTACCTGCCACGCCTGCCTGCCACGTGGCCCTCTCCCCAACCTGGCAGTTTGCTTTTTCAAAGCCAGCAGGAAAATATTTGGGAAAAAATATTCCCCAAACTTCCAAGATTTGATGAAAAAACCTTAATCTACACATCTGAGAATATTAATTTTCTGCCAACAATACTTGGGGAGTTTACAGACAGTGTAATTCATTCTATACAATCCTACTTGGGAAAGCACTTTAAGCTGATAGAACTCTTGATTTGTTATTAATATTTTTAATATTTGTTTCCCTTTTCATCTCAGCATTTTGGGGTGTTTGATGTTGGAGAGAGAGGGATGTTTAAATATTTAAGATGTTTTGAAGAGGAGGGAAGAGGCGTAGCCAAAACCAGAACACAAGCCAGTCAGCAGTGGAGTGTGCCTAGGCCCAAACTGATGGGTTTTTTTCCAGTTTCCTAGCAGGAAAAGCTCCCCCCACCTCCCGCCCTGCCCCAGATCTTCACTGGCCCGCTTTATTCCCCAAGTAACATTGTTCGTGTTAAGGTCTGGTAGCCCTGAATAGTTGTGTTGGCCATACTATACCTTTCTGAAGGCACTGTGTTGATGTTAAGATGATATAATGTGGGGCGCCTGGATGGCTCAGTCAGTTAAGCGTTGAGTCTTGATTTAGGTTCAGGTTGTAATCTCAGGGTCATGAGATTGAGCCCCACATTGGGCTCCGTGCCAAGCTCAGAGTCTGCTTGACATTCTCTCCCTCTACCTCTCTCAAATAAATGATAAACCTTAAAAAAAAAAAAAAAAAGATAATGTATTGACAGTAGGAAGTAGATTCTAGAGTTTGACCTTCCTTTGACTTTTGCCTCTGCCACTCGGTGTGAGCCTGCATGGTAACCTCTTAATTCTTGTTTGTTCCCCAGAAAAAAGGGAATGCTCATCCCTGCCTCAGGCTTCACTGCGAGGATTAATTACAGTAGAGAAAAACGTAGATAAACATTACTTCATTTACGTTGCAGCCCCTGTTCTTACTGTTTGTTCAAAAGTTGTTTTGGTTTTGCTGCTGCTATTTGTGGAGCAAATGGAGAACCCAATTTTTTCCCAGTATTAGGAAGATTTTTTTTCCCCATCAACCAAAGGGAATGTGATAATGCACTAGAATTTTTAATAATATGTTTATATTTCAGGATTCAGAATCCTTGTGGGTTTGCTTATCATATATGATCCTCTGGCATTTAGCACCTACTTTGTCAGAGGAGATAGCAGATTTATCCCTCAAATGTTGTTTTGAGAAATGCGGTGATTGAAAGCATGGCAAAGAAACCTAGAAAGTATAAAGATGCTATTGCCTGGAACAGGAAGATGATAGAAGCATTTAAAAGTTGAAATTTCTGGGGCGCCTGAGTGGCTCAGTGGGTTAAGCCTCTGGCTTTGGCTCAGGTCATGATCTCAGGGTCCTGGGATCGAGCACCGCATCGGGCTCTCTGCTCAGAAGGGAGCCTGCTTCCCCCTCTCTCTCTGCCTGCCTCTCTGCCTACTTGTGATCTCTCTCTGTCAAATAAATAAATAAAATCTTTAAAAAAAAAAGTTGAAATTTCTAACTGAAAAAACTTTTTTATTTTTAAGAGAGAGGGAGTGAGGGAGAGAGAGAGAGGAGGGGCAAAAGGAGAGGGAGAGAGAGCATCTTATGACCCTGAGATCATGACCTGAGCCGAAATAAAGATTCAGACGCTTAACCGACTCTGCTTTCTCTGAGAAATGTTCAAGTCTGATTATAGGGAGGCAGCATGGCCTAGCCACAAAGCTCAGGGTTTTCCCATCAAACAGGATTTGAGGCTCACTTAATTGCGACTGGCTCTTTCAAGCAACGAGTTGACCTTTTTGATCTCATTTTGACCCTTCCGTTTCATAAGGCAAGAGTGCTGCTACTGCTGGCAAGGATTATGGCTATTACGCATCTAGCAAATGATAGAGGTTTGAAACTGGTCAATTACTGCTGTTATTCTGCCTATTCTTAGCTGTTAGATCAGATAGACCTCGGTGATTTTGTAAAAGAAACCAAATACTTTCACAGCTTACGAATAACCCTGGTTTAAGCACTTGCTTCTTCTCTCATTAAATCCTGCTGCCTTTCCTGTTTGTCAGTCCCCGCTTCAGCGTAGTCGAGTAGGTGAGGATTTCCCCACTAGGTCAGCTTCCACCTGCTCTGGGCCTGGAGAAGGAAACTTGGAAGAAAATTGTAAACAGGTAGATTTTAAACTATGTACTAATTTGATAAAAGAAACTTCACTGTTTGCATTTTAGTTGATTAATACTGATTACCCTTGTCAAGACACTGAAAAGATTTTGAAGAAATCTAAAATTCATATAATACTATGTGAGCGTGTGTGCATGTGTGTGTAAATGTTTGTGTTTTAACGTGTTTTATGATTAACTGCCTGCCCAAAGAAATGGCTACATACTTTAGCACCGTCTACCATACTTTAGCAGAGTAGTGAAGGAGAGATACTCAATAAGAAATATCTGAAGGTTTTGAGATACCCTTTGGTGATTTTCTAAAGCAGTTCTCATGACAATCTGGATGAGCAGTAATTGTTTAATAAGTTAGAAAGCTTCTTTTCCCCAAGTTTAAGTTTTCCCCAATCAATACCAGTGCTGAAGCATTTGTCAAAGCTTTATTGATGTCCTGTCTCACAGAATTCTTTCCTGCTTTCAAGGCAGTTGATTGCCCTGGGAGTTCGTCCGCATAGTGGCAGTGAGATTCAAAGGACCTTTTGCCCTCACCTACCAAATTCTCCTGTAGGGGCATGAGTGGGGATCATTTCCTTGTAAGTTGCCATTTGGTCTTGGAAGTCAGTGACCCTATCGTTGCCCTTTAGAAAAAGTCAGCAGCAACCTTGAGTGTTTTGTCTGGCCACTCACTGGCCCCGCCTCTTGTGAAAGGCAAGAGTTCAGTGATGGGACAAGAACAGTGGCGTACTCTACTCTTTGATTCATTATTGCATGTGAGCTATGCTTCAAGCTTTTTTAAACAAGTATCTCCAACTCATCCCCATATTTGGAATTATTACCTTAAAGAGAGTGTATTGATAGTAATGATAAATATAACCCAGCTCCCTTCCTTGCTTGGATTCTAGTAGTCTGACTTCTCACTAACACAGAGGGTTGTAGATAAAATATTTTAGGACCGTAACAGTCTCAAGCCTTTTAAAACTGTGACATCAAATATTTTTAAAAGAACATATTTCAGTCATACTTTCTTTCTATCCATTTCTGGAGCTTGGATGTCATTAGAAAAGGTTTTACTTTGAAAACAGCTTTAAACTAAAGGGTGACTTTTGAAGACTGTATAAAGTCATTTACATTTTGTATTTTGGAAAGTATAAAAATAAATTATATTCATTTATATGTGTAAGTCACTGCAAATGTACCATCTTTCCAACTAGCTA
This sequence comes from Potos flavus, assembly GCA_028534135.1. NCBI lineage: Eukaryota > Metazoa > Chordata > Mammalia > Carnivora > Procyonidae > Potos > Potos flavus. The sequence goes on from CM052883.1 coordinate 79,912,446, forward strand.
TATTTTCAAAATGCCCCATCTTTCTGTTTGATTTCTTATCAAAATTGAATGTTAAGGTTATTGAAAGAGATAATTTCTTTCAATAATTAATTTATTAATAATTTCTTTAGCGGGCCAGAAGTTAAAGTCTGCTGCACCTTCTTTTCCCACATAACTAAGAGTCAGTAATAGCACGTAGCCATGAATTAGCACAATTTCCAGGCAGCCCTCTTGTTCCTAAAAGATCCCACTAATTTTATAATTTGCTTCATGAAAAACCTCAAGTTAGTTTGTGGTGTTAGATATCCTGTCATTCGGGGAAGAAATGTGGTTTTCTAAGTAAAGACAGTGGCACATTTCACATAAAAATATACTATTCAAAAATATACTGAAACATGATATAATTTTCAGATGTCATCATCAGTCATTGAAAAATAAGTCCTAAACTTCCAAATTGGCAACATTTTTCCTCCCTGCTAAAACTCAAGTCTGTTTCTGTCTCTTTGAAGTGTAGTTTTTTCTGCATGCATTTTTTTCCTAACATGTAATAAAATGTTTTTTAAATGCACAGGTTACCTTGCATGCGTTTTGGAATTTGCTCCTTTACAAATATACAGATCATGTTAATATATGTTATATTGGTGGTGAAGTAAATTCTTTCAGATAGCTATTAAGAATGTTTCAATAATGAAATGTAAAATGTAAAGTATATATTTTAGCACAGTAACAATGTGTTTTGCCTCTGTCATGAAAGCACACAGGCCCCTTGGGATTTAAATTGGTTGGAAAGGCTACCTTTTTTTTTTTTTTTTTTTTTTTAGGCATGAGCTTTTGTCACTTTATTGTTAACCAATGAATGTTATCCAAAATTATAGATGTAATTGTAACGTAATTGTACAACACAAAATTATGCTAATGGTAAAAGTCTGTTGGAATTTACCAAATATTCATTAATATATTTTACATTGCTATATGAACATGTGCTCTCAACTGCTAATAATAAGAGTTATAACTGGTTTAATCACTATGAAAACGATATTGCAAATAGTTGTTCCTGTTTAGAAAAATTCACACAGCTTTAAAAATGGATTAAATCCATTTTAATCCTAATCTACAAATAGATTATAAACAGCAAATATAACTGGTAGTTTTTCAACACTGATATCAAACTGATGTAGCAATGGTAGTGCACACAATTCAAAATGTAGAAAATTAATAAAAATCCAATGGAAGTCCATTTGGAGAAGTATATTTGGAGGTCAAGGGGGAAAAGGAAGATACTTTTGCCCAATGCTGTGCTTAATAAATGCTTTTGATATGTCTAAAAAGTAGCTTTTGATGCTGTAAAAAATAGTCTGATATTTTAAAGTTCATGGTTAATTTTTATTTTTGGCTAAATACATTTGGGTTTCTGGATTTTCTTTTTTTTTTCCTTCTCCAGTCAAAAATAATAGTTTTGCCTTAACTGGATCCAGAATTGATTTTAACATTGTGAAAGCACTGAAATATTTTGTGGTGGTTATTTCCAGAGCATTTCTAAGCAAATATATCTTTTGTAATACCCTATATCATGGAAAAAAAAATACTCAGAATAATTACTGCAATCCTAAAATTAAAATGTCGTGGACAGATAAATGTATCCTTTCAGTCAGGAGATGTTCATAGTGTGTTTTTCTTTCTTCTGACTCTCAGAAATTTGTAAGAAATGCCATTATTTACTAAGGTTTTCTCTTGGCATGAGTTTTCTAAATCAAAATCCTTAGAACTAATTCCTCAGGCATTGTTTTTTAAGCTCAGAGTGCCTGCTACTACTTAGTACCATAGAAAGCACATAACTGGCTGGAGAAACCTGAGTCTCACTGGGCTACTGTTGCTTCAGCTAACTGCTTTCCCATCTTGCTGCCTGAGTGACCACCAGCAGTCCTGCAATATATTGTCTCAATTAATAAACAAAAGTAGAGCATTTCCCAAAACACGGAAGAGTATGTTTTTAATTTGTAGGGTAGAAGTCTGGTTTGCTTCCCATGGACTGTCTCCTCACTTCATAGGCGTAATAGTAGGAGTTTTTCGGATGTATTTAAACTCTTTTTCTAGAAGTTCCCAGTCCCTCGGAGTGGGCTTGAGGAAAAGCGGCTGCTTTTCCTCAAAAAAGATAACCCGTTAGCAGCTCCTGTAGAGCCTTGTTCTCCCAGGATGCACCGGGAGCCCCGTCCATCCGGTTCTGGCTTAGAACGAACCATCGTCAGCCTTTTCACGTTCTTGGATTGTTTCATTTACGGATTTACCACTTTGTGCCTAGTGCTGGACGACCCAGGAAGTCATTTATTACGAGCATGCTGTGGAAACCCAAGGCCAGGGCATGACGATGAAACTGGGGCATATTTTCCAGATTGAAGTCAGGCTATTTATAATTGATGATCGTATTTTCTCCAGATGCCTTTTGTTTGTGTTTTTTATGACAAAGGTGTCCTTTTTTTTTCATTTATTTTACATACAAAAACATTTTTGTAAGACAATTTTAATGAAAGTTTTGACCAAAATATGCTATTGTTCGTTACAAAATTAATCAAGTGTTCTTTTTCCAGGCAGCACAAATTGTGCTGATCTCTCTGTTTGAATTGAACACTCCTGAATTTACCATGCTACTTGGTGCCTTGCCAAAAACATTCCAGGATGGTGCCACCAAACTCCTACATAACCACCTCAAGAATGCTAGTAACACCAGTGTGGTGAGTGCCTGGTCACGGCTGGTACCTCTGTACTGATCATGACCTCTACTGATCCCTGGTCTAGACGTGCCCTGAGAAAAGGGCCGGCTTTCTTGTTCTCTTTCAGTAGTCTCATCTGGAGGGTGGGGGCCTTGTCTAATCCTTCTATATTCCCAGGGAATATGTGAACTTTGTATTTAAATACGGTCTTTTTCTTACATGAGGTTGTTTAATCAGTTAAATTTTTACTTGGTCACTTACTCCTTTATTCATTGAGTTACTTATTTCATATGTAAGGATGGAAGTGCTCAGTTTGTGTCTGTCACTAGCACAGCTGACATCAGTCATTCAGCTTCAGAAATCCCTATATGACAGTTAGCCGTTTTGGGTGTATGTGCACTTAAAGTTGGCCTTAATGATTCTTAAAAAAAAAATCACCCCAGTTGTGCCACTTTTGCCCTTTTATTTACATGTGGGTTAAAAAGCTGGGTGGGGGGGCACCTGGGTGGCACAGTCAGTCAAGCATCTGACTGGGTTTCAGTTCAGGTCGTGATGTCATGGTCATGAGTCAGCTTGGGATTCTCTTTCCCTCTCCCTCTGCCCCTCCTGCTCGTGCTCTTGCTCTCGCTCTTTAAAATCAATCGATCAATCTTAAAAAAAAAAAAAAAAAAGAAGAAAAGAACATCTAAAGGAAAGGGGGCGCTATAGTCTGTGTTTAGTCCTTGAATAAATGATGCTTATTCTGTTTTCACACCAGGGCTCTCCGAGCAATACAATTGGCCGGACTCCCTCCCGACACACCAGCAGCAGCAGGACCAGCCCCCTGACCTCACCCACCAACTGTTCCCATGGGGGGCTATCTCCCAGGTAATGCCATTTCACCAAAAGTGAAGAAACTAAAGCACCCAAGTGTCTGTCCAGCCTATTTCTAGGTTTTTAGACCAAGCTTAATACCAAAAAATGGATGGGTTTTAGGAGACCATGGGTTCTAGTCCCCACCCAAATCTTAACTGTGTAATCTTGGGCAAAGCAGTTGACTTCTACGGCAAAATGGCCAATTTGTGCTGAATGTGCTCGGAGATTCTTCCTGCTCTGAGCACTCCCTAGTAACTTAAAATTTTGAAGCTGAATTTACATTTAGTACTGTTTCACATACAAACCATTTAGAAATTCTTCACCTATTCTGTAAGTGCGAGGAGTACCTGAAGATATTTGCCATCTAAATAAAATAGTCCACACGTAGCCTGGGGTAGTTTTCCAACCACGCAGCTGTTCCAAGCGTAGTTGCTGTCATCACGGGGCTCACGGTTAAAGCAGACTGCTACTCTGGAGAGGTATTAAGAACCTGAGAGTTAAAATTGGATCTGCATTTTCAGACTTCTGTTGGGACCGTGCAAACATTGGTCTTAGAGAGTCTGGGACGGTGACTTAAAATAAGAAAAATGTTTTGTCTCGGGATCTTTAGACTTCTCCATCTGCCCAGAGCCTTTGGAAGTCTCTGCAGGTGCCCTTGTGGCATGTGTTGGGGTCTGCCATGACCTCACATAGAGTGGCAGCCCTAGAGGCCAGACCTCTTAGTGCCCGAACCTGTGAGGGTCATGCATGCTGTGTTTGTTCACTAGAAGTCCAGAGCTTGGCGATCCCTGGCCACGAGGATCAGGGGGCTGTGTCTTCAGGGTTGTTGACACCAAGATGATAAGAAAAGACCACAAGTACTGCCATGTCCCTTTAAAGGTTACCTCTTTAGTAGGAAAATATCAAAATATAAGTGCCTTTAAATTTATCTTAGATTTTTAAATGATCAAGAGTCTCCCCAAATCATCCATCCTTACCAATAAAGTTCTCTTCGGTTCTTCAAATTGTCATACAAATATTTAGAACATGTCAAATTTGTACTTTTCTATTGATGCAAGAAAATATGTTGTATATTTATAGTATGCTACTGTTTATATTGCCTTATTTCTAGTCCTCCTAAATCCCCCCTGGTACTATATATTTAGGTAGAATGATATCACGTCTCCAAGTTTGGTCTGTGTTGTCATGATATTAGCAGGCTGTTACAATTAGATAGTTGAGATCAGAAGCAAATGAAAAATAGGTATGACCGAGGCTCAGCCAACTATTGTTTTTCGTGTTAATAGCTGTATCTAAAGTATACGACTTACAGGGTCCAGTGTTAACAGTAAAATCATAGTTCTCTTTCTTGGGGTGGAGAGCAGGGGCAGGATTTTGTGGAAAACCCAAATGCTCTGTAAATAGTTGCTTTTGGCTAGAAGTAATAGCTCTACACCATTAATTGGGAGATCTACTCTTCTGTATACACAGTTCGTACTTCTTATCTTTTAGTTACTTCATTATTAGGGTGGCACATTTCTTAGGTAATAAGCAAAAGGTAAAACTCAAGCATTTTGTTATTCTCTGTGCTGCTAGTCTAAGGAAAAGACTGATGGAGACCACTAGCGTAATCCATCAGAGCTAAGAATTGGCTCGGTATTAGTCTTCACAGATCTCCAGATTATTAAAAAACTTATTTTTCCAATCACCATTTAGTTTTAGTTGGCCTAGTCTTAATTTTTACTGTCAGGGTTGCCGGTCAGTGGAAGAAATGAAGAGGTTTATTTTCAATATTAATACCATTTTCAAGAATAAGGCCACGTGTGACCTATTTTCTTGCCAACAAATTTGGCTTTAGGAAATTATTTAATTGGTCTCTATTTTTTAAACGAGTGTGCTCAGTCAGGGCGTACTTAGCCAGATAGCCTTAGTCAACAACTTAATTAAACTTCACAGAAGTGATTTTTCTCACAACTGAAACTGTCCAGAAGTAGGAAAAATTGCCTTCTGTCATTTTATCACTGGGAGTATTCAGGTAGGCCACATACTTTCACCAGGAAAGTTATAAAAGCTCTGAACTCTTGTATTAAATAGAATGGACTAGGTTACCCCATTCCTGAGATGATAGACAAGTGCTACCATGCATAATCTCAGAGGTTTTTCTGAGCAGTGCTCTTGAAGCATTTACTTTCTGTGAGCTGTCAATCTTTCAAATCATCTTAAACATATGACGTTAATTTTTTATTCTTAAGGGGAAAAGTTGTTTTCAATCTATTTTTTTTGTTTCAAAATGAACTAGTATTTTTTTAGTCCAAAAATTCTATACTCAGATTGTGTTGTGTTAATAAGGAAATATTCTAAAATGATGAGCAAATCTAATTTGATAGTTAAAAAAAAATCTTAGTGATGAAGTTGTCTTTATCAACCCAATAATCTTAGAGAAAATCACAGCATGTTAAACCTTCGTGAAACATCCCATTAGTTGCTTTGTATGTGTGTGTGTGTGAGGGAAGAATTGCTCCTTATTCCTAGCTAGTAAACAAATACTACTGGGTATTTAGAGAGGAGATTTGTAACCTGGAGTTTTTCATCATTAAACACATATATATTTTTTAGCTCATTTTACCCAGTGTGATTTATGTTAAATGAAAAACAGAGTTGCGAGGAGCTTCAGAAATCACATGAGGTCCATTCTTTTTGAGATCAGAAAGTAGATGGCAGTTCTCGTCCCCATCTGCTGTACGCTCTTAGCAAATGTGTCGTAGAGCAGAATGACACGAAATAGATCACCTGTTCCCCCTAGCAATAAAGGGTAATTTTAGGTGGATTTTACAGTCCATTGCCGTTTTCCGTAGAAGCAAAGTGGGGATTAACTGGGAGACCAAACCTCCCATCAGCGGTGGGAGATGGTGGTGCGTCTACCTGTCAGCAGAGCTCCAGCCTAGATGGGCACCCGCTTTCCTGCTGTTACCTCACCCCGACTCAGTGTGGGACTCAGAGAAGCTCTGTGCGCCCTCGGATGCCATGGTGACCTGCCGTCTCCACACTTACCTTACAAGAGACCACAGCTGTCTTTGGCAGAGGCAAGCTCATAGGACCAGGATGATGGCCGACCTCAGGCAGTGCTGCTCCCTGGGAATGTGGTCTCTGATGCCACGACTCCACCCTGGGCCTCAGGTCACATTTCCTGCCCGGTTGGCTCCCGCCTCTCGGTGGCTGTGGCCCTTCTGAATTGCAGCAGCTCTAAGAACTGTCCGCCAGGGCCTCTGCAGGCCCAGGCCGCTCAGTGACATTTACGGAGTGAGGAGGGATGCCTGTGTCCTCAGATGAGTTTTATTTCTCGTATTAGGTGATACGAGCAGGGGAATTGGGGTTTTTTTGAGACCTGGCGCTCTAGCCCTCTAGTGGTGCTGTTACTTTTTCATAAGGAAATTGCCGGTGGCAACCTCTGAACTCCATCTGATCGTCCCGGCCTCAGGAAGCACATCGTCCCCTGCTTGAGTCGTGTGGTCAGAAAGGCATGTTCTCTGAGTCTTCCTGCTGTAGTTCCTTGGATCCCGCTGGAATTAAGGCCTGACATTCTTTGGCTCTTTGTGAAACAATCGATTGCATTTATCTGAACAGTCATGCGTATTTGTATGGAAGTACTCGTAGTGTCCTTCCCAGTGTGAACACACACACTCACACTCACGCACTCTTACACTTGGACTCTCAACCAGAGGGGAAGGAATAAAGCAGCCTTGTTGAGGGCCAAACTGTAAAACAAACTTTGTGCATTTTCTCTGTATGGCGAAGTATAAATTCTGGTCCAGTCAGCTTCAACAGAGCTTGGTCAAGGAAAGAGGAGATTGGAAGACACTTAGGATGTAGCGTCTCCCAGTCCCCTCCTCTCTCCCTTCCCCGTTGCCTTGTTTTGTCTCTCTCTGACTCTCCTCTTCTGATCACTGCAGTCGGTTGTGGGGTTGGAGTGCCGATGGCCTATCGAAGCACCCACCTCCCTTTTCTCAGCCCAACTCCATTCCCACCGCTCCCTCCCACAAGACTCTCAGGCGCTCTTACTCTCCCAGGTAACAAGCTACCTGTTTACCTTGTCTGAGGTGTCACAATATTATTGCATTTCCAGGGTCGTCTCAGGTCTTCCGAAAGCCTCTGGCTTAGACGAGCAGGAGTAGAGCCTTGGTGAGAAGTGTGAGCGGGTGTGCGAGCTCTGACCTGCATGAGTACGGCTCCTGCTGTGTCACAGGGACGGGTGACCATTTCATCAGCTGACCAAATCCAGCAGCACCTACCGTAGCAAGCCTTTTGGCCCAGGCAGAGCTGAGCCCCCCAAAGGCGCTGGGGCAACGCCCTGAAGTCAAGGCAGGCGAGAGGGGCATGGTTTCCTTCGTCGTCTTCTCAGGAGGATAAGGCATGCCTGCTCAGAGGCAGATGAGACCTGCTTTTTCCCAGACCGTCCGTGTAGCATTCAGTCCTGCTGTTGATGATGTGGACTGATTTCTTGCATAATGTACTGCCATGTGGCGAGAGTCAGAGGACACAGATGCCGAAGGGAAGCCCGAGAAGTGCGTTCGCTGCTGCGTCTCATCGACGTGCCCTGCCTCTAGGCAGGAGAGCAGTCGGTATTCTCACAAGCCCCTGGGTTGTAGGTGATGAGGTTAATGAGTCTAGAAGGGGCGGGGGTTCCTTCAGACTTAAAACAGATGGTAGATCTGTGGGTCAAAGTAGGGGCGACGGATTTCTACAGATACTTTTTGAGGATCCCTTAGGTGGTTATTATGAAGGTCTAGAGGTCCAAGGCCCCCTTCCCTAGAAGGCTGTCATCGCATGAGCAGAGCACGGGGCAGGCCCGCTGTCTTCGTGCTGTGTAAGATGAGTTTGTACCCGCTAATAGGGTAAAAACCAGAACCGAGGAAGGTCTGTTACTTCTGGATGCCTCATAGATAGCTTTTGCACAGATTTACATTCCTACTTTTGTGTCCTCAACTCGGCGAAGCTGTACATTATTAACAAAGTCAGCCAAATGATTTAACAACATCTTTCTTTTGAAACTTTTAGAGCTTTAAAAGTAGCTTCTCAAGTGTACAGAGATTCCTGTACTGACTGTTTCTAAATCCACAAGGTTAGGGCAAGGACGCAGCAACAGTGACAGCTGCTGTCGTCACTGTTAATAAAGCATGTCACCATACTTAAACTTTTTTTTTAAGGTTAGCCGTGCTTCAAAGTAGAAGTCCCATTTATTGACTGTGTTCCAGTACACTGACCTGTCTGTGTGCCCTGCCCGGCGCCAAGCTTCACCGCCAGCTGCTCTTTCCCATGCAGCCATCAAGACCCCCTTCCGGTGGGCACCTCATTTCCAGAATCATCTTTCACACATGCACAATAACACCACTAATGCTAATAAGTACCTGTAACTTCTGTTGACCATCAGAGGGAAAGAACATTGACAAAAGACTTTTACATCTAGAAAAACCCATCGGTTACTTACAAATAAGAGGAAATCTTTGTCTCTTTGCTTTCTGCCAAAACCGTAGATTGCATAACAAGGAATGGTTATATCCTAATTCCGTTCCTGGTATCTTTTCCCTACAAAATGACGAAGAGGAAAATCTCAGAAGGCAAACTTATGTCTCGACTGTCCCCATTCTTGGAGATCTGACCTCATGCACCTCCCCATCCACGATATGGACCCTTTACAACAGGGCAAGTCCAGAGCTCTATTCTGCCTCAGGATTGGATAACGTGGCCTGACCTTGGGTCAGTGACGATTGACCCATTGAGCAACTCTTCCTAATCTAAAGAATTCTAAGGAAACCTTTCTGGGATCTAATCGCGGTGTTTATAGGAGACCAAGAGCTGGCCTTTAACCTAAAGGATTATGTCTCTGAGCTAAACCAAGACAGAGTATGGGGGCAAGTGACAGACCGGGGTATACCTAAGCAAGCCTCTTCTGAGAGGTAAAGCCGCCACACCCCTCCTGTCCCTCTTGCTGTGCTCCCTTATGTTCTGCTGGCCGGGAGCACGGCATCGGTGATTCCCCAGTGACCGCTTTCATGGGAATATCCTTTTTTCCCTCCTAAAAAATGAGGGCTCACGGGCATTGATTTGGAAAAAAAACAAATGCCATAACATTAAACTAGCAAAGAACGTAGCATTACCTGTTTCCTATTAGAAAAAAACAATGCCGTCTCTCACCTGGAGCTCACGGTTTTAGCTTCATACCAAGGAGATACTTCAGACCTCAAGCTAGTGAGTCCAAAAGCAGTGTCACCGCATATTGCACTGGGTCATGCATGTGTTCTCCTCATTATTAATTGGAAGTAAGAAGGAGGAACATTAACTGGCAGGATCCTTTTATTATTTTGAAAAGAGGCTACTGTAATGCTAAAGTTCTGTGAACCGAAGTGCAATATTTTAAGACCACTCAGGTTATGAATAATGAGATGAATTATATGAAAGCTAACGTTATCTGAAGCGACATATGGAAAATAATATTGTGACATCCCTTAAAAAGCTGAACGTTCTGCCAGACTTCCTCTTGTCCATCTGTCATTCTTTCTGTTTTTTTTTTTCCTTTTGCATGGGCTATGCTATTATTTTTGGTTGTTGTGATTAAAAGTATTTTAAGGCATCTTTTTACATCTTGTATGCATATTTTTTTTGTTCAAATCATACTCAGTTTTTATATATAAAAAAATAGTGTACTGGCCAGATGTATAAATGCCTTTGTTGTGGTGTTCTAGAAGGGAGGGGCCGGGGGCCCCTGTGCTCCTCATGCTTTCTTCACATTAAAGGGATGTTGCCTCATGGACAGATAACCTTATGAACTTAGCAGGGGTTGAAATCTTGAATTCCGTTCAAGTGTTTTATCCCACCTCCTGTCAGTATACACATGGAATTTTAGCTGCAAACGTGTTCATTCACATTTCTTTTGTGTTTGATGCCAGAGCCAGTCTTTGAGTTGGCATGTATTTTTGTGAACTCTCCAAGTACAATTGGAGCATGGATTTTCTTTCATTCATCAGAAAAGAAGAATGGGTATTATCTGGGCGAATGTTGCAATTTTAGGGAAATAGCTCCCATCTCTGGAGGGTGAGTTCAGATGCTGCGTCCCAGCAGAGGCTGTCCAGCCTTAGAAAACACTTGGATCATTACAGCCTCAAGCCAGTAGAGGTCTGGCTACTCCCAAGTGAGAACTGTGCAAATCTTGTCTAGCTCATCTACTCAAACCTTTAAAAAAGAGAAAAAGGTGGGGAGCAGGATTAGTAAATATTACTTGTTTTTAAGTTACAGGAAACTTAGCCTCTTGTGAAAACGTACAGGATTGGAGGCATTGCCCATAGGAGAGGTTCCTGCCTGTGAGTGTCTAGGTTCAGTTCCTTCTCTTGACAATGGAAAGAGTGCTTTTCTTTAGTCTTTAACAGTGTTGTCAAATGCTTGCTTATATACAGCCAAGGCCTCTCTGAGTGTCCCCGAGCCATCCTCAGGATAGCTCAAGACTTCCCGTAATTTCCGTTAGACTGACTCATCTGATCTCCTCTTGACATTTTCTTGAAACAAGTGACACTTAAACTAACACGGGTTTTTTAACTTGTCCTTGGTCGACTGTCACTTCTTGTCTTGCTTTATGCTATCCTTTATCCTGTGCTTGTCTGTGATATTCTTAGTGAGGGACCGCGGTGGGTTTTGTTCTCAGGACCTGTTTCTGTGTACTTTTCAGGCCTCTAAAGGCTACTTGTTGACACATGGCATTACACCCGAAGGCTCTTGGGGACTTTTGCTCTGGTTCTTGTTTTGTTCTGCGTAGCCACTAAAGGAACAATAGTTGACATCACTTTTCTGAAAGGGACAAATATTTCTTGCTTTTTGAAATACGTGTAGACATCCATCTAGGAATGTGACTCCTCTGTAGATGTTTTTATCCTAAAACACATAAACATAAGCATGTCGGAAGAGTTGGTATTCGCAGCAAGCGCCTGGGTTAGATGGCATGAGAGATGTTTGGGAGCCCTTCAGTAGGGTGGAGATGTGACTTGGAATCGTTTTGGAATGTAGGGTTTTATTTCACAAGTTTCTAATACCAAGCATAACCCCGTCTTTGTGAGGTCACTTGCTTTGCTCCTCTGAAACTGGCTTGTAATACTAGCTTTAGTTTGAAACGCCCGTTTCTCTTAATCTGTTTGTACATTTGAGACCAGTAACAACCAGACTCCTTGTTTCCATCTTCAAAATATGAAAGTTATTTTTCCACTTTCATTACCTCGTGCATTGTCACCAGTTGTCATCCTTTGAGTTCTTGCATTCTCGTGGTTATTGCTGTTCCCCACTGGTTTTTACCGAGTGCCAATGTAGTGCGTTTGGGGCCTGGGTTGACAAAGAACACGGATAATTATCCGATGGTGGCGCTCTTACAGAAGGTGTCTCCTTTTCATTCCAAGTCCCCTAAAGATACAAAACTATAATCACATCTTCCTCTATAAACCATTGGAAGTAATTTATGCCCATAGCTCAAATTTGTTGTTCATATGCTTCAATTTAAGAAATACACTGTTTTTGATCTTTAGCATGCTGGAATATGATACAGAGAACCTGAACTCTGAAGAAATTTATAGTTCTCTGCGTGGAGTTACGGAAGCCATTGAAAAGTTTAGTTTTCGAAGCCAAGAGGATCTGAATGAGCCAATTAAACGAGATGGCAAGAAGGACTGTGATATTGTAAGTATCCCAGGCTAGCAGAGAACCATACATCGATTAAGTGATAATTCTGAAGATTGACCACTGTGAATACTGAACTTTATCTTATAGTTACAATAATATTAGTTTAAGAGGCCCAAGGCAACTTTATAAAATTTTGAGTAACCCTCAGCTGTCTGTGAAAAATGTAAACTACTTTTTTCTCCCCGGTTTGATTTTGTTTGTCCTGGACATATTTTTCTTCTTGTGACATGATCAAAATAATAGGCCTGAATCAGACACCAGTGTGGCTTTCTGGGAGCTCTAGTCTCATGCAGAGGCAGGCAGATCAGTGGGAAATAATGGTGCAGCAGGGAGCGGTCAGGGCTTAGCACTGAAGAGACTTGCTGGGGCAATCGTGGTGCTCAGGAAGCGTCAGCGGGAGAGATGGTTGGGCCTCGGAGCTGCGTGAAGCAAAGGGTCAAAGGGAGTTTGGACAAATAGGGGGGCCCTGTGAGAAAGCAAAGAGGTGGTGTTGGGCTTGGTATGATTTCCCTTTGCAGGTGGCTGAAATAGAGCGGGCGTCTCTTGTTGGTGGCGAGGTTTGGGGAAAAGGCTGCAGAGGTTGGCTCAGGAAGGGCGCTCACACACAGGGGACTTTTCCGCCAGTGTCTTAACTTTACTCTGAGGTCACTGAAGAGTCTCTGAAGGGTTTTTAACCAGGGAAATGGCATGGTCACACTTATAATTTAGAAAAATTGCTGATTGCTGTCACTCTGAGATGGAGAATGACTCTGAAGGAAGTAAGGTTGGGTAGGGCATGAGCTGAAATACTAGAGTCAGAAGTCTCTGCCTAGGAGTCTTAAGTGCTGGGACAGTTCAGTGAGATAATATCCTAGAAAGAGAGGAAAAATGTTTGTCAGCTCCTTTGGAACATAATGAATTCAGTTTTGAATACATGTGACTTGAGGGACCTGTGAAATATCTGAGCATACTTATCCTGTAGGCCTTTGCAGATACCAGCCTGGAGTTTAGGGTGGCCGTTCAGGCTGGGAATAGAGATTTGCGAGGCATTGACTAGCAGCTTGATGACAACTAAAAAGTGAGTGAAATCGACCAAGTAAAGGGTAAGGACAAAATCCTAAGGAGCATCAACATTAAGGGAAAGATGGAAGAAAAGCCACAGGTTATTTTGTGGGAGACCAGGATATTTGGTGTTGGAGAATTTAAGGAAAACTTTTGGGAAGGACATTCTAGCCAAAGAGAGGGATCAGTCAGATGTGGAGTGAAAGGGCTCCGCTGGATTTTTTTTTTCTATCTGCATTAAATATGATGAAGTGGAAATTGAATTATTGAGCAGGTTCAAAATTCAACATCTTAGCTGCTTGATGACCAGAGTGTTAGCGAAGAAGCTGGAATGGATATAAAAATGCATTAAGTGTAAAAGATTTGGGAACCGGTATGTCTCTTTGGCTTGGTAGGTGCCTCAGTCTAATTAAGACAGACATCCGTAAGGATGAATGTCAGATCCACTGGGAAGATGGTTCCCAAAAGCAGAGACGAAAGCATTCACATGTGGGAGAAAGTCCATCCTTATGAGTGGTTACAGAAATACCGTAAACATACCTTTGAGGTTCCACTTTACTTCTAGATTGTTCCACTTTGTTTCAAAGAGAAATTAAAATATTTAATACTAGAAAAGATATGGGGAACTAGTATAATATTGGTGGCATGGGAACCTACTACAGTTACTTTAGAGCTTAGTAAATTGTATTTAGCCTAAGTGATTTTTTTTTTTCAAGAGAAACAGAGTGTGTGTGGGGTGGGGCGGGGCTTGGTAGGGGGTGAAAGGGCAGAGGGAGAGAGAGAATCTTAAGGATGCTCCACGCTCAACTCAGAGCCCAACATGGGGCTTGATCTCATGACCCTAAATAAGATCATGACCTGAGCCAAAACCAAGAGTCAGACACTTAACCAACGGAGCCATAAGGCGCCCCTCAGCCTAAGTGATTTTCAGTTTTATATCCTTTATCCAGTAATCTAACTTTTGGCAATCTAAGCTCAGTAACAAACTCAGCAAAAGGAAAGAAAGTTATTACCTACAGTATAGCTTATCTCAACATTATCTATAACAAAAGACAAATATTAAAAAAAAAAAAGTAGAAGGGGGAATAGTTGAGTAAATCTTACTAGAACACAAATGGAGGGGTGCCTGGATGGCTTATTCGTTAAGCGTCTGCCTTCAGCTCAGGTCATGATCCCAGGGTCCTGGGATCGAGCCCCACATCGGGCTCCCTGCTCAGTGGGAAGCCTGCTTCTCCTTCTCCCACTCTCCCTGCTTGTGTTCCCTCTCTCGCTGTCTCTCTCTCTCTCAAATAAATAATAAAACTTAAAAAAAAAAAAAAACACAAATGGAAATAGTGGTGTGAGTAAACATCGTGGTTACAAACAGTATTTACATGGGACATTCTTACACTGCGAGGAAAGCAAACTATATGGTCATGTGTACTCTGTGATTCCCACTCCGTACAGTCTGCGAGAAGATAAGGACAGGGCTAATACACAAGTTTAAAAAGTAAGATCTTTTGTTTTGGTTTTTGTTAAAAGTTATTAGAATTAGGATGGTTTAGCTTTATTTTGAAGATGTCTGAAGTTTTTTAAACCCTTTCTCCTTTTCTAAGTTCTTTCATTATAATAATACATGCTTTACTATGAGAAGAGAGTTACAAGGAGAAAAAAATTAAATCATCCATGAATCATCTTCCTACCATGAGAAAAGCCCAAAGTCTTATTTCGTTCAGGTCTACGCATGTATTGTATATCCTTTTTTACATCTTAACAGTTAGCAGAACATCTTTTTTGGATGTTAAAAACTAGATGCATCCCAGTAGTTCCACTAGGTGTATGTCCAAAAGAATTAAAAGAAGGGACTGGAACAGATACTTGTACCCCAGTGTCCATAACAGCATCATTCATAGTAACCAGACGGTGGAGAAGCAGCCAAGTATCCAACAGATAAATGGATTAGCAAAATGGGAGAGATGCATCCCGTGGAGTATTATTCAGCCATAAAAAGGAATGTGATATTGACGCACGTTACAATACGAATGGACCTTGATTAGGCGAAGTGAAATAATCTAGACACAGTTACTGTATGAGTCCATTTACATGGGGTACCTCGAGTAGTCAAATTCAGAGACAGAAAGTAGAATAGAGGTGACCAGGGCCAGGAAGGGGGGTGGGGAGTTATTTAATAGGTGCAGAATTTTCGTTGGGGAAGATGAAAAGGTTTGCCCAACAGATAATGTAGTCGTCATGGTTATACAGCATCGTGACTGTCTTTAATGTCACTGCATTGTACACCTATGAATTAAATGATTAAAATGATCTACATATATTTTGCCACAAGTTTTTTTTTTTTAATATTTTATTTATTTATGTGACAGAGAGAGAGAGAGAGAGACAGCAAGAGAGAGAACACAAGCAGGGAGAGCGGGAGTGGGAGAAGCAGGCTTCCCGATGAGCAGGGAGCGCGATGCGGGGCTCGATCCCAGGACTCTGGGATCATGACCTGAGCTGAAGGCAGGTGCTTAACCATCTGAGCCACCCAGGTGCCCCATTTTGCCACAAGTTTAAATTGGCTTTTTTCTTTTTTGCCACAGTTTTAAAAAAATGCTTAAGCACAAAGTGCAAGAGCTTTATCTTGTCAGCAGCACAAGTCAGACACATGCCACAGCAGTCCCCAGTGTGGTCCCGCCGCCTGGAGACCGCTCTGGCATCGTCGCACAGTCCGATGGCGGGGGTGAGGAGAGTGAGGGTTTGTTCCCGGCGGTCGGCCCACGCTAGTTGGGTTATAGTGCCGCCCTGCCGAGGGAGCCAGATGGGCCGGTGCTGCTCAGGAGAAGGACCCCCTGGGAGTGAGGGGGCAGTCAAGAACATGACACAAGGGCCAAAGGACACCAGGGGTTTGATTTGTTAAGGACAAGTCTCAGGATCTATTAGGAAGAAAAAGTGTCAGGAAACAGCCACAAAGCCTGGTCTTTGACCCAGCGTAAAGCCCAGCTAGAGTCACAAGTGTCCGGGGGGTGACCTGCCTCTCGGCTAGAGCGTTCTCCAGGGCTAGAGGTCAGGAAGCATCGTTTGGCTCTGGGGGGATGTATGCGAGGAGATCCCGGATGGTTGGGCTGCTTTCGATCCGTGGTGGTAATCGGAGGAGCGCTGGCATTGGTGGCGTGTCAGGGCGTCGCTGAGAGAACCCTGCTGTCGATGAAGAAATGGTGGGTTGCAGAGCCAGCCCACGGGATTCCTGGGGAGATGTTCAAGTAAAAGTCATCACCGAGTACAAAGTAAAACACACTTTACGTGTAAATGAGTGAATGAAGGGGTGAAAGGTAGGCCTGTTCAGTTCCCGTTAAGGTAGTTTATGAATTTAGATGTTTGCAGATTGAAGTCCTAGTAACTATCCTTTTGTCAGCGGCCAGATTTCAAGTGCGAAATCGGACTCTCCTAATACTTCTGAAAAGTTAAAGGAAGAGTTTGTTGAAAGTCCCCAACAGGAGCTGACCGTGTGCTGTGCTGCAGGTGTCCCGCGATGGTGGAGTTGCCTCGCCCGCCACTGAGGGCCGGGGAGGCAGCGATGTGGTGGAAGGAGGCAGAACGGCTCTGGATAACAAGACGTCCCTCCTCAACACCCAGCCTCCCCGCGCCTTCCCGGGGCCCCGCATGCGAGACTACAATCCGTACCCCTACTCCGACACCATCAACACCTATGACAAGACAGCCCTGAAGGAGGCCGTGTTTGATGATGACATGGAGCAGCTTCGAGACGGTTCGTCTTTCTTTGCTCGACTCCTCTCCGCGCAATCCCCAAAGTGCTTTCTGTGGGGCTCTCTCCTCTTGTCAGAGCAGCTCTGGGCCGGCAGGACATACGGGGTCTGTTCTGGTTAGCCTCTCGCTCAGCAGCTCCTCACTGAGCTCCTGCCTTATGCTTAGGCACGGAAGGCACAGCCGTGAGCGAAAGGAGGCACAGTGTCTGCCCTCTGGAAGCTTACAGCCACCTCACAGAGGCAGTCGTGAAATAGGAGTCCTAAACTTGGTGCTGTGACACCGTGCGGTGAAGGTCGGTCAGCTGTGCCCCTGAGGGAAGGCCCCCCGGAGGCGCCACGGCCTGAGTGGAGGTCACAAGCACGAGGGGAGCAGCAGTTAGCTACTACTGTTGGGGAGCAGAGGCCCCTGCTCTGCACTCTCTCAGCCCTGAGCTGTGGAAGTATGAGCCTATAACGACACTGAGAGGCTCCCTTCTGTCACCTGCGTTTTAACCAGGTCTTCCTGGAGCTGCTTTGGGTTGACTTCTGTCCTGTGGTTCGGAGAGAGGGGATCTAGCATATACTGAGCTCCTGTACCATGTGCTTGGTGCTGAATTCGGTGTTTTACCTGTATATCTAATGAGATAGAGGAGATTATTCCCATTTCACAGATGAAGAAACTAAGGGTTCGGAAAGGTTAAATTACTTGTCCCAGATACACTTGGCAAGGAACAGAACTAGTCTGCTGTCTTGTTTTGTTTTTTCACATTTGCGTTAAGACCAGTGTCCATTATTGAGTAATAAGTGAGTTAAGGATGCGTTGGTACAATGGTATTTTTATCGGGAACTTCATTATTTCCTTTTCACCTGATTGTCATGTTTACTTCGTAGTCATTTTTTTTTTTTTTAGATTATATATATCCGCTTTGTTTCCAAGCCTTTTGTTTTGTGTTTTTATTTTGAATGGAGAATTAAATCAGAACTCTGAATTAAAAGTCTAAACAGTTAGCATTCACTATGTGTCGTGAAGTGTGTAGCTTGCTGGGGACAAGGAGGCAGATGAGACACAGTCCCTGGCCTCAGAGAACTCAAGTTCTATTAGGGGAAACAGACTTATCACAGTGGCCCTGGAAGGAGGGCCGTGCCACGCTAGAGCACATGCTGGTTTCAGTGGGGACACAAAAGAAGGAAGACTGGGGGGCGCCTGGCTGGCTCCCTGGCTCAGTTGGCATAGCGTGTGACTCTTAATCTCAGGGTTGTGAGTTCAAGCCCCACGTTGGGTGTAGAGCCTACTTTAAAAAGAAGGAGGAGGAGGAAAACTGTGCCCTCTCAATGGCTCAGTGATGGGACCCTAAGACAGCAATCAAGTCCTTCAGTCATTTGAGGGCACATCCCGTGGCTATTACTTGCTGATTCCCAGCGGGTAGCAGCTCTAGAGATTCCCAAGGAATCCCAGTGTGTGTTTCCTGGGCCATAGGCTAGCGGTATGATAGTTATTATGAATCGCACTTTCGTGGAGTAGGGGGCTATTTCCTTTCATTGCTCGTAGAATTGATACATCATTTAACGTAACCCGTTTATAGGTCTCGTTTAAGATAGAACAGAGATTGGGGTGGATGTTGGTGGTTATCTGTTCACCAACTGTGTGCTAAAAGGCTCAAAGAGAAAGGTGAGAGTGTAGGGCGGAAAGATCGAGTTCTTTAACATTTCAAACTTCCTGTGTGTGTGTGTTCTCCTACCTTAGATGCCTAAAAAAAAAATGCGAAATCAAATTGAAGTAGTTTCTCATGATTTGTCTTTGCCTTTTCATCGTTTTATTGAAAGGGAATGTTCAGAGTTGAGGTCTTGAAAGAACATGGGAAGAGAAAGGATGTCTTTCATGGTTGAAGTCCTGTGAGTAATTTTGCTAAGTGATCTTGGCAAGTGTAGTCTGACTAGACAGTCCATGAGTAGTCTAAGCATCTTGACTAGTATTTGCTGTGCTGGTTACTAAGCTCTGGACATTCGGGCAGGGAAGAGGCGTCAGAGGATCAGATGTGACAGTGAGGAGGGCCCTGAGGAAAACGTGCGTGCTTCGGGGGGTGTGGTAGCGGGAGGGGACTGTGTGGCAGCCGCCTGACTTCGGGCCCCTGCGGTGGGGGTAGACACGGGGGAAAGAAGACCATTGAGGAGGGACTGTTAGATGGTTCCTCCTGTTTGTCTGAAATAGGAGAGGGCAAAGATGGTAGGGAAGGGTAAGGACCCTGATACCAGTACTTGACACCTGTTCTCACATCTCCGTTTTCACAGCCGGGGAGGCGGCCTGCAGAGGGTGTAAAGAGTGAGGTGGGGAGAGCAGGGTGGTGGAGGGCATGGCAGCAGGCACAGAAGAGAGGCTGCCTCTGGGCGAGCAGGGAGCTGAGCATCCCCGAGGGCACGTCCACGGCCGGGGGCTCCCTCGGGACGTGACTCGGGACGTGACTTATTTTGGTGTCTCCCCAGTGCCCATTGACCATTCTGACTTGGTGGCCGACCTTCTGAAAGAGCTGTCCAACCACAACGAGCGGGTGGAGGAGCGGAAGGGCGCCCTGCTGGAGCTGCTCAAGATCACCCGGGAGGACAGCCTGGGCGTCTGGGAGGAACACTTCAAGACCATTCTGCTCCTGCTGCTGGAGACGCTCGGGGACAAAGACGTGAGGCACTTCCCTCGTCCTTGCGCTTTCCCCCTTCCCAGGGGACAGCTTATGGAGTCCTGTTCTCCTTGAGCGTGGCTTCAGCTTTACTTTCTGTATTGTGCCTACTGTTTACATCAAAACAGTTTTCAGATATTTTCTGAGCAGCAGTTAGGTCATGTTTTGGGCAGAGACAGGCCCCATTCCTAGCTAGTTTTTATTGTAATCAGGTTTGTAGGACCTAAAGAAAACTGGTTCCTGCTTCAGGTTATTTTGTCTAATACAAAATTTCTTACGACTTTGTTAGCATGGAATGTTTTGTTTACATTGAGCTGTATGAGTTTTATGTTGCATGTGTTGAGAAAGAGACAAGTTCATTTTTTAGAAGACCCTACTAGATGCTGCCTTCCATGAAATGCTGTGTAGGTTCAGCCCTGCATACGTGAGCAGTTCCAGTGGTCTTCCTTGGTCAAGCAGCAAGTTCTAGAAGTGTGGATTATTTTCTGTTATCTACTTTATTATTTTTAAAATGAAAAACCCTCTTCGCACTATGACATTTAACTGTGGCCCACAAGGCATTTGTACCATGCCTGGTCTGTAACCCACCCATGGCACCACGTAGATGACTCTGACAGGAGGGAGCAGCCTAGTCGGAGCCCTGCCTTCTCCCATCTGTGCGCTGGTCCCTTACATGGAGACAGCAGTAAATGTTGGGAGTTGTCTGAATTACACTCTAGAAGTAGAAGTCCATCTCTGTACCGGGCTTTGTGTAGGCTGGCAGAAGCAGCAACGAAATAGGTGTGGCAAAGAGCTCAAGGGCAGGACTGGGTGGATTTGCTGGAAGCTCATCACAGCCCACGGTATAGGTCACGCTCAGGGTCACGTTGATGGGGACTGCGTTGGCAGACGAGTGCACGTGGGGCTGGGGAGTGTCGTGGTGACTGATTTCTTCCTGATGCTTCGGGTTAATGGTTTGGTATACAGATAGAAGGGCAGTGACGAAAGGGCAGTATGGACTCCCTTTCAACCTAGTATTGGCTGCTGAAGCCCGTCTGCTTAGTCGGGCTTCATTGGGAGCTCAAGTGATGTCACGTAGAGGGCAGGTGGGTGGCGTGTTCATGTGTGAACTGTGCAGATGAGGGACGAAGAACCAGGATGTACTTTTTGGCTCTGTTTGGTGTAAACCCCATTTTCTTTCATTGAGATTAGGAGTCTGTTTGAAATGGCTTTCCTCCAAATGGTGAGACTCGGGCCTCAGACAGCCCGAGGCGTGTACGCGTTCCCTTTCCCCGTGATCTCATCACACAGAAGGTCGGGAGTAACGACAGGACTGCGGCTCTCTTAGTCTGCAGTCTTACAGGTCGCGTTGAGGAAATGGCTAGAGGCTTTTTACCTGCTCTTTTATACATCTTACAAAAGGGTGATTTGCATATCTGAGCCTCAGGAAATCTGGAAATCCCCCCCCCAGGAGATGGATAATGAACTTAGATGTATCGTCCCCATTCGGTCTCATTTGGTCCTCATTTGGCTCATTCCAGAAACCTTCATCAGACCCCTCTTAAGTGGTGGGCCCCGCGCCTGCCTCGTGGAGCTGGCCCCTCAGCCTGGGCCGCGTAAGCGGTGTAGCCTGTGTCAGGGCACCAGCGAGGTGCTGGGGAGGCCCAGGGCTGGGCGCCTGGCCCTGCTTGACGCTGCTGGCTGGCATGCTCAGTGAAGCACTGGGCAGTGTTTGCTAATGTCTTCCTTTCCTCTTATACTCCAGCATTCCATCCGAGCGCTAGCATTGAGAGTTTTACGGGAAATTCTGAGAAACCAGCCAGCAAGATTTAAAAACTACGCCGAGCTGACCATTATGAAGACTCTGGAAGCCCATAAAGATTCCCATAAGGAGGTGAGCCAGGCCTCTGGCCTCGGAGCGCTGAGCAGACGGGTCTGGGGGTACAGTGAGGATGTCAGAAGAGAGGAGTGTGGCTTACTGTGCGGCCTAAGACGGGCCTAAGACAGGGAGTCACTCCGTTCGAGCTTAGCCCCCCCGGCCGTGATACAGGGCAAAGATCCCACTGCTGGTGTGACAGCTGAGCCGTTGAGGGCCTCGTGCCACTTGGTAGGTTTCCGACTCCCTTTCCACCTGTACAGAAACTGGCCTGTTCCTCTGACCTGTCCCTGAGGGATTTCTCAAGTCAGTGGTTCCCATTGCTGTGGTCAACAGAAGGAATGTAGGGGTCTGCCATTTCTGGGGGGCTTTTGGCACCCACCAGACTGGTGTTGGGAGATCGAGGCTGGCTTGGGAGACACATGTGCCAGTGCTAGATCCAGCTCTTCCTTATTCCACAACTTCAGACAGGTTCTCTGAGCTTCCAAGCCTCAGTGTCCTCGTGTGTAAGCCAGGGGTGGATATGGTCACAGTTTCTCGTGAGAATTAGATGAGACAGTGAGGGTTCCTGGCCCAGGGCATGTGGGCAGAGGTCCTACACCATGTCAGTCTTCCTCTCTCTCCTGCCCTCTCATTGTGTCCCTCCCCACAAGATCTCGATGAATGGAGGCAGTCATGTCGTGCCTCTCCTACTAGCTAGAACACACAAAATGCTAGCAAACTGCCGCGGCACCTCAGATGCCTACCAGGGAGCCGGAGGGACATGCTTCTGTGTCCTGCACACTTACAGCCGGCCTTGATTGGACACTCAGTAAATGCTTATCCACTTGCTTCCTGAATTATCCATCCCCCCCTGGCTCACCAGTCCTTTGAGTGTCTAGAGACCTGCAGAAAAGATGGATGGAGCTTTCCTAAGTACAGGTGACCTCAGCAGCACCCTTCTGACGGAAGGCACTGGGGAAAATAGGGCTGCGTACATAGAACTTTAGAAAACTTGAGTGTGTTTGACCCCAAAGTGAGGCATAACCACTTGCTCAGTTCAGTCTCTAGGCTCCTATGTGACTCTCCTGAGCACGCTCATGGATTAAGGGAACTGTAGTGAGAGCACTTCTAACATGTCTGCAAAAAGAATCCAGACCCTAAATCCTGGTTTTTCTGGTTAGCAGTTACGTGGCTGTCAAACAGTGACAGGTCTGTCCTCCTGCAGTCTGCCCCAAAATAGCAGACTCAGCAAGGGTTGGGGTCTCACACTCTGTCTGGGCGTCTCCACCTGATGGTCGTAGCACAGCACAGGGTCGTGAGTGACAGATGCCGGGAGCTTCTGATATCTGGCTTGGTTGTGTGATTGTGAAAATCCCTCATGTTTGAACAAAACACTTTCCATTTGCAATAACTCATTTAAAAAATGTGAGGACCAGATGAGCTAATATAGTCAACACCATTATTCCTGAGTGAGGAAAGAGGGTCCAAAAAAATGCCATAATTTGTCAGGTAATACCTGGCAGTTATTGGCAGAACCAAGATGTGAAGCAGATCATGTGTCTCTTTTAAGGGGCAGCTGGCCTGGCCCGTGCTGGCTGGGCTTTTTTTTTTCCTTTAACCATAATAGCTTCTCCTTAATGAGAATATACATGATCAAAAAATGAAGTAAGGGGTGGCTGGGTGGCACAGTTGGTTAAGCGTCTGACGGTTTCAGCTTAGGTCGTGATCTCAGGGTCGTGAGCATTGGGCTCCATGCTCAGCAGGGAATCTGCTTGAGATTCTCTCCCCCTCTCCCTCTGCTCCTCCCACTCATGCTCTCTCTCAAATAAATAAATATATCTTTAAAAGTAGAATTGGTGTTTTTTTGCAAATATCTGATATCAGTTGTTTCCTCAGGAGAGGACATACTTAGAATGTGGCATCAAGGTGAAACTAAGCCATCCATAGTGTGTGGCACTTACTAACTGTCCCCTTGGAAGATGTCTGTGTTTATAGTCGGCATCCTGATCTTAAACTTTGAAACTTTGACAGTAGATCCTAAGAAGTACAAGTGAACAGAATTAAATAATCTGTTTACTATTAGCTGTTTTCTTGAGGGATCTTGTTTGGGGTTTTTTTTTTTCCTCCTGCAAAATGAGAAATTTAGGAGAGAAAGTTCTTGCGTGTAACGTCCTTTCAATTGCCTAAGCACAGAAGCAAAAAATATTTGTTGCTTAAAGTAAACTTCGCAGCGCTAAGTTGATGTGGAATTCGAGTGACCTAGGGTCTCTAGGCTGCTGTCACTGATTGCCTGATAAAGCAGGTGGGGAAAACACTGTGTTCCAAATAAAGGAGTGCCTGTATTGGCAGGTCTCCCCTGCTTTGCATACTTTCATACTCACCTTGACTCGGTGCCCTTGTAGTTTTCCTTGTGAAACTTCACTCTCTTACTTTGCCAGAAGCTTCTCACTTGGGCATCTGTGTATGTAGGTTTTAGGTATTTTTTTTTTTTTTCTTTTTCCTTTCCTTTGAAATTCTTCTAGTCTTTCTTGTATTTTCACCAGTCTGTCTCCGTTCCCCGTTTTTGTGTTTTCGGACGGAATACTTAGGGGCACATCACGTTTGTTGTAGCCATTTTGTTGGCATAGAACATCACACACGGTATTTCGCTAGTTGTTACATCTGCTCGTCACTACGTTCAGACATTACTCAGACATTTCTTCGGAAAGATCCCAAGTGTTTCTAGACCCGGTGACTAATACTGGTCCTACAGAGGCAGAGTCTGCTCTCCTGGCTAATTAGTATTTCCAAAGTGTGGTCATTCCTTTGAGCGTCCAGGAACTTCCATCTTGTCGGAAGCTAGTTGGTTTTGTATTCACAGGCAGAACCCAGGCTTTAGCAGGACACGAAGGAAATGAGACCCGGCAGGCTGCCACAGGCTGCTCTGAGACCTTAGCCCCAGATATCTTCCCATGCCCACTGTGGTGGCGGCCATGCCACAAGGTGCCTTGCGATGGCACTGGGATGATAGTGAAAAAAGCTTTTAGGGAAGAGGAGTAGAGCAGGGCTAATGTTAAGATGGCTTTTTTTCCCATCCTTTAAGCCAGGGTCTGTGTTCTCAGGGTCTTTTAATAGGAACCGTGCATGCAAAACATTTTTGTTACATATTGAAAGTGTATCAGGTACTAGATCTCCCTCAGGCATCACCTGTCCTCAGCCAGCACAGACACGGTAAGCACCATGGAGGATCTGGATACCAGTTTAGAGTTTCTTTTTGAGAAGTTGGTGTGGATCAGCTTAGAGATGTTTTCCTATTCCTTATTTGAATAAGTACATCTTCTTCATTATCTAACTCCTTGTTTTTATCTTTTTAGTAAATAAACTTTGCCACTGAGTTTTAATGGCTTGTTAATGAAGTCCCCGGGGTTTTCAGTAGGGTTAGCTTGTAGCAGATGTCTTGAAGGGCTCAGCCTTGGTAGTGACCTTCAAAAATCTGAAGCCCATTTTCTGTTGTGAAGGAAAACTCCTCTATCGATTTTAACTCTTCCCATCTTAGAATTTGTAGTCTGTTGGGACTGGTGCTGAATCCCTCCTTCACCGATGAAGAGGGGATTTGATAAGAGAATTGATGGTACGAATGGATTCTGGGGTCAGCATGGGAGATGACTCCGGAGGCAGGAAACCCTGTTTTCAGTCCAAACGTGTGTCCTGTCCAGCTGTGTTGGGTTTCATCACCTCTGTGTGACCCTACAAAGCATGGCCATCACGAGTCTCAAAAGACATGGCAGTGTGGAAAGTATCATGCTACATGAGTATTGCCACATGAAACTGGTTTTAGACATCCTTAATCTGTTTTAGAAGCACTTCCTTCTTGATAAACGTTTGATATGCTAATTGTGAATCATTTTAGGCACATTTGATGTAAGAGCAGCTGTTGCTCTCAGGAATTTTGTCTTACATATAATCCCCCAAATGTGGAAATGTTTGGTAAATGTTTATTTAAACTTGAAAGAAGCACCAACTCTCTGTCTTGAAGATGTTCTATAATTGAAACTTTTGGATCGTTTCCTGAACTTGCCCACAGTAGCGAATATTCAGTTATATTTGTCTACTAAAGAAGAAAATACTAGCATCTTTTTATGTCCTGTACTGGGTCACCAAACATTTCCTGCTCTTGGTCATGCACAGAAGTCTGGGGATTCCAGCCGTCACCGTCCAGCCTCGGGTGTTTTGATTTGTTTGGGTAGATTAGATTCTGAGGTAAATATAAAGCCATTTTTTGTCTTTAGGGGTTTTGTTTTTAAATCATTTCTAGTTAATTTTATATTTTATGATTTCAAGGAATTAAAAGTAAAGCCAGACCAAAATTATTTTAAACATAAAAAGAACATTTCGGGAGTTAGTCTTCTTGCTTCTGCTTTACCCTGCTGGTGTGGCGTGTCTTATGCAGTCCTTTTGACAAATATGGCCAGAGAGAAGCAGCAGTGTGTCAGAGAGAAGACATTTTATTTTAGCAAGCTGATAATTCTCTTTCAAATACCAATTAAAATCACTATCTGACCGCGACTTAGCCAGCCCGTCTGCACTCCGGAATGGTCCTTGGAGGCCTCCCGGGGCAGCAGCCGCGTGTCAGTTGGCTCTGGAGAACAGTGGGTTTTGTGAATCTGGAGAAATCACTTCACCTCTCTGGACCTTGGTTTTTCTTATCTGTTAGCGCAGGGGGTGGACTAGGTGATTATCTATGTCTCGTCCAGCCTCACAGTACTAAAAGTTGATATTGAGTAACAAGCCTAAACCTTTGTAGGTTCTAAATATGTACTTTTTCCTTGACTCAGTCTTGGGATGTGGCTAGAAACCCTATTTCCTTTGCAAGTTTTTGCTGCTTAACACAAAGGCCAAACCAGAAATCTATACGATCATTTAAAGGTTAATGGTTGCCAAGCCAACAGTCTGACACCAATAGCCCAAACTCTTGCAAATGTTTTATTATTGGAGGCAGGAGGTGGGGGGCAGGGGCAGGGCTCCAGTCGTCAGGGAGCCCGTGGAGGTTAAAGCAAACGTGTGATTCAGAGTGAGATGCACTAGGAGTTTGGAGGGGGCCGGAAGGGGCAAGGAAGACTGCCCAAGGTAGTTAGAACCCGAGATCAGCTGCGAGGAGTAGTTAGGGAGAGGATTCTAACAGTGAGCCAGGGCAGCACGGCCAGGAGGAGGGAGCATGGGCCTCGAAGATTCCGTGGAACCCAGACTGCCGTCGAGTTCTGTACATCAAGTGGAGCGGCCACGTCCCACCCCACAGGGTTGTAGAGTGCCAGGCACAGTGTCTGCTTCGGCATGGCCGCGCCGGCTGCCCTTCCAGAGTTACTTGGGGCTGGGGAGTGGCTCCACGGCTCTGGTGGACTGGCTCTCCTAGGAGCCGGACGTGACTCGTGGCCTTTAACTCCTGTAGCTTCAGGAAAGGCATCTTACTCTGAAACAGGCAAGAGGGCCATTTTTTAATGTCAGAGCCTTTGAGTTTGAAGTCCTGAGCTCTCATCCTTCTTCCGCCTTTCCCTGGCTGTGTGATTGTGGGCAAGTGGCAGGCGCTCTCTGGGTCTCTAGGACGCATGCGCACGGGGAGCCGGGATGCATCATGCCCTGCGGGACTCATTGTTGAAAACAGAAGTACCATCCTTTCTCTCCTCGTCCACTGAAGAAAGCAGACAGATTGACAGAATTGTTGACAAGCTTTTTACATCTTATACAAAGCAGATATAACTGCACTTTTCTGGATACATCTAAGAAGCCAATTTAAATTGGTTGAGCTAACTTTAAAACACTAGTGGAAAACACAACTTTTGTCTTGGGGCTTGTGCACTGGAGTGGCTGTCACATTGTTACCTCCGGGCTGGAAAACACCGTGAGATTTGAGAGGTGGACATTGGGGATGCATGCAGGAGGCTTCTGTGTGCTGCCCAGCTTCCTGTCTGAGATTTAGGTTGTCTCTTCCGCCCCTCCTGAGAGGCCGGCCAGCCCAGTGTCTGTGGTGCCCTCCCAGGCTCTCAGCCCCTCCTGACTGCTCTGCACTTTTTCCTTGTGGCCCTAATTCTGCCCCTGGGGGTAGGACAGAATAAGTCTCCCCCTCAACTGCCTTAATATATATGAGAAAGTATTGCCCTTAATCTGCTTTTCTAGGCAAGGATGTGATGGCTCTCTTGTTAGACATCATTTCATTCACACACGGCCTCCTGACATTTTTCCTGTGCATTTTTTTTTTCCAGGAGAAAGCGCTCATCAAATAGGGGTGGAAGATAAGGTTATATAACTCAAGATAATGTGAAAATTCTTGATTTATAGTCTCCCCCTCCTTTTTCTGATGAAGGAAGCTGAGGCGTGGAAAGCAGAAGAAATTTCTCCCCAGACCACCTCAGCAGTTGATCACAGAACCAGGTGCAAAACTCAGGCCTGTGGACGTTCCACCTGGAGCTTTTTTTTTTTCTTGCCCCCCTTGCTCCCTAAGGTATGGTACTGAGCCTAGCTACGTGAGGACTCAGGAGCAGGTCCAGGCCCATGCTGGCACTTCGTCTTAAATCCCGGCATTTATTAAGTGCCAGTCTCTCACCAATGACCAAATCTCCCCAGGATCCTTGTGGATACTAAAACTCAAGTGTGGATCCCATTTGTATAAGGTCTTTCTGGCCCTTCCCCAGAAGGTGGCGCTTTGCTTTTCCTTAGCTTCCACATTTTTGAGGCTCTAAAGTAGGTATGCCCAACTGGGAAGACTTCTTTGATTCCAGTCATCGTTTAGGAATATTTGCGCTTGTGTGTGTGTGTGTGTGTGTGCGTGCGTTAAAAAAATTTTTATTCAACCAATATTTCTGGTGTGTCTATGACAGAGCCAAATCAAACTTTGCAAACTTAAAAGAATCCAAATTTTGACAAGTTCTGTGCTCTAGAAGAAACCTTATCTTTAAGCAAACATTCATTAATATTCTGAGTAATGATCTCATTTTTTAAAAAAGGTAGATGAGGAAATTATGCTTTTCCTAGCTAGCTACTACGATTTCACTAACTCTGAAAAGAAAGAATCCTTATGTTTCTAACCAGACTGTAGCAGAATCAGACTTGGAACAATTTGGATCACTTCAAGGTGGATTATAACCTGCTTGATGCCGCCGTGTCATAAATATGCCCCATCCCCCTTTTTAAAATCCTTGCCGTTTCTGGCCACCTTGTCTCCTAAACAGTATTGTTCTCCTTTCTTTCTGTGCCCGTGTTTACTTTTGCTCTCTGTTTGCTTACATTTATAATCTTTGCTTCTTATGTTACATAGAACACAGGGGCAAAACCTAAAGTTCACCCTGATTCAAGCAGCTTGCCAAAAACTGGGGGCTTGGCATCTAGAGGGAAGTCAGGAACACCTATCCGCCTTGCCAAAGACAATGTCTGTCTTGGGAAACTTTCTGTAACCTCAGTAAGAGAGAGGGCTCAAACTTACCATTTCAAAGTGCACCTTCTGGCTTTTTATTTTCAGACATTTTCCGAAGACCTTTTTATGTTTAGTACATTTGATTAAATGTTTCGTGCAGGTGACATGGAGAATTCCTGGAGTTCTAAGAGAGAAAGTTCTCCTTGGGTTTGGGCTTCAGCTCCGCAGTCATGAAAGTCTGTGGACCCAGCAGCTGACTGTAGGGTAGCTCCCTTTCACCTGAATGACAAGCGAGCATGGAGAGGCAGGAGAGGAGGAAGGCCACCTTATGATGGGACAGAGTTCTCACCGTGAGCCTGCCAGTATCCTTCCTTGTCCCATTAATGCTTGCTGCATCCCGAGGGGCATGGGGAGGTTGTTTGCTCCTCTCGGGACTATTCAGTGGCACTGCTGACACTTGAATCCCAGGCTGTTTCCACGCCCGTCTTTCCACCCACTGAGCTGCTGCCCAGCTCCCAGCGGGATCTTAAACATGGATTCCTGCCCATCAGTGTTTTCTACCTTGGCCATATCTATGAAGTTATCCAGTATTTTCGACCCGGCTGTTTTTTCCCCCATGTTTAAAAACTGAGATACATGGTTTCTTTTGTTAGTACCAAGCTCTCTGAGCAGTATGTTAGGGTTCTTGCAAACCATGATTTCATACCACAGAAAGGTATGGCTTTCAGAGCACCTTCTCCCTGCATGACCAGCCTAGAAAAGAGATGGACCGCCTCTTCCACTCTCCACTGTCTATTAGCCGTAGGTAACTCAGCTACGTGCCCAGTATTGGGC
This sequence comes from Potos flavus, assembly GCA_028534135.1. Lineage (NCBI taxonomy): Eukaryota > Metazoa > Chordata > Mammalia > Carnivora > Procyonidae > Potos > Potos flavus. The sequence goes on from CM052883.1 coordinate 79,942,166, forward strand.
TTTCCCAAGTGCACCGTGGACTTAGAGCGACCCGTGGGACCTACAGAAACTGAGGAGGAAGAAAAGCACTTGACCTTAGGGTAATCCGTCACATGATGGAAGTCTTTAAGAGGTACACTGCCTGTCTTCAAATAGCTGATTACTAGAAAAAAAACAACCTGAACTAAAGTCTCTTTTGCAAAGGACAGAGCTGTTGCCTTTCAGGCATGTCACCTGGAATGGGACCCTCTGGGCCTCTGGTTGATTTTGCCCAAGGCTCAAGTTGGTCATTTATAGATATCTTGCTTCCTCCTCATTTTCTGGGCTAGCTCCTTGGTTGGAACATGTAAATGCAAATCAGTGAGGCATGCCCCAGAGGTGACTTTGCCAGTCATGAGCATTTTTAAAAATACATACACTACGGGAGAATTTGACAGACTCACTGAGCACCTCTTCCCCTCGTGCGTATTGGGTAGTGTGCTGGGCATGGCAGATGGAAAGATGGCAGAGAGGGGAGCTCACCTTCAGGGGATTTTTAGACCAGTGAGAAAGAGCACTTCAGTGAGGTATTTGAGTGCAGTGATGAAGGTGTGCACACAAGGCTTCCCAGAGCCGTACTACAGCGAGTGAGCCCTGAAGGGTGACCTGGCCCAGCCAGGCGAAGAACGAGTGACAGTGAGGAAGGACAGAGGGGTTAGTCCGGGGCTCCGAGAAGTGGCCGAAGGGGCACGTGCAGGGCGTGCCCTCAGCTTGGCACAGGGAGACAGGGAGGGCATAAACACTGCTAGACGGGCAAGCAGGGGCCAGGCCTTGCTGGCCTTCCATGCTGTCTCAACGAATGTGGGCCTGGTTCCAGGTTAGCTTTTCATAGAGATTCTTGGCAAGGGCCGACCCACTTGATGTGGGTGCTAGGCCGCGTCGGAGGGGGTCCTCTGGCCAGAGCTCTGCTCTCTGGCAGCCCCGAGCTCCCCCCTTCACCACCCCCCCCGTGACCTCTTTGCTGCAGGCGTTGTAGATTATCGCTCTCACTCCAATATCTGTTACAGCTGATACCTTTTTGAATTTTTAAAAAATTGAGACCCGATTATCAGACTAATTGAGTGTCTTGCCAGAGGAATGAACTCAGGTGTATCTGCCGCACTGCTCTCAGAGGCTGAGAACGTGCCCCTGCAGCTCCGGAGCTGCCCTTCTTGAGGTGAAAGGTTAAAGGTCACACGTGCCCAGGGCCACACAGCACTGTGCTTTCAGGGGACCTGTGTGGAAAACACTGTGCCTTGGCAGGAGATTGAGTTGGCAAGAAGAAAATCACAGTGGGCTTCCTTTAAATTGTCTTCGTGTGTATGTGAAGCGGAAGGCGATGTCATCAGTGTCACTGAGCTCATGCTTGCTGACAGAGCAGTCTGCCCACTTGTCCTGAGGTGCCCGGGAAGGCTGAGCTCGCTGCCTGGCTCACCCAAACCACTCTCACATGCTAGAGGAGGCCGAGGCGGGGTGGGGGTGGGGGGGCGCTGGCTTAGCACGACCAAGGGCCCTTGAACTGGGGGCAGCCCCACAGAACACCTGGGATGCGTTCCGCAGATGTTCCTTCTGTGTCCCGTCCCTCACCAGCTTGCTGCCGTCTAATCCTGGCCAACTGCGGGACGCTCCGCAGGCAGCAGCTCCCCGCCACCCGGCCTCTGCCTGCTCCTGTGGCCTGGTCCCCCACTTCCTGGGGCTTTGCCTCCTCATGCTGCCCCCAGGCCAGCACCGTGAGGGCCGGTCCCAGGGCCCAGCCGTTGTCCTCACGCCTGCGGCCTGAGCTCTGAACTCAGTCCCTGACACACAGGAGTAGATGAAGGCACACACAGAGCACAGAACAGAAGGCAGGGAGAATGGTGGTATGAAAGACACATTGCTCTTGTGGGCTTACTGAGAATAAGATTCTTTTAAGGTAAAATGACCTCTCTCCAGTGCTTTGCACCCAAGCCTGACCTTTCACATAAATAATAATAAGCACAGATAAATGGTGGATGTTCTTGATACCTGTCTTCTCACATGTACACAGATTTCGTCCTTGAACCATGCTGATCCGGGGCCCCATTTTGACTCCTGAAAGGATTGGTACACAATCCCAGTCTGTGCCCCCACAGTGTGTTCGTGGTGTTCACAAGCATGCTGGCCAGGTGACGGGGGCGTGAGCTTATTGAATGAGACACCTAGACTTTGGTCAGTGCTTTAAGGAGATAGCAAGCCCTCCCAGGGAAAGTTCAGAAGGCCTCTAACAAGAAAAAAAGAGAACTTTGAGAATTTAAGACAGTAGGGCTTCTTTAAATAGAAACCTATTCTCAGGAAGACAGAATGAAATTCAGTCCATCTGGAGATGTTGAACACCTGGGAAATGTCCAGCCTTACTGTGTACTTTGGGGTACAAAGGAAATGACCTAGCCCCTGTCTTACTAGGCCTTTGCGGCCTGTTTGAGAAGAAGGGGACACACACGAAAATGTTAGCAAGAATGCAAAACAACCTATGATAGGTGTCAGCAATAGATGAAAAACTCTAGGAGTTTAGGAGAAACATCTTTCTGCTGGTCAAGGAGGGCACATGGTCAACCACGTGTGTTTGGGGGACAGTGAGTTTTCTAGTTGAGCAGAAGAGAGCTTACGGAAACAGGAGATAAGCAGAAATAACAATAGTTATTATGGCGATTGTAATGATATCCTGTATTATAAATAGAGAGGGACCAGGCTTGGCTAACACCCAGGGAGTGTGACTCCATGCCGGGGCTCAGATTCAGTTCTGGAAGACCACAGGCCACCAGCCCCCCGTCCTCCCTGTTCCCCGTGAGCCAAGGGCTGAACTGTTAGCTTTCCCTGATCTCAAAAAGACACTTGAAGTAAATTTTTATGAACACATTCTCCTTGCTATGAACAGTACTATGATGCTCATTACAGTTTTATTACAAAAAGTATGAAGAAAACAATAAAATGACCCATAATCTTACCACCCTGCGATAGTGAACATTTCGTGCATTTCCTTCCAGGTTTTCAGTGTTAAATGCCAGGTGTTGGGACATGAGTTGCCAAGCTGGAACTTCCACTGTTAATGCAGCACGACCAGTCTTAAATAATACCGATTCTTAAATGAGGTGAATTCAGCCCCCTTGTGTCGGAAGGATTTCCCTTTACTGTTCAGAGAGCAGAGCAGACCCGCAGACCGCCGAGGCACACTCCAAGAAGTGAGCCCTGTTCACGGGGCAGCGCAGCCCCAGCTGAACCCAAGGCTGGGCTGCGTCTTGTTCCAAAGCCATGACCACAGTGTCCTGACATCTGGCCCTACCCTTCTAGAGAGCGGAGCCGGGGCTCTGGGGGGCAGCGCCTCAGTCAGGGCCCTGCAGTGACCGCATGCGGTCTGCGCGTCTTATCTTCCCTGGCTTGTAAGCTCCGATGTCTTAGCCCACTCTTGCCCAGGTCTGGAAGATGCCTTCCAGAGGGTCTGTCTCCCGTTTCTGTTGGTCGGTCTTTGCTTCAATCACGAGAGCACTGGGGTAATTGAAGGCTTGAGCTGATATTGTTGGTCTTGTTGCTGAACTAAAGACAGAGCTGACTTGTTTCAAATAGCAGAATGCACAGCAGAGAAGAATCTGGGTGGAATGACCGGTCCAGGGCAGGCAGTAGGAGAAAAGTAGTGGATTTTCATTACACTTAATAGGAAAATGCATACATGTTTACAGCCTGGTGTTTCTTTTGATCATTTATATATGTAGCCTTGTGCTATTAATAGGAGTAATTTTCATCTACTGTATAGTACATTTTGATACCACTTATCAAATATTTGTGAGGTCTCCCCATCTTACAGATGAGGAGATGGGCCTTTAGCACTTATGAATGGCGTGGCTGGGGTTTGCCACCTAAGTCCAGAGCCCGCGCTCTTTGTTCCTAGCTGGGTTTTAGGTTTAACTTCTGCCTTTGTTACAGAAAATTTTTGTGGCCCTCCTGGTGGCCTCTAGTACAAGTACTGTGTGTCCTAGCACATCATGACCTCTTCAGAGGTCAGAGGCTGCTCCTTTGGCCATGAGGTGGCCATTTCACACGCCTCCTTCAGAGTGCAAGGTGAGGTGATACCAGCACAGGTTCTTGGAAAAGCAGCTTTCCGTAAGAATCTCCTCCCAGGAAAACCCAGAGAGTTCTTTCTGAGCCTTCCCAACTGCTTTATATTTAGGCACTTCCATGGACCCTAAGTACTGAAGCCATTCTGATTTTTTCTTCTAGGCTTCTCTCAGTTCTTTTAATCGTGGATGTCCCACAGGCTGTTGGAAAGCATTTATATTTATTTTTAGGTCCTAATCTTCTAGGGCAGAGACTCTCAAATTTTCCTGTATGGGAGACTCTCCCAAGTGCTCATTAAAACAGCTTGCTGGAGGGGGAGTGCCTGGGTGGCTCGGTCAGTTTAAGCATCCGACTCTTGGTTTCGGCTCAGGTCATGATCTCAGGGTGGTGAGACTGAGCCCTGCATCAGGCTTCATGCTTAGCGGGGAGTCTGCTTTGAGATTCTCTCTCCCTCTGCCCCTCCCCGCCCACTCGCACATGAGCTTGCTCTGTCTCAAATAAGTTTTTAAAGATTTTTTTTTAAATTTATATGGCAGAGAGAGAGCACAAGAGGGGGTAGGGTCAGACGGAGACGCAGACTCCCTGCTGAGCGGGGAGCCAGACATGGGGCTCCATCCCAGGACCCTGGGATCATGACCTGAGCCAAAACCAAGAGTCAGATGCTTAACTGACTGAGCCACCCAGGCGCCCTATCAAATTAAAACAAAACAGAACAACAAAAAAAACAACCCAAAACAGCTGCTGGGCTGCACCACCCACCCACCCCTTCCCCCAGTCTCTGATTCAGCCAGTCCAGGTTGGGGCGGGGAAGTTGCATTTCTAGCATGTTCTCAGGAATGCTGCTGCTGCAGGGGGAGGCAGCACTTGGAGAACCACTGTCCAGGGTTTCTGGCAGAATCGCCATGCCTGCCTTCCCATGCCCCCCACCCCCTGTAAAATCACCCTCCACACCACTCTGCTTTTACTCCTTTGTACAAAATTAGCAAGAGGCATCAGGTGCAGTCTGTGGTCTGGCTTCTGAAGTTGGGCAGCGGCGTGACTTGGTCTTTGGGAGCTCACTCGTGTGGGGGACCTGGTGTTGCAGGTAGTGAGAGCGGCCGAGGAGGCGGCTTCCACGCTGGCCAGCTCCATCCACCCAGAGCAGTGCATCAAAGTCCTCTGTCCCATCATCCAGACAGCCGACTATCCCATCAACCTCGCCGCCATCAAGATGCAGACCAAAGTCGTCGAGAGGATCGCCAAGGAGTCCTTGCTGCAGCTCCTCGCCGACATCATCCCGGGCTTGCTACAGGTGGGCCCTCCCGGCGGCTGGCCGGCACCCGTCCACCCGGGGCTCTGAGGCCGGGAGCAGGCGCTGCCCCACCTGAGCACGTGGGGCTTTGCTCTCTTCATTCACTCAAGGGGCGGGGAGGAAAAGGCAGGCACCGACCTGTGCCTTTAGGAACCTGTGCAGCTGTATGGCTTGGACGCCCCACGCCTTCTGTTTTCTAACGCACCCGCCCCTGAAGGTAGCAGGAAGATCTTCTGGCAGATTAGAACTGTGGCTCTGGGAATGAGCTTTCTGTTTACTATAAATATATTTTGGTCATTTTTGTTGTTCATTCCATCAACAAACCCTTATGGCACATCTGTGGGCCCCAGCCCTGGGCAAGGTGGGCCAGGGATCAGCTGCAGGGCCTTGCTCTCCTCTCCAGCAAACTTATTAAAAGCTTTCTAAGCATGAGGCATGATATGGGGCCCAGTACGGCCGTGCAGGCGGCTCTGGATGTGGGCCCCACGTGCTGTTACTGTAGGTACGAGTGGAGCTTGCTGAGATCGGAGGCCGAGGACTGATTTCGGGGAGAGAAGGGCTCACCGAAGAGTGGGTTTAGAGTCGGACCCTGGAAGGAGAGAGAGATTTCAGCGGGGAAAGTAGAGAGAAATCAGCTTCACGATTTAATAAATACTGCGGCTTGCCGAGCACTCGGCTTGGGACTTTAAGTCCTCAGGGCTGCTGGGACAGCAGCAGGCAGTCCCATCTGAGTGCAGGACAGAGGCCAGGCCAACGGGTAGGTCGAGGCCCCGTTGTAGAGGATGCAAGTGTCGGGCCACAGGTCTGGACGTCCCCATGGAGGTTGTGCCCACAGGAGTGAGGGATGCAGTTCTCGTTTCTGAAAGGCATTTTCACACAAGATTTGCTTTCCCCGGGAGGTGCCTGGGTGGCTTAGTCAGTGAAGCGTCTGCCTTCGGCTCAGGTCATAATCCCCGGGGTCCTGGGATCAAGTCCCTTGGTCAGGGCTTCCCTGCTTAGTGGGGAGCCTGCCTCTGCTCCCCCTCTCCCCACCTACTCGTGCTTGCGCAAGCTCTTTTTTTCAAATAAATAAAATTTAAAATAGATATATTTGCTTTACCATTGGGAGAAACGTGAAAGAAGCAAGCTATTTCTCCCCCTGAATTCCTCTCCTGGTTTCTCCGGCGTGCATGTGTGTCGGGGGAGGGCGAGGGGCGCCGCTGCGACAGCTCTGGTGAAGCAGCCCCCCTGTGCATGGGCGGGCCACTGTGCCACTGGCCAGCCTCCTGCTTCTGACCTCGGGAACCAGCTTGTTCTCCACACTGCGAAGCTGTGACCTCTCTGGGTTCAGTGGCAGATCTCAGGTGTGCCGCGGCCGTTGGCAGCAAGTCCACGGGTGAACTAGGAAGGCATTTGTGGAAATGTGGATGAGACATTGACTACAAAGCAGCTCTTTGATCTCGTTTCCTTTTTGTGTCCCCTCTGACTTTGTAGGGCTATGACAACACCGAAAGCAGTGTGCGTAAGGCCAGCGTGTTTTGCTTAGTGGCAATTTATTCCGTAATTGGAGAAGAGCTGAAACCTCACCTCGCGCAGCTCACGGGGAGCAAGGTACGTATAGTGTTACATGGGCCGATCGCACACCTGGGCTTCGCCAGCCGTCGTGGATCCGCTTGGCTGCAGCTGTGGCCTCCAGACAGCCGAGGTCCTCCGTGGCCATTAGCAGTCACGATAGCAGGCCTGGTGCTTGCCCAGTCCTGGGTCCCGGACGCTGTTGTCTACACTTGGCATGTGTTGACGCATTCATTCATGGCAGCATCCCTGTGGGACAGGGACAGTTATCCCGCATTTAGCTGCCCAAGGGCACACAGAGCTCAGCTTTCCCTCACGGTGCTGCCTCTCACGTTCCTTTCAGAGTTTTCTAGTATCGGGGGCCAAATGTGGAACAAAAGGCCAGTTGGCTCATTGCAGCTGAGAATGGCTAAAGTACTTATTGGTTTCAAAATAAATTTAAAATCTGAAGAGTCTGCAAGGTGAGAGCAGGTGGATGTCCCAAGCTCTGGCAGGAGAGGCAGGGGCGGGAGCGGCAGCTTGAACTCCTGGACCTCGCAGGGCTCTGGCCTGGTGGCAAGGCTCCTCCCGGGCCTGCCTCTGGGGGAAGTGCATCACCATGGAGTTCAGAACACCCAGGCAGTGCTCCGGATGAAAAACCGTGGAGCTAGGGGAGCCCAATGTGCTCCTTACGAAGGATGGAATCAACAAGGAAGGCCCCGTGTCTTTCCTCTGACACAGCTGGTGAGCCTCATAGCCAGAGTCTTGCTTCCCCAGAGTTCTGGCAGAGCCAGCTTGCCTGCCTCTGCCCAAGGAGGACTTGCCCCTCAGCACCACTGACACATGGGGCCACCTTGTTGTCAGGACTTGTCCTGGGCATTGTAGGAAGATGAGCATCACTCCTGACTGCCCTCTGCGGGTTCTGGTAGCAGCCCCACCATCGGACGCGGTACTCCCCATCAAGTCTGCACATGGCCACATCACCCCTGGTGGGCAGAATCACCCCTGCTCGAGCACCACCGATCCGGGACGAGACACTTGAAGCTTCTTGCAGACAGAAATAAGCAGGGTCGGAGGGTGGGAGCAAGGCGGCTGTAGATAAGTGATTTGGGGGCCGCTTCGCCTGAATGCATTTTCCACTTCCTCCTTTCCTTTTCTCCTACAAAAAGGCTCCTCACTGATCCCTACCCTAGCCACAATCTGAAAAATACTGAGCCAAGGGTCACCAGCAGTGACAACTAGAAGACAGTATTCACAAAGGAAATTCAGCTTTTAAAATTCATCCCCCAAATCATACTGGATCCTGGTTTTGTCTGGCAGTTTTCATTTTCCTCAGTAAGGCCACTGTCCCATCATCTCGTGTGACCCCTCTAATAATGGATTGAGAAGATGCAAGTGTTTTCTCATTCCTGTCCAGCAGCTGACCTGCTGCTGCTCCTTTCCGTGGTGGCCTTGGGTCCGGAGCCAGTTACAACTTGAGTCCACTCAGAGGGTGTAGGGAGACCGGCCCTCGCACCGCTCTGCTTTTGAGGCCCGATTCATCCTATTACGGTCGTCCGATGGGATAACTCTGGGGTGGTAATTTGAACTTTGTAGACTCATATATACATCTCCACCATGGAAAATCAGTAGCTGACAGACACGGTGCTAAGTCTATTAGACTAGAAACAAAAAGAATTCTTGTTTCTCTGTAGAGAAGGACCTCATGCAAGGACGCGGAAGGTATGCACATGGGGCATTTTGAGCGTGTCCCATTGCTGTGGCAGCAGTGGCGTCTTTGGGGTCAGACAACCTGCCCTGTGGTCTCTGCCCCCCACTTCCTAGCTAGCTATATGACTTTGAACAAGCTTTCTTTTCTTTTTCTTTTTTCTTTCTTTTTTTTTAATTATGGCAGAATACACATAACATACAATTTGCTATCTTTACCATTTTTGAGGGTATAGTTTACCGGTAGTAAGTACATTCACAGTGCTGTGTGACCATCACCTCCAGAACTTTTTCCATCTTGTAAAAATCAAAACTCTGTACCCATTAATAGTAATTCCTCATTAATCCCTCCTCCTGGCCCCTGGCCACCTCTGTTCTATTTTAGTGTCTATGAATTGGGCTATTCAGGTACCTCATGAAAGTAGAATCGTTTGTCTTTTTGTGACTGGTGTATTTCACTTAGAATAATGTCCTTGAGGTTCATCCTTGTGGTAGCATGTGCCAGAATGTCCTTCCCTTTTGAGGCTGAATAATATTCCATTATATGTACATACAGCAGCTTGCTTATCCATGTTTTGGTAATGGACACTTGTTCTTTCCACCTTGTGGCTGTTGGGAGTAGTGCTGCTATGAATATGTGTGTAAAGTATGTCTTTGAGATCTGACTTTCAGTTCTTTTGGGTTATCTATGCAGGACTAGAATTGCTGAATGCTAGAATAACTTTTCCACGGTGGCTGTGCCTTTTACAGTCCCAAGAACAGCACCCACAGGCTACAGTTTCTCCACATACTCACCAGCATTTGTTCTTTTCTCTTTTTTTGATGGTAGCCATCCCAGTGGCTGGTGGCCCTATGTTCTGTTGGCTGCTTCGTGTATCTTCTTTGGAGAAATATCTACTCAAGTCCTTTGTCCTTTTTGAATTGGGTTGTTGTTGTTGTTGTTTTTTTAATTCTTGAGTTTTAGAAGTTCTCTGTATATTTTGGATATTAATCGCTGTCTTTTGATGCATAAATTTTCTTGATTTTCATGAAGTCCAATTTATCTTTTGTTTTGTTGCCAGTGATCTTGGTGTCATATCCAAGAAATCAATGTGAAATCCAGTGTTATAAAGCTTTTGCCATATGTTTTCATCTAAGTTTTATAATTTAACTGACATGCAGGTTCCCTGGTCCATTTTGAATTAATTTTTGTATGACATTAGGTAATGCTCCAGTCTCATTCCTTTGCGTGTGGGTATCCAGTTTCCATGGCACCATTTGTTGAAAAGACTACCCTTTCTCCATTAACTGATGATTTTATATCCTATGACTTTGTTAAATGTATTAGTCTTAGCAGGGTTTTTTTGGGGGAATCATTAGGATTTTCTACATATAAGATCTTCATCATCTGTGAATAGAAACTATTTTATGTCTTTCCAGTGTGGAGGCCTTTTATTTTTTCTTCTCTTATTGCTCTGGCTGGAACTTCTAGTACCAAATTGAATAGAAGTGGGGAACGTCAGCATCCTTGCTTTGTTCCTGATCTTCAAAGAAACACTTTCAGTCTTTTACCATTGAGCATGATGTTCACCATAGGCTCCCCATATGTAGCTTTTGATATGTTGAGGCAGTTTCCTTCGCTGAGTAATTTTATTATCAAAGGGTGTTGAATTTTGTCATCATTAATTGCAATGATTATGTGTTTTTTTTCCCTTTATTCAGTTAATTATATTGATTAACTTTTCATATATTTAGCTATTGATGAATTTCAGGAACAAATCCTGCTTGGCCATGGTGTATGCTCTTTTTAATATGCTGTTGAATTCAGTTTGCTAGGTTCTTCCTGAGGATTTTTGCATCAGTGTTCATTAGAGGTACTGACTCGTCGTTTTCTGTTCTTGTCTTCATCTGGCTTTGGTATTAGGACAATGCTGGCCTGACAGCATGAGTTTGGAAGTGCTCCTTAATCTTTGATTTCATGGAAGAGTTTGAAAAGGGTTGGAGTTAGTTTGCTAAATGTTTGGTAGAATTTACTAGTGAAGCCATCTGATCTAGGGCTTTTCTTTGTAAGAAGTTTTTTGTTATATTTTTGTTTTACTGCCCCAGTCAACGAAAGGAAGACTTTTTGAGGCCCCAGGGCCTCGGGGCTCTGGCAAGAGGTGGCCCTGCGGGCAAAAAAAGAGCCGGTGGAGAGGCCTTGTTTGATCTTCTTGGGGCGCAGTTTGTCAGTGTGGCACAACTTCCTGCGGCAGGCGACTGCCGGGGCGCAGGCACGCAGAACCCTTGGAGCAGATCATCTTGTCGCAGTTGTATTTCCAGGCCAGCTGGCGGAGGGAAGGCTCGATGATGCCACCCTGCAGGTGAAGCTCCAAGTGCAGGGTGGCCTCTTTCTGGATAGTGCAGTCTGAGACAGTGCGGCCATCCTCCAGCTCTTTGCCCGCAAAAATCAGATGCTGCTGGTCGGGCAGGATGCCCTCCTTGTTGCGGATTTTGGCTTTAATGTTCTCAGTGGCATCACTGGGCTCGACCTCAAGAATGATGGCCTTGCCATCAAGGTCTTCACAGAGATCTGCATCTCCGTGTCTGCCGCAGGGCTGCTGCCACCTGTGAGATTTTATTACTGATTCAGTCTCCTTACTAATTACAGATCTGTTTGCATTTTCTCTTTCTCATGATTCAGTCTCAGTAGGCTTGATGTTTCTAGGAACGTGTCCGTTTCATCTGGGTCGTCTAATTTGTTAGTGTGTACATTAATTCATGCATTCTCTTACAATCTTTTTTCTTTCTTTTTTAAAAATTTTTCGTATTTATTTGAGAGAGAGAAAAAGAACAAGTGGAGGGAAGAGGCAGAGGGAGAAACAGACTCCCCGCTGAGCAGGGAGCCTGATGCAGGACTCGATCCCAGGACCCTGGGATCATGACCTGAGCCGAAGGCAGATGTCTAACTGAGCCACCCAGGCACCCCTAATCTTTTTTATATCTGTAGAGTTAGTAGTAATGTCCCACATTCATTTCTGATATTAGTAATTTGAGTCTTCTTTTTTCTTAGGTAACTGGGCTGAAGACGTGTTGATTTTATCTTTTCCAAGAACTGACTTTTGGTTTCATTGGTTTTTCTCAGTTTTTCTATTTTATTTATCTCTGTCCTAATATTTATTATTTTCTTCCTTCTGGGTTTAATTTATTCTTCTCTTTCTACTTCCTTAAAATGTAAAGTTAGGTGATCGCTATGGGCTCTTCCTTCTTCGTTAATCTAAGCATTTGCGGCTGCACATTTCCTTCTTTGCTCTGTGTGTGCTGCATCCTTTAAGTTTGGGTACATTGTGTTTTCGCTTTCATTTGTCTCAAGATCTCTTCTAATTTTCCTTGTGATTTCTTCGTTGACCCATTGGCTGTTTTACCAGTGTGTTGTTCGGTTTCCACAAATTTGTGAATTTTTCAGTTTTCTTTCCGTTAACTGCCTTCTCACTTCATCCGGTTGTGGTCCGAGAAGACACTCTGTATGGGATGTGTCTTTGTAAATCTATTGAGACCTAATTTGTGGCCCCACACACAGCCCATTCTGGAGCGTAGACTGTGCGCTTGAGAAGAATGTATATTGTTGGATAGAGTGTTCTGGATGTGCCTGTTAGATTCAGTTGGTTCTTCGTAGTGTGCAAGTCTTTGATTTCCTTGTCTTTCTGGTTGCTCTCTCCATTATTAAGGACAGAGTCTTGAAGTTTCCAACTGTTACTGTAAAACTGTTTCTCCCTTCAATTCTGTCAGCGTTTTCTTTTGACATTCTGCTGGCGTGTCACTATATGCGGAGATGTCTGTACTTGGTGTATCTTCTTGGTGTATTGACCTTTTATGAGCATATAAGGACTTTATTGGTCCCTTGTAAATTTTTTTGATTTAAAGTTATTTTGCCCAATATGATTAGCACAGCCACCCCTGCACTCTCAATTACGATTCGCATAGGCTGTCTCTTTCCAGCCTTTCGCGTTCCACCTCGTTGTATCTTCCCTAAAGTGAGTCTCTTGTGGACAGCATAGAGTGGGACCGTGTTTTCCTCACCCATCCTGCCAACCTCTGTCTTCTGATGGGAGAGTCTCACCATCTCCACTGGAAGTAACTCGTGGGGAGGGAGAGACTTCTGTCATTTGGGCGTATGTTTTCTATATGTTGTAGAGCTGTTTCTGCCCCTCGTTTTTCTGCACTACTGTCTTCTTTTGTGTTTGCTTCGTGTACTGAAACGTTTCTGTTCTCTTCTCATTTCCGTCCGTGTATACTCTGCAGCTGTTTTCTTAGCGGTTGCTGTGGGGATTACTTCTGACACCCTCAGGTTACAGCAGTCTATAATTTGAACTTGTACCAGCTCATGGAGCAAGTGAACCCCAGCCTTTTCATTTGTAAGATAGGGGAACCTGTGTTGCCCCCCTCAAAGGATCTTTGTGAGGCTCAACTACGAGAATCCATAAAAGCTCCTTGTGAACTACCGAACATGTACACGTCATTAACGCTCTTACCATCTTTTCCTTGGACTTGCACTTATATTCTGGACTTTGCTAGTGGAATCTTTAGTGTTTTTTGTTTTTTTTTTCAATTAATTGACATATTATTAGTTTCAGAGGTAGAGGTCAGTGATTCATCAGTTGCATATAACACCCAGTGCTCATTACATCACATCCCCTCCTTAATGCCCATTGCCCAATTATCCTACCCCCCACCCCCCTCCCCTCCAGCAACCCTCAGTTTGTTTCCTATAATTAAGAGTCTCTTATGGTTTGTCTCTCTCGCTGATTTCGTCTTGTTTTATTTTTCCCTCCCTTCCCCTATGATCTGTTTTGTTTCTTAAATTCTACGTATAAGTGAGATCATATGATAACTATCTTTCTCTGATTGACTTATGTCACTTTGCAGAATACCCTCTGGTTCCAGCCACATCATTGCAAATGGCAAGATTTCATTTTTTGATGGCTGCATGGTGTGTGTGTGTACACACACACACACACACATATACACCACATCTTCTTTATCCATTCATCTCCTTTAGTGGTTTTGGTTGCAAGTAAGTACAGTAGTGTTTAGCAACTCCTTTTTAGCCAGCCTTTCACACAAATAGAACTGTCCTGTCTTCTAGAACATTTTTTCTTCTTTAAACACTTTTTGATTCAACAAGTATGGATTAGGAAGCTGCTCTCTTCACTATACCACTCAGGCATGTGGAAAAAGCAAAACCTCGCCCTGCCCTGGGGTAGCATAAAATGCACCCGGGGACAGGACTGACAGAAAGAAGCTGCACAGCAGCCCAGGAGTGACCAGCAGGTAGCTGACCCAGTGACTGGGTCACGGGCCCACTGGAGCAGGAGGAAGGCGGAGGCCTTCTGGAGGAGACAGGACTGAACTGGGGGGCTTGGCAGCACGGGGCTGAACTGCAGAGGGAGAGAAGCAGGAGCACACTGCAGGAGGGGACAGTGAGAACAGTTAGGATAAGAATAGGAGAGGGGTGTTCGGAGGATGTGTTCTCTGAGTAAGGAGCTACTGGAGGCACGTGGAAGTGTTCTTGTTCTTCATTTTGCAGGAGGGGAAGCTGAGGTTCAGAAAATGTCGTGCCTGAAGTCCCATAGCTGGTTAATGGTGGAGTTGGTTCTAGAACCATGCTGAATCTGTTGAGCCTCAGGCTGCCGCTTCGTTTGATGAATAGGGTTTCCCCTGAACCTGGTTGGTCCTGCCTGTATCACTCAGAACCCTAGAGCATCAGAATCCCCGTGTAAAATGATGGTACTGTCCCCACGGGGCACCTGGATGGCTCAGTCGATTGAGTGTATGACTTTTGGTTTCGGCTCCGGTCATGATCTCAGGTTCTCAGGATCGAGCCCCACCTCGGCTCTGCGCTCAGCAGGGAGTTTGCTTGAGACTCTCTCTCTCTCCTTCCCTCCGTACTCGTGCACATTCTTTCTCTCTCAAATAAATAAAATCTCTAAATAAAATAAGATGTTTAAGATTTTAAAGGGTTGGGGAAGAGAAAGCAAATCGTGCCGTTCTCGGCTCAGTTACAAAGACCGAGGCAGCACTCAGGTGCTGGTGTGCGGAGATCCCAGGGCTGGACTGTGGAGTAAAAACAGCAGGCCTCAGACTTACCTCCGACTCCCTTTGTGGAAAACACACAACACAGCTGTTCACTTCATTCCCTATATATACCTGTGAGTGATACGTCAGGAAGACCCAGCCTCTCCTAGGAGCTCTGCTCTTCCGGTGCCCGCTTGTCACTGGGAGGCCCGCTTTCTCGTGCACCGCACACCGAGCTTCTTCCTGGTCCCCCTGGAGACCAGCCTCATGGCCTGTTCAGAGCAAGGCAGGTAAAGAGCCGTGGGTGGGAAATACCTCATAATTCCCTCAATCTTATAAGTTGTGTGCTACGTGGATTTTTCTGGGCATTCCATTTCCACAAATACTTGTTTCTTTTTGTTCTTCATACGATCACGCAGATTGTCCACGTAGCATACTAACTTAGTAGCATTCAAGAAGCATTTAAGAACCTAGCCTATTTCGCACTGTTTTACATATTCGGAGGGGCCTAGGGGCTTGCGTGAAGAGCAGATGAGATCCCAGTTGCGGAAGCCCCGTGCATGGGGGAGCCCCGTGCACAGCCGAGGGGCTGTGGTTTAATGACACAGCATTGGTCTCAGGGAGGTCTCATCTTGCTGGGAGCAGCAAGCGAGGGCTCCGCTAACTGCAGCTCGGGGCGGCATGGGCGGAGGCAGAGTGCGGTCCTGCGCCACAGGACTTGGAAGAAAGGAATGGGTGCGTCCCGATGAGCAGATGGGGGAAGGCTTGGCGGACGCGCGGCCTTTGGGATCGGTCTCGGATGTGACAGTGCTGCGGTGGGCTTGAGAAGGCGGAGACGGGGTGGAGAGAGGAGGTGTGCTGTGCGGGAGGAGCAGCTTCGGCGAAGGTCGGAAGACGTGACCCGTAGCCTTGTTTAGCCTACCCTGTCACTGTAGAGCACGGGCCCGCGCCCTGCTTTCCACGCCTGCTGCGTGCAGCCCCCGGGACGTGTGCCTCTGCCCTTCACATCCCTGCTTCCCCGGAGCCCTTGTGGCCCACCTGGTTAGAGTACACCTTTCATTCTGTTCCCGAGAGCCCATTGCCGCTCCCGCTTCTCTAGACCCTGACCTCCTCCCGTCGCTGTGGCCCTGGCAGATGTGTGCTGCCTGAGTTGTAGGCCCTCAGTAAATGGAACACGCTGTTTTCTTCTTCTTCTTTTTTTTTTTTTTTTAAGATACTATATATTTATTTTTGAGAGAGAGCACGAGCAGGGCGAGGGGCAGAGAGAGAAGCAGACTCCCCCACCCCGAACCGCCTCGAGCAGGAGATCCCAGGACGCTGGGATCATGACCTAGGCCAAAGGCAGACAACCTACTGAACTACCCGGGTGCCCAGAACATGCTGTCTTCTTATCGTCGCCTGGGTTTTTTTCGTTGTCTGCTCTCTGATTGCTTTCCTCCTGCTAATGCATTTGTGTCTTCTCTTTGCAGATGAAGCTACTAAACTTATATATAAAGAGGGCCCAAACCACGAA
This sequence comes from Potos flavus, assembly GCA_028534135.1. Lineage (NCBI taxonomy): Eukaryota > Metazoa > Chordata > Mammalia > Carnivora > Procyonidae > Potos > Potos flavus. The sequence goes on from CM052883.1 coordinate 79,958,302, forward strand.
CAGCAACAGCAGCTCCTCCTCCGACGTATCTACACACAGCTAATGGCAGCGCCAGAGTCTCTTCGTGTAGCCCTAGAAGCAATCGGTGGTGCCTCTCAGAGACCCTCCCCCGCCCTCCCCCTCATCGGCTGCCCAGTCAGTACAAGGAGGCCCGCAAATATTTATTACAATCAGTATTTTGGTCCCTTCCAGCTTTTGTGTAGAATCTTACTGGTATTGAATGTAAAGGAAGCAAGGCCTGTGTTGCAGTCTTCCCACGAAGCAAACGGAATAAGCAAAGAGCCATACATAAGCACGTCGTGTGCAGCCTGCTGAGATCACAAAAGCACGTGTGTGGGTGCAGTTTCAAAAAGTCAGAGCTCTCTAGCCAATACTTGGGAGACAGTAGCATTTTCTCTTAGTAACAGTGGAGGAGGGTATGTAAATTCGCGCTTCTCTCTCGTCCTCGCTTCCTTCCTTCTGGATACAGCCCACGACGCCAGGACAGGGTCGTACGTCTTTGCGTTGTATTGTGAGACCTACGAGGAGTGTGAGTCCAGTCTTGGCAAGAAACAGAAAAGCCTGAAGATGGGCTTGTAACAGCCCTGTGAGATTTTGCTTGTACACGATCTAGACTGGAGGCCCAGGGCCCCCTCTGCAGGCTCCCTCCAGGACGGGCTCCCCGCCCCTCCGAACACTCCACTCTCGCTGTCCCCGCCCGGAGCTTCCGGTCGAAAGAATTCTTTCTTCTGTTCCAATCCAAACACAAAAATCAAGGTAAATCTGCAGCAGCCATTCGTGGGTGCCTGACGTGGCCTTTCATGAAGCACGGAAGGTACGAGAGAAGGTGCATGCGTGTGTGCGTGTGTGTGTGTGCGTGTGCGTGTGTATGTGTTCTGCTCCCCTGCTCTTGGGGAAACACTATGTTAGCAGGGCTCCGCCTGGACCCTGGGGCTTGGTGGTTCGGATTTTCGGATTCAGCGCCATCTCGTTTCCTCCCCGGCAGCCTCAGCCTAAGCTGCTCAGCTCTGTGAAGTGTTCTCGTCAGTCTGGTAAATGGCGACTCGGCCATCCCCGTTCTGACTGCTCGGTTTAACTTAGGAGTAAGAGCAAAGAAAAGTCCGGAGAGGACAAGTATCAGAATCTTTTTCTTTTTTTTTTATGGACGAAAGGACTTCCTTGCTCATCTGTTGAAATAATCCTTGTTTAAGGATAAAGTAATTTAGCGGCTGGCAAATTGCAGAAAAACAGGATTTGAAACCCAGTTTTAAAGTCTGTTTCCTTTTCTCCAGTGAGAAATTAATGATCAGAGAAACTACCCTTCTGAAAATATTTTCTTAAGGGTGTGATTGCGCCAGTAAAAGGAGCTCTAGATTTGGAATCTGGTTAAATCCATTTGGAGTAAAAGTCTTAAAGCCACACGGAAACCCTTGATGCCATCACAAAGACTTCTCTCCTCTGTCCAAATGGAACTGGTTTCTCCCTCCGGAAAATGCCTGCTCTGGTGGTATTTTTTCAGGAGGTGTTCGCTCTTCCGATACGGACATCCCCCGACGCCGCCCGCTCTGGCCCTCCAGCCTTGTGTTGCAAGTTGCGACACCATAGCACTACACATAAACTCAGTTTCATTCGGAATTTATTTTAGATACTTTATTTGGAACTAGGCACTGAAAATGAAGGTCAGGAACAGTAAAGCCAGGGTGCCTTCACTGAGAGAGAGAGAGAGTGTGTGCACGCGCGCGTGTGTAGGGGGGTATCTCGCACGTGGAGGGAAGCACCCCACCACTGCTGTTGAAGGGACTTCAGGGGTGTGTTTTAAGTGGTTGAATATTGACTTATTTTTGGCTCAGAACATAGCAGGACCAGGCCTTACTTTCATTGATAAATACCGTTTGTTAATATTTCACTAATGGGATTTCCTTTTTACACACGACAAGTGAGTCAGGGCATCTTTTGATCACTCCTCTGTCGTAGGAACGTGCATTCTGGCTAGGTTATTTATGAGTTCTTTTACTCCGGATGCGTTTGGAAAGGCCTTCTTCCTTGAACTCTGACTCCCTGGTCTCCCGGCCCCCGCCGCCTACAGTTGGGAAGAATCTCGAACATTGCCGAATGTCCTCATAGTACTCACAAAGGGCTAGCCTTGAATGTCACTTCCCCAGCCTTCAGTCTCCCGACCTAGAGAGAGATGCAATCACTTACAGGTCTCTTGGCCTCAGTCAAAACCGCTGCCCTCGCTGGGGAGACTCGCATGCCGCCACCACCTCACGGGGAGGGAGCCGCGCCCGCCGCCTCCCTGCAGGCCTCCTGTTTGGCCGAAACACCACAAAGAGCAAAGCACCCAAAACTGCAAAACTGTGTTTGCCTCCCCTGTTCACCGGACCGTCCAGGACCCCGAAGAACCCACCCGAGCCTCCCTGCCGCTGGGGCCGGCTTCCCTCCCGGCTCCCGCTTCTTGCCACGGTGTGGCCCGCAGGCTGGGGCCGAGGGTGGACACGCAGCTTCCTCCAAGTACACTGTGTGTGCTTCGCTGGACCGGCGCCGCGGACAGCCCGGGACTGCCTCTCTGTGGCTCCCCACCGGCTTCGCCCCCGTGCAGGTGACGCAACTGATTCTGGTCTCATCAGTCTTTTTCTTTCCCTGCCGCCCTTTATTTATCAAGCATAATACTACACGTTAACAGCAAATAAGAACTTTGTAGAATCCCACCAGGACTTTGCTAACAATGATGTTTGGAAATGAAAACAACGCTCGGAAAACTCTCAGCCACCAAAATAGTTTTGTCGGCACTGTGTTCACACGCATGGTCCCCACACCCCCAGGTTGGGTTTTTTGGGTTTTGTTTTTGTTTTTTGGGGGCTTTTCATGTTACATCCATATCTGTATTTATATCTTATTTGTTTCACTTTCAAGTGTATCATGGCAAATGTACAGATTTTTTTTGTTAATAATGTGCTAGGATTTGCTAAAAAAGAAAACAAAAAAAAACCCTTTGAGTTTGCCCTAGAATAAATGAAACTTAATTCAGTTTCTTGCACTGGAGCTGTCTTTTTCCTCCCCGGACCCCATAGATAGCTTATCCTGTCTCCCCGACCCCAGAAGGGGGCACATTTATAAAGAATCTGAGGGGGCTCCATCAAGGGAGCTCTCTCGATGTCAACAAGTCCCTCTCTAGGGGGAGTGTCCCCCCTGCCCCGGGTGCTTTCGGCAACTGCCAGCTTGCAGCGTGGAGTGGAACGTTGGCCATAAAGACCCTGCTGGGCTGCCTGAGCAGAGAGAAGGTTAGCTTCCAGGAACTTAGCTCAGGGGCTGCCGCTGGGAGCAGGCTGGACCTTGGGGAGGGGGCTGGAGGGAGGGGGCCGCCTGGCAGCTGAGCGGAGCATGGACTCAGGAGGAACACGTGCAGGACACCAACGGCACCAATCCACTTGAAGCCTTTTACTAAAAAAAGATGGTGAATTTTCCGTTGTTTATCGCGATGCACCTCAAGTGCCACCACCGCATGACTCTGAGCCCCCTTCTCTTTCCCCTGTTTGACCTGTGACAGCAGGTCACATCACATCACAAATGCCTGGGCCCAAATCCCAGGTCCCGCCCTCCCCAGGCGAGACGCCACTCTTCTCAGCCCAGCGGTTCCATTTTTAAGGTAAAACAAGAACTACCTCCTGGTGGGGCGGTGAGGGTTCATGGAGATGCTGTAAGTGAAGCTGCTGGTATGGAGTGAATGCGGGGGCGCCCCTGCCCTGCCTCCTGCAGGGGAAGGGAAATCGGCCGGGTGAAGCCACCCCCGCAAACCGGCACACATGTTCCATTATTCATTAGCGAATGTGGAAAACCCCCGGGGGGAATGGACCACGGCCCTTTGGGTCACTAACCCCTGGTGCCATCGCCCTGCGTTTCCCAGGACTGCCCTCTTGAAGACGGGTACGGGCCACGGGTGCGGAGAGGGGGATTCAGGGGCCCCCTGCAGGCCACAGCTCTTGGCTTCAGGGGATCCGAATGGTCTCTCCAAACGCTGCACCTTGCCGCTCAGTTTTGCACTCAATCATAGAAGGTTCCAGGACCCTCTGAACCTGTCCCCGGTTCCCAAGGTGAAAAGCTCTGACCTGAAGACCATGTATGCTCTTGACCTTCCTGGGTCATTGACGAGAGGGTGGGGACTTGCAGCCGACAGGCAGCATTAATAAACTCGTCTGGCACTTAGACTGGGGAGAATTCTCTGTAGCATCGTACTGATTTTTCCACCAGTTCTATGATGCATGCAAGGGACATGGTATCCTGTTCAATTGCCAGATGAGGAAACTGAGTCATGAGGCACGAGGAAAAGCCCCAGCTAGACGGTGACAGACGTTGGGGCAGGACCCCAGGCTCTGCCCCTAACAGGTGTCTTCCCAGGCTCCCCTGCTTCCCACCTTGGCACGTTTTTCCTGGAACAACAGATGGGCACCTGGAAGTACCCCCTTGGGGGGCTGCCGGGGGCCGCCCCCTGAGCAGCAGATTCTGGAGGGCCACGGGGGGCCTGGGAAGGTGCATTTTGGACAAGTTCCCAGGTGAGGCCGGGGCTGCTGGTCTGGGGTCACAGCCTGAGAACCACCGCCATGCACTCTGCTTTAAACAGGTCAGGTGGCTTGGGCCCGGGGTTTTGGACGATCCTTCAAGAAGCTATTGCAGAAAACAGCTCTGGGCTGCAGCTGTGTCGCTGGGTGGCGGCGGACATTATGGGTAATGATGGTGACTGTCTAACTTAGCCTCCTGCCTAGGACTTTCCGAAGGGAATGGGGGGCCGTTAGCAGAGGGAAGCCAGGAGTGTCCAGGGCGAATGGGACGCTCCCCCACCCCCACCCCCATGGAACCTAAAGCTCCCGGCTCAGGGGAAAGCTCTTCCCGCAGAGCCTTTGCCCAAACCCCCGGCCTCTCGGCTTCCTCCAGTATTTATTAACTCCTGCTTCAGTGGCTCCAGGCAAGAACGGACAAAGGTCATGTGAATGGGCATCTAATCCCGGATTATGTATTTAAAAAACATTAAAATGCTTCCACACCAGTGCCCTTCTCAGACGGCGGGCCTGCTGCCAGCGCCGAGGCCCTGGTGGCTGGCTGTGCGGCCCCAGGCACGTTCCCAGCAGCGGCGCGGCACCCCTGCCTCCCTGGGCCCTGCCCGCCGCCCCCCTGCCGCTGCCCCCCAACAGCCGTGGTTCAGGTGCTGTGCCTCCGCGGCCTCGGGGGGCACCCCAGGTGTCCCCAGATCCAGCACCCCTCAGCGCCTCCCTGGTGTCCTGCTTCCCCCTCTGCCGGCCTGCCATGGCCTCATCCCGGGCTGTTTGATGCCACGCCCACCATCTATGGTGGAGGGGGGCGCTGCTCGCCGGGCCTGGTGAGGGGGTCGGGGCCTACCTGGGTGCAGGAAGTCTGGAAGTCTGGATCTTGAGCCCATCTCGAGTGTTTTGGGGTCTATGACTTCACCCAGATGACTCCAGCCTAGGACGAGCTCGATTTCTGACTCTAAAAGGAGATGAGAAGTGAGGGGTTGGTTGGGGTGAGGGGTGGCGGCCCGTGGCTCCTTGGCCCCTATAGCACCTCCTGTCTCTGGGCTTCTCAGGCGCCCTCCCACAGGGCACTACTCCTCCACCCACTCCTTTCCACGCCTGCTGTGTCCCGAGGGCCATGTCTCATGTCCTCTGAGCTCCAGCTTCACACACCCGGCTGCCTTCGTGAGGTCTCCACACGGATGTCGCAAGGGCTGCTCAGCCCAGTGCGCCCACAGCTGAGCTTTCCAGCTGGTCTCCCAAACCTGCTACCCTCCCTTCCAGCAGCTTCCACCCTCGCAGATGCCAAGGCCAGGCCCTTCCCTCGTCCTGTCCCCCACCCCTCCACACACACCTTCAGCTCCCAAGTACAACGAGCCCCACCCCCACAGTGGATCTTGAAGGCTCCCCCTTTGTCCCCCCCACCCAGGACAAAATTTGAAACTCTTGAATGCCACCTACAAGGTCCACCACCCAGCCCCTGCACTCCTCTTTCACTACATCTCCTATCACTGTTTCCCTATCTCCCAGCCTTTGCATTTTTGTTCCTTCTGCCTGGCCTGGCCCCTCCCCTGCCCCTCCGTGCACCCTCACGCCTGCACACACCTAGACACACACTTTCCTTGGCTAACTTTTACACGTACTTTATGTCTCAGCTTAAATGCCAGGTCATTATTTCTTTGGAGAAGAATCTAAATTAGCCTTTACTTTTCTTACCTAACATGTTCCTATCTGTTTGTGTTATCATTTGTCTGTTTCACCCACACCTGCAGGTGGCAACCAGGCCTGTCTCATTGACATCTGTGTTCCAAATACAGTCCAGCGGCTAGATCATGGTAGGTGATGGATGGATGGATGGATGGATGGATGAACGAATGCCCAGTCTGCAGTTCCTCCAGTAGCCTGTGATCTCAAGTGCGATGGATGGATGGATGGATGGATGGGTGGATAGATGGATGGATGAACGAATGCCCAGTCTGCAGTTCCTCCAGTAGCCTGTGATCTCAAGGGCATTCCCCATGACCTAGAGCTTTTTCTGTTTCTTCAGGGACCCTGCCATGACACCTAAGAACACAGCCGCCGCTGCTATACTGCCTGGGTTCCAGTCCCAGCTCTGGGTGCCCTTGGCCAAGTTTATAACTTCTTCCTCTCTGGTCCTTCCTCTGAATGAGCAGAGGGCCAATAGTGCCTGCCTCGTAGGCTTTCTGTAAGTCACTTAAAAATAAAAAGTGCCCCTTTTAATAATAAAATAATATTAATATTAATAATAAAATGTGCACCTGCCTGGCACATCGTGTTAGCCACGACTTTCGATTCAGTGGTCAATTAAACCAATTAAGTGAGGGAGTGACCTTGGCCTTGGGATTCGGACCTGAGTCCCAATGCCGGCTTCCTTCCATTTCTCATCAGTGCGAACTCAGCTGAGTCTTTTGGCTTCCACTAGCCCGAAGGTAATGAGAAGCAGTATGACCACCATGGAAATGTTTAACATTCTCTTGTAAAGTTGAAGATTCATGTACCTTCCAACACATCCATTCCACTCCTGAGGCCTGCCCTAGACAAACCTAGACATGAGTGTTTGACAAGACACACACATGCATTGGAGGCAGCATGATTCCTAATAGCAAGGCAAGACACAGCCCAGGTGGCCCTATGAGGAGGGAGGACAGAGGCTTTGTGGACCATTCACATGATGGGCTCCAATACGGAACTGCAAATGAAGGCACTACAGCTGCCATTTATCTACACGGATAGATCTTAGGAACACCGTTTTAAGGCCAAAGAAAGTTCCAGAAGAATGTGTAGAGTATCTTACTATTTCTTTGAAGTTTTTCAAGGTGAAAATGACCCAAACTAAATAACCACATAGGTTGTGGTAAAACTTTACAAAGTAAGTAGATCTAAAACCAATTTAGGAGAGTGGTTGGTTGTTTTGCGGGGGGGGGGGGCGGGCGGTGCCAACAATCCAGAAGAGCAACAATTAAAACCAGCTCAGTAAAGAGTATTTAGTAGGAGTTCAGCAAAGTGAAAATGCGGAACTTGTTTTACCTTGATGATGATTGGTGATCACAATGGGGGTTTTTAAATGGCAGCAGATGGGTTCAAAGTGATTATTTCATACCATTTTAGGAAATGGGCTTAAATGTCTTTTACGATTATCAGAGACATTTACAAGAATAACATGTTTTTGCACTTATGTTCATGAAATGAGCTGGATCTAGTTTTGCTTACGTGGCTTGCACAGTTTTGTCTGCTCGGGGCATTTTCAAGTTTGTCCTCCATTGTATATTTTGCTTCAATGTGGGAGAACAAGACAAGGAGGAGCAGGTGGCCAAGTTCAATGATATTGATGATGTTCTGGCCCATAATTTGGATGGGAGGTTCACAGGTGTTCGTTTTATTTTTATGGCTGATTACTAACATGTATGTTGTATAAATATATATATTTGTATTATCAAATATTTCATAATTTAAAAACAGAATAATGTGTGAGAATATTAAGCTCTAGGGTGATTTATTTTTTTAAGATTTTTATTTATTTATTCATGAGAGGGAGAGAGAGAAGCAGAGGCAGAGGGAGAAGCAGACTCCCCACAGAGCAGGGAGCCCAATGCAGGACTCGATCCCAGGACCCTGGGATCATGACCTGAGTGGAAGGCAGACATTTAACAGACTGAGCCACCCAAGTGTCCCTATAGGGTGATTTAGATGTCTCCTATTTCTTTTGATTATGATAGACCTAGAAACTCCCAAATTTTTAACTGTAGAGAAGTTGCCAACCCCTGAGAATACATCTGTGGACCACCATTCAAGGAATGCCACACTACACGAGACCGTGCAGTGTCCTAACAGCCTGTGTCTAAGGGGACACCCACATATGGGACAACATTAGCCTTTCTAGAACACCCTTTCTGCACATGGCAATGGAGGAAGGGGGAAATAGAAGATCTCCTTCTTCCCAGCATCAGTTCCCCATAGCCCCGTGGGCCCCTAAACGTTAGAGGCTTTGTCTCTTTTGGTTCTTTTTCCTGCTCAGCTCACTCCTCTCCCATCTGGTTTTGCTTCCTAACAAAGGCCGAAAGGGGAAATGGTTCCGATGGTATCCACATTGTTATCGATTACGGAGGGTCCTGCTTTTTCAACCAAGTCAGGTCCCTTATACTCTGTGTGAGACATCCTCCAAAGAATGGGAAATCCAGAAAGACACACCCAGAGAGGACTTTGGAACTCAGGAAGATGGCTGCTCTCAGAATCGTCAGGTTACAAAGCTGAGATGTCGAATCTAAGGATTGGCCTGTTTCACACCTTTCCCAGGCTTTCTAACATGCTTTCCTCTCCTGCGGAGCCATACTCCACTGGTCCCGGGTTCCACGTGTGGCTAGGTTCTGCCAGGGAGTGCGCCTCACGTGATGGAAAGCGCGGTGTGTCGAGAATGGACACAATGGTGGGGACATCTGGTACTTCGGGGGACAGCTCAGGTGCAGGTTCTAGCTTGTCTGCAGGGTCAGGTCAGAGCTACCAAACAGTAGGTGGACCGTGGAGGTTTCTCCCAGTGTTTGGGAAGGAATTTTCTGTCTGCTGTTGCTGCTGGCTGAGTGGCATCCAACCCGATGCTCTGGTTCTCCCAAAGACAATGTCCACTACTGAACTCTATGTAAGAAGCCCCTTCCGTGGGTGTCTGGGTGGCTCGGTCAGTTAAGCGGCTGCCTTCGGCTCAGCTCATGATCCCAGGGTCCTGGGATCAAGACCCATGTCGGGCTCCCTGCTCAGCAGGGACTCTGCTTCTCTCTCTCTCTCTGTCCCTGCTTGTGCTCTCTTGCTCTCAAACAAATAAATAAATAAAATCTTAAAAAAAAAAAAAAACCAACAAAACAAAAGAGATCCCTTTTTGCTTACACTAACTGGAGGGGACTCCATCATTTGTAACGGATAACCCTGAGCAAAAGAAAGACAGACGACCCAAAACATCCAACTGAAGATGAAACAGCTAAATGAATCATGGCTTAACCTTTTGGTGGAATACTATCCAGCATGTAAGAGTGTATGCCCAAAAATTCTTAAACACCTGGGGGAATGCTTGCAAATAATGGAAAATAAAAAGATAGGATTTCCTCTTCTGATAATGGTACACATGATAATTTGGGGTAAAACTTTCTACAGAAGGTGAGTAAAAACGCTGGACAAAAAATTTTGCAAATTCGTTTGAAGCATCAGAGAGTTAAAGTAATGAAAAATTAAAGGAATTACGGGGAATCAGCATGAGAAGATGGGAATCTGGAGAGCCGAGCCTAGCACTGAGGGCAACTTGTGTCCCGGATGTGTTTGCTGATCCAGAAAAGAAAACTAAGACAACTGAGATGTTGGAGCAAGGCTGTCCACAGCCCGATTCCCTTCAGTAGAAGTAACAAGATCCAAATTGCTACTGTCCCAAGTTCCTGGCAGAGCAAACGTGAATCGTTTCTGGAGGAAGACAACATCATGCAGGCCATAAAAATATACAAATTTTCAAGTACACTGTTTAGCAAACAGTAAATAGTAACCTGCCACAGGAGGAGCAACACAACGTGAACAAAGATGAACGGAATAAAACACAATGGATAAAGATCTGCAAAGACTCTAGCGGCTGGAATTACCAAACACAGACTTTAAAATAACTTTATGTGGGCGCCTGGGTGGCTCAGTGGGTTAAGCGTCTGCCATCGGCTCAGGTCATGATCCCAGGGTCCTGGGATCGAGCCCCACATTGCGCTCCCTGCTCAGTGGGGAGTCTGCTTCTCCCTCTCCTTCTGCTCCTTCTCCTGCTCACTCTCTCTCTCAAATAATTAAGTAAAATCTTTTTTAAAAATTAGGATTTGAAAAGTCAGTGATGCATTTTGAAACTTTAGAGAAAACCTAAAAATTAAATGAAAGCAAGGTGAGGTGTAACTTCCAAAATCATAAACAGGGTAAAACTATAATTAAAAAATAATGACTTCAAAAGAAGGCAGAAAGGAAAGAAAAGGAAATATTGCTGTTGGAACAAATAGAAGGCACAGAGCAGCATGTTAGATTTAAGCCAACATCTTACCAATTACATTAGATACAAATGGACAGAATACACCAATAAAATGGGGGGGAAAATTTAGAATGGATTAAAAAAAAACCAGCTATATACTGTTTCCAAGAGGCACATCTAAACATAAGGATACAGGTAAGTTGAGAACAGATTGGAAAAAGATATACCATGCAAATACTATATTTAAAAACACACTTCCAGATAAGCCAATGGACAAGGAAGATACTACAATGGGAACTGGAAAATATTTTTAGTTGGATGATAATGAAAATATCGTGGAATGCAGCTAAAGCCAAGCTTAGAGGAAAATTTTAGCCTTAGATGCATACGTTAGTTAAAAGTTAAAGCTAAATGCTTATAATTAACCATTTATCTCAAGAATAACTCAACAATAGCAAGATAAACACAAAGTAGAAGAAGATAAATAATATAATGCATTAAGTAAAATAAAATACAATTAAATGAAAAAAACAACTAATAGGGAAGATCAATAAAGCAGAAAGCTAATTATTTAGAAAGACTAAAACAATTAACAACATCCCAAATCAATAAACACTTGGCAAGAGTAACAGATTTTAAAAGTCACAAATTATCAATATTAGGAATACAAAAAAAAAAAACTTGAGAGAGCCTGTTAAAAAGATAATCAGGAACAATTGGAAAACATGAAAAAGAAAATAATAAATTTAGATCCTTATTCCATACCGTATACAAAAATTAATTAAAAATAAATTAAAGATCTGAGACGCCTGATTGGCTCAGTGGGTTAAGCCTCTGCCTTTGGCTCAGGTCATGATCTCAGGGTCCTGGGATCGAGCCCCGCATTGGGCTCTCTGCTCGTCGGGGAGCCTGCTTCCCCCTCTCCCTCTGCCTGCCTCTCTGCCTACTTATGATCTCTTTCTCTCTGTCAAATAAATAAATAAAATCTTAAAAAATAAATAAACAAATAAATAAATAAATAAATAAAATTAAAGATCTAATGTAAGCTAAAACTATAAAACTCTTAGAAGAAAACCATGTCAAATCATCTCCACCTTGTATTAGGACACCAAAAAGCACAAGCAACAAAAGAAAAAGACAAATTGGACTTTACCAAAATGAAAAACTTGAAAATATTTTTATACTTCAAAAAACATCATCAAGGGGCTGCCTGTGCGGTTCAGTCAGTTAAGCATCTGACTCTTGATCTCAGCTCAGGTCTTGATCTCAGTGTTGTGAGTTCAAACACTGCATTGGACTCCATGGTGGGTGTGGAACCTACTTAAAAAAACAAAACAAGGGACCCTGGGGCACCTGGGTGGCCCAGTCATTGAGCGTCTGCCTGCAGCTCAGGTCATGATCCCAGGGTCCTGGGATTGAGCCCCGCATCGGGCTCCCTGCTTCTCCCTCTACCACTTACCCTGCTTATATTCCCTCTCTCACTGTCTCTCTCTCTCTGTGTCAAATAAATAAATAAAATCTTTAAAACAAAACAAAGCAAAACAAAACAAAACAAGGGACCCTGAGTGGTGCAGTCAGTTGAGTATCCGACTCTTGTTTTTGGTTCAGGTCATGATCTCAGGGTCATGAGATCAAGCCCCGTGTCCGGCTCCAAGCTCAGCGAGGAGTGTGCTAAAGTTTCTCTCTCCCTCTCCCTCTGCCCCTAGCTATGTTTGCACTCTATCTCCTTCTCTCTCTCTAAAATAAATAAATAAATCTGTAAAAACAAAACAAAACATCGTCAACCTCAAGAAAGGGAAAAAAAGCACCCACGGAACTAAAACAAAAAATTGGCAAATCATGTATCTGATAAGGAACTTACATCCAGAATATACAAAGAACCCTTAAGAGTTAACAATAAAAGACAACACAATTTTAAAATAAGCAAAGGATCTAATAGACCTTTCAGAAAAAAATATGAAAATATGAAATGTGATCATCATTAGTCATTAAGGAAATGCAAATCAAAACCACAATGAGATGACTTCACACTCACTGGAAAGCCTAGAGTCAAGAGGCAGACAATCATAAATTTAGCAAAGATGAGGAAAAATCAGAACCTTCATATATTGCTGGCGGGAATGTAAAATGGTACCGTCATGTTGGAAAACAGTTGGGCAGTGCCTCGAAGTTGAACATAGAGTTACCGTACGATCTATCAAGTTCAAACCTAGATATTTATCCAAGAGAATATATGTCTACGCAGTAACTTATAAAAGAATGTTTAGAACAATATTATTCGTAACAGCCCAAAAGTGGAAACACGGATGCCCCTCAGCCGATGAACAGATCAACAAAATGTGGTATGTCCATACAAAGAGCCATTATTTGGCAATAAAAATGAATGCTGTACTGTTACATACTACGACATGGACAGAACTTGAAAATATGCGAAGTAAAAGAAAGAAGCCACAAAGGCTACATACTCTATGATTCCATTTATATGAAATGTCCAAAGAGGCAGAAAATAGACTAAGTCATTGCCAAGGCCTGGAGGAAGGAAAGAATGGGAGTGACTGCTAATGGATAGAGAGTTTCTTCTTGGGATAATGAAAATTTTCTGGAATTAAATAGTGGTGAAGGTAGCACAACTATGTAGATACATTAAAAACTACTGTATTGCACTCCTAAAAAATAAAAATAAAGAAGCAAGATGCATATATATAATGTAACAATAACAATATTCTGCTAAATTGTAGACGAAATGGACAAATTGTAGAAAAATACAATCTCAAACTGCCGCAACGAAAAAGGAATTAATAGTCTTATAGCTATTAAAAAATCGAATATATAATTTTAAGACTGCACACAAAGAAAACTCCAAGGCCAGAAGGCTGCTTTGGTGCGTTTTACCAAACACGTAAGAAAAAAGTGCCAATCCCACACAAACTCTTCCAGAAAATAGAACAAGAGGGAACACTACGTGATCAGGTCAGCATAACCTTGATACCAAATTCGATAAGACATTATGAGAAAGGAAAATTACAGGCCAGTCTCACTCATTAACATAGACTCAAAACTCCCAAACAAAGTATTAGCAAACTGAATCTCGCAATGTATAATGATCAAGGAGTGTTTACTCTAAGGTTCGTTTAACATCAGAAAATCAATTAATGAAATTCATCACATGAATAGAGTATGAGGAAAACTCATGATCATTTTAATAGATATAGAAGCAGCATTTGATAAAACTCGATGTCCATTCATGATGTTAAACGTACTTTTAGAAAACTCAGAATAGAAGGCAACTTTTTTAATCTGATCAAGGTCACCTGTAAAAACTTAGAGCAAATATCATACTTAATGATGAGATGTTGACAGGCTTCCCTTTGAGATCTGGTACAAAGCAAGGGTGCAAATTATTGCTACTGTTGAATGTTGAATGTTGTACTGCAGGCCCTAAAAAGATCTAAATGTAGAAAGTCAAGAAAAAAGAGATTAAAGGCATAAATATTGAAAGGGAAGAAATAAAAGTATCATAGTTTGTGGATGAAATAACTATGCAAATAGGAAATCCAAAGAATTTACAGGTAAATTATTTGAATTAGTTCAGCAAAGCTGCTGGACAAAATTCAGTAGAAATAAACCACATCTATATGTCAACAATAAACAGAAAATGAAAAATTTAAATAGGTACTATTTACAACAGAATAAAAATTCTTAGGACCTAGAAACAAATTAACAACAAAAAAAAATGGACAAGACTTTTCTGAAGAATAAGAATAGTCTTGGGGGGAAATGAAAATTTATCTAAATGGAGAGACCTGTTCATTGGAAAACATAGTATTATAAAGTTGTCAGTTCTCCCCCAAATAAGCTGATATTCATTCAATAAATTCAATAAATTGAATGAAATTCTAATAAAATTTCCAAGTGTTTTTATGTATCTTGAAAAGCTGATTTCAAACTGTGTGTGGAAATGCAAAAGGACAAAAATACCCAAGAGACTTAAGAAGAGAAAAAGGGGGACGCCTGGGTGGCTCAGTCAGTTAAGCATCTGCCTTTGGCTCAGGTCATGATCTCGGGTTCCTGGGATGGAGCCCTGCATTGGCCTCCCTGATCAGCAGGGAATCTGCTTCTCCCTCTCCCTCTGCCCCTGCCTCCTGCTCGTGTTCTTTCTCTCTTTCGGAAAAAAAAGAAGAAAGAAGAAGAAGAGAAAAAGGTGGGAGAATTTGTTCTACCAGAAATCAAGAACTTTTAGAAAAATCACAGTGATTAAGGTAGTATGGTATTCTGCATTAATAGACAAACAGGAAAGGAAAAAATAAAGAGCCTAGAAATAGACCCATGCATCGTTGGACATTTAATTTATGGCAAAGGTGGTATTACAAAGAAGTGGGAAAAGGCAAGTATTTTCAATAAATGGACTGGGTCCACCAGATATACATATAGAGAAAAAGAAGAGAAACTTGACCCCTACATCACACCACACAGAAAAATGAATTCTAGGGGGCGTTAGGCCTAAATATGAAAGGCAACACAATATATCCTTGAGAAGATAACTGGGAATATCTTCATGACCTGAAGGTAGGGAAGATTTCTTAAATAAGACACAAAGAGAAATTGTCATAAAGAAATGGACTGATTAATTGATTAAAAAATAATAATTTCTACACATCAAAAGAACCATTAAAACAGTGAAAAATTGGAGTGCCTGTCTGACTTAGTAGGTAGAACACGTGACTCTTGCTCTCAGGGTTGTGGGTTTGAACCCCACACTGGGTGTGGAGGTTACTTAAAAATAAAATCTTAAATAGAAAGAACAGTGAAAAAGTTAAGAGAGAGGGAAAACACAGTCACAGTATATTTAACCACCAATGGGCTTAATGTCAAACTATATAAAAGAAAAATTCTTGTAAATCAATAAGAAAAACACTGGAAGACAAGTAGGTCATATGCTAGTGGTTTACAAAACTAAATATCCAAATGAGAGTTAAGAAAAGGTGCTCAGCCTCATTAGTAATCAGGGAAATGCAAATTAAAACCGCAGGGAGGGTGCCTGGGTGGCTCAGTTGGTTAAGCGACTGCCTTCGGCTCAGGTCATGATCCCAGGGTCCTGGGATTGAGCCCCACATCCGGCTCCCTGCTCAGTGGGAAGCCTGACTCTCCTTCTCCCTCTGCTGCTCTGCCTGCTTGTGCTCTCTCACTCTCTCTGTCAAATAAATAAATACATAAAATATTTTTTTAAAAAATTAAAAATAAAATAAAATAAAACCGCAGGGAGATACTTGAACACACACCCACTGGACATTTTCCTTGTTATCAACACACCACAGCTTTATCAAGGGAATTCAGCTCTGAATTAATTCCCACGAAGGATCAAAAGGGACAAAAGTGTAAATCCTGCCTCCACAGAGTTTACAGTTTTATTGAGGAGAGAAAAGGACATTCGGTGAATAATTGCCATGTCCCCACAAAACAAAATGACAATCTAGGGGCACCTGGGTGGCTCAGTGGATTAAAGCCTCTGCCTTCGGCTCAGGTCTCGGCTCAGGTCATGATCTCAGGGTCCTGGGATCAAGCCCCGCATCGGGCTCTCTGCTCGGTGGGGAGCCTGCTTCCCCCTCTCTCTCTGCCTGCCTCTCTGCCTACTTGTGATCTCTCTCTCTCTCTCTGTCAAATAAATAAATGAAATCTTTAAAAAAAAAAAAATGACAGTCTAGTTCCTCAAGGAAAACCCTTCTTTTTGAAAGGGTTAACCTCATTGTAGAATCTAGACATACCCCATTGCACACACAAACACAAACACACACGAGACACCAACAAATGAGACATAAAAACACACTATAGTTACCTTTTTTAAAAAAACTAAACTATCAAAATGGTAGCCAATGGGAAAGGGGTGTGAGTTAGCGTGTAAGGGGGCACACTTACACCCTGCTTCTGGGAGTGTAAACTGGCACAGCCCTTCTGAGGGACAATTCAGCTTGATGAATGAGAAATCATGAAGTGCAAACCTTTTGACTTAAGAATTCTACCTCTGGGCACGTGTACCAGAATATTTGTAGCAGCAATGTCCACAATAGCCAAACATGGAAAGAACCTAGATGTCCACCAACAGATGAATGGATAAAGAAGATGTGGTATATATATACAATGGAATACTATGCAGCCATCAAGAGAAACGAAATCTTGCCATTTGCAATGACGTGGATGGAACTAGAGGGTATTATGCTAAGTGAAATAAGTCAATCAGAGAAAGACAATTATCGTATGATCTCTCTGATATGAAGAATTTGAGAGGCAGGGCGGGGGTCATGGGGGGCAGGGGGGGACATGAAACAAAATGGGATCAGGAAGGAGACAAACCATAAGAGACTTCTAAACTCATGAAACAAACTGAGGGTTGCTGGGGGGTAGGGGGGGTAGGGATAGTGTGGCTGGGTTATGGACATCGGGAAGAGTATGTGCTATGGTAAGGGCTGTGAAATGTGTAAGCCTGATGATTCACAGACATGTACCCCTGGGGCAAATAATACATTATATGTTAATTAAAAAAAAAAAAAAGAATTCTACTTCCAAGAGTGCCTGGATGGCTCAGTCAGTTAAGCACCTGCCTTCTTCTCAGGTAATGATCCCAGGGTCCTCGGATCCAGCCCCACGGCCCCAGGTCAAGCTCCCTGCTTGGGGGTGGGGTGGGGGCTCTGCTTCTCCCTCTCCCTTTGCTCCTCCCCCTCCTCCCACTCGTGCTCTCTCTCTCTCTCTCTCAAATAAATAAATAAAATCTTTTAAAAAAAGGGAATTCTACTTCCAGGACTGTCTCCTAGCAAAATCACAGGACAAGTGTCTACAGATGCATATACAGGAATGGAATTTAGACCGGGGTCTAAACTATGATATGCCCATACTCTATGCGGTTATCGGAGTTCAGTTCTAGGTAATTATTTAATGATATGGGAAAATTTTATGACATACTAAATGACAAAAGCCATTTGCAAAAGAGTAGACATTGTATGAACCCAAGTTTATTTTGTGTGTGTTCATATAGGAAATACATATATTAAAATGAGATCATTCAGGGGTGCCTGTGTGCCTCAGTCATTAGGCATTGGCTTTCGGCTCCCGTCATGATCCCAGGGTCCTGGGATCAAGCCCTGCATCAGGCTCCCTACTCTGTGGGAAGCCTGCTTCTCCCTCTCCCACTCCCCCTGCTTGTGTTCCCTCTCTCGCTGTCTCTCTCTCTCTCTAATAAACAAATAAAATCTTTAAAAAAAAATAAAATAAAATGAGCTCATGCTTACTGTAATAGCTCTCTACAGCTGCATAACAAATCACCATGAACAAGCCGCTTAGAACATCACAGAGGTCTGATTCCAGTCTCCATGATCAGGCGTCCAGGCTTGGGTTATCTGAGTCCTCTGCTCAGGGTCTAAGAAAGCTGACGTCAAGATGTCGGCTGGGCTGCGTTCCTTTCTGGGGCCACGTCCTCTTCCAAGCTCACATAGTCGTTGGCAGAGTTCAATTCCTTGTGGCTGTAGGACTAACCTCCCTGCTCCCGGCCCTGGGGGCTGCCCTTCCCCACCCCGTGTCCTCCCCGCTAGCCCTCTCCAGCGACATGGCAGTTTGCTTCCGCAAGGTCAAAGGAAATCTCTCTAAATCTGTAGACCTCGATTTAAAGGGCTCATGTGATTAGGTCACGTTCACCCACACCCCTGCTCTCCCTCTCTCCCACTCTCTCAAATAAATAAATAAACCTTAAAAAAAAAACAAAACACACAAATATGTTTTTTTTTAAGATTTTATTTATTTATTTGACCGAGAGAGAGATCACAAGTAGGCGGAGAGGCAGGTGGAGAGGAGGAAGCAGGCTCCCCGCTGAGCACAGAGCCCGTTGCCGGGCTCGATCCCAGGACCCTGAGATCATGACCTGAGCCAAAGGCAGAGGCTTTAACCCACTGAGCCACGTAGGCACACCACCACACAAATGTGTTTTGTCTCATCCCAAAGTTGTGGTTTTAAAAGAAATGATATTTGGTATTCCTCCCTTTAAGAGATGGAGCCTCATTCCCCTTCCCTTGTATATGGGCTGGACTTCATGACTCACTTCTAGCGACTAAAGGGAAAACGACTGTGTGTGGTTCCCGAGATTAGGTCATAAAAAGCACGGAGACCTCCTCCTCATTTTCTCTTGGGTCACTCGTTCTGAGGGAGCCAGCGGCCATCTTGAGGAGACCCTCGGATAACCCCATGGAGAGGCCTGTGTGGTGAGCACCTGCGGGCTCTAGCCAGCAGCCCCCCGAGTGAGTCACCGGGGGGGAAGCAGCATCCCCAGCCCTAGTCAAGCCTCCCCAAGACCCAAGCAGCGCTGACAAGCTGACTTCCACCATCGTGAGAGGTCCTGAGCCCGAACCACCCTGACGGCTGTGGGAAGTTTTAAAATGTTTGTTATTGTAATCTGGTGCATTTTGGAGCGATCTATTATCCAACAATGGTTGATTTATACGCCCTGTGACATCAATGCAATGCGGATTTCTTCCCCTAAGTATTTTCTGGTTCTTAGGTAATGGAGGTAGGCCTGGTGGCTGAGAACATAGGCTTTAGAGACACATCTGAGTCATCACACACGTCATGAGGCCACCGAGTTGTCATCCCTCCTCAAGCAAGAGCTCGAATTCTCGGAGCTTCTGTCTTCTCTTTTGCAAAACGGAAACATGACTCATTCAGCTGAGTATGTGGCTCTGGGTGGGGAATTCAATAATGGAATCTTGTGATTATATTACTTCACTGTCCTCTCTGCCTACGTTCCTCTAAGAGCAGAGAGACTGGCTTCCCTCCCCATTTGTTCCTGTTTGGATAGATCTCCCCCAGGCTCCTGGCCTCCAAATCCGGGTCACAGTTCTCCTTCTGCTCTTCTGCCCCGCGCGTTTGTTCCGTGAGGTGGTTGGCCAGTAGGAACATCCATGAGGTGGAGTCTGCCTCTCTGGTGAGGGGCTGGAGTCTTCAGGTTGCAGCTCCGGGAGGCCCTCAGTAGCCTCCCCTGGGACCGCCACACTCCTTAGCAAAGCTGTCTCCGCAGGCAGGGCCCACCGCACCTCTGCCCCCTGGGCGCCATCTTTAGTTGGCTCTCGAGCCCCAGAGCCATGCTGATCACTGGCCAGGTACCAGAGACAGGTCGAAAGCTCCTATGCTCTGAGAGGAGAAAAGCAAGGGCATATCCATGGAGATAGGGGTACAGGGTCAGAGGAACTCAACGGCTATGGGAGCCCAGAGGAGGGAGCTCCATCCAGCCTGAGGTGAGTGGGGGAGGGGAGGCAAGGACAGCATGTGTGGAATGTGTGAGGAATGCAGACAGGAATGATGAGCCTCTCTCCTTCCCTCACGTCTGACCCCAAAGCAGACACTCTGCCATATACCCAGGGTCTTATTCTCATTCTCACCCCTGAAGCTTCTTTACCTAATGAGGTGACCCAAAATTATTCCTGAGAGATCCGAGCTCTTAGTGATTCTGCTTATGTTGCATTTCTTTTGTCTTCCATTTACTTTACCATTAGACATAGCCACTCCCTGAGGATTTCCTGCCTCTCATGGTGTAGCTTTAACCATATCTCCTTTTGAAAGTTAGGGTCAGTCATGCTAGTGAACATTCTTATTTGTTCAGTGGAGCCCCAAATGGACCAAGGAAGGGTCCCAAATTCTAATTTTTTAAAAGATTTCATTTATTTATTTGAAACAGAAAGAGAGAGCAGGAGAAGGGGCAGAGGGAGAGGGAGAAGCAGGCTCCCTGCTGAGCAGGGAGCCCGAAGCAGGGCTCGATCCCAGGACCATGAGATCGTGACCTGAGCCGAAGGTAGCCACTTAATGGACTGAACCACCCAGGTGCCCCTCAAATTCTAATTTAATTTAAATTAACTAAATTCTTCTAGTGAAGAATTACCTAGAGTAACCCAGACTACTTAAATAATAGAGCCCCAAATTGTGGGGGTATACAAACAAATGTCTTGGGGCACCTAGGTTGCTCAGTCGTTTGAGGGTCTGACTCTTGATTTCGGCTCAGGTTATGATCTCGCGGTTGTGGGATCGAGCCCCGCATGGGGCTCCATGCTCAGTGGGGAGTCTGCTTGGGAGATTCTCTCTTCTTCTCCCTCTGCCCCTCTCTCCTACATGTTCTCTCCCTAAAATAATAAATAAATCTTTAAAAAAATGTCTTGTGAGTTGGTCATTAGTTGTGTAGTGAGGGAGATGATTAGCCCTTCAACCTCTGAATCCAAGTATTCTGCCTAAGAGGGAAAAACAGGGTCACATATTGATTCAGGACATATACTGTGTTGTGTAGAACAGAAATCCAATTTTGTGAGATGTTGTCTCTTATCTGGAGGGGTTACCATCTTTGCCAGTCTATTCCATTGTTCTAACAGACCAGCTACTTTGGAGTGATCAGGTACTTGGTAAAACCCATGAGTCCCATGGCTATTATTAGCCCATGGTATTACTTTTCTTTATGCTGTGACCTAAGTTCCTTTTTCTTTTTGAAATAAATTTCTTGATCAGTAGCAATGTTGAGCAACAGAGACCTCCGTTAAGTCTATAGATGGTGCTCCCAGCAAAAACATGGCAGATAGGGAAGGAAAATTCATTTGCAGAATTAATGTCTACCCCAATAAAGAAAAATCACTGCTACCCCCATAGTGAAGGAGGTCCAATGCAGTCAACCTCCACCAGGGGGCAGACTCGTCCCCCATGTTATGGTGCCATGTTGAGTGCACTTGGTAGTGATACAAGTAGCCAGATCGATTTTGGAGTGGTCAATTCCATGCTGTTGAGTCAATGTATAACCTCCATCCTGCCACTGTTGTCAGTGAACAAGTACTGGTTGGGGAGATTGATTTTTGAAAACTTCCTCTGCAAAGGATGGCCTCGTGGGGACCCTTACCATGAGATACAAATATCTCGGCATTCAGGGCCCATTCTTTTTTTTTTTTTTTTAATTAACATATACTGTATTATTTGTTTCAGGAGTACAGATCTGTGATTCAACAGTCTTACACAATTCGCAGCACTCACAATAGCACATACCCTCCCCAATGTCCCTCCCCCAGCCACCCCATCCCTCCCACTCCCCCTCCCCTGCAGCAACCTCCAGTTTGTTTCCTGAGATTAAGAGTCTCTTATGGTCTGTCTCCCTCTCTGGTTTTGTCTTGTTTTATTTTTCCCTCCCTTCTCCTAAGATCCTCTGTCTTGTTTCTCAAATTCCACAAATCAGTGAGATCATATGACAATTGTCTTTCTCTGATTGACTTATTTTGCTTAGCATAATACCCTCTAGTTCCATCCACATTGGTGCAAATGGCAAGATTTCATTTTTTTTATGGCTGCATAATATTCCATTGTATATATATACCACATCTTCTTTATCCATTCATCTGTTGATGGACATCTAGGCTCTTTCCATAGTGTGGCTATTGTGGACATTGCTGCTATAAACATTGGGGTGCATGTGCCCCTTCAGATCACTACAGTTGTATCTTTAGGGTAAATACCCAGTACTGTGATTGCTGGGTCGCAGGGTAGCTCTATTTTCAACTTTTTGAGGAACCTCCATACTGTTTTCCAGAGTGGCTGTACCAGCTTGCATTCCCACCAACAGTGTAGGAGGGTTCCTCTTTCTCCACATCCTCACCAACATCTGTCATTTCCTGACTCGTTAATTTTAGCCATTCTGACTGGTGTGAGGTGGTATCTCACTGTGGTTTTGATTTGTATTTCTCTGATGCCAAGTGATGTTGAGCACTTTTTCATGTGTCTGTTGGCCATTTGGATGTCTTCTTTGCAGAGATGTCTGTTCATGTCTTCTGCCCATTTCTTGATTGGATTATTTGTTCTTTGGGTGTTGAGTTTGATAAGTTCTTTATCAATTTTGGATGCTAGCCCTTTATCTGATATGTCATTTGCAAATATCTTCTCCCATTCTGCTGGTCATCTTTTGGTTTTGTTGACGTTTCCTTTGCTGTGCAAAAGCTTTTGATCTTGATGAAGTCCCAATAGTTCATTTTTGTCCTTGCTTCCCTTGGCTTTGGCGATGTTTCTAGGAAGAAGTCGCTGTGGTTGAGGTCGAAGAGGTTGCTGCCTGTGTTCTTCTCAAGGATTTTGATGGATTCCTGTCTCACATTGAGTTCTTTCATCCATTTTGAGTCTATTTTTGTGTGTGGTGTGAGGAAATGGTCCAGTTTCATTTTTCTGCATGTGGCTGTCCAACTTTCCCAACACTGTTCGTTGAAGAGACTGTCTTTTTTCCACTGGACATTCTTTCCTGCTTTGTTGAATATTAGTTGGCCATAGAGTTGAGAGTCCATTTCTGGGGTCTCTGTTCTGTTCCATTGATCTATGTGTCTGTTTTTGTGCCAGTACCATACTGTTTGATGATTACAGCTTTGTAATAGAACTTGAAGTCTGGAATTGTTATGCGACCAGCTTTGGTTTTCTTTTTCAACATTCCTCTGGCTATTCGGGGTCTTTCTGGTTCCATATAAACTTAAGGAGTATTTGTTCCATTTCTTTGAAAAAAGTTGTTGGTATTTTGATAGGGATTGCATTAAATGTGTAGATTGCTTTAGGTAGCATAGACATTTTCACAATATTTGTTCTTCTAATTTGTGAGCATGGGGCGTTTTTCCATTTCGTTGTGTCTTCCTCAATTTCTTTCATGAGTATTCTATAGTTTTCTGAGTACAGATTCTTTGCCTCTTTGGTTAGATTTATTCCTAGGTATCTTACGGTTTTGGGTGCAATTGTAAATGGGATCAATGCCTTAATTTCTCTTTCCTCTGTCTTGGTGGTAGTGTATAGAAATGCAACTGATTTCTGTGTATATCCTGATATGTTACTGAATTCCTGTATGAGTTCTAGAAGTTTTGGGGTGGAGTCTTTTGGGTTTCCCACATAAAGTATCATATCATCTGTAAAGAGTGAGAGTTTGACTTCTTTGCCGATTCGGATGCCTTTTATTTCTTTTTGTTGTCTGATTGCTGAGGCTAGGATTCAGGGCCCATTCTACCTCTTTCCCTAAACTCCTTGTTTTCGTTTTTTAATCTTGTTACTTCCAAACTCCTGACCGCTGACTTTAGCAGTCACCCATAAATCAAGGAGAGAGTCTTGTCTCACATCATCTTTCCTCTGGGCAAAGAGGAGCCCACAATGATGTGCTGCCTGCAGTTCTGTGCTTTGGGAGGACTTCCCCTCTCCACTGTCCTTCAGGGCACCGCTGAATAGGGCTGTACCTACACAGCTGGTGGGAGCTTGTTGTTCAGAGCCGTCTGAACACCAGGCTTCAAGCAATGCTCTCCTCCTCAGTCAGCGGGTCACAGGGTGGGTTGAGGGAGGAAGTATGCTAGGAGCAAACACACTGGGTCAGGGGGCCACCTGCTCAGGAAGCCTACTGTGTCTGCAGGACTTGCATGAGCCTGATCCCATCTATTTGACACCAGAATAGTCAGAAAACCTCCCTTTCGTCATCTCGTACCCCATAGATATTCACTCTCAAGCAGAGCCAAAGCTGTTTCTCAAGAAAATACTTACCGGCAGAAGAGGGTATGGCTTTGCTCTAAATTTGCCACAGACACGCTGAGTGCCACGGAATCCACTGAATCGTAAGGGCCAAGGGACCAATAGAATGTCCAGATGGATGCTGAGATGGTCTGGACCCCTGGGTTCTCAATCATGGCCCAGAACAGGAGAGTTGACACAGTTTTGAGGCATGGTGCTAAAGATATGTTTGGGTCCTTTTTAGGTACAAGTAAGCTCCACTTGCATCTTCCTAGGGTCATGAAATGTTCTGGAATTAGAAAAACGAATTGCACAACTTAAAGAATATACTAAAAATTACTGAATTTTATGCTCTAAATGGATGGACTTTATGATATGCAAATCATACATTGATTTAAAAGAAAACTTCCGGCATTCCTCATTTCTTTGCCATATCAATAACTGAATACAAAGCACTAGGGTCTATGATAATCTGTACCAGTAAAGAAAAGATACATAGAAGATCTATATTTAAGTTCACCACCTTGTTTTGTTTTGTTTTAAAATTAAAAAAAAATTTTTAAGGGGTGCCTGGGTGGCTCAATCAGTTAAACATCTGCCTTTGTCTCGGGTCATGATCCCAGGGTCCTGGGATTGAGCCCCACAATGAGCCCCGCATCAGACTCCCTGCTCAGTGGGGAGCCTGCTTCTCCCTCTCCCTCTCCCCCCTCTCTTGCTCTCTCTCACTCATTCTTTCTCTCAAATAAATAAATAATCTTTAAAAAAATTTTTTAAGTAATCTCTACACCCAACATGGGGCTCGAACTTACAATCCCAAGATCAAGAGTCGTGTGCTCTTCCACTCTAAATAAGGTGGTCTAAATTCACCATGTTATTAAACTTGCCAGTCGCTACGAATCAGCTGTCTTGTCTACAGGCTAAACATGTGAACTACATGAAGCTATGAGGGGCTTTGATTACCACTGTGTGTCTCTGATGTCTTTGATGGTGGTATTAATCTTTGAGGTTCACCACAAATGCAAGATAGCTTTTTTTTTTTAATTTATAGTCACCATTATGCATATCACATCTATAGGATTTATTTATCTTATAACCAGAAGTTTATACCTTTTGACTACCTTCACCCATTTCAGCCACCCTGTCCAACTCTCAACCTCTGGCAGTCACCAATCTGCTGTAAGTTCAGGGTTTTGTTTTTTGTTGTTTTTTTTAATGAGTTCAGTTTTTTGTTTTGGGGATTTTGTTTTTTTGTTTTCATTTTTAGATTTCACATTTAAGTATGATCGCCCAGTGTCTTTCTCTGTCTGATTTATTTCGCTTAGTGTAATGCCCTCAAGTTCCGTTCTTATTGTCACAAATGTCAGGATTTCTTTTTAATGACTGAATAACATTCCACTGTGTCTATCTATCACATTTCCTTTACCCATTCATCCATCCACAGACACTCAGGTTGTTTCCATGTCTTAGCTATTGTAAATAATGCTACAGTGAACGAGGGGGTGAAGGTACCTTTTTTACTATTATTATGTTCAGTTAGCCACCATATAGTACACCATTAGTTTTTGAGGTAGTACTCAAGGATTCATTATTCGTGCATAACCCCCAGTGCTCATCCCAACACGTGCCCTCCTTAATACCCATCTGAAGGTAGCTTTTTTTTTACACCTTTATTTATTTACTTCTCTTTAAGTTTAAATCCTTGAGGGGTACAGCATCACACCGATTTTGTGGCCAATGGCTTTAGCAGGAAGTTTGCTTCGTAATTTGGCATGAGCCATGCCACCATTTCCATGAGCACGAGCTGTTTCTCCCCACATTACTCTGGTTTTGTTTGGTTTGTCACCAGGAGTCACTGTGTTGTTCTTTGCTTTGTACACATAAGCACATCTATTGCCTAGACAGAATTCAGTTTCATCTCGACAATAAACACCTTCATTTCAAGAAGAGCTGTGTGCTCCCTCTGGTCCCAGACACTCCACTTATAGCCAGCAAAAATGGCCTCGGACCCCAGGCTTCCAGATATGATTTGGTTAGGAGTCCTGCTCCCTGGAGGTCGGCAAAGTGCATCTATTATTCCGAGGAGACCCAAGAAGCAACACCAATTACGGGAGAGCTCATTCTCCGGGCGTCCGGGGACCAGCACTATCAGTCCCACATCTCCTCAATCCTGTCCCCCCTGTTGCTGGAATCCATAGAAATCACTGGCTGACATAGCCTCTGAGCCACACCAGGGCCCTTCCAAGGCATATGGTTGAGCTCACCGCACTTACTTGCTGAAGGTACCCTTTTAAGATAGTGATTTCATTTCCTTCAGATAAATGCCCAAAAGTGGAATTACTGGATGATATAGTAATTCCATGTTAAAATTTTTTTGAGGAAACTCCATGCCGTTCTTCATAGTGGCTGCTCCAGTTTTCATTCCCACTAACGAAGCATGAAGATTCCCTTTTCTCCACATCCTTGCCAACACGTGTTATTTCTTGTCTTTTTGACAGTAGCCATTCTAACAGGCATGGATGATATCTCATTGTGGTTTTGAGTTGCATTTCTCTGGTGATTAGTAATGTTGAACTCCTCCTTATATACCTTTTGTCCATCTGTATATCTTTTTATGAAAAAGACCTATTCAGACAACGCTTGGTATGATTTCAGTCTTTTAAATTTATTAAGACTTGTTTTGTAGGGGTGCCTGGGTGGCTCAGTGGGTTAAAGCCTCTGCCTTCGGCTCAGGTCATGATCTCAGGGTCCTGGGATGGAGCCCCGCATCAGGCTCTCTGCTCAGCAGGGAGCCTGCTTCCCCCTCTCTCTCTGCCTGCCTCTCTGCCTGCTTGTGATCTCTCTCTCTCTCTGTCAAATAAATAAATAAAATCTTAAAAAAAAAAAAAAAGACTTGTTTTGTGGCCTGATATATTGTTCCTACTGGAGAATATTCTGTGTGCACTTAAGAAAATGTTGTATTATGTGGTTGGGTGGATGTTCTGTACATGTCTTCTAGGTTCAATCAGTCCAAGGTGTTATCTAAGTCCCTTATTTACTCGTTTATCTTCTATCTGCCTGTTCTACCCATTATGAAAGTGGAATTTTGGTCTCCTTTATTTTAAAGCTATTTCTGCCTTCAATTCTGTAAATGTTCCCTTCATATGTTTAGGAGCTCTAATGTCTGGTACATATATATTTTCAATTGTTCTATCTTGTTTGGTACTTTATTAATATATAATGTCCTTTTGTCTTTGTCTTTTGTCTTTTGTAAACTTTTTTGATTTAAAGTGTATTCGTCTGACATTAGTATAGCCACTGTGCTCTCTTTTGGCTGGTATTGGCAAGGAATAACTTTTTCGATCTTTTCAGCTCCCTTTAAATTTATTTTTAGCAATCTCTACACCCCACGTGGGGCTCAAACTTATGACCCTGAGATCAAGAGCTGATCTCCCAACGGAGCCGGCCAGCCTATATATGTCCTTAAATTTAGGGTCTCCTGTAGACAGCATATGGTTAGATCCTGCTTGTTTTTCAGCTTTATTAAGAAATAATGGACAAGTGTAATTGTAAGGTATTTAAAGTATAGATCGTGAGGATCTGCTATATATACACATTGTGAAAAGATTCCTCCCATCTAGGTAATTAACATATCCATTGACTCACATATTTATGAGTTTGTGTGTGTGTGTGAACATTTAAGTTCTACTCTCTTTGCAAATTTACATTATGAAGCACAGTGTTATCAACCCTAGTCAACATGTTATTCATTAGATCCTCAACCTTATTTTTTTTAATTTTTTTTAAATTTTATTTATTTATTTGACAGAGAGGGAGAGATCACAAGTAGGCAGAGAGGCAGGCAGAGGGAGAGGGGGAAGCAGACTCCCTGCTGAGCAGAGAGCCCGATGTGGGGCTCGATCCCAGGACCCTGAGATCATGACCTGAGCTGAAGGCAGAGGCTTTAACCCACTGAGCCACCCAGGTGCCCCTAGATCCTCAACCTTATTGATCTTACCATTGAAACTGGTTTTTTTTTTTAACCATTTTGCCAGTCCATGTCTTTTGATTGGCAAGTTTAATCCATTTACTTTTAAAGTAATTAATCATAGGAAAGAACTTACTATTGCTATTTCGTGATTGGTTTTCTGTATGCCTTATAGTTTTTTTGTCCATTATTTCCTCCATGACTACCTTCCCATTCATTCTTGTAGTGATATATTTGATTCCCTTCTCATTTATTTTTGTGTATACTCTATAACTGTTTTCTTTGTGGTTAATATGGGGATTGCATATAACATCCTAAAGTTATAACAATTTTTTTTAAAGATTTTATTTATTTAGAGAGAGTGAGAGTGAGAGAGCACAAGCACGGGGAGGGGCAGAGGGAGAGAGAGAATCTCAAGCAGATGCCACACTGAGCACAGAACCCGATGTGGGGCTTGATCTCATGACCCTGAGATCATGACCTGAGCTGAAATCAAGAGCCAGATGCCCAACTGACTGAGACACCCAGGCGCCCCTAAAGTTATAGCAATTTACTTTAAACTCATATAAATTCAGAACATCTGGGTGGCTCATTTGGTTAAGTGTCTGCCTTCAGTTCGGGTCATGATCCCAAGGTGCTGAGATCGAGTCCCGCTTTCAGGCTCCCTGCTCAGTAGGGATTCTACTTCTCCCTCTACATCTCCTTCCTGCTTGTGCTCTCTTTCTCTCTCTCACTCTCTTTCTCTCAAATAAATAAATAAAGTCTTTTAAAAAATAAATAAACTCATACAACTTTGCTTCAGTTGCATACAAAACCTTTTCTTCTTTGCAGGTTGACTCCCTTCTACTTTATGTCACAAATCACATCTTTAAATATTGTGTATCCACTAACACAGATTTATGATTATTTTAATGGTTTTAAAATCAAAATTCTAGTATTACTGGTTTTTATATGTGTCCATTTATTTACCTTTGCTGGAGAATTTTGTATTTTCATATAGTTTTGAGTTCCTGTCTGGCATCCTTTCAATTCATTTTGAAGGATTTCCTTTAACACTTCTGTGGAGCACGGCTAGGATCAACAATCGTCCTCAACTTTTGTTTATCTGGAAGTGTCTTAATTTCTCTCTTATTTTTTTGTAGGACAGCTTTGCTGAATATAGAATTCTTCACTGATAGGTTTGTTTTGTTTTGTCTTGTCTTCTAACGGTTTGAATATACCATCCTACTTCTTTTTGGTGGGCAAAGTTTCTGCTGAAAAATCTGTTGATAATCTTATTGAGGATTCCTTTGACATAATGAGTTATTTATTCTTGCTGGTTTAAAGATCCCCTCTCTGTCTTTGACAGTCTTTGATGTGTCTCAGTGTGGGTTTCTTTAGGTTCCTCTTAGTTGGAGCTTGCTGAGCTTAAATTAGCATATATATGTCTTTCTTCAAATTTGGGAAGTTTTGGGCCCTTTTCTTTCTCTTCTTCTGGGGATCCCATAATGTGGATACTAATCTTCCAGATGATGTCCACATAAGTCGTTTAGGCTCTGTTCACTTTTTTTTCTTTTCTGCTCCTCACACCTGACAATTTCAAATTATTTGTTTTCTAGTTTGCTGATTTTCTTCTGCCTGTTAAAGTCTGTTATCAAACCCCTTCTACTGACATCAACTCTTTTTTGGGCTCCCAGACCCAATTCCAATGTGGGGGAGGGTTCCCTTTCCTGCCCCCAGCACCAAACAATTCTGGGACACAAGCAATTCTTGGACATGGGGTATCTTTTAACTTGTTAGAGTGGCTCACAGAACTCAGGGAAAGGCTTACTTACAAATACTAGTTTATTAAGGGATATGATAAAGGATATGAAACAAGAGTCAGAGGAAGAGATGAGGGTGAGGAATGTGCAAAGGGCATGGGGTTTCCATGCTTTCTCCAGGCACACCACTCTTCCCAATATCCATGTGTTCACCAGTCTGGAAGTTCTCTGAGCTCAGGCCTCTTGGGTTTTTATGGAGGCATTAGATAGTCATGACTGAGTGTCATTCGCCATTGGCTGATTCAATCTCCAGCCCTTCTCCCCTCCCCACAGGTCAGGGGGCAGGAGTGAAAGTTCTGACTTCCTAATCACATGGTTAGTCCCCCTGGCAACCAGCCCCTGCCCCTGGGTGGAGTCCAAAAGTCACCTTCATTAGTAACAAGACATTCATGTCACTTTTATGGCTCTTCAACATTTTCAGGAACTATGGAAGAAGACCAAATATAAACTTTATTATATTGCACCCCTCCCATGAATTTTTAAATTCAGTTATATGTTTAGCCTTTGAATTTTTTTTTTAAGATTTTATTCACTTATTTGACAGAGAGAGAGCAGGAGCACACAAGCAGGGGGAGCAGCAGAAGGAGAGAGAGAAGCAGGCTCCCTGCTGAGCAGGGAGCCCGATACAGAGCTCATCCCAGGACTCTGGGATCATGACCTGAGCCAAAAGCAGCCGCTTAACTGACTGAGCCACCCAGGTGCCCCAAATTTGTTTCGTTGGTTTTTTTTTTTAAGATTATTTATTTATTTATTTGACAGAAAGAGATCACAAGTAGGCAGAGAGGCAGGCAGAGAGAGAGGGGGAAGCAGGCTCCCCACTGAGCAGAGAGCCTGATGTGGGTCTCAATCCCAGGACCCTGAGATCATGACCTGAGCCGAAGGCAGAGGCTTTAACCCACTGAGTCACCCAGGTGCCCCCAAATTTGTTTTTTTATATGTATTTTCTTGTCAATATTTTCATTTTGTTTGTAAGTAATTTTCCTCCTTCCCTATAGTTCTTTAGCTGTGTTTTTCTTCTGCTCTTTGAGCATGTTTAAAACAACGGGTTTTATTTTAGTTTTTTTAGTTTTTTTTTAAGATTTTATTTATTTGTCAGAGAGATAAAGAGAGAGTACAAGCAGGAGTGGCAGGCAGAGAGAGAAGCAGGCTCCCTGCTGAGCAAGGAGCCTGATGCAGGACTTGATTCCAGCACCCAGGGATCATGACCTAAGCTGAAGGGAGGCACTTAACCCACTGAGCCACCCAGGCATCCATTAAATTCAATTAATTAACATATAGTGTATTATTAGTTTCAGAGGTAGAGGTCAGTGATTGATCAGTCTTATATAACACCCAGTGCTCATTACATCACGTGCCCTCCTTAATGTCCATCACCCACTTACCCCATCCCCCCACCCCTCCCCTCCAGCAGCCCTCGGTTTGTTTCCTATGATTAAGAGTCTCTTACGGTTTGTCTCCCGCTCTGATTTCGTCTTGTTTTATTTTTCCCTCCCTTCCCCTATGCTCACTCCTCTGTTTTGTTTTTTAAATTCCACATATCAGTGAAATCATATGATAACTGTCTTTCTCTGGTTGACTTATTTTGTTTAGCATAATACCCTCTAGTTCCATCCATGTCATTTCAAGTGGCAAGATCTCAATTTTTTTTGATGACCAAGTGGGTGTGTATATATATATATATATGTGTGTGTGTGTATATATATATATATATATCTCACATCTTCTTTATACATTCATCTGTTGATGGACATCTGGGCTCTTTTCATAGTTTGGCTATTGTGGACATTGCTGCTCTAAACATTGGGGTGCACGTGTCCCTTCGGATCACTACCTTTGTATCTTTAGGGTAAATACCCAGTAGTACAATTGCTGGGTCATAAGGTAGCTCTATTTTCAACTTTTTGGGGCACTAGGACACTAGTTTTTAAGTCTTTGTGTAGCAAATCCACACAGCCTTGGTTCTTCACGGACAGTTTCTGGAGATTTATTTTATTGCTTTGAATGGGCCATATTTTCCTGTTCCTTTGTGTGTCTTGTGATCCTTCGTTGAAAATTGAGCATTTGAAAAAAACAGTCTTCTTTATCTTCTTTATCTTTCTTTATCTTCTCTCAGTCTTTGCAGACTGATTCTGAGCAAGGAAAGGTCTTTACTAATCAACCTGGTATGAACGCTTAAGGCCTTTTCTGGGTGTGTATTTTCCTTGGCCTGTGTGTGTGCTTTTTCCCCCATCCCTCCATATCCATGACCGCTTTTATTTTTTTGTTTTTTATTTTTAAAGGTTTATTTATATATTTTAAAGGGAAAGAGGGAGCACAAGCAGGGGGAGGGGCAGAGGCAGAGGGGGAGAGAGAATCTCAAGCGACTCCCCTCTGAGTGTGGAGCCCCTCGTGTAGGACTTGATCCCAGGACCCTGAGACCAGGACCTGAGCTGAAATCAAGAGTCAGCTGCTTGGGATGTCCTGGGTGATTCAGTCGGTTAAGCGTCTGCCTTCAGCTCAGCTCATGATCCCGGAGTCCTGGGATCCAACTCTGCATCAAGCTCCCTGCTCAGCAGAGAGCCCGCTTCTCCCCCCAAACCTGCCCCTCACCCAGCTACTGCTCTCTCTCTCTCTCAAATAAATACATAAAATCTTTATTAAAAAAAAAAAAAGTCAGCCACTTAACCTACTGAGCCAACCAAGCACCCTTCCATGACTGCTTTTAAATGTCTTAATTTCCCTAAGAATCACACTCCACTTCCTCTCAGGGCCTAGTTGTCTTAATTGTCATTCCTCCATCAGTAATCTCTTATCTCAGGGGTCTGCAGCGCTATAGTCCCCTTCCGGTTTTCAGGAACCGTTCCAGCTGCTTTCTGTGGCTTCTTCCGGCCTGAGATCCAAGCCGTGCTGCTCTTGGCCATCCAAGCAAGAGGGCGCAGAGACCAATCCCTTAGGCAGCCCCAGGACAGGTCAGAACATCGCCAACTTGGATGGTTTTGTTCTCTCTGGCTTACAGAAGGAGCTGGGGACCAGGCTACCACTTTTCCCAAAGCATGACATACCAGGGAGTGGTTGGCGGAAGGACAAGTAAAAACACCATAAAATTTCCTACTGTGTTTTTGCTTGTTGTTCGTTTTCTTTCTTTCTTTTTTTTTTAATTTTAACTAGGCCTTTTGCCCGACATGAGGCTTGAACTCATGACCCAGAGATTAAGAGTCGCACGCTCTACACACTGAGCCAGCCAGGCACCTATCCTACTGTTTTGAACATGGCTTTTTCTTGGTTGGGCATTCACTTGTTTGCTGTAGATCTTGACTGATTTCCAGAGCTCCCATAAAGTTATTTTACCCAATCTCTAGTTGCTTATTTAATATTTATTTTTTAAATAAATCTTTATTTTGTTTTATTTTATTTTATTTTGTTTATTTGACAGAAAGAGACACAGCGAGAGAGGGAACACAAGAAGGGCGAGTGGGAGAGGGAGAAGCAGGCTTCCCGCTGAGCAGGGAGCCCGATGCGGGGTTTGATCTGAGTGCCCTGGGATCATGACCTGAGCTGAAGGCAGATGCTTAAGGACTGAGCCACCCAGGCGCCCCACTTATTTAATATTTTAATGGAGAACGAGGATCTGGAGACTCCCACTCCACTGACTGAGCCACCTAGACATCCCAGAATTCAGTTTCTAGTCAGAGGTCTAGTCCTGGTTTGCAGATAACATGACCTTTTTTTTTAAATAAATCTCTTTATGGGGCACCTTCATTTCTCAGTCAGTTAAGCATCTGCCTTCAGCTCAGGTCATGATCCCAGGGTGTTGGGATCAAGCCCCAGGTTGGGCTCCCTGCTCAGTGGGGAGCCTGCTTCTCCCTCTCTTCCCTGCTCATGCTCTATCCCTCTCTCTCTCTCTCTCTTTCAAATAAATAAATAAAATCTTAAAAAAAAAGACATGTCTTCACAATTATAAAATATATATATATATATAAAAGTCTCTTTTTAAGGGCTCTCTGGTGTCTCTTCTTATAAGACCCTAATCCTATCTGATCAGGGCCCCCATTCTTGAGACCTCATTTAACCTTAGTTACTTCCTTACTCTAAATACAGCCACACTGGAGGTTATGGCTTCCAAATATAAATCTTGGGAACACACATTTGGTGTATAACGGCTTCTATCCTCAAGAATACCTCATGGCCACAAAATAGTCACTGCTGTTCCATCATTCACTTCTGTGATCCAGGCCCAGAAAGCAGGCAAGGTCCAGGGCAGAATGGCACTTGCTAGCTGAATAAGATTTTTTTTGAGAAGCTTTCCCTAAAGTGCCACTCAAATCTCACTTAATTTCATAGGCTAGAATCTTATCATATGGTTATCCCATTTATTAGGAAGGCTGCTGAATGTAGTTTTTGTCGTTATTGTAGCGAAGTGCATTGTTCCCCCAGCAAAATTAGGATTTCATTAATAAGGAAGAAAGGGAATGTTTTACGGGTGGGCAACTAGCAGTCTCCACCCCAATCTCCTCCTTGGGCAACCTACCACCCCTCACACACTCTTCCTCTCCATAGAACACATCTAGTCCTATGTCCCATGCACTGATTGCAACCAGCTCAAGGTCCAGGCCCCCTGGATGGTGTCTTCTTCATCAGGGGTAGATAGAGCTTGTCAGGGACCTAGAAACTGAAAAACAAGTCGTCTGTCCCAAACATGCAGAGAAAGAATGGGATATCCACAACAAAAATTCATTCAGAAAGAGAGAGTGAGGAGCACAGGGCAAACACAGAACCAGAACATGGTCAGATCCCGAAGACTCGCTGCCTGGGCAATGGAGTGAGTGCCTTGTTAGCCCACCAGGCAATCCTGGTTCTGACCTCTGTGAGGATCTTCAGGGTCCCTTCTCCCCCATTCTCACAGCTAGGCGAGCACGGGGAAGACGTCCCTCTCAGAAATCATAATTAGGGTGCTAGCAGCCTACTTGCTGTTGACATGAGCTCTGGGCCAGAGTCTGTGGCAAGACTCGCGTTTTCTAATTTTTCATAATATAGTAACTTACTCTACTTGGAGGCTATTATCCCTCTGGTCAAATTTGGGGCACCCAGGTGGCTCAGTCAGCTAAGTGGCTGCCTTTGGCTCAGGTCATGATCTCGGGGTCCTGGGATCGAGCCCCACATCAGGCTCCCTGCTCAGAAGGAAGCCTGTTTCTCCCTCTGCCTCTGCCTGCCACTCCCCTGCTTGTGATCTCTCTGTCAAATAAATAAACAAAATATTTTAAAATATATATATATTCATGTATGAGTAAGCTTAATCCAGCAACTTGCCTCCCCACAGCCTTTTGTTTTGTTTTTATTGTGAAATGTGTCATACATAAGAGAGTGCATTTATTATCACAGACATTTAAAAACTAAAATCGTCGCAGTCGGTTAAGCGTCTGACTCTTGGTTTCGGCTCAGGTCATGATCTCAGGGTCGTGAGATTGAGCCCCGTGTTGGGCTCCACACTCAGTGCAGAGTCTGCTTCAGATTCTCCCTCTCCCTCTGCCCCTCCTGCCCCACGTGGGCTCTTTCTCTGTCTAAAATAAAATAAATAAAATATTTTTCTTAAAAAAAGGAAAAACTAAAACAAACCCCCACTTCCCTTCAGTGGCACTTGCAATCCTGATTTTGTACATATTTATGTATCCCTTTACAACATATTTTTTAGTGCTGCACGTTTTATAAGCAATTTATAAAACTTATAAATAAATTTTAAAAGTCCTTCTGCATCTAGGATTTTTCCTTTTATTTATTTTTTATTTTTATTTATTTTTATTTATTTGACAGGGAGAGACACAGTGAGAGAGGGAACACAAGCAGAGGGAGTGGGAAAGGGAGAAGCAGGACTCCCGCAGAGCGGGGAGCCTGATGCGGGGCTT
The DNA here is from genome assembly GCA_028534135.1 of Potos flavus. Taxonomy (NCBI): domain Eukaryota; kingdom Metazoa; phylum Chordata; class Mammalia; order Carnivora; family Procyonidae; genus Potos; species Potos flavus. The sequence goes on from CM052883.1 coordinate 79,993,962, forward strand.
GATCCCCGGACCCTGGGATCAGAGTTTTTCCTTTTTTTTTTTTTTTTTTAAAGATTTTATTTATTTATTTGACAGAGAGGAGAGAGATCACAAGTAGGCAGAGAGGCGGCAGAGAGAGGGGGAAGCAGTCTCCCCACTGAGCAGAGAGCCCGATGCGGGGCTCGATTCCAAGACCCCGAGATCACAACCTGAGCCGAAGGCAGAGGCTTTAACCCACTGAGACACCCAGGTGCCCCAGAGTTTTTCCTTTTAATAGTGTGTTTCTAAGATTGAACCGTGTTGATGCATGTGGCTTTTTTTATTTCATCTTTACCACTCTGCGTATTGCTGTGTAAGAAATTTGTTAATCCAAAATGTGTTAATCCATTCTCCAGCTGAAGATGGCTACTGCTCTTTTTTATGAACACTGCTGCTCCAAGATATTTTGTCCCCTGGTGCATAAGCTCAAAAATTTGGGATGCCTAGGTGGCTCAGTTGGTTAAACATCTGACTCTTGATTTCGGATCAGGTCATGATCTCAGGGTCGTGGGATGGAACCCCATATCAGGCTTCATGCTCATTGGGGAGTCTGCTTGAGATTCCCTCTCCCTCTCCTGCTGCTCCCCACCCCCCACTAGTGCACGCTCTCTCTCTCAAATAAATAAATCTTAAAAAAATAAAAATAAGTTCAAATTTTTCTCCAGGGCAAATACTTAGGGGTGCAATAGCTGGGGAGTGGGATGTGTACACATTTAACTGTTTCCTGCCAGACTCTTTTCTGCAGTGCCTTGCCAGTTCATCCGCCTTCAGCCCTGTTCCCCATCCTGCCCAACGTTTGGTGTTTCTGACTTTGAAACTTTTTACTTTTTTCCAGGCCTTTGAAATTTTCTTACAGTCTAAACTGTTATTTTCCTGATTACTAATTAGTTTGAATAACCTTTATATGTTTACGGGTCATTTGTGTTTCTTTTCCTGGGCGATGCCTCTTCAATTCTTTTGCCTATTATTTAATGGCATGGTTTTTCTTATTCTCACTGATTTTTGTTTTTTTTTTAGATTTTATTTATTTATTTGAGAGAGATAGAGAACATGAGCATGAGCGGGTGGGGGGAGACAGAGGGAGAAGCAGACTCCCCACCAAGCAGGGGGCCTGATGCAGAACTCAATCCCAGGACCCAAGGATCACGACCAGAGCGAAGGCAGACACCCAACCAACTGAGCCACCTAGGTGCCCTTATTCTCACTGATTTATGGGAATTCTTAAGATATTCTGGATACACACACACACACACACACACACACACAGATATTCTGGACATTAATCCCCACAATTATACTTACGGCGATGACATTTTCTTAAAATCTGAAAAATTCGAGCCCTGTCACTGCTGACCTCGCTGGCCCAGTCCATCCCCTTTGGCCCCTCCTCCTTGGCCCAGCCCTCTCTGCCCAGGCCTTGAGGTCATTCAAAACAATAAATTAGGTGGGAAGGCTCACCCTGGTGGGTTTTCCCTCCTCCTCTGGTGGAAAACTACCTTGTCTTCACTGGAAGGAAATTGAAAAAGCCTGAAGGTGAATTTTCTTATCCTCTGCTAACATCCCTTCACATTCATTTCACAGCGTGTGGAACAGGAGAAACTGAATTCAACTCTACCAGGCTCCAAATTACAGGATCCTCGATCAATTTAGAATTCAGGCTGTAGACGGGGTGTATTTCCTTCATTTCTGACCTGCTGGCTCTTGCCTGGCTTTTCTCGGTCTTGGAGGACATGGTTCGAAGCAGCCAGAATGAGCTGAGCCAGCCTATGCTGATATTTGACCCCCTCTGCTCCCATGTGCCCTGACCTACTGCCTTGGCTGGCACAGAGTCCTATTTCCAAAGCATCACAGGCAACAATTTGGCCAAATATTTCACTACCCTTAACTAAAGGTAACAATACTCCAGCCTTCCAGCCTCTCACATCTCTACCTTTACAGTCCCAAACTTGACCCTTTCCAGACAGCCAATTCCAAAACTTTAGATTCTGTAACTTGTAGCCCCCACTCTGTGGTATCAAATTAGGGTCAATTAATATCAATGAAGATTTGATGAGCGACCCAGGGTTGAAATGGTGTCCTCATGAGATTTTTAGGGATGGAGGCTCCTTTTGCATTTCTGCTAAGACAATGTTAAAATGGAATGTAGCCTTCACAAGATGGCTGCTTGAGCTCCAGCCCTCATATCTGCCTACAAGGCAATAAGGAGGAGGAAAAGGCAAGGGCAAAAGGCGATGCTTTTTTTCCACTGACTCAGTTCTCCCTCCTCTTGTTCTTTGCTCTAAAATATATTTATACGAGCATCAAGTCACTCTCAGGTGGGAAAGATGATGGTCAGATTTCACTACTGGGTTCAACAGAATATAATGTGGAAAAATGCTATATCCAGTGTGGAATAGGGGTGACACATTGAAACAAATGTGAAAGAACACTTAATCAGCAAAGAAACTTACAATAATAATTTAAAACTTCATCAAGCAGGATTATTCCAATTTAAAACGCTAAGAAATAGGACCATCAGGAAACCAAAATCAACTTCTGAAGGTACCAAAGGGATGTAGAGCAAAGTAGATGGAAATTTAGTATTTGTTGAGTTAAAATACAAGTTTTTCCATAAGGCAGACATTAATTTCCCCCTCAACATTGAGGAGTAATTGACAAATATAATTGCATATAAAGAGTACAAAGTGATCATTTGATATACACGTGCACTGTGGAATGATTACCCAAATCAAGATAATTAACACATCCCTCATCTCACTTACTTAAGGACGTTAATTATTATTCAATGACAAATCCTGCAGATACAAAATAAAACTCAAATCCATGGTCAGGTAATTAATAATCTACCTGGAAAAAAGGCAAGGCAATAAACTCAGAGTCTAGCCTGTCACGTATTTCCTTCACTAACATTATCTACAGAAACACTTGGCCGATTTGTGCCGGGTGATTCCTTCTGCAGCTGACTGTGGTTCAGGCGTAAAGACGCTAAGTCTAAACCTGTGTAGGGAGCCGAAAGAGCATTCTCCACCACCTGTGGGGGTTATCAATAGCAGGAGACCCAAGGTTCCATGTCTTTGTCGTCTTATCATAATTCCAAATATGTGTTTCCAGGTGTGATTTTGTTTTGAAGACACACCTCTTGAATAGTTGCCCTCTGGTCACAATTAACGATAATAAATGAAACTCTAGCTTTGAAGAGTTGACCCATGCCACCCCATGGGAGAGACACGACCTTGTGTGACACACTGAGGTCAGCTCACCTTCTGAGGAATTTCTCCAAAAACCCCACCCATCGACTTCACCTTACATCTCATTGGCCAGAACTTAGTCATGTGGTTAGCCCTCTCTTGGAAGGAGTCTGGGAAATGTAGTTGTTAGCTGGCGCAATTGCTAAGACCCAACAGAATCAGGGTTTTGTTAACGAAAAAGCAAAGTAAAGATATTTCAGGTGGGCACATTAACTAGTTGGACAAAAAGGAATCTATTTCCTGCAGAATTATTAGACGGGATGAAGAAATGAGTCTAGTCAATGCTCTCAGAAATATGCTGCTTAATTGTATTGATTAATCTCAGAAAATTAACTTTGTTGTTGTTGCCACCCAGTTCAGCAAAACGGATGACCTCTGCCCAGCCTGTCACTTCTTATCCAACCTTCCTGTCATTTCTAAATCAGAACCTTGGATGGGTGCATCTTATTGGTGGGAACTAGGTCACAGGTCTGCAAGGGAGGCTGGGAAATGTAGTTTTCTTTTTAAATCCAACCTTAACAAGGTAGGGTTCACTGTCGTGTGAAGCCAGTGTATTCATTGATTCTTTCTTTTTTTTTTAAGATTTATTTATTTATTTGACATAGAGGAAGAGAGAGAGAGGGATCACAAGTAGGCAGAGCGGCAGGCAGAGGGAGAGGGAGAAGCAGGCTCCCTGCTGAGCAGAGAGCAATGTGGGGCTTGATTCCAGGACACTGGGATCATGACCTGAGCCACCCAGGTGGCTCATTGATTCTAAGACACATATTTTTTCATATTTTCATGTCTCTAAAATTAGGATGCTTCTGGCAACCAGTAATGGCTCTTGGCCATTTGGCAATTTTGTAATGGTGCTGGCATTGCTGTACAATCGTGAGACTGCCTTACAAAGGCGAAAAGCATCTCTATCAGAAGGGTCAAATGGCCTCACCCATCTGCTTTCCAGATCCCAAATCTTCGTGGTTGCCATCTCTTCTCACTCTATTTGCCTTTGTGCACTTATGACCTAAAAAAAGAAGTCTTGACTTCCACTGTGGAGGGTTTCCGGAAGATGCAATGATAGATGCAATGGTAGGTCCATCCTCGTTCTGGGCAGGGTTGGGATGAATGAGTAGGAGGGAGAGAGCCTCTGAGGCAGGAGACTCCTGGGTGTAAAGGCATGGAGTCAGCGGCGACGACCTCTCTAAGGACAGCAAGAGGCTAGGTTCTCCGAGTCTGAGTCCCTCTTCTTTCTTCCAGGAGCTACGGCTCATCACGAAGTGTGATGCCGTCTACCTCCCTACGATGTTGAGAGAGTTAAATGGGATAATGGGTCGGAGCTTAAACACCTGGGTTGTGCCGATGGGGAGGGGCTCTCTGTAGTCCCACTCCTTGCTTTCCCCATTTCTCTGGACTAGCAGCCCCCTGGGGAGGAGGTACTAAATCTGGCCTCCCTGCAGATGCTGGCACTTGTAACTGGGGAAGTTTGCAGAAGGAGGTATAAAGAAGATAACAGGGCTTTTGTTCAGCCCCTGGAGCGAAGGCACTGTGCCAAAGATCATGTGGCTGATTTCACGGGGGGGGGGGGGGGGGCGGGAATAGGGCAGTTCTCATCAGAATGAGGATACTTGACTGCCCAAAAGACTGATGGGAGAATCTAAATAGGGGAGAGTCGGTAGAAGGCAGTAGCAGGGTCTTGGGAATGGGAGGGACTATTGCACAGATCCCAGCTCCTCCTCTTGCTAGCCATGTGCCTCTGAGAAAGCTGCCTGATCTCTCAGACCTCCATGGCCTCACCTATAAAATGGGCATAGCAGCTGTCTCACAGGGCCATTTGTGAGAACCAGCCTAGCTCGTAAACATGATGTTCCTGTACAACTCTTGAAACATGCCGAGGGCTGGATATACACAAGTTATTTGTCAGAATGTCTCTGCCCTGCCTGGGCTGTTTGGTGAATGATAAATGTGAGTGGTGGAGATGACCTTTGCTTTAAGAAAACCAAACCAATTGGGGCGCCTGGGTGGCTCAGTCATTAAGCATCTGCCTTTGGCTCAGGTCATGATCCCAGGGTCCTGGGATCGAGCCCTGCATCGGGCTCTCTGCTCAGCAGAGAGCCTGCTTCTCCTTCTTCCACTGTGTCTCTCTCTGTCAAATAAATTTAAAAAAAAGAAAGAAAGAAAAGAAATAAAGAAAACCAAACCACTCATGCTGAAATGTACCAACTTGACTATCTGAATTCCAAAGGAAGTTTTTTTTTAAGGATCTTTTTATTTTGGAATAACTTCAGACTTACAGAAAAGTTGCCAGTATAATATAGAGAATTCCCATATACTGTTCACCCGGTTTCCACCATTGTTATCGTCCTAGGGTTCTGCGTACATTTGTCAGAGCTAAGAAACTGAGATTGGTACAGTGTCGTTAGGTCCATTCCAGGCTCTATCTGAGTTCGAAGGAGCATCACTTTGAAAGAGTGAGTGAGGTTCTTGGCAGAGAAACTGCCACCATGGGGATGGAGATGACAATATGCACAATTGGCCAATGGCATCCAAAGGACAAAAATGTGATTTAGCCAAGTTTGCAGGGTAGCAGGGAGTGAGGACGAGACAGCCAGGATTCACGAGCCCTCAGTTCATGCTTGAGTCTGCCATTTAATCTGGACGGTCCCCTTACCCGGATGCCAGGTTTCTTTTTCTTTTCTGTAAAATGGAAATAACATTCCTTGCCTGGTGCCCCTGGCAAGGTACGGCAGATACCGGTCTCTTCCTGAGACCTATTTTCCCAGCTTCCTCAGTAAGAAACTCCTGATTTTTCAGCGGGGTCCAGGCCACTCCACTAATGACTACATTTCCTAGCTTCCCATGCAGCAACATGAGGCCAGGTGACTAGGTTCCAATCAATGGGGAGTAAGCAGAAGTGGTACGCACATCTTCCTTGAGGAAAGAAAGTGTGCCCTTGTTCTGCCCTTCCTCTTTGTGACTGGATAGAATGCTGTCATAATGGCTGGAGCTCCAGCAGCCATTTTAGAGTGTGCCACAATGTTGCCAATGGAAGGCATGCATGGCAAAGAAGGTGTAAGAAGGGCGGGTTCCTGATACCGTAGAACACCAGAGGCTAATGGTGTGGACCTCTAGACCAGGGTTTCTCAACCTGAGCCATATTGATATCTTGTGCTGGATAATTCTTAGATAATTCTTAGGATGGGTATCGAACCTCGCCTCTCACCCTGTCTTGCCCTATGACTCGGTGTCTGTCTCCCAAGAGGAGCCCCATGTGGAGCCCCATGCTCAGCAGGAAGTTTGCTGGTCCCTCTCCCTCTCTCCACTCCCCCCAACTCATTTGCGCTCTCGCAAATAAAATCTTAAAAAAACAAAAACAAAAACACTGCTCTAGAGTGGTTCTGTCCGATAGGAATATAATGCAAGCCACGTATCTAAATTTAAATTGTCTAGTAGTCACATCAAAAAAGTGAAAAGAAACAGGTGAAATTAATTTAAATAATGTAGTGCATTTGACTCCATATATTAAAAATACTGTCACTTGGCACAGGATTCGTATAAAAATTATCGACAGGGCTATATTGCATTCTTTTTTCATATAAAATCTTTATTATTCATTCATTTATTTAAAGATTTTAAATAAATTTATTTATTTGAGAGGCAGAGAGAGAGTACAAGCAGGGCGGGGAGGAGCAGAGGCGGAGGTAGAAGCAGACTCCCTGCTGAGCAGGGAGCCCGACTGGAGGCTCGAACCCAGGACCCTGGGATCATGACCCGAGCTGAAGGCAGACACTTAACTGACTGAGCCACCCAGGCGCCCCTCATACAAAATCTTCAAAACTGGTGTGCATAGTAGTCCCCCTTATTCATGGGGGATATGTTTCAAGTCCTCCAGGGGATTCCTGAAGCCGCACATAGTACCGAACGCTGCTTATAATACGATTTTTTTTCCCCATGTACACACACCTATGATGAAGTTTAACTTATAGATGAAGCACAGCTGGAGACTCACAATAACTCATAATAAAATAGAACAATTATAACAATACCCTGTAATAAAAGCTACATGAATGTGGTCTCTCCATCTCTCCCGCAGTATCTTAACCGTCCTGCATTCACCCTCCTTCGTGTGATGCTGCGGGATGCTAAAATGCCTAGGTGTGATGAGGGGACTTGAGGGGAATGACGTCGGCACAGTGACTTAGCGTTAGGCTGCCCTTCACCTTCTGACGATGTATCAGAAGGAGGATCATGGCTGACTGCAGGGAACTGGAAATGCCGAAAGCAAAACTGCAGATAAGAGGGAATCGCTGTCCTTTCCATTTATAACACATCCTGGCGAAGGCTGGCCGTATTTCAAGCGCTCTGTGGCCACATGGGGCTTGTGGGTACCGTACTGGACGGTGTTAACTCTAGACTTCTGGAATTTTAGGGAGAAAGAAGTGTCTATCTCATTTAAGCCCTCTTTATTTGGGGGCTTTTGTTCCTTGCAGCAGAATGAAACTCTAACCAGCACCTGGGTTTTTGATCCCTCACACGCTTTTGAACGTTCGAGAACTGAAAACCAGATTGGTGATGTGCAGCTGGAAAGTAGAAAGTTCTTTAGAGAAGGTAGGGAGAGGGTACTCTGCACGCCCCAGGGATTGTCTCCCCTCATCCTCCCAACAGCTGCAAGGGGCAGGTGTCATCGTCTTTATTTCAAGAATGAGACTCAGCTCGGAGAGCCTGGTGGGTGCTGTGCCCGACCAAGGTCCCCTCCTGACTGAGGCCCTCAGGCCCCCACGGGCCATTCATATCACTGACTGGGTCCCTCTCCAGGACTCACCTCCAGTTGAGTCACTTTGCTCAAGGTCCTCACCCTTCCCTAGGGGCAACCCGCGTCAGACTGTCATTGGTGAGTGTGGGTGTATCCCTCGCTCAAATTCTGGACAATTCTGAGGACCACCCCAGCCCCAGAGTTCCCATAGGATCCACTAAGTCCTCACGGCTTAATTTGATCTGCCTGTTCCTACCTTCACTCACCCCACCCCGGCAGCTGCTGATCCCAAGACCGCTCCTCAGCAAACGGCCATCACGCGCCCAGCAACAGAGAGGTTAAGTGACTTGCCCAAGGTGACATGGCCAGTCCACTCCCCAGAAGTCAGAGGTCACTGAGGCTTACTGTGACTTGGCTCCTTCTTATCCCAGGGGGCTGCCCCGTGACTCCCCCCATTATCGTATCCCTAGAGAAGCACACTCTTTCCTCCCTCTGCACTTTGCACACACTGTTCCTCATGCCTGGAGAATCCCTTCTGTTCTTTCACTGAAGAAATCCTACCTCCCTCAGGGCTCCTGCTCAAATTACCCCTCCTCTGCTCCCCCTGGAAGCCTGTCTGGATTACTTAGCTCTGAAATCTCTAGATAGCTCTAAATCCCTAGTGTGCCTCCCATACATGTTTGGGAAGAGCCCACGGACACTGCTAACCCTGGACAGTTGGATGAGGGGAGAAGTGGAGGGGGCAGGGAGGATATTTTCCTTTCCAGGAACCACCCTTTGAATTTTGTGTGCATGTCTACATTACTCCTAGAAGATTAGTTAATTATGTAATAGACAACACTAGTGAGTTTCCAATTTGAAGCATCTACCAGGGTGTCTCATGGCAGTTTCGGTCAATCAGATTAATCCAAGGGCTCCCAAGTAGCCCCTCGGTGACGACCCTGTGTCAGGTGCAGGCCATGCATTTTGGAGGAGGACATGGCCCCTGCCTGGGAGATTCCAGAGCCTGATGGGGGCACAGACTCAAGGGAGATCATTGCCTTCCCGGTAGGGCTGTCAGTTTCCAAGGGCCTCAGACATCGTAGCCTTCCCCTGGTGGTGGGTGTAGGTGGATGTGACCCGGGTTGGGCTAGACTCCTGTGCACAGCTGCCCCTCCCATACCCTGGCCTTGGCGGAGGGTCCCGGGGTTGTGCCAAATGGGGGGCCGAGTCCAGAGGTCCAGAGTCAGATGGCCTGGGTTCAGATCTGGAATCTCGGTCACCTTGCCTAAGGGAAGTCACCGCAACGTTTGGAGTCTGTTTCCCCCTCCCTGCAGAGGTGGAGTGGGGATTGAATGAATTAAATTAACCACTGTGCAGGGCGCCTGGGTGGCTTAGTTGGTTGGGCAACTGCCTTCAGCTCAGGTCATGATCCTGGAGACCTGGGATCGAGTTCTGCATCGGGCTCCCAGCTCCGCGGGGAGTCCCCTTCTCCCTCTGACCTTCTCCCCTCTCATGCTCTCTCTCTCAAATAAATAATAAAATCTTTTAAAAAAAAAAATAAATTAACCGCTATGCAGAGCCCGCGCTCAGCAGGTGGCAGCTTCCTCCCTATCCCCTGCCTCAGGCGCTGGCCCTCAGCGGGAGTCAGGGTCTGAGGTGCTGCAAGGAGGGCCAGCAGGCCAGAGACCAGGGCTAGGTGGGCTCCCTCCTGCCAGCCCCAAGTGCATCCCATTTTTCTGCCCAGACCGTGTGCACCGCAGTGCGGGCTGGCCCGACTCCAGCCTGGCAATGCTCACGCTCTGGATTTTGGCAACCATTGTCCACCAAGCCTGTCGACACTCACAGGAGAGGCTCTCCCCAGGAGGAAATGCCCACCCGTGGGCTCTGCAGAGGCATCCTACCTAGGGGAACCTGCCAGGGAAACTGCCAAGGGGCAGACGAGGCATCCTGCTAGGGAGGGGTGGGTAGGCGGGCCCGGCAGTCTGGCCCTCCTCTCGGCCCTTTGGCCTTTTCCTTCCATCTTGTGGCCTTACACACTCCAGCCGCTCCCTTACCCTGTTGAAACCTCTCCTTCCCTATCTGCAAAAGGGCGCACAGCCCCTCCCTCCCGGGGCTACTGTGGAAAGCATCCTGCCCAGAGTAGATGTTCCCAAAATGGGGGTGTCAGTTCTTCTCCCCTTCAGGGAGCCCCAGTCAGGAAGATCAATAGCTTTTTAGCATCAGACATCGTTGAATCCACTAGCCCTGCCCTTCCAGGGTGTGGACAGCGGGTGTGGACGCCTCCTTCCCACCTACCCCAAAACCAGCAGTCCCCCCTCTGTGTGTGGGCCCTGAGTATTTGACACTGGGGCATGGGGCACAGCCTGCTGGGGAAAGGTCACGGGGTCTGGGTCTGGGCAGATGGCAAGCTGCTTGCTACCTGCAAACACCTGGGAGCATCCAATCCTGCCTTTTCCAGGTGTCTTAGAAGGGGATCTGTCCCCCCCACCGTCACAAAGCATGTGAAACCTGAATTCTGGCATAGGGCAAACATGATCTTTTCTTTCCTTCCTCCCTTCCTTCCTTCCTTCCTTCCTTCCTTTTCTTTTTTAAAGATTTTATTTATCAGGGAGAGAGAGAGCACAAGCAAGGGGAGTGGCAGGCAGAGAGAGAAGCAGGCTCCCCCCTGAGCAAGGAGCCTGATAGATAAGCAGCTCAATCCAAGACCTGAGCCGAAGGCAGACACTTAACCAACAGAGCCACCCGGCTTGCCCCTCACTCATAGATTTATTTTTGAGTACATGCAAAGGCCAGGAGCATCGGCAGCCCAGGGTGTGGCACAGGAAAGAAAAGAAGAGGATCATTTGGGGCACCTGGGTGGTTTAGTCGGTTAAGCATCTGCCTTCAGCTCAGGTCATGATCCCAGGGTCCTGTGATCAAGCCCCGCATCGGTCTCCCTGCTCCATGGAAAGCCTGCTTCTCCCTCTTCCACTCCTCCTGCTCATATTCTCTCCCTCTCAAATAAATAAATAAAATCTTTAAAAAAAAAAATAAATCTATTAATGAAATATTTCAGATTGCCAGAATATGTAAAGAATGTTCTCGTTCTCATGGCCACTCATGGTAATGGCTTACAGTTGAAGGCCCCTGTGTGAGCCAGTACGTGAGCCCTCCTCTCCCGATGTGAGCTGTGCGAGTTGTGTTTATTCCTTCCTAGCCACAGAGGTGAAGACTCGTGTATAACAGCTAGCATTATTCTGCCTGTTGCTAAACCCGATAGAGCATATTACACAATATGTAATCTACATCTTGCTTCTCTTTGCCTAACCTTACGCTGGTGAGTGTTATCCACGGAGCTCTCATTCATTTTCAAGCTTGTAGAGAATTCCATCATGTGAACAGGCCCCCGATGACGTATCTAGCCTCCTGCTGACGGGACACTTCGTTTGTCTCCAGTTTTTGCTATTATAAACAATACCGGGATAAACATAATTCTACAGACTTTTCCCTCTGGCTAGGATACCTCCCTGCCTACTTTGGCCATCCTTAAACTCCCGTTCATTCGTGGAAACCATCCGGCCCTGGGCATGGGGCCCCAGATTCTTTACGGCGACCTCTTTTAAGAGCAGCTGGGATCCGTTGTGGTGTGGCCAAGACGGCGTTGTCCTTCAAGGACTCTGTGGGGCCCTGGGCTACTACTCGGGAGGAGACACACATCTGGATCCCAGCACATTTGCCCAACCTTGTTCCGAGAGGGATGCAGGGTCTTAGGATAGGAATCGATGGCGGCGGAAGAGCACGGGCTCTCAAGTCTGCGTTTGGGGCACGGCCCGGTGGCAGGGCTCATGCTCTGTCTGCGCGGGGTCGGCTGGAGCAAGTCCATTGCCAAATCTGAGATGACCTCTGCTGGGGGCCAGAATGGTTGGGGGCTGGCTGGGCTGTGATCACGCTCTACAGGGCGGTCTAGAACTCCAGGAAAGCAGAGGCGGCAAGCTGCCCCGCCTTGCAGGGGCCAGCCTGGAACAAGGCCAGCATCGTTTCCACCACATTCTATGGTCAAGCGAGTCGCAGGGCCCTCCTGATGAAAGAAGCAGCACGCAGTCGGTTTATTCCGCCCAGGGTCACAGATCCTGACGGAGTCAGGTGGAAAACCCGGGTCTGAGCCACTGTCACCTGTTTCCCATGACCGGAGACCTTCCTCCAGGCTTTTGCACATGCTGTGTGTGCAGCTGGAGACGCTGCTCCAAGCCCCACTTCACAGATTGGGCTAACTTCCACTAACCCATCCGTCAGGAGACATCACTTCCCCTGGGGGCTTTCCAGAGCTCCACAACCCTCCCTCCTACTCCTAGAACAACCTCTATTGTTGCCTTCCCACCGGCTTCTCTGGCTAGAGCGCCAGCCCGCACCCCGCGCCATGCCTGGCACATGGCAGGTGCTCTGGGGCTACTTGTCCAGTGAAGGGATCCATCACGGGTGTGCTCTTTGCACACTACCCTGGAGAGCCTCCCACTTAGATGCTGGGCTTGTCATGGACCCTGAGACAGAGCTTAGCTTTCAGGATGTTTATTAGGAAGTTTCCTTGAGATTAACACCTGTGCAAAGGATGGGAAGGAAGCGGGAGTGGACTGAGGGAGATCCCATGGGAGGTACCCGAGCCACATTTGACTGGCCCGTTGGGGAGTCCTGAGGCTAAAAGAGCCAATCAGCAGAGGTGGCCAGACTTTCATTGTCCCGTCTCAACAGGCAGTGGGATGTGGACACCCTTCCCTGGGTGTGACCTCGGGTGAGCAGGCTCTCTGCAGGAAAGGCCGTCCCTGAAGGGGCTGATGGCCAAGGGCTCTTGCTTACAGCACTCTCATGGCTCGCACAGCCAGTCCTCCCTTGCAGGGGGACTGGGATGACCCATTTCCGTTTTCCTCATGGGGTAGGAGAGCGGTGGGGAGGTAGTAGTCCCTGAGAGCTCCTACGAGGAAATGCCTTGCCCGCTGTGACCTATGCTGGAGGAAGAGTGCTGCAAGAGCAGAGTGAGGGAGGGTTCTACCCACATCCATGCTTGGGGGAGCTGGAGTTTCAGGTCTGGGGCTTCACGGGACTTCATCCCATTCCATCAACACTCAGAGACAGAACGCCCAGCTTTTCTGTGCCAGGCGTTGTGCTATGTAGCAGGGGGTATCACTTGGGGGTTGGTCACTGGCTCTATGACCTCCACTCCCTCCTTACTGATACACCCTCCACCCACCATGATCCACTGTCTACACACTTCTTCCAGACTGATCTTTCCAAAAGGCAAATCACATTCTCACCTCCTCTTCTGAAAGCACACTCAGACTTCCCAGCTCCGTGCCAGGGCCTGCCAGGCCCTCGGTGATCTACCCTGTCCACCTCTCTCACCCTACTTCCTATCCTCTTGGTCACCCAGCCCCAGCCATGCTAAAGCTGGTCTACCTTGGCAATTACTAGGGCCTGGACCCACTTTCCCTCCAGATGTTCAAAGAGATGTTTCCTCCAAGTCCCTAAGGCTTCGGCTCAATGTCACCTCCTTCAGGAAGCCTTCTCTGATTATCCACTGGATTCATTCCTTTTTTTCCTATTTATTCAACAAATATTTATGGAGCACTTACTATGTCCCAAGCATTTTTCTAGGCAGTGGGAAAACCCGATGAATTGGAGTCCAAGCCTTGCCCTCTTGCAGTTTACATTCTTGTGGAAAAGACAATCAATGAACAAAAATAAAAAGCACCGGAATTTCAGAAAGTGTAAAGTGAAATGAAAAAACAAGAGCACGGGAAGGGGGCGGAGGGTGTCTGGTCCGGGGTCCCTAACGTCCAAGCTCAGGGCAGCCTCTCCCCACCCGCGGTGCCCCGGTGGTGACCCGCCCTGGGCGCAGAGTCAAGGGCGGCCCGCAGCGGAAACGCGGGAAGTCGTCGGGTTGGCGGTGAGGGTCACCTGGGCCCCACCCTCAGGGGCGATAGAAGAGGCGGGGCCTCAGCCCAGTCCTGCAGCCGGGAGGCGCGCTCGCTCCCGGGAAGGGCGCGCCCGAGCGGGTCCGCCAGGTGCGCGGCCTCCGGAGGCCCCCGCCCCGCCGCGCGGCCCGAGGGGGGTGGGGCCGGCCGTGGCCCCGCCCCCAGGCCGTCCATAAATGCGCCGGGCTGGCCCGCACCGGGGGTTCCGAGCGCGGCTTCCAGGGTCGGGGAGAGGTTGGCGCCGCCCGCGGCTGGTTCGCTGCCACGCGTGGGGCGCGGCGGGCGCGCAGCTGCAGCCATGCTGTTCTGGCACACGCAGCCCGAGCACTACAACCAGCACAACTCCGGCAGCTACCTGCGGTAAGGGCCGCGCCGCCGGGCTGGACCGGGCGCGCCGGGGGTCGGCGGGGCGAGGCGCCGTCAGACGTCCTGGGGCGAGGCGGGAGCCGCAGGGTCCCGGGTCCCGAGCGCCCTCGCTGCGCCCCGGCCCCCCGCCCCCCGCAGCTGTCCGCCCTTTGAGGACTGGGAGGTACATTCCCCAGGGACCCGCCTAGGGAGGGACCCCGGGAGGACCCGTCCTCTCCTGATGACCCTGGCGGGCGCGGAGCACACGCTGCTGACCGCAGCCTCCCGGCCGGTCCGCCTCACCCGTCTCTCCTCTCCCGGCTGCCGTCGGAGGAGAGGAAACTTACTGCCGTCAGTCCGGTGCCGGTCGCGGGGAGGTCTAGTCCCCTGCTCTTTGCCCCTCTCTACCCGGGTCCCTCTCCGAGCCTCACGCCCTCTCCGGTGTCCTTGGGCGGGCCGAGGGGGGCGAGTGAGTGGCGAGCGCCGACCTTGCTCTTCAGCCCCGCTGGCCGGCGGGCGGGGGCTCGGAGGGACAGCTTGCCCCCCTCCCTCCAGGTGGTCTTGCATACGTGTATTGGCCTGGGGCCCGCACCTTTATTGCCCTTGATGGAAATCTTTCTTCTTCTGCAGGGACTTGACTAGTGCTCTTCAAAGGGAAAAGTAAGTCCTGCTTGTTTTTCAAAGTTCTCTCGTATCCCCTTTAAGGAAGCCGGAGCCCCGTTAGCTTCAGTTCCTGGAGGATTGTTTTTCCCTATTCTGCAGCTGGCTGGGCACTAATGGGCAGTCATTTCATTTACTGAACTCGCCTGAACCAGCTTTAGCCTGTCTTTATTTCCATCCTAGTCACAGTTTACGAAATGTGCCTAATTTAACCCAAAGGGCATTTAGTATGGACTCAGAGAAAGTAAATCGGGGAGGTGGAAGGAATCACTGGTTCCAGATAGCCCCGAAGTGAGAGCCATTCTGAGTGCCTTTTTTTTTCCCCCTCCCAAGAAGTTCCCACTCAGATTTAGCAGAACAGGTTATTTGGAAATCCTGGCTTCTGATAAGTTTGTGTCCACCAGTCCTTTCTGAGGACATCCCCGTTCCAGAAGCAGAGAAATGATTGGGTTTAACTGATGTGTCCGCTCTTTTTTATTCATGGGCCTGAGTGATAGGAGGTGGCATAAGTCTCCCATCTTAATTAAGGAATGATGGCCTTCCCTGCAGACCATGGAAATGTCAACCAGAGGGAAGCTGCTCTGGGGGATGTCAGAAGTCCAAGAGGCAGAAGTTAGTCTCTGCAGAAAATTGTGTCCATTCACCTGCATGAAATGCTACAGTGGAGTCCGTTTTTATTGTACTGTGTGATGAGTTATGGTTGTGGTTTTGCCTAAATTTTAGTTTGTCGCCATTAAATATGTTGCCATATATTAAAAAATGAATTTGAAGGTGACCTTGAGTGGAATGTGAGTGTATTTAAAACTTCCTGGATACTTAAAATGTCATCCCATTAGGGAATAGTTCTCCCCTTGTATGGGAGGTACTTCTGCTTCTGAAATGGAAATTGGTCTGTGGAATTCCTTAGATACCTTTTTAGGATTTTGGTGGTGTTTCAGGGGTTGGGAGGTGGGGTGAGAATTGGGGCGAAAGGTGCCAGAAAGCCATATTGGTTTCTGGAGTCATTTAGGGACCATGGATAAGGAAACAGTTGGTCCATGCTATTTAAAAAAAAAAAAATTCATGTCTTGGAAACTGGGCTTTTTACCCTTTTAGAGGCTGACCTCAGTGAAGGCCAAAGTGAGGGTCAGTGAATATGCCGCTGGTTCCCCCAACTCTAGAGTGAGAGTCTTTGTCCTTTTCCTTGGTTTCTATTTTTTTGTTTTCGGTCATCTCCTTACCCTGCAAAACCTCTGCAAGTCGTCTCACCTTACCAACGTAGTGGCCTTTACTCCTTTCTTTCCTTTTTCTGTTTGATGTTCTCGTGACTTTTATTCCTTAGCAAATAAGGATGCCAGGCTTGAAACAAATTACTGTTAAGTGATAGTTTTTACTACCCCTACTTTTCTTTCTTTCTCTGTCTTTTCCTTTTTTTTTTTTTTTTTTAAATTTAAAGGCAGCAGCCCATGGATTATTAACTTAACACGGTCTGGGCAAACATGGTATTATGCAATCCCCAGGTGAGCAAGCCTGCCTGCTATTCCGGGGCTCCTAGATAACCACTTGGGGGGCTGGGGGTGTGCATCAGTGTGGCAAAAGGAAGGGGCAGTGTGGGGGGGGAGCCAAGACGGCACTACTCCTGTCTTTGGGCTGGGGATGGTGGCAGGGGCGGGCCCCCACGCAGGAGAGTTTCCAGGTGTGCTCCGACTTGCACTTTTGAGAATTGTTTGGGATTGCTGGGGTGTGTGCTGGGTTTGTGTTTTAGAGACTACTGGTTTATTGTGTTGTACGAGGAACAGACTGTACCAGTGACTGCTGTTTATATAGTGCAGTGGGGTCGGTGAATCTGATTCATAACCCGGGACACTCAGAGGGAGGAGGGTTATCAAGATAAGGGGGCCAGGACTTTTGGGGCATCTGTTTCTACGCCGCTTGTAATTTAGAGATCTTAAACAAAAGCCTCTCCTGCTCGCAGGTCATTCCTGTTCTCAAGAATTTCTTCTTCCCTTGTGAGGGCATTTAAAAAGTATGTCTAGAGACAAGTCCTAGGCTGGTGTGAGGCCGATTTTTTTTTTTGTTTGGATTTGGCAGGGAGTTTCAGAGGTGGAGGAAAAGTATCTCTGAGCATCTTGATATTTTGCATGTGAATAAGAAAACTGAATTAAAACTGAGGTCTTTACGCCTCGTTTTGCATTTAGGAGATATTAGTATGACCCTTAAAATCAGGATTATGGGCCAACTCTACCCCTCCCCCCCCTTTTTTTTAAGATTGGGGATGGTGGGCTGTCACAGCCCGCAACAAGAGTGAAACGTATTTGCATAGTTTACAGAGCCCCGGGGGACAGGGTTGAATTGGTCTGAGAAGCCGCCAAGAAGTAGAATAGTTTACTTAAAAAAATGAAAACTTTTGTTCAGATTCTTAGGCCGAGAGCAAGACTACATAATGAGCACTCTCGTGGATGGAAACCATGTGGCATTTCAGGTTCACTCCATTGCTGCCAGGCCCCTCATCACAGAGGAGGTTCCTGTAATCTGTAGATATTAGATAAGTTTGCATTTTTGCCTCCTTGATTTAATTCAGTAAATCTCTGGAGGGCCATTGAGTGAAAAATAGACTCCTCAGGGATGGGTTGACTGGGTTTGAAAGGAGCGTCTTGGGGGCACTGGTGACGGGCGAGATCTGGGACACGCCCCCCCGCCCCCCCCAACGGGTTTTGCTGTGTTGCCCTCTCAATGCCCCGGGTCAGGACCGCCTTCTCCGACTTGGCTCTGTCTTGGCGCCTGGGCTCCGTGGGGCTCTGCTCCTGACTGTGCTCCCTCCTGTGTGTTGCAGCGATGTGCTCGCTCTGCCCATCTTCAAGCAAGAGGAGCCCCAGCTGTCCCCCGAGAACGAGGCCCGCCTGCCGCCCCTGCAGTACGTGTTGTGCGCGGCCACGTCCCCCGCCGTGAAGCTGCACGAGGAGACTCTGACCTATCTCAACCAAGGTAGTGGCCGCCACGCCGGGCCGGGGCGGAGCCTGGGTGCTGGGGCGACCGCCCAGCAGGAGTGACACATGGGGGCCTTCCTTACCTGGTCACGGTGGGGTTAGGTGGGAAGGAGACCGTCGTGTTGGAGAGATTCCGTGTCCCAGCGGGGAAACCTCCCCGAGCCTCTGCGTCTTTGTCGGAGAAGCGGACGCATCAGCTGTAGAGTCCCTCAGGCCAGCCATGGGTAGCGGAGGTCATAGTTCTTGCCTGGGCCCTCCACGGGGCAGAGGCTCGGTGACCAGCAGCCGTCGTTAGGATCGCTGTTGACTGTGACCGCGACCGGTATCCTTTCCTGGACGTGGAGGGAGCACCCTAGGTATAGGAGGTCTGCTGTGTCTTCCGGAGCTGCAGCAGACAGCGGTGGGAAGGTCGCCCCGTCCTCACGCAGCTCCGGGGCTGGGTTCGGCGTGTGCCCACGCAGAAGCCCCGTGGGGCTGCGGCGACAGGACCACCCACCGTGTCCTCACACAAGGGGCACGGGATTTGCAGCTTGAATCTGCACCCTAGCACTGCCTCATGTAGGGACTTTGAGCTGCCTTTCTTTTCTCTCTGTGCCTAGGTGTTTGCCTGTGTAAACAGAGAAGTGTAATTTTGTGACATTTGAAAGAATGCAGCTGTTTCCAGTGCCTGGTATGATAATGGCTGTGCAGTTGCTGATTCCCTTTATCAGGACACGTGGATCGGTGTCCTAACAGATGGCGTTTTTTGTAGTTTCTGTGTGGTCGTGTGGATGTGTTTATTGCACTTCCTTCCTGGGTCACCTTGTAGATGCCCTGGCATCAAGGGGCTTAATTGCCCCTGGGTTATTAAGCGGGCAGAGCAAAGGGGCAGGGGGACGGCGGTGCGCGCCGTAGGGTCGCGCTGAGTTGCTGGGGAGCAGCCGTGTGTGAGAGATTGGTCTTCCCCGGGCTGCCCCCTTTCTGTAGGACTTGGAGGCCCTCATTTGGAGAGCCTGCTGGGGCTGGGAATCTAGCTGGATCATCAGCCTTGTCCTCTGCCGGCTGGCCGGCTCCCGCGCAGGGGGGGGGATCTGGCCCCGAGGTAGCAGGTGGCTCTGCACCCGCTGGAGATGGAAGCAGCCCCCCTCCCGTGGCTGGCGTGGCCCAGTGGAAGGGCAGGTAGCTCTGTGGCCTCAGCTGGTGGCCAAGCCCACACTTGGTTAGCAGCGGGGCCCCTGACTCGGGCCCTGACAGCAGGTGCTGCAGCCCGTGGAGGAGTGCCTCTGTGTGTGTCTGTGGAGCGGCTTCGGCCATTGTCTTTCTGGGTCACAGAAGGTCACGTGCTTTCCTCTCTGGGCCTCTGCTTTTTTTGCCCAAAGGCAGCCCGAAAAGATGGGCTGATGTTCACAGACCGCTGAGCTCCCGAGGCCATCCTTTTTTTTTTTTTGGATAATGTAGATTTATTTATTTATTTATTTATTTATTTATTTATTTATTTATTAACACATAATGTATTATTTGCCCCAGGGTACATGTCTGAATCATCAGGCTTACACATTTCACAGCACTTACCATAGCATATACCCTCCCCAATGTCCATAACCCAGCCACCTTATCCCTACCTTCCCTACCCACCAGGCACCCTCAGTTTGTTTCGGAGTTTAGGAGTCTCTTACGGTTTGTCTCCTTCTTGATCCCATCTTGACCAGGCTGTTCTTGTTCCTGTACCCGCCCTGCAGGGCTGGGGAGTGATCGAGTGGTCTGGGGCCCCGTGGCTGGCAGGGGACCCTGAGTGGGCACCCACCACCCGCCTCCCGCCTCCTCTGCAAGGCCTTTGTCTGCCTGGCCTGCCCTCCCCGCCTTCCCTCCACCCTTCCTCCCTGTAATCAGCCAACTTCAAACCATGTTTGGCAGTCCGCATGCTAGGCCTTTTAAGAGTTTCTCCCTTTGCTCAGTATACAGAAGTTAAAACAAGAGAAAAGAGTTGCCTTATGGGTCTTACCATCCTGTGTCAGTTTGGAGAATTTACTTTAGATATTTTTTAAGTTGCATTTTCCTGATCATTAAAGTAACATGCTCATTATAGAAAATTGGATGATTTAGACATGTAAGAAAGAAGATGAGAAGGGGAAAAAATTGAAATCTCTTCTAATTTTACCTGAGGACCACTGCTCACCTGATTTCCGCATATATTTGTGTGTGCGTCTTTTAGAACCGATCCTGTTCCAGACGTATGTCTTCATTTATTAGATTTATGAGCTTTTCTCATTTCACTCAAAATGCTTTGAGAACTTAAATTCTTGTAATGGGTGCATAGTATCACATGGTATGGGTCTGTGGCTTTCACCAGTGTCATGGGAAGGACGCTTAGCTTTGAGTTGTCTTTCTGTAAAATGTTTTTTAAAAAAAAATAATAAATTACCTTCGAAGTAGGATTACTGGACTGAAGGCTTTCGACGCATTTTTACCAAATTGCCCTCTCAGCAGAATGCCCCAGCTCATATGCTAGCCAGCTGGGCGGATTTTATTGTCTCTTTCCCAATATTGGACATTGTGGCTTTTCATCTGAGTAGTGAAACCTAGAACTTAAAGCAGTGTTTCTGTCATTGTGGTTTTCATAAACTAGCACGTATCAACCAATGTGGTCGAATATTGTAGAATAGGTTTCTTGATCTTGTTAAATTTCTCTATCAAATATGTTCATGTTCTTTGCACATTTTTCTGTGGGGATGTTTATATCTTGTTGATTGTAAGAGCATACCATATATGAAGAGTATCAACCTTTTAGTCACTATATGTTGCAAACATTTTTCCTTGTTGGTTGCTGGCCATTTAACTATATTTTTTCTGTGATGACTATATTCATGCTCTGGGATCTATATCATGATTTTTTTTTTTTCTGTGTAAAAATTTATTTGAAATGTCCATTGTAAAATCTTTCAGTCTTTTAAAATAGTTTTTCTTCTGTTCTAAGAATACGTGCCCAGAATTGCTTAGTAGTTTCCTAAATTTCATTTCATGGTTTCTAAATTTTAACATTAAAATGCGTTAATGTTTTTGTGAAACTTAATAATTAGGTATTTAGTGATATTTTGAATTATTATTACATAATATATATTTGTATTTAAATACATAAAAAATATAAAAGATATAAATATATATTTCAGCTTTACCAGTGAGATTTATACTATCACATTGCATTTGGAATTTATGATGTGATATAAAGGTTTAACTTTGTTAATTTTTCTAAATAGTTAGCCCACTAGCTATTGCCTAGTTTATCCTTTTCTCACTGTCTTAAAATGCCACTTTGGAACATTAAAAAAGCTGTATTCTAGAGTATTTGTCCAGAAACAGACACTTGTAGAGTTATTTGTCCTGTAACCCTGATATTCATTGATTCTTGCCCCATCGCACATTGAACTATTCCTTGTGGCTTGCAAATTGTTTCCCTATTCAAGTGTAGGAGTTCCTTTCATCATTTTTCTTAGCTAATCTCTATCATATATTCTTATAGATGGATTTTATAATCATTCAGTCTCCTTCGTATACCTTACTTTTACATCGATGAGATCATATACTTCATGAAATTGTTTCTTGATTTTATTAAGTACTATTTTTGTAATAAAATTTTCTGTCTTTTTTTTAAAGATTTTTTAAAGTATATTTTTAAGATTTCATTTATTTGAGAGCGAGAGAGAGAGAGAGAGAGAGAGAGAGATAGGGTATGAGCAGGGGGAAGGGGAGGGGAAAAGGGAGGGGAAAGGGGCAGAAGGAGAGGGAGAAACAGGGAGCCAACCTCTGGGCTCCATCCCAGCGCCTGGGATCGGGGGATCATGACTTGATCTGAAGACAGTCGCTTAGCCAACTGAGCCACCCAGGTGCCTCATTTTCTGTCATTATTAAAACTGCTTTACCATCATTTAAAATGTCTGCATATTATTTCACTATTTCTTTTTGTTATTTAGGAGAGCGTAGTGGCCATAACTGCTGGAAGAAAATACACAATGTAATTATTTTAATGTCTGTCTCCAGTAATAGAATGGAAACTCTATGAGGGCAGATTCCTGTCAGTCTTTTTTTAAACATTGTATCCCCAGCATTAAGCTTGGTGCCTTGACACTGAAGTAGGTGCTCTATAGATATTCAGAAAATTAAACAGTAGGCGTGACTTATTTTATTTCCATTTTATTTTTTCTCTCCTCCCTTTTTGTTGCTGTTATTAATAACGCCGAACCGAATCTCTTTTTCAGCAGATCTTATTTAAAGTAGTCTCTACTTCTATGTCATATGACAAATGGTCATTGATTCAGTTAAAAACAATAGTTTTAACACATGAGTCAAAACCTTGTTGGTTAATTGAAGAGTTAGCTATTAATAGTATTTGATGTTTATTGTGTTGGGCCTATGGTGTCTATTACACTATTTCTGTGAGGCCATGCCATATCCTCTTCCTTGTGATGGTGTTTTTACAGTTCTCTGAAAACACGAGGGGATGCCGTGTAAGACCTTTAAACCATCGGGTGTCCACTTCTTAGTGCGGTGTGAAGCCAGTGCGTTACATGTGGTGTCTTCTCACCAAGCCCAGTGGCCGACTTTATATAGGGTGAAAACAATTTGTAAAACGCGCATGTCCTCTTCTCTGACACGGAGTCCTAAGGAATGGGTGGCCAGCTGTCACATGGAGGTCTGCAACGTCCACATCAACCTTTTTGTCATTGGCCAGATCTTTCCTGAAGCCTGGAGCCGGAAGGAAGGGCTAGAAGTGTGCTGTGGGGGAGGAGTCAGGGAGAAGAGAGGAAAGAGAACCCCAGGCAATCTGTATGGCGAATTCTGGCTTGGAGATAAGGAACAGCTTTGTAAGAATGGCTTGTTACAGGGGAAGCTTTTGGGATCTCCTTCCAGAGAACTCTTGGATCTTAAATATAGTCCTGGATTCTTACAGGAATCTTACTTTCATTCATTCATGGAATGAAACTTCCTGTCCTTTGGAAGGAGAGGATGGTTTAGTGAGAAGAAAAGCCATAAGCAAAGGCAAGAATGAAGTCTGTGTGTGTGTGTGTGTGTGTGTGTGTGTGTGTGTGTGCGCGTGTGGGTGCGCAGGGGTGGGATGGGGGTGCAGTTAAGCACACTGTCCAGAGAACCCTGAGTGGTTTAGGATGGCTGAGATTCGGGGAACACAAAGAGTGAATGATACGGCTGGAGCGGTAGACCAGATGGCTGAGTTCCCCAGCTGCTTTGCTGAGACTGAGCTGCTGAGCAGCCACGTGGGCAAGTCAGTTACCCTCTCAGTGCCTCCCATTCGTCAGTTGTAAGATGGAGGAAATAAGATCTCTACAAAGTAAATGCTACTGTGTGAATAAAATGGGTTAATGTCTGTAGAGCGCCGAAAATGGTGTCTGGCACATAGGAAGCACTCACATGTTGTCCATTATCAGTAATAAAGTAGACACTTGTTTACCCTAATGCCATATATACATATATATATACACACACATACACAGCATATGTAATGTTTATTTGTTTATTTATTTTTGGCCTATCCTTAACCTAATTCTATTTTGGAAGTTAATGAGGTCATCAAATTGGGACTTTGAAATTTTTTACTATTTTTACCCTTTTCCTAAGTCAAAGATTAACACAGGGTTGGTTCTAGAACTAAGAACTGCACCGCTTGGAACTGCAAGGTGGTAGCTTTGGGACAGACTAAAGCCAAGAAGGCCTGCTGAACTTTTCTATTCTTCATTCACTGTACAACAAGATGATGGACATAACCTGGAGGAGACATTTCCTACACAGGCTATTAAAATACTGTCTTTAACTTTGTGGACCCTTCCCTAAATGATATGAGTTGTTTTATTGAGGATTACTTTGCTTGGATCCTCAGCCAAGTAAAGCTTTGCGCGAGGACCTCGGCCTTTAGTGTGATCCTTTGTTTGGCACTGTAGAATTTACACTTTCTGATACTCTCTTTTGAATAATTCTCTCAAAAGGTATTATTCCCATTTTACAGATAGGCTGAGAGAGGCGAAATCTGCTTTTCTCTCCTCTGTCATGCAATTAGGCGAGCCTGGAGAGTGGTTGAGTGGTGTGATGTGGAGTTCTGGAAGGGGAGACACTTTTTTTTCCCCCTTGCTGGGCATTTCTGGGAGCGGTGCCTGTCACCTGCTACTTCTGATGGCGTTCTGAGGGTGAATGGGGAAGATAACTGTGAAGGAACAGAGAGGGTAGAAAATGCCTCCTTGAACAGAGAACTATCATCAGTTGCTTCCCCCCCACTACCCCCCTCACCCCCTCCCTGCTCTCCACCCACAGTGACCTGAGGGAATGGCTGGGGAGATAAGAACTCAGGGTGGGGGGAAGTCCTGTCTTCCGGCTCCCAGACCCGGACCCACGGCTGCTGCCTATTTACCAGCTTCTACTCCAGGGAAGTCACTTAATCTCCAGAAGCCTCAGATTCCTCACTTTCGGAATTGGGATGGTTTCATTTGTGTGTTGCCTTGAGAATTAAGTGACAGGTGTCTGGCAGGTGGTAAGCACAGTTACGTTGCCCCCTCTCCCCCATTGTATCAGTGACTTTGAATTTAAGGAATGAGGCAAAGGGTTACTTGTTACACTCTCTCCATAGCTGACGGTTTTTTCCCAGATTAATTTTTAGCCTGGAGTTTGGGAATATAAACCAAGTAAGCCAGATGATCCTTAAATAAATTACCTTTTTTTTTTTAAATGCTTTTTTTCCCCTTCTTGTTTTTTTTTTCCTGAGTAAAAAAGGGGCACATACTTTACTATGAAATGGAATTCCAAAGATACAGAAATTTGTACTCTAGAAAGTTTTCCTTTATTTCACTTCCCAGATTTTTCTTAGTCCTGCATTAACCCACCTATGTTTAACTGTATGGACACACAGACATACATACTTTTTTTTTTTTTTTTTTTTGAAGATTTTATTTATTTGACAAGGAGAGACAGCGAGAGCAGGAACACAAGCAGGGGGAGTGGGTGAGGGAGAAGCAGGCTTCCCGCGGAGCAGAGAGCCTGATATGGGCCTCGATCCCAGAACCCTGGGATCGTGACCTGAGCCGAAGGCAGACGTTTAACGACTGAGCCACCCAGGTGCCCCAGACATACATAGTTAATAGAAATGCATGTGCCTCTTTCTTTTTTAGCAAGATGGCGCGTGCCCACACGCATGAGTGGGCTGGGGAAGGGGCAGAGGGAGAGGGAGAAACCCAAGCAGGCTCCACACTCAGCACAGAGCCCTGCCTCCGGCCTCAATCTCACGACCCCGAGATCATGACCTGAGCCGAAATCAAGAATCAGACGCTTAACTGGCTGAGCCACCCAGGTGCTCTGTGCCCCTTTCTTTTTTTATTTTTTTAAACTTATTTTTATTTTTTAAATTTTATTTATTTATTTTTATTTCCAGAGATTTCTTTCTTTTTTTAAAAAATTTAAATTCAATTAATTAATATATACCGTATTATTGGTTTCAGAAGTAGAGGTCAGTGATTCATCAGTCTTACATACTACCCAGTGCTCATTACATTACGTGCCCTCCTTAATGTCTGTCACCCAGTTACCCCATCCCCCCCCCCCCGTAACCCTCAGTTTGTTTCCTATGATGAAGAGTCTTTTGTGGTTTGTCTCCCTCTCTGATTTCATCTTGTTTTATTTTTTCCTCTTGTCCGCTAAGATCGTCTGTTTTGTTTCTTAAATTCCACACGTATGAGATCATATGATAATTGTCTCTCTCCGATTGACTTGTTTCTCTTAGCATAATACCCTCTAGTTCTAGCCACGTTGTTGCAAATGGCAAGATTTCCATTTTTTTTGATGGCTGCACAGTATTCCATTATATATATATATATATACCACATCTTCTTTATCCATTCCTCCGTTGATGGACATTTGGGCTCTTTCCACAGTGTGGCTATTGTGGACATTGCTGCTATAAACATTGGGGTGCACGTGCCCCTTCGGATCACTACGTTTGTATCTTTGGGGTAAATACCCAGTAATGTGATTGCTGGGTCGCAGGGTAGCTCTGTTTTCAACTTTTTGAGGAACCTCCACGCTGTTTTCCAGAGTGGCTGTACCAGCTTGCATTCCCACCAACAGTGTAGGAGGGGTCCCCTTTCTCCCCATCCTTGCCAACATCTGTCGTTTCCTGACTTGAGAAATGGGATCATATTATGTATTTTCAGCAGCTTACTCTTCCCCCTGCCCTAAACAAAATATTTCAGTCTTTCTATGTGGGTACCTTACAAAAATAAACAACAAAAGTTGATCTTTACTGGTTACATTATGGTCCATTGTATGGGGGTCCTGTAATTTGTTCTGTTGAGAAACATCAGGCTTGTTTCCTTTTTTTTTTTTTTTCCAGAATTATACCCAGCACTCCAGTGAGCTTGCATGTACACATATCTTGTGCTGAAGCAAGAGTGAGAATATCTGCAGGATAAATATCTAGAAGTATAATTGCCAGTACAGCATTTTGATAGACCCTGCCATATTGCCCTGTAATGAAGGTTGTACTTATTTGTACTTTTACCAACAATACGTATTGAATAATTGTTTATTTCCTCCTGCCTTATCATCTAGTCCTCCTCTCTACCACAAGTGAAATCCGAAGTCCTTGAAGGCAGAGACCTTCTTCACTTGTATTCCTAGCTCGGTGCCCCGTGTACATGACTTCTGTGAATGAATGAGGAATGTCTGTTCTTCCATACCTTTGCCAAAACCTTTTACCTTAAAAACCTTAAAGCGGTGGGGAAAATTTAAGGTATTCCTGTTGTAATTTTCATTTCCTTGATGATATTAAATATATATATGTATATATTTTTTAAAGATTTTATTTTTAAGTTATCTCTGTACCCAATGTGGGGCTTGAATGGACAATCCCAACATGAAGAGTCGCACGCTCCACCGACTGAGCCAGCCAGGGGTCCCTGAATATATATAATTTTTATATATATTTTATTATATATATAAAAATATATATAATTTTTATGTTATTTGGTTATTACTATTCTGTTTGCTTTTCAAAATATACCTATTTTTCAGGTGGGATTTTTATCCTCGTTTATTTGTATAGGCGCTTTTCATATTTGAGATGATGTGTTAGAAATATTTTTCCAGGGGCGCCTGAGTGTCTCAGGAGGTTGAGTGGCTGACTCTTGATTGGCTCAGGTCATGATCTTGGGGTCCTGGGATCCAGGCCCGTGGAGGGCTCCACACTCAGCAGGGAGTCTACTTGAGATTTTCCCTCTCCCTCTCCCTTTGCCCCTCCCCCTGCACGCACACACAAGCTCTCTCAAATCTTTTTTTTTTTTAAAGATTTTATTCATTTATTTGAGAGAGAGAGAGAGAGAGGGAGAAAGGGCATGTGCGGGGGAGGGGAGAGGCAGAGGGAGAAGCAGACTCTGTGCTGAACGGGGATCCCAACACCGGGTTCATCCAGGGACCTTGAGATCATGACCTGACCTGAGCCGAAGGCAGATGCTTAACCGACTGAGCCACCCAGGTGCTCCTCTAATAAACAAATCTTTAAAAAAATTTTTTCCCATGTTTTCATTTATTTCATTCATTTTTTCATTCGTTTGCTTATTCTTTTACACAATGTAGGTTTTTATCATTTTTTATGGGATCAGGGTATTGGATTTTGCCTTGATTCTTTTTGTGTGTTTTCTCATGTCCCTCATGTCCCATATGGGAAAGGGCTTCTCTATTTTAGGATTTTAATTTATTCATCTGTTTGTAAAAAATGTTTTTTCCAAGTCTTTGGCACTTTGGCCTTCATATTGGTATGTAAGGAATGAAGGAGGAATCCCCTCTATTACATCACATTGTCCCACCCTAACTGATTGAATGTGGAACCCTCCTATAGTAGGACACTAGGCAGCCGGGAAAAGCACGAGGCATATCCTTGTGTTTACCCGTGAAAGATATCCAGCATGTGTTGTTAAATGTAAAAAAGTCTCTCTCCTTCTTGGTAACACCATTTTGGATGACACTATTAATGATCCTTTCTTAGAAACTTGGTGGCAGATAAAAAGCCCGGAATTTTCTATTTGGATGCACTCTGGTTTGGCTCTGGCTCTCTAGACTTCCTTCCCAGCTCACTGAACCTGTTGTCAGCCTGTGTTTTCTGTGGAAGGCCTAACACCCGCTTCGGGTGTTGTTTTGGGAATTAAATGAAATATTTGTTGTTGTTTTTCATTTGTTTTTGCCATGCAAGGACACTTTATTTTGGGTACATGAAATTTAAAAATGTTTAATCAGCAAAGAATTTTATAAATGGCGTGATAACACTGGTTAAAAAGAAAAAAAAAACAACAACAAAATAAAGAAAAAACGCTTTCCCAAATGTCGGTTCCTCATGATTCATCTATGAATGAATAAACTAATAAAAATACTAATAAGTGAGCGGGGAGTGTGGTTGCTGATTGAGGTTTTTTTTTTGTTTGTTTCTTTGATTTTCAAACCAACGAACCTTTACCGAAATGAATGAGGTTACTTGTAGAGATTGCTTAGCTCACAGCATATAGAAATGATTTGTAATGTTTCAAAGGTCCCCTGGTTAGAGCAGACTTGAATGGACCAATTAATTAAGTTAACATGTAACAATTATACAGTTTAATTCCAGAGCGTCCAATGAACTGGGAATGGTCTATTCATAAGAATTATGTTAGGGACGCCTGGGTGGCTCAGTCGGTTAAGCGTCTGCCTTCGGCTCAGGTCCCGATCCTGGGGTCCTGGGATTAAGCCCCGTGTTGGGCTCCCCGCTCAGTGGGGAGCCTGCTTCTCCCTCTGCCTCTGCGCAGCCTCCCCCCACCCCTGCGCTCTCTCTGAAATAAATGAATAAAATCTTTAAACAAAAGAAGAGAATGACAGTAATACCATCCGTATTCTGGAAGCACTGTATCAGAAACGAGAACAACGCAGTCTCATTTCGGTGATAGGATAAATGAAATAGGCTTCAGAGCGAATTTAGAGAGAAGACAGCTCAGATGCCCCGCTGTGCTTGCAGGGGTTTAGAGGATGGCCATGTGAATCCAGTCTGCCCAGCACCCTGGGTCCCGTCGTCGTGGCTGACCCCTCCAGCTCCCTAGGGGGACGATGATGCAGAGGGTCGTCCAGATCGATTTAAAATGTAGATTTTCTTGTTTTTCAGGTATTGTGAGGCCAACAGATAAGGAGACAATTGCCTTTGAAAGATAGCGTGTTTGTCCCTGCTCTTCAGAGAAGGGGACTCTCCTCCCCTCCCCCCCCTCTCCCGCAGGGCTCCGTAGGGAAGCTCGCGGGGTTGGTCAGGGGGCAGATTGAAGGGGAAACCTGGGCAATAGCCTGTATTGTGTCCAGGAGAAGGAATGGGCGAGCCGAGCAAACCCGCCTAGGAGTGTCTCGGGGGCCTAGGGGCTGTCCCACCTCTGGTCCCTGGCCCTGGAGTGGTTCAGGCGGGGGAACCGGGTGGGCTTAAGCCCTTGGAGGAGGCAGTGGGGTGTGGTGTCGGGATCGGTTGGTTTGCATATGAAAGGCACACCCCGGGCCTAGGCATTGGTAATCCCAGAACTGTCTAGCCCTAGGAGGGGCAGCCTCTGGGGTCGGCAAGGCCCCAGAGGACCGAGCAAGGTTCTTTCAATACGTGACCTTGGGTGCAGCCCTGGGCTGCCGGTGGAAGAGCGGGCGCAAAGGAGCTACTTGGAGAAAGCTCTCTCTTCCTCCACGGCTGAGCTTTCTCTCCGTCTGCACAACCACCAGCAGGTTTGCTGAGCAGTTTGCACACGGGAGCTGATCCCCCGCGGATTTCTCCAGGACTTAGACCGTCTTGCGGCAGGAGCCGAAGTTTAGATGCGCGAGCCTGATGCCTTTGTGCATCAGGGGAGGCTTCCCTGGCTCTCAGCGGCACAGGCCCTCCCCCGTGGTTCTCCGCAGTTGCCTGTCAGGGACTTGAGGCAGCCCAGGCACAGCCCACTCTCAGCGGGAGCTCGCCCAGTCTCCACCGATCCCGGCATTTCCACGCTCTGCGCGCAGACTGGTGATTTGAACTGCACGTGCTGGGTGCACACGTCCCTTGTGAAGTACTCAGGGTTTTATCTCTCTAGACTTTTTAGGGAAACGTTGTTGTTAATAGCATCGTTGAGTTTCTTCAAAATGACCTCTGATCGTCTTGGTACCTATTTTCTGACTTTTTGCCTGGTGCCAACTTGCTGTCATTCCTGTAATCTTCTCTCGTGGGGGGGGGGGGGGGAATCATCTCAGAGATTGTAGCTGGCTCCCTTTATCATCCCTCTCCTGTTCCCTTTGTGTGTGGGTTTGCGGTCACTTTATTCTTTTATTTATTTTTTTAAAGATTTTATTTGGTAGAGAGAGAGTGCAGGAGTGCGTGAGGTCAGGCAGGGATGGAGGCGGGGGAAGGGGGTGAGGGGCAGAGGGAGAGGGAGAAGCAGGGGAAGGAAGACACAGGGCTCCATCCCAGGACTCCAGGATCATGACCTAAGTGGAAGGCAGACGCTTAACCAACTGAGCCACCCAGGCGCCCCTCTTTTTTTTTTTTTTAAAGCTTTATTTATTTGAGAGAAAGAGTGTGCAAGTGCACGGGGGTGGGGGGTAGGGGAAGGGGAGAGGCAGAGGGAGAGAATCTCAATCAGACTCCCTCCCTGAGCAGGAAGCCCGATGCGGGGGCTGGATCCCTCGACCCTGAGATCATGGCCTGAGCCAAAACAGAGAGTTGGATGCTGGACCCGCTGAGCCACCCAGGCGCCCCGCAGTCACTTTATTCTTTCCGCTGCCCTCTCTTCTCTTCTTTAGCGTCTCGGTGGGCGAGGATGCTCTAGGCTTTCCTGAAGCTGACCAGTTTCATCAGAACCGTTCACTATTTCCATCGATGTTCAGCGTTCTTCTGAGATGTCTTTAAGGTGTTTTTGGCCTCGGTCACTTGAGACTGGAAGGGTGTCGATGCCTCAGTGAGTGAACGTGTCTGTCCTTGCAGGCGAGCCGTCGTTGCTCCATGGGATGGAATTCTGGGGGACTCACTTTTCTGCTCCCAAGGAGGTCTGCCCTGTCCCCTGGTGAAGAGGCGCACCTGGTCGAGTCTTTGCCACGTGCTGCCGGGCCCAGACCTCGCAGCGCCAGAGGACGGGTCCCGGCTGCAGGGAGGGCTTGGAAGGCTTCCGCAGTACAGTTAATCCGCTCACCGACTCGACATTCTTTCACGTGGGCAGAAAACCTTTTGGCTAGCTTGTTTTCCTGCAGCGTACCTTACTTGGCTTTTGACTGTAAAAGCAATGAAAGTACAGCACATAACCAAAATTTCCGGGGGTTACCCAAACAGACTTGATCCTTGTGCCCACAATTCAGACCAGCTCATCAGAGCACTGTGCAGCGGTCACGTGGCCAGCAGCAGTGACATTTCTGTGGTCCCTGGCGGGCTCTCCCTGGCCCCAAAGGGCACTGTGCTCTGCGCCTGGCCAGTAGCTTCTGGGCTACAGCTGCCTGCCAGGGCCCTGAGTGTCCTCCCCCTAAACCAGACAAGTGCCTGGCACGGGGACAGACCATCAGTGAGGCCGAGGGCCAGGGTACCAGGTTTAATGAACTTCGCTCTGGTCACTGCACAGGTGGAAAAGGTTAGCGGTTGTATGGTACACCGTAGAAGGAGAATCATATTTAAATGCCAAGCATATCGGGGCACCTGGGTGGCTCAGTGGGTTAAAGCCTCTGCCTTCGGCTCAGGTCATGATCTCAGGGTCCTGGAATCGAGCCCCGCGTCGGGGGCTCTCTGCTCAGCAGGGAGCCTGCTTCCCCCTCTCTCTCTGCCTGCCTCTCTGCCTACTTGTGATCTCTCTCCTCTCTGTCAAATATATAAATAAAATCTTAAAAAAAAAAAATTTAAATGCCAGGCCTATCACTGGGTCTCAGTAAATGTTAATTCCTTCCGCGGCTAAGTTTGGCTGTTCCCTCCCCATGGCTCTTTGGAGGGGGGAGAGCAGGAAGGTAGGCCAGGGTAGGAAGAACCACCTCATTCTTTGTAAGATGGCCCCTGAGTCAGCTTTCGGGAGCCACTGAACTATAGTTAGAATTACTACTTAGAAGAATCTGTACGGATTCTCTGCTGAATGAAGGTGTTTTGCATTTGTTTGGTTTTAAATGAGCCGCCCCCCCCCTCCCCCCAAGTACCTACTATGATAGTTCCAACCCCTTCAGTTCACAAGAGAAAGAAGGAGGCCCGAGTAAAGATGGAATGTTTCTGGCCCATGCAACCTGCTAGGGGCAGGGCCAGGTGTGAGCCCGGAATGCTCAGCTCCCAGGCCCTGGGCTTGACAGTTTCAGAGTCTGTAGAGGTCACTAGGAGATGGAAAAATGCTCCTTGGTCTTTATTAGAAACTGGTGTTCCTACCTCAATTTTCTCAGGACTCTGTGTCCCTCCAACAGGTCCCTATGGGATACTCTTCTTGCAAAGCTGTCTAGCAAAGCTTCTTGCAAAGCTGTCTAGACTTCTTGTCAGCTGTCTAGCTGATGCATTGCTTGGTGGGTTGGTGTTATCTTGGTTGGAGGCCAGAGACGGCCAGCTGGCCCTTCTTCCTCCCTTCTGCTTTCACCCATGGGTACCTTGAGGGGCATCTTATCCAACCCCCTCTTACTGATGGGGAAACTGAGGTCTGGAGGTAGGAATCAACTTGTCAGCGTGTGTAGTGTGTTCTTGACATTCTCTTGGAGTGCAGTCCTGTCTTCTCTCAGGAGTGGCTGAAGGGTGGTATTGGTCCTTGGACCATCAGCATCAGAATCTCTTAGAGTTCATGGTTCTTACTATGACAGAACTGGGTAAGGCAGGAACGGCTTTTCACTAAGTACCCCAAAGATTGATGCTTGGGTGTACAAGGCTTTGTTTGCCTCTTTGTTGAGGGTATTGCTGTTCTCCACCTCCTTCTTTCCACAAATAGAGGATTGGAACTTGCAAGGCAAATGTGGGTCCTGCCCAACTCTTGGCTTGTAGCTTGAGGACCTCGCCTGTGCCCAGCTGAATGCTCTGTGCTCAAGCAGACTTGGGAGGTTCTTAATCTTTCTCTGCCACTCTAGCCAGTGTCCATGCTCCAGAAGCTTCCATGTGGGTGGTTAGAGGACCCTATGAGTCTTAAATGGGAAGGACTACACATGCTCTGGGAATTCACAGAGGTGGGCAAAGAGTCGATCTCTGAAGGATTAGGGTTGGAGAGGCCTAAGATCTCATCTCTGCCTTGCTACTGAAAATGTGCTCCATGAACCAGCATCATCGGAAAGCTTGTTAGAAATAAAGAATCTTGGGACACCTGGGTGGCTCAGTCAGTTAAGCGTCTGCCTTTGGCTCAGGTCATGATCCCAGAGTCCTGGGATGGAATCCCGCATTGGGCTCCCTGCTCAGCGGGGAGCCTGCTTCTCTCTCTCCCTCAGCCCCCTCCCCCTGCTTGTGCTCTCTCTAATAAATAAATAAAATCTTAAAAAAAAAAAAAAAAATCTTGGATCTGCTGCAAGACAACTGAATTAGAACTTGCATCTTAATAAGTGGATGGGTGATTTAGGAACGCATTAAAGTGTGAAAAGTGCTAATGTAGCCTATCCCCTCCCCACCGCCCCCCTGTCTTATAGGTGAGTAAACTGAGGCCCAGAGAGGTGGTATGACTTGCCCCAGGTCACAGAGTGGTACTTCAATCTGGTCTCTGTCTTTACAGTTTTATTGGGATACAATTCATATACCATATAATCCACCCATTTAAAGTACGCAATCCACGGCTTTAAATATATTCCACTAAACATATGACACCACCACCACTACTAATTTAAGAACACTTTGTCCCTCTTAAAAGAAGCTCCGCACCTATTAGCAAGCAGTGTTCCTCCTCTCCTTCCTCTTCTCCCTCCTCCCCACCCCCAGCCTGAGGCAGGGCTTTCTCTCTAAGAAGTTGCCTGTTCTGAATTCACTTCATATAAATGGCATTGTACAAATGATGGTCTTTTGAGACTGACTTCCTTCCCTTAGCATAATGTTTTTTTTTTTTTTAAAGATTTTATTTTTAAGTCCTGTCTACCTAGATCCAGTGTGGGGCTCGAACTCAGGACCCTGAGATTAAGAGTCTCAGGCTCCACCGACTAAGCCAGCCAGGCGCCCCTAGCATAATGTTTTCAAGGGCCATCCACATTGTAGCGTGAATCAGAACTTCATTGTTTTTCATTGCTGAGTAATACTCCATCCACTGTATGGGCGGTCCTGATATTGATTATCAGACACATTGGGGTTGTTTCTTCCTCTTGGGGTATTATGAAGAGGCTGCTGTGAGTATTCCCGTCCAAGTGTTTGTGTGGACCTGTGTTTTCATTTCCCTTGTGAATATATCTAGGAGCGGGATTTCTGGGTCCTGCGGGGACTCTTTAACTTTTGGAGGAACTGCCAGACCGTTTTCCAGCGCAGTTGCTGCGTATTGTGTTGCTAGCAGCATGTAGGAGGATTCCGGTTTCTCCCCGACCAGCACTTGCTATCGGCCATCTCTGCGATGGCATAAGGGTGCGGTGGTGGAGGCCTCTTCTGGTGGCCACTGTTGGCTGTCTGCAGGCATCACACAGAGCGGGGAACCTCAAGGCACGGCTACAGCCAGGCCACAGGAGCAAACTAAAGCGGAGGCTTGAATACCATGAGAATTCTGTGACTCTCTTCGCCTTACGCTCTCTCTGCCTCCCAGCTTCCCTGCTTCCGTGGCCCGAGGGCAGACAGTAAGACCACCAAGAGCTTCTGAGAACACAGATCCTCGGCCCAGCCACCCAGAGGGGCCGGTGCTCTCATTTCCCTGCCTCCCGGGGAGGGAACCGTTGGCCTGGCCAGGTCCCATGCTCGCCTGGCTGGGATGCGGCCTGAGGGCTGCACCTCTGTAAGCGTGGCTGCTCCCACCCTCTCCCTTTCTCCACCCTCTAAGCAGAGGCTGAGGTGGAGCACTTAGTTCCTGGAGCTCAGTCCTAGGGGCCTGCTCTTCTGGAAGGCCTGGGGGTAAGGGGAAAGAAGAGGCTTAGGTTGTCTAGGGGCTGCATGGACGGGGACTACAAAGTCCTTCATCTTACCGGAGGCTCAGACAGAAAATGCGGCTGCCCAGGGCCAGGTGTCGGGGGTCGGAATGTGAATGACCAGGAAGTCTGGCTCCTACCTCCAAAATGTTGGCCAATAAAGGGCACGTGAACACCGCAGCCCAGGATGTGGTGCAGGGCAGGGCTCAGAGGGGAGGTGCCCGAGTGAGTCACAGTTCTGACCTTATCTTAGAGATTGGGATTTCTACTCCTTTTTTTTTTTTTTTGAAGATTTTATTTATTTATTTGTTAGAGAGAGAGAGAGAGAGCACAAGCAGGCAGAGTGGCAGGCAGAGGCAGAGAGAGAAGCAGGCTCCCTGCTGAGCAATGAGCCCGATGCAGGGCTCGATCCCAGGACCCTGGGATCATGACCTCAGCCGAAGGCAGCAGCTTAACCGACTGAGCTACCCAGGCGTCCCGGGATTTCTACTCTTTATAGTCCTTTGTTCTAGTACTTTATGTTCATACCCCTACCACCTGAGCAGGAGGGTACCTGTTTCTCTACATCCATGCCTGGGCTCTAGGTAGTCAACCTTTTAAACCATTCTACTACGCACGCAGGAAGTAAGCTCCTTATTTTATTTTTTATTTTTATATTTTTCTAAGTAGGCTTCACGCCCAGCATGGAGCCCAACACGGGATTTGAACTCAGGACCCTGAGATCAAGACCTGAGCTGAGATTAAGAGTAGGACGCTTAACCAGCTGAGCCACCTGGGCACCCCACGCTCCTTATGTTAATTTATATTTACTTAATTTCTAGTAAGCGTTATGGGTGTAAAACATCTTTTTACATGTTTATAAGCCTTTAAATTTCTTTTATAAAAAACTGGCCGTTTATAACCATTGCTCATTTTTCTGTTGCCCTTTTGCTTATTGATCTGCAAGAACCATTGTATTAAGTTGAACCACACGCAGTTACCATTTAATTTACCTTACCATCAAATTTACTAGTTAAGTCAAAATGGGTTGACAATCTGCATTTAAATATTGTTCATTTAAATAGATTAAAGATTCACTTCAGCACTGTGGCTGGATATAAGCTCAACATACAAATTAGTGAATTTCCTGTGAACCAACAATAACCAAATAGGAAATAAAATAGGAAAAAGGGATACCATTCCCAGCACTGAGAGCCTATCAGACAATTTTAAAAAATGCTTAGCAAATGTCCCAGGGCCAAGAGGCCCCTGGTTTACAATCAGCCAGCAGTGCTTATGAGCAAGGCCATTCCTGGGTCCCACCTAGGTCTGCTGTCCACAGTTCTGGGTGGAATTTGGGCATCCAGAGCATTTTGGGGAGGAAGAAGAGAATAATTTTAGACTGAAAGTGTCAAAGGGGATTAAGAGGTACAAAGTATCAAATAGTAGGAAGATTCTTGGGTACCTTTTGCCCAGCATCCCATCATGTTAACATCATGTAAAAACACGGTAGTGATTGAAACCAGGTACTTACATTGGTGTGATACAGTTTTGCACTTTATCAGTGTCTCGAGTGCTGTACCTTTTCTGCTCAGGATCCAAGCCAGGATCTCACATGGCATTTAAAAAAATATGTATTTATTTCTTTGAGAGAGAGTGGGGGGGTGGTGAGGGAGAGGGAGAGAAGCAGGCTCTCTGCTGAGCACGAGCCCCAACGTCACTGCCTTGAGCTCACGACCGTGAGATCACCACCTGAGCTGAATGAAGAGTTGGACACTTAAACGACTGAGCTCCCCAGGCGCCCCTCACATGTCATTTTGTCGTCACGTCCCCTTAGTCCCCTGTAATTGGTGACAATCCCTTAGTCTTCCCTTGTCTTCCGTGACCTTCATACTTAAAGAGTGCTCTCTAAGCTCTCACCGCTTAGTTATTTGATAGAATGCCCTTAATTTTGGTTTGTCTGATGTTTTTAAATAGTGAGATTGAGGTTTGCCTTTTTGGTAAGGATGCTGCAGAACTGGCCTTGTGCCCCAGCTAGGGTGCCGTTATAGGGGCTCGTGATGCTGATCTGTCCTGGCTCGTGGTGCTAACCTTGATGAGTGAAGGGGCTCTGCCAGGTTTCTCTGTTGCAAAGTTGGTATTTTCCCCTTTGTAATTAATAAATATCTTGGGGCAGGGGAAATAATTGGGAGACTATGCTGATGTCTTGATTATCCTCAAACTTGTGCCCACTGTTGTGGCATCCAGTAGTTGACCATTTTTGCACCAGTTTTTAATTGTAGCATTTGCTTCATGGTGATTTTCTATTTACATCCGTCTTTCTACATCCCTTTCTACTGTACAGAATGCTACTATAAGAAGGAGCTTTTTCTTCCTTACCATTAATTTATGCATTCACTTATTTATTACATCGGTATGGACTTGCGGATATTTATTCTCTGTGTTAAAACTTGGCATCATTGTTTCTCTGTTCTTGCCCAGTGTGTTCCAGCGGTGGCTAGTGGGAGCTCCTTCGGATTGGCCTCTGTGTCGCTTTGACATGCCTCTGTCCTTTTTCTGAGCCTGTCCTCGTTTTTGGCACTTGAGAGATGCCAGAGATGAGACGAGCATCTTGCATTTTCCCTGCTCCGGCCCGGGGAACAGTCCCTTCCCTGAACACTTCCTGAGACTGGAGACCTTTCCTTCTGTACATACACACACATGCTTACTGTCCATATGGAAGGGAGCCATTGTGTGCTGGGCGGGGTGCCCGGTCCCCGACTGCAGTGGCTGTGAGGAGGTTAAGTGCCCTGCCCAAGGTCACACGGGCGACAGGCCATCGTGATCAAGACCTGGGTGTGTGGATGGCAAAGGCTTTTCTCGGAAGCCTGCTTTGCGTCGCGTGCTCCGTGCCGACCCATGCACATGATAGTGCACACAGGCGGGGACGGGACAGACTCCCTGCACCTGCCCGGACTGCAGCGCTGGTGGCGGCCCCTCCATCATGTTTTATGTGGCATTAATTACCCAAAGCAGTAACTGTTGGAAAGTAAACAAGCCTTAAATCTTGGCCGGCCTGGGCAATTGCCTCCTGTTCTTGGGAACACCGCGATCCGGGCAGGAGGCCCTGCCGGGGTTCTGCTCGCTGGGCAGAGTGGCTCAGTGGGGGCATCTGGCAGGCAGGGCTCCGGGGGAGGCAGGCAGGGCTGGACCCGCTCTGGGCAGCCCCCCGGGACGCAGTAGCTGTGTGCCCTCCACCCACTCCCCCACATACAGCCGGGAAGAGACTTGGATGGCCCTGGTGGAGTCATCCCAGGGCGGGTCCCAGTTGGGTTGCCTCCTGACTGTGCGACCTTGGGTAGCCTTGGGCAGCCTGGTCCCCGGGTGCACGGAGCTGGGTGCACGGAGCTGTCCTGAGGGCTGGAGGGGCGCATCTGTGCTGCAGCACTGAGTAGGGCGGAGTAGGGCGGGAAGCTCGGGGATGGGGCTGAGAGCCCGGGAGCAGGTGACGCTCCTTTGCAGGTGCTGGTGGTGGCCGGCCCTGGTGGAGCGCTCACTGCGTGCCGGGCTGGAGGCGCGTTCTCTCACCCAGTCGCACAATCATTCTGCACAGGACAGTTCGCAGACGCAGAGGGGAAGGTGCCGGGAGGCTCGAGAGCTTGCCAGGACGCGGGAGGGTCTAGGCTCAACTCCAGGGTATCTTACCTGACCCCAGCCGCCCTCCCCTCTCTTGTCCTGGGCCAGGCCATAGGCTGCTGAGGCTTCGCCATTAACTTGCACTGTCACCTGGGGCACATCAGTACCTCTCGGGGCCTTGGTGTTCCCACCTCTCAAATGGGCATAGTCATATTGTCCCTGGGTCCTCAGGGTGGTCTCCCTCCTCCTTGAAGGAACCTCCCTGTGTCCGCCCTCATCTGCACGTGTTTGGTGTTCTGCTTATTGGATGAAGACTGTTTTCCCCAAGTGCCCGTCTGTCTGGTTGGGTATTGGGTGCTGGCCTGACACTGGAAGAAAAAATACCAATCACTGTCACTGTGGACATCTGTGACATGTCTGGAGCAGTACGAGGCACTCCCTACTCTTTGTTTTGTATGTTTTTCAAATTTACGTGTCGTGTATTCCTAGTCTTCAACAAAGTTAATGCTGAAGATGTATAGAATTTAAGAGGGAAGGGGGGCGCCTGGGTGGCTCAGTCTTTAAGCATCTGCCTTCGGCTCAGGTCATGACCCCAGGGTCCTGCCATAGCGGGCTCCCTGCTCGGCGGGAAGCCTGCCTCCCCCTCTCCCACTCCCCCTGCCTGTGTTCCCTCTCTCGCTGTCTCTCTCTCTGTCAAATAAATAAATAAAATCTTAAAAAAAAAATTTAAGAGGGAAGGGTCCTTTTTTATCAACTGTGAGATGCATTATCTTAGGCTCAAATAATAAGGGGATGTGTAGAACATTTAAAAAAAGGTGCAGTCACATTGTGTGCATATTATTTAGCAACTTTTTAATGGGCATTTGTATCATAGACTGTGTGTATCTTCAATATTGAGGGGTATTGTCAAAATGTCCAGTAGGCTGTGACGTAACCTCTCTTGCCTCCAGCACGTGTGAGGGCCTAGCCCTGTATTTTGTCCTTTTGGGACGCTAGCAGTCAGTTAAAGTTTTGCCAGGCTAATAGATGAAACTGGCCTGGCATTATTGCTACTTGGCATTTCTCTGGCCATTTAGGGAGGCTGACATCTCTTCACGCTCTTTTGGTTTTGGCTGACTAGTTCTAGCTCTGTTACCTGCTTTAGGGAATTTAGTATCAAATTCCGCCACCATTAATTACAAGCCTGTCCCATGCCAGTGCTGTACGGGGGGTGGGGTGTGTGTGTGTGTGTGTTTGTGTTTGCGTGCACACACCTGGTTTGGGTAAACCAGTAGCGGACCTCTCCTTCAGAGCTTCCTGTCTCATTGAGGAGCTCTGACTTAGGCATCGTGCAAGAAAGCCAAGGGGCAAAGCTGCGAAGCATCAGAAGAAGTTGGGAAGGAGGAAGAAGTCAGCAGAAAAAATGAATGTTATGTAAGTATTCACATTTCAATGTCTATAAATAAAGTTTTATTGGAACACAGCCCACGCCCCTTCATTAGTGGCAGAGTCGAGTTGTGACAGATTATCCTGTGGCCCGCGAGGCCGAACGAGGCCCAAACTGTCTGGCCCTTCAGGGAGGAAGTTGGCCGATGTCTGGGCTAGAAAGTGTTAGACATTACGGCCTGTGAGGGGAGAGAGAGAAGACGAAGGTCTGCTGAGCACTTGTCTGGACTGTGTGTGTAAAGTGCCTGCATCTCTTCCTTGGGAAAGAGGTTTCTCTTCTGCACCATGTGGTCCTTGCCCGCCTTCCTCCATTTCTGCTCTTTCTGATGTGAGGTGGAGGTGAGGAGGGGCAAAGGGGCCGAGGCTGGGCACCGTCTTAAGGTCGCGGTAGAGGGAAGATTCTACACCCTTTGGAATGGCGTCAGGGCCCTTTGGCCGGGTCCTAACCATTCTTGGGGCTGTGCCCCAGCTCCCTACTGAGCCTCAGCCCAGCTGCGGGGTCCCCACTGCTCCCTGAGGACTAAAGCTGGAGTGCCAAGGTGGGAGGGCTCACCGGGGCTCCGCCGGTCAGGGTGGGAGGGGGATGTGGAGCCTGTGACCTCCCCTCCTCCAGCTCCCGGGGCTCCTGGCACCTCAGCTCCTCTGGGCTGGGCTGGCCTGGGGGGGCCACCTGCTGAGGGCTAGTTGACAGCTTTGGGTTCTGACCCTGGGGCTCCTTCCTGCTGGCTTTTAAGAGGCCTCGAACAGCTCCAACGTAGAGGGTGGGGCCAGGGATGGAGGGAGTTGCCCTGATGGCTTTGGGGGAGGCTGAAGGACCACCGCCAGCTGGCAGGC
This sequence comes from Potos flavus, assembly GCA_028534135.1. Lineage (NCBI taxonomy): Eukaryota > Metazoa > Chordata > Mammalia > Carnivora > Procyonidae > Potos > Potos flavus. The sequence goes on from CM052883.1 coordinate 80,034,712, forward strand.
CCTGGTGGGTGCGGTGTGCTGCCAGCATTCTCACCGCTGGGAGATCCGAGATCCAGCCCAAGCCCTGTGCGCTGCTCACCGCCGGGTGCGCCTTCAGTCCTCCCAACGGCCCTCTGCCTTAAGCACCAGTGTTGTCCACATTGTGGAGATGGGGAAACTGAGGCTCACAGATGGAGCGATTTGCTGGTGAGTCAGTGGTGGATCCAGCTATGAGCCCAGGCTCCAAACCTGGGTGCTGACCGGGTTCCCTAGGTGGTTTGGGGGTACGCAGAACACTGGGAGGTGCCTCTGTAAGTGATGATGTTTTTCCGTGCGCAGCTGTGGTACGCACTTTTAAAAACTAAAAAGTGGATTGATTAAATAAATAGGCTCATCACTTAGAGGCAGTTTATTTGAATGCCAGAATTGGGGAGTGGTGTGTAAATGAGTGTGGTGAAGGCTCTGCCTGCTGACGTCTCCGAACGTCCCCTACCCAGCACGTCACTGGTACTAAGCAAGTGGGAGTGGGGCACGCGTGGTGACTGCCCAGTAACGGGGTCCAAGGGATGCAGCGCAGATGACAGCCGTCCCAAGTGTTCTTCTGCCACTCAGTGTGTGTGTGTGTGTGTGTGTGTGTGTGTGTATGAATTTCAGATCGATTGAATACTACAGAGAACAGAGAACAAATACTCATGTGCCGACATAGTTTTCAACCTTGCCAAATTTGCTTCTGACTTTACCTCTTTCTAAAGCCTTTGCCTCCCTCGGAAGCAAAACCGCCTGTGATGTTGGTGTTGGTTTGAAATGTTGGTGTGGGTTGGAATCTCCGTGCAGATTCTTAAATTTTTTACTTCCTTGTGTAGTTAGCCATAAAAACTAACAGCATCTTTTTTTTTTTTTGGTCTTCAGAGTTTACATAAGTAGTTTCTTATGTGTCCCCATGAACGTTTTTTAAAAAAATTATTTATTTTTTATTATTATAAATATATATATTTATAAATATATAATATTTACAAAATATATAAAAACATATAAAATATATAAAAATGCATATATATAATATTATATATTATAAATTATTATTTATTTTTAAATAATCTCTACACCCAACGTGGGGCTCGAACTTACAACCCTGAGATCAAGAGTCTCATGCTCTACTGACTGAACCAGCCAGGTATCCTTACCATGTACCTACCTTTTTTGCTTAATATGATGACTCTGAGATTTCTTTGTGTTGGTAAGTGTCTCTACTCGTCTACATAGAGTGCTCATTTTAAGTGCTGTGTGCAGTTAGAATGAAACTCATTCTAAGTCAAATAAAAGAAGTAACCTATCTCTTTTCCTGGTGCTGGATATATAGATTGTTGACAGTTTTTCCCCGTAATGAGTGAGGCTGCAGTAAGCAATTTTTGTCTGTCTCCTAACACACATCAAAGTGCTTCTTAAGGCTATGCCTCTAGAATAGGATTTGCCTCACTGAAGGGTTTGTATATCCTTAATGAAATTCTTTTTTTGCCAGACTTCTCCAAAATGGTTATATCAGTATAATAGTTCTATCAACAATGCCTGAGAATACCCATTCTCTGCATTGTAATCAATGCTTGATATTGTCAGACTGTAATTTTTACCCCTCCAGTGGATGTAAGATGGTATCTTACTGTACTTTGCATTATCCTGCATGCTTGTAGAGACCAGCATCTTTTTGTGTGTGTATTGATCATTTTCTCTTTCCATAGGGTGATAATTATGGCTCAGTTTTCCAGGCCAGTCCCCACTTAATACAGACTGTGTAATTATTAATAGCACCCTGACATTTATTTTCTTTTTCTTCCTTCCTCCCTCCATCCCTCCTTCCTTCTTCTCCTCTCCTCTCCTTTTCCCTTTCCTTTTCCTTTCCTTTCCTTCTTTTTTTTTTTTTTAAAGATTTTATTTATTCATTCATCAGAGAGAGAGAGCACAAGCAGGCAGAGTAGCAGACAGAGGCAGAGGGAGAAGCAGGCTCCCCGCCGAGCAAGGAGCCTGATGTGGGACTCGATCCCAGGACCCTGGGATCATGACCTGAGCCGAAGGCAGCTGCTTAACCAACTGAGCCACCCAGGCGTCCCTCCTTTCCTTCTTTTTTAAGATTTTATTTATCTGAGGGAGAGAGAGAAAAAGAGCTCGAGTGTGGGATGAGGAGCAGAAGGAGAGGGACAAACAGACTCCGTACTAAGCATGAGCACGATGTGGGGCTTGATCCCACAACCCTGGGATCATGACCTGAGCTGAACCAAGAGTCGGAGGACACTCAACCAACTGAGCCACCCAGGCACCCCACCCCTGGTGTTTTCAGGTGTCTCAGTATAAATTTTAGCATTGTTTTCTATATAATATAAAGGACATAATTTTTCCCTTGTGTATTTGTGTCTACTTTAAAAAATCCTTAAGAAACCCCACAGTCATGAAAGAATCTCATATTTTCTTTAGAAATGTTAAGGTTTTGCTTTTATTTTATGGTTTTCATTCACCTAGAATTAATTGATTATATATGGTGTGAGGTAGGGATGTATCTTTTTCCATGTGGATAACCAGTTATCCCACACTTATTAAAAAGTCTGTGATTTGGGGCACGTGGGTGGCTCAGTCGTTAAGCGTCTGCCTTCAGCTCAGGTCATAATCCCAGGGTCCTGGGATTGAGCTGCATCAGGCTCTCTACTCAGCAGGAAGCCTGCTTCTCCCTCTCTCACTCCCCCTGCTTGTGTTCCCTCTCTCTCTCTCTGTGTCAAATAAATAAATAAAAATCTTTAAAAAAAAAGTGTTTTTTTCCTCACTGTCATAGATCAAGTTTCCAAGTATCTAAAAGTCTGTTTCTGGGTTTATTCTTTTCTTTTGGTCTGTTTGTTTCCATGCCAAAAATGACACGGTTTTAGGTACTGTAACCTTATGTCTTTGGAGTATTTGAAATGGAGTAGGAATATGTGTTTCAGAGAGGCTAGTTGATCATGAGGAAACAAATACTAGACCTCATGCTACAGCGTGGTTATGTGTCCACCAGACTTCGACAGTGCATCTTGCTTCAGGGAACTGAGGTCAGAAGGGATTCGGGATTTGAACCGTAAGGGAATGGAAGGGTTTAAGTGTGTGGGAGAGGGTCATAAAATAAGATGAATATGAAGAAATTCCGGAGGAAGTGTAGTAGATGGACTCCTTGAATGTTAGAATCAGAAGGGACCTTTGAAGCCACTGGAGACCGTAGAGAGTAGTTCGGCTAAGTGATCAGTCTTTGGAGTCTGACAGACCCAGGTTGGATCTTCACCAAGATTCTTAACCTCTCTGGATCTTAATTTTACTTTCCTCATCTGTAACATGGGGGCAATAATGGGTCTTCCTCCTTGGACTCTTGAGAGAACTAAATCCAGTAGTGCACATACGGGCTTGGCCATGACCTGACATGTAGCTGTACACAAACTAAATGCTAGTTACTTATTACCCTATTTCCTTGATTTTAGGGCCGACTTCTTTTTCTTTCGCCACATTTTACAATTCTGAAATTAGAACAGGCTTTCCTCTCATTTCCTGTCGTACTTGTTTTTCTTCCCAGATTATTGTTTAGAATGTGGGAAACAGAATATTTTTTATGGGATTTTTTTTAAAAGAGTTTATTTATTTATTTGAGAGAGAGAACATGAGAGGGGTGGGCAGAGGGAGAGAGAGAAGCAGACTCCCCGCTGAGCAGGGAGCCCGACACAGGGCTCAGTCCCAGGACCCCAGGATCATGACCTGAACGGAAGGCAGATGCTTAACTGACTGAGCCATCCAGGCGCCCCGGGAAACAGAATATTTTACAAACTAGGAAATAGAGCCAATATGCTATGTGCAGGATCACCCAGCAGGTTGACTTGGTCATCCTAGGAATCCTCTTTATTGCTAATCTTAGGGAGAAGAAGGAAGGAGGAAAAAACACCGTCTTAACTGGGATGGGGATGGTTTATATGCTGTGAGATGCTGTAGGCAAACTTCAGTCACGGTGCAGAATGGAACCTGATACCCTCCAGAAGAGAGAAGTTGAGAGAGAATCATGTAGAACTACGGATGTCCTCTGCCCAGCAAATGATCCCACCAGGGAGGATGTGGTAGGTTCTGGAAACAGATCATTTCTGCTCCTGGCTCTGCCATTTCCTAGTTGTGCAAGCTTGCCCAAGTCAGGTAATCTCTCTGACCCTCTGTCTCCTCCTCCCAGTGGGGCTCATGATCCTAAGCTGCCCTTGTCTCAAGCTGTTGACTTACGCTGAGCTTTGGGTGAGTTAATCCCGAGCAGGACTTTGCCATTATGTAAGCACCCGGTGAATGGAAGCTGCTACTCCTTGCTCCCCGGAGGCACGCCTCTCCCCTCCCACCACCTTGCCTCAGCTTTGCTTGGGATTACTTGCTCATTCATTCATCCCCTCCACTACAGAAGTCCTGCACGCTCTTCAGAGTCCATCTTCAGTGTTATCTCCTGATTCAAACCTTTTGTCACCCTTCCTCCCTCCCCATTCTCCCTGAGTGTTGCCCAACTTTGGATCTTTGTTGTCTCTTGTCTCTTAGGCAGGTTTTCCAAATTCCGCCTTATTTAAATGCTTTTCCTGTGTGGTGTGATCTGCCCCAGAAGACGGCTGGCCTGTGAAGGCGAGAGTGGGTCTTAGTTTTGCAAACCCTGTGGTCGTAGCACAGAACCGCATTGTAAATATGAGATCACGTTGAAGCACTTGCTGATCCCTGCTGTGTGTCAGGCAGTGCAGTGGCGAGCCCAACAGACACGCTCTGTGCCTTCCCATAGCCCTCTTCCCATGGCTCCCACCCATGTCCCGAAATGATGCCGGCCAAGCAGACAGGTGCCCCTGTGCCCCTGGTCAATTCCGCTTTGGTGACCCTGCTCATCAGTGTGTGTGACCACAGACCATGGCCTTCTGATGGCACCGCAGTGGGTGAGAGCTGGGCTTGGAGAGGTGGGCCTGGCCCCGCGTTGGCATCGAGGCAGGCAGGGAAGGAAGGGCTCCTGTGTGTGTGTGTGTGTGTGTGTGTGCGCGCGTGTGCGCGTGTGTGTGCGTGTGTGTGCAGGAGGAAGGGACAAGGATGGGAGGTGGGAGCCCCGGGCCTAGGACCCCACTTAACTAGTGCTGATTCCGGACTCTATGTTCGGGCTCAAGAAAATGCCCTGGACGGGGCAGGAGGAGCCTTTGGTTTGCATGAGCTGGGGTTGCCCTGCAGAGCCAGAGATCAGTATTAATTGGGCCCTGGGGCTCCCGTAAACCCACAGTAGTGACCACTTGGGCCTCGGGGCTCATGCCGGAGCTGGCTACATTTTTCCTTGGAGAAGGTGGAGGACACTGGAAAAACCAGTTAGGGTGTGTGAGGCTCCATTTTATGTCGCTGTTAAGGGAATGTTGGCTCCGGAGCCCAGAAATGTATGTTAAAAATCTGGCTTTTTCCGAAAGCTAGAAGTGTTGGTTAGGTCAGCAAGACCCTTCTGTGAGTTGCAACTTCTGAGCTGGCAAGTGGGCAGGCCAAGAGTTTGGGGCTTGTGCTTCCTCCCTCTGACAGGAAGGGTGCCCAGCACATCGTCCTGAGGGGGACGGGGGCTTGGTGTGTGCTCGTGTCTGCTGGCCCCTTCACAGGCGCTGGTAGAAGCTGGGAAGGGTACTGGCCGAGTGGGTATTTCTGCGTGTGGCCAGCCTCATTTCCAGGCCGGGTGGGAGCCGTGGGGACGGGCTCTGTGACACACTGTGCCCATTTGGCTCATCTCCGAGTCCCTAGAATTCATGTGGCATTTCGCAGTAGTTGTTGTCAGCCGATATTTGGAGTGAATGATGGAATTGCATGTTCTTCACCCACTCTATTATTCATTGTAGGGAGGAGTATATTAGCTTCCTGTGGCTGCTTTAACAAATTACTATAAACATGTTGGCTTAACACAGAACACCCGAAGTTTATTCTCTCTGGGTTCTGGAGGCTAGAGGTCAGAAGAAGTCCTGTAGGGCCTTGCTGCTTGGCGGGGCTTTAGGGGAGAAGCCATCCTTTACAGCTGCCAGCTTCTGGGGGCTCCAGGTGTCCCTTGGCTCGTGTCGCTCCAGTCTCTGCTGGTCATAGTACCTCCCCTTCTCTCTGTCTCCCCCGTGTGTCTCTTACAAGGACACTCGTCATCAGATTTAGGGACCTCCAGATAATCCAGGAATATCTCCTCATCTCAATATCCTTAATTTAATGGCATCTGCAAAGACTCTTTTTCCAAATACAAGTTAACAGTCACAGGTCCTAGAGATGAGGGTATGTAGGATGGATCTTTTTGGGGAGGGAGCAGCAGTCCACCCCGCCGCAGGGGGTCTTAGTATTTTTCTAATCGTGGCTGTCTTAGCTATTTTAAAATTGCTAGCCGCTGGGTTTGTGCTGTTCCTAATCTGTTGTTTGCATTTAAGTTGCGTTCATATAATGTGTGTGTGTGTTTATGTATACATACAAATATACATACGTGTGTGTGTGTGTATATATATATATATATATAGATATAATTTAATACAGGTAGATTTCCCTTTCACCCAGTTTTTGTTTCAGAAAGTCCTTCCCTGTTGAGTGTTTGATAAGTATGATTCATGTTCGCATAAGACCTTAAGATAGTTGACTCGAGGGGCACTTGGGTGGCTCAGTGGGTTAAACCTCTGCCTTCAGCTCAGGTCATGATCTCAGGGTCCTGGGATGGAGCCCCGCATCGGGCTCTCTGCTCAGCAGGGAGCCTGCTTCTCTCTCTCTCTGCCTGCCTCTCTGCCTACTTGTGATCTCTCTCTCTGTCAAATAAATAAATAAAATCTTAAAAAAAAAAAAAAAAAAAAGTTGACTCCAGTCCACTGGTAACGTATCTCGATATTTGCTGTGAGTTGAGTACCTGCGAAGTCCAGGGTGTAGCTGCGGCAGGCGTGTAGCTGAGCAAACTGCCTTGTGCCACGGTCCACCTCCTGGTTTCCACACTGTCCCCTTCTTACCTCGGCTGCCACCGCTGGGAAAACTGGGGGACAGGTATTCAGGACCTTCCTGTACTATTTTTGTTACTTCTTGTGAGTCTATCCTTATCTAAAAATTAAAAAAGTTTCAGATAGCCCATCAGATTTACCAATACCATCCTTACATCATTCTCTCTCAATTTGTCAAACATCCTTTCTTAAGGCGTGAAATATGTCCGAATGTTGTAGAGTTGTCGTAGCGCTTCCTTAATTTGAGAAGAATTGGCATCATTTGATAAATGCTCTTCCTATCTAAGAACGTGATGTATCCTACTTACTCAGACTATATTTTATTTCCCAATGACACGTGTCGTTTCCTTCAGGCTGCTCACAGATACAGTTCATATAGATCAAGTTCTCGCGGTTATGAGGGATGAGCCTTTCCCCCGCGTCTATTCTCTAACCAGCCCGTGCTGGGTCTGTGTCACCAGCTGGAATCCCCACACCCTTTAAATACATGAAATTCTTTTAACTTGGGAAAATGCTTTTCATTCTGCAATTAGAGACAATGTTTAACAGGCTCTTACTCGTTCCTCTAACCTGCTCTCGGGAGGGGTACGGTCAGTTACTTACTGTTCCGTGGATTTGAGCGGGTGGCCGAGTTCTCCATCCAAGTGGACGAGGCGTCCTTTATAAAGAACTGTGAAGTTCCATTGCGTAAATTTAACGTTAACTACATTTTGTTGAATCCTTTGAAAATTGTAGAGGTGCTGTGTCTCGGGGACACTCGATTCGCTCCCTGGGGTGTCCTAGGTGCAACCAGGCGGGGACAAATGGGGGAGCGTGTGGCCCAGAGAGCCAGCCATCTGAGTTGGCCGTGCACTGACTCCTCGCTCTGTCCCCTGGGGCCGTGAGGCGTGGGCGGCCACTGAGGAGGTCAAGAAGGCCACTGTCTGGGTGAACCCCAGGTCCGAAACCCCTCAGAAATGGAAATTGTCCTGTTCACTCCCCCTCTAGGTCAGTCTTACGAAATCCGGCTGCTAGAGAATCGGAAGCTGGGAGACTTTCAAGATCTGAACACAAAATATGTCAAGGCAAGGATGAGGCGCCGGCCGCCCTCCCTCCTCAGGAGTTGTTGTGGGGTCTGGAAACCTGGGCTTGCTGGGGGTGGGGGTCAGGAGTGCCTGGGAGGTTTGGGGAGAGCTCCGGAGTGGGAGTGGGATTCCTGTTCCCTGGGGCGTGTTGTCTAAGTAGCCAGGGTCAAGCGGGTGGTGCCGAGAGCTGGAGGGGCCTGGGCTGGTGGAACGGGCTCTGGGTTGGACAGACTCAGGTGTGAGCCCTGCTTTGCCACTTACTGAACTTCCCTGAGCTTCAGTTGGCTCATCTGCACGAAAAGGTATATAGGTTAGCCATGTATGTAAAGCACTTAGTAATTCTGGAAAAGGGGATAGTCCTCATTCTCACTGCCCTGTGATTGGGATTCGGAGCGGGGAGAAGCACACAGAGCTGGAGAGCTGGGAGGGAAGGCTCTGGCGGGAGGGGGTCTTGATCTTAAAAGGTGGGGGACGTTTGCCTCAGTGGGAGGTTCCTCTTGGGTTCTTCTTGGCCCTACACTTAGCTCACCGTACTTGGCCTGTCCTCCCTAGAGCATCATCCGCGTGGTTTTCCACGACCGCCGGCTGCAGTACACAGAGCACCAGCAGCTGGAGGGATGGCGCTGGAGCCGGCCCGGGGACCGGATCCTGGACATCGGTGAGTCTCCTGGGCCACGAGGGGCTCCAGGCACTCCGAGCACGTTGGGGTTCCTCCCTGATGCTGTCGGATTCATGCCTCCATAGGGCACTTTAGTGCACTCCTGCCCTGGGTGAATGGTGTAGGAGCTGACAGACACGCCCCCACCACCAGGCCTGCCCTCAGGGACCTCTGATTCAAAGGCCTGACGTCAGGGATTGCAGGGAAGGCTTTGCAGAGGGTCCCGCCTTAAAGGAGTTTGCTCTGTGACGAAGGGAAGCATGAGCATTGCAGAGCTGGGCAACAGAAATTGAGTTTTGGGGTCTTGGGCACTGGTCCGTTATCTTTTATGTAGAACCCTGGAAGCCAGTCGGGTTTTGGAATTAGAATTCTGACAACAGGGCGCGGAGAACCCCCCCCCACCCCCCCGCCCCAGTGACAGCTAATGCCTCCCAGCAGGCAATCAGGCACACTAATATTTCTGCAGCAGGGGAAAATGTTCACCCAAAATGGGACAAAGACTCTAAATGGCTTTATGGTGGGTCACGTCGGGCTTGCTGCCAAATGAGCTAGACGAAACTTAGTTCTCAGAACTTTGGGCATTTCAGATTGTGGTGAAGGAATTTGGACCTGTAAGGAGAGTCCTTCCCTGAATCTTTGGGAGTGGCTGACAATTGCACTTTTGTGTGTGTGTATGTGTGCGCAGATATTCCACTGTCTGTTGGTATCTTGGACCCCAGGGCCAGCCCGACCCAGCTGAACGCAGTTGAATTTTTGTGGGACCCTTCGAAGAGAGCCTCTGCGTTCATTCAGGTAAGCGGGAGGGGGGGTGGCCTCGTGGGAGGCCAGAGTTTCAGGGCCCATATGTAGTTCCTCTAAACAGTCCACTGGCAGGGCCCCCACAGGCTCTGTTCTGTGTTGCAGGGATGCACATTTAGGGAATGGGGTACCAGGAGTGTGGCTCAGTCCCAGAGCTGGTTGGTCCCGAGCTAGAAAAGGACTTGGCATGTTGTAGAACTCTGTGTGGGTTTTGCTTAACCATATGTAAGCTTGTTACAAAATAAGTATGTCCTCGCATAGATAATGTGTAATAAAATTTTTTTCCAGGAGATTTTCTATGATTAAATTAATTATTTAGTGATCAAGCACCTGGTGTGGATCCAGGAGCATAGCGGGGCCTCTGTGCTGCTGGGCTGACTCACGCTCTCTCGCTCGGTCTGTGTCTCTTTCCGAGCCTCTTAGTTTTTCCACCTGTCTTATAAATCAGATAATGAGCATAAAGTCATTACCACAGTGCCTGGTCCATAGCAATTCCTCAGTAAAAGTTAGTGATCTTTTTTTTTTTAACATAATTACAATATTCTTATTGTATTTTCAAGTTATGACTACGGTATTATTGTATTACCACAATAATAAATATTATCGCAGTAGTGTAGTATTATAATAAGAAATAGGTCATCCAGTGCCGTTTTCTGTAGCAGGTACTTACTTAGCAGTAACATAGAAATGGTTCCAGCCTTCTGGTCCTGCTTCCAGCCCGGCGCAAGTAACCTGGACGCCAGGGCCGTTGGGAATTGAGCTGTGGTCCCTGCTGTGCAGTCTGTGGGGTCTACCAAGGGAGAGGAGGAGGGAGTAGAGAGTGGGGCCGCTGGGGTCCCTGGGCCTGTGGCGAGGACGTAGCTGGTCATGCAGGGCCTCTGAGGTCAAGGGACGAAGGTGGGAGGGCAAGTCCTTTATAAAGGGGGGGATGGGGAGGCCACCGCCCTGATGGGAGTGTGGGTGGGAGAGTGGGGAAGCTGAGGCAGGTGTGCACCTGGAGAGGCAGGATGGAAACCTCCATTTGGCGAGGAGCCCCTGGCCTCACCCCTCTCCTTGCCACTGGCCCACATTTCTCCTTCCAGGTGCACTGTATCAGCACCGAGTTCACTCCCAGGAAGCACGGGGGCGAGAAGGGCGTGCCTTTCCGGGTGCAGATCGATACATTTAAGCAGAACGAGAATGGGGAGTACACAGAGCACTTGCACTCGGCCAGCTGCCAGATCAAGGTGTTCAAGGTAGGCCATCCTCGCCGCACCGTACCTGTGGCTGCCTTGCTCCTGGGGTCCCTGCCTGTGCTGGACAGTGACGGCAGCACGTCGACCTTTGGGATTGCCGCTGGAGGCCCAGCAGGGAGCCTGGCGTCCCATGTGCCTGGGGCTTCTCCCCGGGCCCCCGAGGAGCAGGAGCCCAGCCTGCACGTCCTGGGCTGACGGGCCTACCCGCCGCGGGCGTTCTGTTGTGCGGGGCACCATCTGTGATGGCTGTGCCCAGCTCTACTTTGTCAGACTGTCTGGAATTGCACGTTTTTCGGTTTTCGTTTTCCCCTCGAGCACTTTGTAGTTGGCCACAGGTTCTGTAGTTGCCTATAGAGTGTCCTTGAAAATCAGGTCAGGGGACTGTGTGCAGGAGTCCCGGCCCCAGACGTTTTTATGGAGGGCCTGAGGCCCTGTCCCCCTCTGCAGTGGCCTCCCACCAGAGCAGGAGCAGGAAAGCCGTTAGCATGAATCTCCTCTCTTTTCCTTCCCGGCCCACCCTCTGCAGTTGCCTGTTAACTACCTGTCATCTCATCTGTCTGGACCGACGCTTCCTAAAGACGGGCAGTGGCTGGGGAGATGCAGGGTCGCAGCAGAGCCTGCGGCATCCACAGGGGTGAGGGAGGGGCGGGTCCCGGCTCAGTTAGCCCTGCCGCCCCAGGTGGGAAGGCGCGGGTCGTGGTGGGAGCGTCTTTCGTGCCAGCGGGGTAGCCCCCTCAGAAACCGGCTTCGGGATGATGACTCCTTGCAGTCCAGCCCCCCCGTAGTTGTTGCCGGAACGAATGACAACAGGTTTAGTGGCTTCAGGCCACACACACGTATTACCCCGCGGGGCTGGAGGTCCGAAGTCCCACAAGGTCTCACTGGGCTCAAGTCAGGGTGTGAGGAGGGCTGCATTCCTCTCTGGAGGCTCCCTCTGCTTCCCTTTGCTAGCTTCTAGAGGCCTCTGCATTCCTGAGCCCGTGGCGTGCCCATCTGTCTTCAGAGCCAGCAAGAGCGCCGGGCTCTTGTGGTCGTGCCTCTCCAGCCTCCTCTTCCCCCCGCCCCCGTTCATGGGCCCTGTGATTACGTTGGACCCCCTGGGATGCCGCAGGATCATCTTCCTGTCCCCATCTCCCACTGCTTGCCATCGCGATGCCACCTGCAGCCTTGTGCGGTGACAGCCTCAGGGGCTCTGGGGGTGAGGACGTGGCCATCTTTGGGAGCACTCCTCCACTGAGCCCGTCCACCCGTGCAGTGGGCGCCTCAGCCTCTGGTGTTCTTACAGCCCGCTCTGGGCTCTCGCGGTCCCGACTTCCGTGGACGGCCCCACAGCTGTGCTGCCGGATGTCCTGGCCTGTCCCGGTCACAGCTCTGTCCTCGTCATGTACGGACCACATGTGTGGTCCTGCTGGCCGTCCTTGTCCTCCGGTCCAGTGGCATCCAGCGGGATTCCTGGGGCTCAGAGGCCACTCTGGCAGCAGGAGAGACAGACGCTGTCTGCCTCCCGCGTCCCCGCCCCCGGAGTGCCTAGGCCTTCCCATGGCCCCCCAGGAGCTCCCCTTTCTGCACCTTGAGGCAGAAGCTCCGGAGTGAGGGCTCTGCCCACCAGACTCCTGGGCCACACACCAGCTGTCACTGAGGAATGGATCCGGAAGCTGCCTTGTCTGAGGGGTCCAGGGAAGGCCTTGGCATCTCCTGCAGGGGCGTGGGGACCCCTGTCACTTGAAGCTGGCTTCTCAGAATGCCTGGGGAGGTGTGGCTGCCCCACGCACCCAGCCCCGTCACAGAAGCAGTTCAAGCAGGTGTGTGTACGCGCCAGGCGGAGTCTCACCAGCTTGGCTGTCATTCCTCCACCCCCAGTCATCCCCGTCACCAGGAAGCCTGCTGCTTGCTGGAGCCAGGCCCTGGGGCTCTGAGGGGCTGTGTCAGGGCCCCTGACAGGACAGGCAGGACCCCTCCCTGACTAGCCAGCTCTCCATAGGCCTCACCGGGCCAAGTGCCCCGTCCCCACACGCAGGCTTGCCTTGTGGCTTCTGGATGGGGAGGATGAGCCTCCTGTTAGGGACAGGGACCAGGGGGGGACGGGCCTGGGGGGGGGCGGGTGTTGGGGGTATAGGTGCTGCGGGCCTGGTCTTTCTCTGAACACCGAATCTGTCATCGCTGTCCCCAGAGGACCTCCTGCAAACCCACCTCTGTCTAACGTGGGTCTCACGTCACCCTGAGGGCTGTGTCCTAAAATGCCCTTGAGCTGGAAATGAAAAGCTGTATGACCTGAGGAGGGTGCATTCTGGGACGAAAGTCCCTGAAGGGGGCACCGCGCTGGAGGACGGGTGGTTTTCGCTGAGGGCGCCCCATGCACGGTCCGCTGCGTCCGTGGGGAGACCACGCCGTTCTGGGCTCTGGGGCTGCTCGGAGTCTTGGTGTCGGGAGCCACCAAGCAGGCTGTGAACGCACGGAAGGTGGTAGTCACAGGACTTCCAGGGCATCCCGGGAGCAGGGCTGCTGGCGGTATATACCCAGACACGCACTCTTGGATTCTTCCCCTGGTCAGCACTTGTTCTGCTCTGCGTTTTTGGTTGTATCTTACTTTTGTTTGTTTTTGAAGACTCTGACCAGCCAGAGCAGGTTCCTCTCCATTCTTGACAAGTCACTTGAGCCTCCCTTTCCTTACCTGTAAATGACAGAAGTCGTAGTGCCTCTGTAAGATGCTCATGTTTGCTGGGCGCCCGGGACAGGCTGTGAGGCCGGAGGGGTTATCCTGTGTGGGGCATGCGAGCGAGGAGCTGCACGCTGGTCCTGGGAGTTGGGGGGCGTCGGGGGGCCTTGACGATGCGTTCAGGATTTCCCAGCACGCAGGTGCAGACGAGAGTCCCACCAGCATCCCCGACTTCTTCCACTTCCTTCGCCCTCCACCGGTAACCCAAGGAACGCATTGCAATTTGCTGTGCTCCCAAGGGTTTTGTCCATGGGCCGGCGGCCCCTGGTAGAGATTATTTGCAAGCATTTCCCCCTGAGCAGCTGAGTGGCAGGACCTCATGGCAGGCCGTGAGTTCCCTCGGGTGAGGAAGGGGAAGGGCTCCAGGAGGAGGACCGTGTGCTTAACGCCTGGGAGGTGAGGGAGGTGCTGTCCCGTCCAGAGATCCTGCCTGGACTCTTGGGCCCCCAGGAGAGGCGGGGAGCGCGTGGGCCTTGGGGACTGTTGCCAAGCCTTGGGTCTTTCTCGGACAGCTGCCTCTTCCTGCTCTGGACTAATGGGACCCCTGTGCTCTGCACTTGTAGCCAAAGGGAGCCGACCGGAAACAGAAGACCGACCGGGAAAAGATGGAGAAAAGAACGGCCCAGGAGAAGGAGAAGTACCAGCCTTCCTACGAGACCACCATTCTCACAGAGGTGAGCTGGCCTGGTGTCGGGGCGCGCCCCCCGCGCCCCCCGCCGGGGCCTCCTGCCAGGAGCAGGATGATGGCACACTCTGGTTTAGATTCTTGAAAATCGCCCCCTGGGGGCGAATGCCTCTTTTGATAGTGCCCGTGAAATTGTGGTAGGTTCCCGGGTCCAGAGCCGTGTCCACACGGTAAGGCCCAGGGGCTGGGACGGTGTTTCCGAAGGAACTTCCTGCTCTGTGCTGCCGTTGGCACTTTCCGGAATCAGATGATTGTTGTTTTAATGGTTAAAGGGCCAAAATCCGACAGAAGAGAGTGTGCATGTGCATCAGAAAATACCTCTCTCCTAACTGTCCTAGCCTCGGGCTTCCCTCCCCAGGACAGCTGTTGTCCCTGGGTCCTCACTATGTGGCCCGGCTTCCTGTGCCGGTGGAGCCAGCTCGCCCACGCCCGCTGTTTTTACACTGGCAGAGCACACAGACACGCTGTTCTGTAACTTGCTGGCTTTATTTAATAGCCCAGCTTGGAGTCTGTTCCCCATCTGTTCGTACAGGGCTTTCTAGTTCTTTATCCAGAGGCGTGGCCTCCGTTGTGTAGATCGATGGCCTGTTGGTGGCCGTTTGGTACTTTCCGGGCTCTTGCTGTTCTGGCAGGGTGCCGCGAGTGACCCCGGGCGCGCGAAGGACTGCGTACAGTAGAAATCTCTGCAGACTTCCGTTCTTAGAGCGGGCTGGCGGGGCCAGGGGGCGCGAACTCCTTACTGCTCTCTTGTTGGGATGGATACTGGCATGCCTTTCCTCCTAACCCAGCCTCCGACAGTGCCCTGCTCCCACCGTCCTTGTGCCCAGCGTACTCTGAGGCGCTCACTGTCACAGCTGCTCCTTCCTCTTGTCAGTCGTCACCGCTGGTGCCACCTCTGCCAGGGCTCTCTTGTGTTGCTTAAAAAAAAAAAAAAATAACCATTCCCCACTGCCTTCTGCAATCAGTCCAGCTCGGGAGTGTTGGTTCGTGGAATTGTTTGACTTGCTTAGAAGGCCCTCCACAGGTGCACGAGGCCCAGCACGGGCCGGGCGGGGGTTAAGGCTGTGGTAAACGTGAGGCCCTCGGCACAGAGAGGCTAAGAGAATGGTGGCTGGTCCTGGGAGGGTGTGTGTGTGTGTGTGTGTGTGTGTGTGTGTGTGTGTGTGTGTGTGTGTGTGTGTAATAAGCCATATGCAGAAGGGTATTTGCAACAAGGTAGAGTATGGAGCTAACCTTGCGGCAGAGACAGATCCGTAGTGGCGTTTTAGCGGGCTCAGGGTAGCAATGGCCAGAGGGCCCTGGCGCAGGAAGAGCCTGGCTTGCTTACTCTCAGCAGCAAAACAGTGCCAGGCCCCCCAGGGTGCCCTCCACACTTCCACTGCCCTCTGCCTCCGGACGCCTTTCCCTTCCAGGCTGAGCCCTAACCTCTCTGCTCCTGACTATCCTCTGACTTCCCCCTGCTGGAGGAGAGGGCCGGGGGGGCTTCAGCCCACGTCTGTCTAAGCCCTCGTCGGAGCGCGGTGTGGCTGGGCAAAACCCCCGGCTGGCCCACGACCTTGCCAGGTGCCAGGTTGTCGGCTTTTCCTCCTCCGCTGCCAGAGCTAGCGCCACGAAACTCCAGCCCACACACACGACGGAGTTAAATATTCACCAGCCTGTGGTTCGGGGGGGAGGGGGGGTGCGGGGGGGGGGGTGATAGTAAATTTTCAAGAATGCTCCAGATTGGCCGTTTCCAAGGAGGTGTCATCACAGGGAAGGGAAGAAATGAACGCTTTGTCCGCGGGCTTCCCCAACAGGCAGAACCTGGATGTCTTTGCTTTCTTCCGGCGATTCTCACCTATGTTCCATTTTTGGCTTCTGCGCCGGAAGTACCTGGAGGTCAGGGATCGCGTCTTTCGTGTCTTCTGTGTCTCCCTTAGCTCCTAGCTGGATGCCTGACATGGAACAAAAATGCATAGAGTGATGTCCAGAGGGCCGGCCTGCTCCTGGAGGCGCTCGCGTGCCTCCTGCTCTTCAGGGCCCGTCGGCCGACTGTTTTCAAAGAGTGCAGGTTTTAGTACCGAACTTTTATTTTTTTTTTAGATTTTATTTGTTTATTTATTTGGGCGGGGAGAAAGGGAGAATAGCAGGAGGAGCAGAAGGAGGACAAGCAGACTCCCTGCTGAGCATAGAGCCTGACTCATGACCCTGAGATCATGACCTGAGCCGAAACCAAGAGTCTGGACGCTTGACCGACTGAGCCACCCAGGCGCCCCAGTACTGAACCTTATTGATGACTTTTGTTTGGAAGTTATCCGTGTCCAGGGCTCCCTCTTCCATGCACAGACACACATTTGTCTACACCTGGGAAACCTGCCTCTGGGCAGCTGGCCTGTGTCGTTAGCTCTTTTTTTGCGGACCCAGGTGACGGATGATGTTTCTTTCCCTCGTTGATTCGACTGCCGGGAAGCTCATAGGGATGCATGCCTTGCTTTGCTTGCTCTGGGAATGACTGAATTTTTTTTTTTTTAAGTTTTTGTTTATTTATCTGACGGAGAGAAAGCATGAGAGGGGAGAAGGTCAGAGGGAGAAGCAGACTTCCCGCAGAGCTGGGAGCCCGATGTGGGACTTGATCCCAGGACTCCAGGATCATGACCCGAGCGGAAGGCTCAACCAGCTGAGCCACCCAGGCACCCAGAGTGGCTCTTCTCTGCCATGCTTGATTTCTTGGGCGTGGCCCTAGGAAACCCACACTCCGCTGCCTCATTCGGGCCCTGGGAGAATGTAGGAGAATGTTGAGGGATCTGTGGTTTCCTGCGCCGGCCTCGATGGATGCTGGTTTGGGGGAGAGAGGAGCTGGGGCAGTATCTCTGTATCCTGAGTTCCTCCCGACGGTCACGGCCCTCGAGTCACTGCTGCCCCGTGCTCTTTCTGCAGTGCTCCCCGTGGCCGGACATGGCCTACCAGGTGAACAGCGCCCCGTCTCCAAGCTACAATGGCTCTCCGAACAGCTTCGGCCTTGGCGAAGGGTACGTCCACCCTCTCTCCCTTTGGAGCCCCTGGACTGATGATGGGTTTAGGCTCCTTTCTTGATCTTCCCTCTGTCCCTTCCCCCCACCGACCCCGCCCTGGTATGCTGGCATCAGCGTGTGCTTCAGGGCGGCACTTCCAATATTTGCACGGGTTTCTGTGCTTAGACACACTTCTGTAAGCACTGTCTGTCGGGGCAGCAGCCCAGGCCCCAGGCCCCCCTACCCCTCACCACCCCGTCGAAGCCAGTTGGCCTGCGGGTGCCCTCCAGGGAGAATGCCTTCTAGACAGATGGGGCCTTAGGAGGTGGCCGTTTGGTGGCCCTGGTGGCTGCAAGGGGCTGTCCTCATTCTTTCTGTGGTCCTTGTGCACGTTCTTCAGGCAGCACAGGTCAGCTCGGGATGTTCCCTGCTCTGGGTTTCAGGGCTTGTCCCACGGGAGTAGCCTTGCTCCCAGTCACCGGGCTCTGCAAGTGCACAGGCCACACTGCCTCTAAGGTGACAGTCGTGCAGGGGCTGGCGGGCATGGGTCCGACCTGTCCCGGGCTGCGGGGCGCAGGAAGGGCTCACGGCACCGCTGTGACGGCTGCGCACATCCTGATCCTGTTTCTGGGGTGTAGCGGGGAGCAGGGAGACCCCAGGCACATTCAGCAGGTAAGTGTGGAACCTGTGGGTGCCTCAGAGCCCGTGCTTGGTGTCCAGAGGACTTTACTAATGGGAGAGTGCGTGTGTCCGTGAACTTGATTTCACAAGGTCACGGGGGGCTTCCTTGAGAAGGGTGGGGGGCACATAGCCAAGGTGTCGTGTTCAGATTAAGGGAACCCAGTGTTAAATCCCCCCTTTCTGGGGGTGAGTGGTGAGTTCCCTAACCTTCCTCAGCCTCACTTCCCCACTAGCAAGGGAGTGAGGATTCGTGCAGGGTCGGGGGACTGTGCGCCTAATGGACACTGCACAGAGGGCAGCTCTCGTCACCGATGACCACTCTGAGGCTCATCCCGGCGAAGGCCTTCTCTTTAGTGTTACTGTGGCAAGGTGCACGCAAAGTAGCACTTACTGGCTTGTTGTTGTAAACGCAGAGTGAGACACCTGCGTCCATCCACGTTGTGCCTTCTCCACTGTCTGTCTGGGAGGGTCATTTATATTTAAAAGTGTATCTTTCTCTTAATTTAAAAAAACCCAGGTGTTCAGGCCTGTACCTTCCCCATGAGTGAGCCCTGGGGGGAGGGTGGTGTGCCTCCAGCCATGAGAGCCTCGTCTATGGATGGGAGACTGCAGCTGCCTCTGCAGGGCAGGGTCCCCCCCTCAGGAGCCCGCAGCCCTTTCCCATCTCCGAGGACAGGGGTTTGGCTGCCGCTGTCCAGGCACCCACACGACGCCTGGGGCTCCTTGGGCAGCCTGCCCTCCCCTGGGGCCGAGGCTGGGGCCGAGGGAGACTCTGTGTGGGAAGGAATTGGATGCAGACAGACCCCAAACTCAGGCTAGAGGGGTGCTCGCTGGCCGGGCTGTGTTACCAGCCAGAACGTCGCGTCTGCCCTGGAGGGCTGGTCAGGGATTTTGAGGGATTGTGTGGGCGGTGACCTGGGGAGTTCTTGAGGCCCTGCTGCATTTCCGGCGAGGGCCGTTCCCTGAGTGGAGGGGAGAGCACCGTGCTGGGAGGGGGGACCGTGCCCGCACCTGATGGCCCGTTCTCTTCCTCTGCAGGAACAGCTCCCCGACGCACCCGGTGGAGACCCTGCCGCTGGGCAGCGACGTAAGTGTGTGCCGCCGGGCTCTCTGGCTGCGCGTCCCTGGGCAGACCCCGCGTGCTCATGTCAAGACCCCTCCCCCTCTCTCTCTGCCTGCAGCACCTGCTTCCATCAGCCTCGATCCAGGATGCCCAGCAGTGGCTCCACCGGAACCGTTTCTCACAGTTCTGCCGGCTCTTCGCCAGCTTCTCGGGTGCGCATCTCTGTGCTGTCGTTAGAACCCATGGGGATCCTAGAAACGCGTCACAAAGCCAGGTGCCTTCCCGGACGTGCCCGCACTGCCTGCCGGGCCGTGGTTGGGTCCTAGGGACCCGGTGTGGCGTAGGTCACTCGCTCACTTCTGCTGATCCTGGGTCAAGTGCTCCAGTAGGAAGTCCTGCCCCTTGGGAGTTTCCAGTCGAGTGTGGCTTTCAGGGAGGACCATCTGGGTCCCCTGGGGTAAGCCGCAGTCTGCCCGGGACGGGCCCCCTGCACCAGGCGGGCTGGGGCACACGCAGCAAGCCTGCCTGGTGCTTTCCCACTGCCGCGCTGTCTGTCAGGCTTTCTCCGGAGCCCCGACCTGGGAGATGACAGTGACGCCACAGGGGAGGACGGGGAAGCTGCTGCCTCCTTCAGGCCCTTACCGGTGGGGCCAGCAGACAGAGACCCGGGGCCAGGGCTGTGGGGCATAAGGGTAAGCAGAGCAGTGAACCCTGCCACCAGGTCGAGGCAATCCAAAATGACCTGCAGTAAAGCTTTGACCAGAACTAGGGCGGTGGCTCCCAAACACATCTGTGACAGTGGGAGGAAAACTGTTCATGGTCATCTTTGAGCTCAGCTTTGCAGGAGCTTCCTTTGTGGTGGGAGGAGGGTCGGCCCCGTCCCCAGGGAGCTTGCAGCTTTGAGTCCATGCGGATGTGCAGACCGCGCCTTTCAGTGCAGCGCGACCCTTCGGTGGTGGGCAGGCTCAGAGGAGGAGCCTGGCTCGGGTCAGGGAGGAGAAGCGAGGGACCCTGCCATTTTCGGGGTGCCGAAGAGAGGCGGTGCCCTTGAACAGAGGCTGGGCCCAGGGGAAGAGGGGAGCCAAGTGGGTATGGGGGACAGTGAAATGTCCAAGCAGGGGGAAAGTGCAAAGGCCACAAGGTGGGGGCCTGCCTGGTGTGGCCACAGAGCCCGGCACCCAGGGGAGTGGGGCCAAGCAGACCGGGGAAGGTGAGGTCAGAGAGGGACCGAGGGGCCTGGTAGAACAGTGGAGGGATTTTGGCTTTGACTCCTTACGTAGAGGGAGCCTTTGTGCTTACAGAATTATGCCTAAAACTGTCTCTGAACTGTGGCAGGAAAAGGGGGTTGGATATTGTCGCTCCTGGCCATGTGGCTGCTGGCTGGTTTTCAGCAGAAGGTGACCGCATACTTGTCCCTCGGAGAGTCCATATGGGCACAAGGCTCTGGGGGACTCGTTGGGCTTTGAGGAAGGGACTGCATCCACGGATAAGGATGCTCAAAGACCTTTATTCATAATCGCTCCCAGCTGGGAGCAAACCCGTGCCTGTCGGCGGCGAACAGACACGTGATTGTGGTTTATCCATGCAAGGAAGAATACCTAATAACGGGCATGAATGATCTCTAGCCACAGGCAGCACGAGTGAGCCCTTAAACAGAACTTGGAAGGAGGGAGCCGGACATAGGAAAAAGTGCATCCTATTCCGTTCCCCTTACACAGTTCCCCTTACACAAATTTCAGTTTCAAGCAAAGCGTAAGCGCGTGAGGAGTCAGGATGCCTGAGGAGTCAGGACGGTGGTTCCCCAGAGGAGGGGGAGTGGCTGGCGCGGGGCGCCGGCGGGAGGTGGGAATGTCCCGCGTCTCAGTCCGTGTACCTGGAGCACGGCTGCGCTCACGGTGGCTGCAGGCAGGGAGCTGTGCCTTCTGCACTTAGACAAGTGCGCGGGTTGCAGCGTCCTGGGCCGGGTTACGTGCGCTTGCATTATGTGTCGGTCAGCGGTAGGAGGGAAGGATGGGCAGGCACAGCTGGTGAGGACCGGTTGGCTTTTGTAAGTGGCCGTCTGTTCTGCTGAGCTCATCTCTCAGACTCTGATTTCCTGATGGTTAGCTGTTTGTTGTTTCTCTCTCTGTGGGACGTCTGGTGCCCCCTGAGCGTGAGGCTGACTCTTCCCTGTCCCCACTCTTCCCTGTTCCCTGCCCACAGTGCAGTGTCTGCAGGTGCCCGAGGACGGAAGCTTTTCTGTGTGTCCCACTAACGGGCGGCCCTGTTTCCCTGCCTAGGTGCTGACTTGCTGAAGATGTCTCGGGACGATCTGGTCCAGATCTGTGGGCCTGCAGATGGGATCCGGCTCTTCAATGCCATCAAAGGCCGGTGGGTGTCAGTTTCCAGCTGGACGCAGGGTATGGCGGGGAGCCCCATCTCAGCCTCTTGGATGCTGCCATGTGGGCGAGCTGGTGGGGACAGGGCTCCTCCTGGGGCAGGTGCAGGGAGGAGGCCCTATGAGAGGGGATCGGGGCCATGGGGTACTCACCCTGGGCAGGCCTGTCCCACATCTCAGTTTGGCTGGAGCCTTGGCCTCTGGATCTCAGCCCCTCAGCCTCCCCCTCGGGTGCCCAGCTGCCTCCTCCCAGAGGGAGGGGTGGGACTGTGCGGCAGCTCTCCGTCCTCTGGGCAGACTGGAGAGCAGGGCTGGGTCTGCCGCGATGGAAATGTTGGGAGCCGTGCTGTTGAGTCCAGCAGCCCCGGCCACATGTGACTGTGGGGTGCTTGGTCTCAGGCCAACGTGACTGACCGAGCGAGTTTTAAATCTCCTTTCCCTCTCACGCATGGACAGCACAGTTTTAGAGTGAGGGCGAGGGCCTGGGTGTGCATCTCAGATCTGCCTCTTCCGAGTTTTACGCTAGACCACAGCTCTGACCCCTGTGAGCCTCGGTTTCCTCCTCTGTAAAATGAGGGCTGTGGTTCCAGCACCCTAGGTGAGCGAAGGTGAAATGAGGTAGGCATGTGAAGTTCTGGAGGGGTAGAGTATGCCAGAGAAAGTGTTTGCTCTTTGCTCTTGTTATCGCCCTGAAAAACACCTTGTGTCTTGAGACGCGTGTTCTGGGCAGAGAGCCCTCATGGCAGCTTACAGGACCTGGAAGCGATGGCCATCCCGCTGCCTCTAGGCAAGCCTGCCTGAAGCCGTGGAGGCCCAGCCAAAGGCCTTCTGCATTCCCGCGGCCTCCTTTCTTCTTCCTGAATCCTTCCGTCTGCTAGTTCCACCCGGCATTCTGAAACATTCTAGAATGTTCCTTCCTACCAGCCCCCTCCCCCAGTACCTGCTATTTATTTTCCCCTCTCGCGCCAGGAATGTGAGACCAAAGATGACCATTTACGTCTGTCAAGAGCTGGAGCAGAACCGAGCACCGCTGCAGCAGAAGCGGGATGGTGGTGGGGACAGCAGTCTGTGTGGTGAGTTGTGGGGAGCCCCCTCCCCGCCGCCAGCCCAGGGCCGGTTCCCAGGTGTCCGGGTTGCAGGAAGGCACAACAGCAGCATGAGTCCTCTTGCCGAGAACGTGTCCGCTGACCCACCTCAGTCGGCTTTCTCACTCACAGCCTGAGTTTTTGTTAAGCTTCCTCCTGGGATTGAAATGTTTAAGGTGGAAGTCCTCTCAGAACAGATGATCCAGCTTATTTGCTGCCTGGGGAGCAGGCCCAGAGAGGGGATGCGTTCCCCCATAGCCGCTTGCTTAGCCACTCGTGGGAGAATTGGGAATCAGGCCTTTCGGCTCCCAGGCTGGTGTCGAGTGACCGCCCGATGGCCGGATTCCTGGTGCGCTTCCTCCTGTGGTGTCCCCCCAGCCAGATGAGTCTTTCCTATTTGGTTTACAGCTGCACGAGGGCAAAGGAGCACAGCTTGCAGGAGCTGGGGGTGCCTCGGGGGCACGTGACTCTTTTGGGTTGGCAGTCTGGTGAGAGGACAGAGACTTCGAGGTCAGCTGAGCCTGGACACCAGGGCTGGCCGTGCTGCATATTGGCCGTGTGGCCTTGGGCAGGGTACCAGGGCCCATGCATCGGCTTCTGCACGTACAAAATACAGACAGCGACACCACCCCCAGAGGTGGGAGGTTTCGGCGAGACAAGGCGTGTGAGGCGAAGCACCTTGCTTCCAAGCGTCTGTGCGTGTGCGGGTCTGACAGCGGCCGGCCTCAAGCTACAGAGTGCGTGCTCTTCTGTGCATGTCTGCAGAGAGCGAGGGCGCAGCAGTGGAGTAGGAAGGCTCGCCAAGTCCCTGTCTGAAGGGCCTCTGACATGCTTGCTTACTCGCTACTCTTTGTAGGCACTGTTGGGAACGTTTCTCTTGGGGGGGGACACTGAGGCACAGGCTGGACCACTGCCCCTAGACGACAGCATTGTATGTGGCAGAGCTGGGAGCCAAACATTGAGACCCTGGGAGCTGGCTTCTGAGCCCTCCATCGGGCCCCTGGACATTTCTGGACAACGGCTAGGTCCTCTCCGTGCTTCTCAGCTGTTCGCCCAGGAGGGACAGATCCTGAGCCTTGGGGTTTCCTGCACGTGCAGAAAGGGGAGCCTGGTGCTTCAACACAGCTCGTGATTTATGCTCACGGAGGCCCTGAGTGCTGGTGCCTCCCCGGCATGCGCCCTGGGGCCCCGGGACCTGTAGATTGTTCCAGGGCCGGCTTCTAGGGTGGCTGAGTTGGGATGTGAGCCTGGGGTGGCCTACTCTAGAGCCTCATCCCGGAACGGCTGCCGACACGGCCCCGGAGGAGAGCCGGCTCAGGAGGCGTTCAGAGGAGTGTCCCACGGACCCTGGCGCCCCCACACACACATGGGGCAGGAAGGGCTGGTGAGCACAGGTTACCACAAAACGCACTGGCCTGCAAGCCGTCTGGGTCTTTCTGGCCAGCCTGATTTGTTGGAGGAGTGAACTCCGAGAAGGCAGAAGTGGCTCCGAGATGTCAAAGGGTGGCAGAAGTCCGCTGGAGTGTGTGACAGGAGGGTATCCTAGACGGGGCCCTGGCCTTCTCACCCGCTGTCCGCGCCGGGAGGGGCGGCGGCCACGCGCTCTGCACACCATCTGACGGCCGGCCGGTCTGACGTGTGGCTGGAATGCCGTGGCCTCTGCCACCTGCCCCTCAGAGGGAGCTGGTGAGCGTGTGCGCTTGGGAAACACAGGGCCTCTGAGGAGACTTCAGACCCTCAAACCAGGGTTCCTCAGTCGACGTAGGGGTTTGGGAACCTCTAATTTAATCCAGTTGTGCTTTGCCTTTGAGGACCTTGAGGCCCCCAAGTGTGGCATCCTCTTCCCCAGGGCACCCGAAGAGCTGCCTCCTACCCAGCGGGTTTAGGTTTCCTGTAAGCAAACGTTTCCAGCCTCCGAGTGGGTGTTCGCTTCCAGCGGGGCGGTGATGCTCCCAGTGCCCCCTTCCCTTTGTGGCCACAGTGCCGGAGCGGAGTGGCATTCATGCTGTGCAGAAGGGCAAGGATGAGACCCTTGGGATGTCAGGTCGCAGTTATCCCTTGCGGAGAAAGGGGAACCCTCTTACACTGCTGGTGGGATGCAAGCTGGTGCAGCCACTCTGGAAAACAGTATGGAGGTTCCTCAAAAAGTTAAAAGTTACCCTGCAACCCAGCAATTGCCCTATGAGGTATTTACCCATAGGATATAAAACTACAGATCTGAAGGGACACCTGCACCCCAATGTTTACAGCAGCAGTGCCCACAATCGCATGACTATGGAAAGAGCCCAGATGTCCATCAACAGATGGATAAAGAAGATGTGGTTACTTACACACACACACACACACACACACACACGGGAATATTACTCAGCCATCAAAAAAAAGAGAATAAAATCTTGCCATTTACAATGACGTGGATGGAACTATAGGATATTATGCTAAGTGAAATAAGTCAGTCAGAGAAAGACAATTATCATATGATTTCACTTATGGAATTTAAGAAACGAAACAGGAGCATAGAGGAAGGGAGGGAAAAATAAAACAAGACAAAAGCAGAGAAGGAGACAAACCATAAGAGACTCTCAACTCTAGAAAACAAACTGAGGGTTACAGAAGAGAAGGGGGTGGGGGGATGGGGTAACTGGGTGATGGGCATTAAAGAGACCACGTGATGTAATGAGTACTATGTATCACATAAGACCGATAAATTACTAAACTCTACCTCTGAAACTAATATATATGTATGAAACTATATGTTAATTAATTGATTTTAAGTAAAATTTTTTAAAAAGCAATTATCCTTAAATCCCACTCTTTGCCCCCTGGAGCCATCCAGTGACCCCTCTAAGCCATGGGAAGAAAGGAAAGGGAATGCATGATTTCTTCTCTCTCCTGCAAAGGTGGGCGTCTGGCCACACGTCAGAATCAATAGAAGCTTGTTAGAAATACAGAGTTCTGCCAGCTCTTCTCCCTCTAGCCTCTGCCCCGCCATGGTTGTCCTTGAGTGTGGGGTGGATGCAGGAATTCTCCATTTTATGTAGGATCCCCCCAGAGGGACTGGTGCAGGAATGAAGAACCGCAACCTGGCTGCCTTCCACCTGCCGCTGGGCTGTCCAGAGGCTTGGTGCCGGTTCCAGCCAGGTCCCACGGAATGAGTCTGGGCACAGCATCCTTACAACTGAGTGACTGACTTGGGGGCTGGGGGGTAGGCCGGCTGCTTAGAAAGCAGGGGCGTGTTCTACAGAAGGCCCTGTCCCTTGCCCTCCAGTGTACCATGCCATCTTCTTGGAAGAGCTGACCACCTTGGAGCTGGTTGAGAAGATCGCCAACCTGTACAGCATCTCCCCCCAGCATATCCACCGAGTCTACCGGCAGGGCCCCACGGGCATCCACGTGGTGGTGAGCAACGAGGTGAGCGGTGCCCGCACCCCTACTCACGGCCCGGGGCTTGGGGCCGCAGGGAGGCATGGCACATGGGCAGGCTCCAGAAACACCCCCTCCGGGCTTGGGGAATGACTTCTGCCTGCTTCGTCTGCCTGCCACATGCTCTTGGCTGCCCCTGGAGTGCAGGGGGAGAGAGTTCTGAGGCTCCAAATAGGTATCTGGTATCCACCCTGTACCCCATCCCCGGCCGTGTGCCATGCAGGACCCGTGGCACAAACCTGCCTTCAGAACGCTCGCGGTCAGGGCTGTAAGAAGTCAGGAGGAGGGTGGGCGGCTGGAGGAGGAGGAGGTCCCAGGAGCGGAGGAATGGACTGCAGGCTGGATGATGGAGCCCAGAGCTCTCCTCTGCTGAGCCGCGAAGATGCCATGGCCTTCCTGGGTCTGCCCTGGGCTGCACAGACCTGTGCCAGGCATGAGTGGCTGCTGGCAGAGGGCCCAGAGTGATCTGGTCCCACTCATGGCTAGGGAGGATTCGCATCTGTATTTAGGCATTCCTGATGCCTTGTTTTAAGCTTGTTCTATCCTGGAGCCCTCCTCTTGCTAATAATAGTCAGGAATGCCAGCATTTATCCACTGCTTCCTGTCCTAAGTGCACGTGTAGGGACTCTTTTAATCCAGGCAGCCTCCCTATGAACTAGGTGAAATTCCATTTCACAGATAGGAAACTGAGGCACAGAGAGGCTGAGTAATTGCCCTAGGTCACACAGCTAGGGTGGGAATCCTGGTGTCCATCTGCAGAGCCCACCTCCCCTGAAATGAGGGCTTTGGAGAAACAGAGCTGGGCTGATGGGAGCGGGGTGGGAGGGGGCACCCTGAGCCCCCAGCAGACCCCAGCAAGCCCATAGTGGGAGCTCTGAGAGCATCTGTGTAGGGGACTGTAGAGGAAATGGTACATGAATGGTGTCTGGGGAAGTAGAGAGAATGTGGGCTCTGGAATCGGACACGTGTCCCCACCTGACCTTGCTGCTAGGAGCAGAGTGACCCTGGGCAGATTTACTTAGCCCCTTTGAGCCTCTGTTTCCACATCTATAAAAGGGGGATAATTATACCCACTGAGCAGGGTGTGGTAAGGATAAAATGAGAAAACCGTGTCAGGCACCAGGAGACACCGGATAAGCCGGTGGTGGTGCTAATTGATGATGTTAAGGCACTTTTTAACTTTTGGGAGCCAAGTGATGGAGAGATCTTTAAATTTGACAGTATATAAACTGTAAGGCTTGTAATGGTTTGCGTATTTCATATGGTGTCATTATTGGTGATAATCCTATTGCCACTTGTCATTACAGTCATCTGAGCCCCTTAAATGAGTGTCCCCCATTTCATGGGGGTTGAGTCCTGGAGGCTGGCAAAGCGGTGGTGGTTTCCTTTCTCTTGAATTAAAAAGCAGTTCATGGGGCGCCTGGCTGGCTGACTCTTGATCTCGGGGTTGTGAGTTCGAGCCGCATGTTGGGTGCAGGGATTACTTAAAAATAAATCTTAAAAAAAAAAAGGTAATTCACAGTTAGTGTAAATCAAGAAATCTAAAACAGTGGAGGGAAAATGCAGAAGGCACTTCTCTTCCCTCCTCTCTCCCTAGAGGAGTTCGCACTGGCTTGGGTGTGATTCTGCCAGGTAATGTTTTGTGCGGGCATCTGTCGTGTGCCTGAGCATTGTGTAGGCGTGGATTCCTAACACACACAGCAAAGATCCAGCTGTACGTTTATCTGCCACTTGCTCGTTTGGTTCGCGGGTCAGAATTCCTTCCATATCATTCCATTTAAGTCTCAGGCAGCTGTTTCCCTACCCCCATTTCACAGACAGAGTGAAGCCCGGAGTTCCTGACCTGGGGACTTCCTTGAGAATAGCCCGGGAGGCTCAGACACCTGAGCAGTGGGCTGCCGTCGGGGCACAGGAATGAGTTTCTTTGGTGAAGACAAAAGCCAAGAATGCGCGGAACCCTTGCCATGTCACGGGTCCCTGCAGGAAGTCCCTTCCGCAGCTTGCCCTGTGCCCTCCCGAGTGGGCAGTGAAGCAAGTGAAGCAGAGAACAAAACCACAGTGCTGCCTCCGCTAAGTAGGCGATTCTTATTCCCTGAAGTCTCCTTGCCTCTTAACCCTGAATCAATTGGAAACCTTTGGTTCTTAATTGCCCGGAGTGCTGGAGGCAGCCCGGCCAGCCGCGGAGCCGGCCCCTGAGGTGCAAGGGCACTTAATTAAACAAGGGAGTTACTGATTAAGCCCGTGTGGGCTCTGTGTAGGGCTTTGCATGCCCAAGTGGCTGGGCTGCCAAGAGTCCTAGAGGGAGCAGGCCAGCAGTATAGAATAAATGTACTTCACGCATCATTAGGCCCCGCAGGGCGGGGCAGGGGTCCACAGGTGGATGGATTTGCAGGATTTGGGGCAATAATCCAGAGGAGGCGATGACATCTGGGTGGCATTTTTTAATTTGGAAAGGGGTTTTGCTGCACGTTAGCTAGCGTGTGTGTCATGGGTATGTTTAAGTATTTTTTGAATATTCTTTCCATTTATATTGTGAACTTTTATATGGAACATTATATTTATATGGAACTTATTTTTACAGTTAAGGAAGGAGTAAGCGCTCAATACGGACACTCGGGTTAATGCAATATTATGTTAGAAGCCTCTTTGTGGGCTGATTTCCTCTTCCACCCCACCTCTCCACCTGCTGGTCTAAATTTTGTACTAATTGTTCCCGTTTCCTCCTCAGTATATTGCTGAATTTTGCCCATTTTAAAACTTCATATAGGTGAATGATAGCAGGTTTTCCTGTGACTTTTTTCCACTTCACTTTATATTTTTGAGATTCACATGTGTTGAGGTGCTGCTGGAGGCCCCTGGCCCACTGGATGGCATGGTGTGATTAGGTCTCAGTTCGTGCATGCTTCTACCACTGATGGACATGGGGGCCGTTTCCAATTACCGGGTTTTGTTTTTTTTTTAAGTTTTTATGTCAGTAATCTCTGCATCCCATGTCGGGCTCCAACTCAACCCCCAGATCGAGAGTTGTATGCTCTTCGGACCGAGCCAGCCAGGCGGCCCTCCAGTTCCCATTCTTAACAGCCAGTGCTGCTGTCAACGTTCTCAGGTGGTTCTAGAACACTGGCCGGGAGGAATAGTGTACCAGATCCTGTGGGCAGCTTTGTAAAGTGGTTGTAGAGAGTAACACTCCACCAGTGGTGGGGGCCAATTCCTGTGGTTCCATATCCTGGTTCCCTTCTCTTGTCATGGGAGCAGCCCCATTTCACAGATGGAGACCAGAAGGGGAAAGGCTGACTTCTCCAAGGTCACCTGGTAGTTAATCGAAACGAGAACTGCAGAGGCGGCTGAGTAATCGTTCCATCCTGCCACTCTGTAGACACAGGGAGTGGGGCTATATTTATACTGGTCCTCGTAGGGCTCTGATACGCAGAGATACTAATTACCAAGTTGTTTTTTTTTTTTTAAAGCACTTTAGTTTTTTTGTTGTTGTTGCTGTTATACACATACATGCCCCTGTGACATGTCCATTATAGGGATGGGAGGTCCCAGTAAGTAGGAAAAAGGAAAACGAAAGCACACAAACACGTAGTCCTGTACTACAGTGTTAACGTTTTGCTTCCCTGCCTGGCTCCTTTCTGTCCTTTATGTTCAGTCTCTGTTACTTACGATTGCGATCGTTTCGTACATTTATCTTGTTTCGTGTTTCCTTAGTGAACGTTACGTGGAACCATTTTCCTGCATTTGTGCAGACATAGTGACTGTCATTTCTGCCTGCTGCGGTGGCTGGGCTCTGTGTCGCTGAGGCTTTTCACATTGTGAACTCATCGTTGAAGGGACATGGTCTCTCTTTTTGCCTTTCAGATGGTGCAGAATTTCCAAGATGAGTCTTGTTTTATCCTCAGTACCTTAAAAGGTAAAGCCCCCCTCCACCCCTTTTTTCTTGTTTAATTGAGGTAAGTGGGGCCTGCCCGCACAGTAGGTCCCTTGAGAGACGTCTGGGAACATCCTCTGGGGAAGAGGAGCACACACTGGGTGTGGAACCCTGCCCTGGAATTGTGAGAACTTCTGAGATGGGCTCCCGAGTCAGTTCTGGAAGGGAACTCTGGCCAGGCAGTGTGCTCTCCGTGAACTCAGTGCCTGAGTAGAAGTAAGGTGCATGTGAGGTTTTCTACAGTGAGGGTCTCCAGGAGGAGCAAGTGTGGAATACAGCAGCTGAGCCTGCAGGCCTGGTGGGTCGGGGATCTGGGGCAGTGGTGGAGCAGGAAGGTTCACCTGAGGAAGGGGTCTGAGAAGAAACTCTTGTGCCAGGAGAAAGGGGACACTAGCTGTGCCCTTCCTTAGGGCTGGGGCAGGTAAATGTATGGGGTATATCAAAATGAAAGCCCCACGACTGGGTCAGAGACCGTGGACGGTGACAGGGCCAATCCTGTCCCTCCTGTTCTCTTGGATCTAGCCAGCAACTGCCTTCAGAGAGCTGGGGGCCAGAATAGCCTGAGAACCACAGTTTGTCCGAAGCCTTCTTGAATATAGAGCCTTTAGTTCTTGGGCCTAGAGCGATGGTAGAAAGGCCCATCGCCAGAAAGAAACTCAGTAAGGCAGAAGGCATGTGAAGGCATGTGTTAAAATACCTGTTTTTGTTAGCGCACTTCGCTCTATGCACTCCTCTTTGGAGCCAGTGTCCGTGGCAGGGGCCTCCGCTGGTACACCAATACTGTGCCCTCCCTGATTGCCCAAGGTCACGGCGTCATGCCTTTCTTCCTGAAAAATGCCCCGTGTTTCTCTCTGCAGCCGAGAGCAATGATGGCTACCACATCATCCTGAAATGTGGCCTCTGAGCAGAAGTAGTGTGTGTAAAGTAGAGCCTCCAACTCCCAGCCCCGTGGATTCCCCCGGACGTAGAAATCACACCACCGTAAGCTGCGGCCTCACCTGGCAAGCTGCGACTAGGAGGGACTTGGCCCAGTCTGTGAAAACCACGGACCAGTAACCAGCAGAACCCCGTGGATGCGGTCTTTGGCACGCACAAAGCCAGTGGCTCCTCTGTCCCCTCCTCTTGGCCTCCAGCTTTTGAATCGTTCCTTGTTCTTTTTGCCTGCTGTTCTAAAGAGGCAAATAGCGGGGACATCTTCTCTGAAACCCCTCACTCCCTTGTTGGAGGCTAGTTCGCTGGGTATCTTGGTGCCACCGTACCCTTCTGACCACTCCCCTGCCTCCAGGGAAGGCCCTGCCTCACCCCCAGCCTTCCCCTGGACCGGGACTGCTGACTGGATGTGGGTGATTTGCCTCCGTCCCGTCTTCTTGTTGGTTTCCCTCCTCAGCGACCCTGGTGAGCATCGTCTTTCTGGTTCTTGGATGGATTGATGGGAATGGGATTTATTCTGTGCCTTCTGCTTCTGTCACCTTGACTCTTGTTTCTAAGGACCTGCCTGCCACAGTGCCCAGAGATGGGCTCTCCGGTCTCTGCACTGGCCGTGGAGACTGCACAGTGTCTGTGTGGGACCCCCCACCAGACCTGGGTCCGTGCCCTTGGGAGGGAGGGAGAGGGAAGAATGACTCTTTCCAGGTACATTATCACAAGTATAAAAGGGATGAGAACAAGATGATTTTTTTTATGCCCTTGAGCTTCTTGTATATAATTTTATTTCCTCAGCAATCATGGGTAAAAGGAGGACTAGGAAATGAGCGTCCCACCGTGTGATCAGATGACCTTGACAGTCATGAGAGCAGGCCCTTGCGCAGGGACTTAAGCAAGTCCCACTTAGAGAAGACTTTGGTTAACTACTGCCAAATTTGCCAAGTTTCCCAGGGACTTGGTCTCTTCTCTGAGGGCCCCCATTTAAATGTTCATCTTTTTTCATGTGTAGAGGGAGCATTTAGGGCATTTTGCCTGCATTGGGATGGTTGGATCCCCTCTCTTAGTGGCTTAATTATGGGGAAATTTGAGTATGGGTAAACTCAGGCATTAGTCTTCGTCTTGCCTCTGTTTCCTGGGACCCAGTCATCTATACCCTTTGCTAACTTAGGTTTATCTTCCAAAGCACTGGAAAAGCTCTATGGCCAACCGAGCAGGATTGTACAAGTTCTAAAGTGGAACTTTTGGGGAATACAGTGTTAGGGTCAAAGATGATCCGAACTGCGTAGGCCTTGTTTTACAGATGAGAAACTGAAGCCTGGAAGGGCAGAGCCGCCTGCTTGATACTACGTAGTGAGAGGGCAGTGATAGACATTTAGCATCTAAATCAAGACACTGGAGATGGCGGAAGGGGCTCTCTGGTCATGTTGGGACAACAGGTGTGGTGTTGGTCCAGAGTACGGGCTCCTGATTCCTTTTCTGTTTTGGGGGAGGATGGGGCAGCGGGTAACAGATATATTGAGATATAATTCACAGACCATACAGTGTACCCATTTATAGTATACAACTCGATGGTTTTTAGTGAATTCACAGAATCAGCACATTCAATTGGAGAAGATTTTCCTTGCCCCCCAAAAAAACCCTATTCCCTTTAGCGATCACCCTCCCTCTCCCGCCCCTCCCCCCCATAACTTCCTTGGTTCTAGGCAACCGTGAATCTACTTTCATATAGATTTACCTATTTTGGACCGGTCATATATATGGAATCATGGTGGACTTTTGTGGCCGGCTTTTTTTTTTTTTTTTTTTTTAACTAGCTTAATGTTTTCTAGGGTCTTCCATGTTGAACATGTATCCATACTTCAGTCTTTTTTAGAGCCTAATAATGTTTCGTTCTATGGCTATACCGACCGCATTTTGTTTATCCACTCACCAGCTGATTGATCTACGAGTTGTTTCTGCTCTCTGGCTTGTTATGAATAATGCCACCACGAACATAGCTGTACAAGTTTTTACGTGCACATAGGTTTTCATTTCTCTGGGGTATATACCTAGGAGCAGAATTGCTGGGCCGTATAGAACTCTATGTTTAACTTTTTGAGAAAACAGCCAGACTGTTTTCTAAAGCAGTCACACCATTTCACGTTCCCACCAGCAGCGCACGAGGGCTCCCATTTCTCCACATCCTTGCCAGTGCTTGCTAATTGCTTGCCTTCTTGATGACAGCATTCTAGTGGGTGTGAAGTGGTGTCTCCTTGTGGTTTTGATCTGCATTTCCCTGATGGCTAATGGCGTTGAGCCTCTCTTCGTGTGCTTATTGGCCATTTGAAAGTCTTCTTTGGTATCTATTTAGATCCTTTGCCCATCTGTGTTTGAGTCATTTGCTTTCTTTATTACTGAGTTGCATGAGTTCTTTGTATATTCTAGACGGAGGTCCTTTATCAGATACATAAACTGTAAAAACTTTCTCCCATTCTGTGGATTGTCTTCACTTTCTTCAGATGTCCTTTGGAGCACAAATTTTTTAATTTGGATGATGCCTAAGATACGTGTTTTTGTTGCTTGTGCCTTTCGTGTCACAGCCGAGAAACCATTGTGTAATCCAAGGTCAAGGAGATTTATGCCTGTGTTTCCTTCTAAGATTTTTTGCAGTTTCAGCTCTCTAGTGGCCTTTATTCACTTGAGGTTACCTTTTGTATATGGTATGAGGTAGGGGTCCAGCATCGTCCTCTTGCATGCGGGTGCTCAGTTTCCTCATCAGGTGTTGAGCCTTGCTAAAGGCCCCTGATTCTTACAGCATCTTTTCTTCTGGGACATGGGGCTGTCACTGGGAAGCTGTTTTTTTTTTCCCCTCCTCCTTCTTTTTTTGTCCACCATTTTTATGACTGTCTTTCTGTTTTCCTCCTGCTGTCTCCCCCTTAAGCTTCTCAGCGGTACTGGGTCATACCGTGCTCTGCTGTTCTGCAGGCTTTCTTGGCGCATGTTCTAACTCCACACAGTCGTCCTGGGGGAAAGTCGGGACCAGTCATTTCCTTTCTGGTGGAAACTCCGTCAAAAGGAAATGGAATCCTTTGCCCAAGGTCACACAGGATGAGGACTAGACCATCGGTGTCCTGACTGCCAGTCTTTCAGGGCGTTTGTGAATCACTAGACCTAAGTGATGCCACTCCCAGGCCAGGTGACGACAGCCCCAGTTTTAATTATAAAAATGTGGTAGGCTAATATTTTTGTTTTTTAATTGCAGATGAGGGTGTAATTAAGATCTGTTACCTTAAGTTCTCTATTAGTGGAGTCTTCCATTTTCTGGAACCCCCACTGCTGTCTGTTTTATTGTTTGTGTGTTTTAATCTTCTTTTTTTTTTTTTTTTAATATTTTTAAGTAATCTCTGTACCCAACATGGGGCTTGAACTCACAACCCTGAGGCCAGGAGTTGCAAACTCTACTGACTGAGCCAGCCAAACGCCCCTTCTGCATTTCTCTAATGGTTCTAGATGAATCTTGTAGCCTACGGAGAAGTAGAAAATAAATACACATCATAATTTGGTACCAAAATGTTTTAGCTGGTTTGTTTTGGCAGCTTGTCCCCTTCCACAGGAGCCAGATTAGCTGGCTGTAGATTTTATTTTTTTCATTTAAAAGTACAGAAAAGCCAGAGCACTTCCCACTCCTGTCCACTGTCTTTCCCATGAGGTCTGAGGCCAGAGTCTGGGGCTAGGGGCTGGGGCAGCCTGCCCAGAACTGTAGCCTCCACCCCTCGGGTTCTAGGCTGTGGCTTCTGTGGCTCCTTTTCCAGCAGTCATGTTTAAAGGTGTGCTCTCCAGAGAGGAAGATCTCCCCATGAGCTCAGGCCACCATCTTGTGAACCAGAAGCCTCGAGCTGAGTTCCTTACTCTCAGGCCACATTTCTTTTTCTGTTTGCAAGGTTGTGATAAACCTTATCGTCTCTGCCAGGTTGCACCTTTACAATGAAGACTCAGGCTTTTGAATGGGGGGACAGTAGAGTTTGCTGGGGGAAGGGATGGATGGAAAGAACAGGATGGAGTAGGGTCTTTGAAGTCAGGGCTCAGGGTCGGAAGCAAAGGTCAGCCAGCTGCCCCGCTGACCTCCCGCCCGGGCCGCCTCCCGCCCCTTGGGAAGAGTTGTTAACCTAGAGGGCACTTCCCCGGGAGCAGACTGGAGCTGGCTGAGCTGTGTGGGTCACAAGTTTCCGAGTCCAGAGTGGCTTCGGGGCCCGGCCTGAGTAACTTAAGCTCGAAAATCATTAACGAGCTGATGAGAAACACGCAAAACCTCTCTTGCTGTTGCCGGTGGAGCCTTGGGAGCCAGCCCTGCGGTGCTCAGAAGGGGGAGGAGCCGAGGATGAGGGGCGGGGCGTCGGACGTGGCAGTGCCCGAGGGTCCAGGAGCCAGGGCCCCCAGACCCTTGCTTGGCCTGAGCCTCTGCCTCTCTAGAGTCTTGGTTGGCTCGGTCAGGAGGTGAACGTGAGGGGTGGCAGGCCTTTCCCACTTTTCCTTCCTTGAAGTC
>CM052883.1:80070325-80096965 GCA_028534135.1 Potos flavus
TTCCCCTTCCTGCCGTGGGGACTAGCCAATAGTTCTGAGAGGTGGCTCCCGGGCCAGTGGCCCAGGGCTGGACCTGCCATCCCCCACTTGCTTGTAGGGGCCTTCTAGGGGCAACGTCCCAGAGCAGTAGCTCTGAGAGGTGGGTTTGCTGCTCTGTGCAGGGCGGCTGATGGCGATGCAATGGGGAGGGGCAGTCACTGCCTTGTCTTGGGGTGGCCAGCCCTGCCATCCGGGCAGCCAAACTGGTCCCCCTTCAAAGGGGCGGTGTGTGAGCCTGTCCTCACGCCCTTCATCTTGTGGGACCCTGGGGGCGGGGATGGGCTGCAGGGAGCTAGCAAGGAGCAGAAAGCCTTTTATCATGAGAAGTTTTCAAACCTTCATCACGGAGAGAACAGTGTAATTAACCCCAGTAACCCGTCACCCAGCTCCCACCACTACCAACATACACCCGCTCTTGTGGGGGTCAGCAGACTGTGGGCCACATCCCGCTCGCTGCCGGCTTGTGTGAGGTCTGATGACGGAGCGCGGTCTCTGAACCCAAGCGAGCTGTTATCCGGCACGGCCCGTCCCAATTTCATTCTTCTCATTAGGAGACCTGTATTACAAAGGAAAGTATTCAGTTACTGTGTTTTGAATTCCATCAACAGAAAGCCGTGGAAATTCTGTTTTCTCTTCTGACATGATATCGATTTGCCTCTTGGCCCTCAAAGCTGAAAATAGGTACTAGCCAGCCCTTTCCAGAAAAACTTTGCCAACCACTGAGGTCAAGCCAGGGGTCACCTTCCTGCTGGGGCGGTCTGGTCCTTATGGGCCCCCCGCTTCTCCACTCTAGGTGCAGGTGGCGGGATGCTGCATCCAGTCTTCGGTTAGTAACAGCACCGACGCTAACAGCCATGGCGGACACTGGCTGGCCTCCCCTGGGTCAGGCTTGGCGCTCAGCGCTTTTGCCATTGTCCCTTTCCATCCTCCCCACTGTGCTGTGAGGCCGCCGTGGCTCAGTGTTCCAGGTGAGGAAGTCAAGACAGAAATCAGACGCCGGCCCGGGGTCCTCCAACCATTGGTACACTGAGCCAGGATGAGCACTGGGGCTTCCGGGTCTGGTTTCCACATCGACACCCCGCACTCTCGCACGCCAGGTTTTGGGGGGCAAGCTCCATATGCAGTGCTGGCTTTCATCCTGAGATTCCATCCCTGGGCTTGGTGGCACCATGGTGGGGAAACATTTGTGGGGCTTGGTTGTTGAAGAGAAGAGAAGGGGAGAGGCGCCTGGCGGCTCAGTCGGTTAAGCGTCTGATTCTTGATTTCAGCTCAGGTCATGATCTCAGGGTCGTGAGATGCCGCTTGTGTCGGGCTCCCCGCTCCCCGGGGAGTCTGCTTGTCCCTCTCCCCCTGCTCCTCCCCCTGCTCATGTGCTCTAATAAATAAATCTTGAGGAAAAAAAAAAAAGAAGGGGATTGTTTTGTGTGCCTCTCCCCCCAGCCCTCTCCTTGCCGGGTAAAAAGTTGGTCACTGTGTCCCCCAATGTTCATGTATGTAATGTGATCCTTTCCTAACACGTAACTTCCCGAGCCTTCTGCAGTTTGGGTGACTCTTTCCTGAAGGTGGTGGGAGTCTGCTGGGTTGGCATGGGCCTCGGATGGGTCAAGAGGGTGTGACAGGTCATGGGAGGTGGGCATCGGGACAGAAGTTGTCACACTGCCGCATTGTTTTTGTACCTGAAATACAGCATATTTTGCACTTGTTACTGTACCGTTGTGCAGATGAGAAATTTCTATGTGGGATCGGGGCTTGGGTCAGAATGCAAATAAAACCCATTTGTAAGAAACCCCTGTGGCTCAGGCCTCCAGTCTGTCTCTCTTTAAAAATTGTGGTAAAATACATAACACTGTGAAATTCACCATCTTAACCATTTTGAGGCATGGGGTTCAGTGACATCAAATACATTCATGTCGTGCGGCCATCCCCACCATCTCCCAGGGTCTTTTTCATCTTCCTCAACAGAAACTCTACCCGTCCTCCGCCCCCACCCCCGTGCAGTCCCCTGTAACCACGGTTCTACTCTGTCTCCATGCTGTGACTGTTCTAGAGTAGAGTCATGCAGTATTTGTCCCTTTGTGACTGGCTGATTTCACTCTGCTGATAATGCATTACATCGTGTGACAGGCTGCCCTTCCTTTCTAGGGCTGGATAGCACCCCATTGTGTGTATACACCACGTTCTGTTTACCCATTGATCCGTCTTGGGCTGCTTCCACCTTTCAGCTGTTGTAAATAATGCCGCCGTGCACACAGGTGTGCAGACGTCCGTCTGAGTCTCTGCCTTGGCTTCTGGATAGAGAGCAGGGTTGGAGCTGCTGGGTCATGCGGTCATGCTGTTTCTGCAGCTGCTGTGCAGCTTTACATTCCCACCTGCAGCGAACGAGGGTTCTGATTACCCCCCCACCCCCCGCCCCCAGCGGCCACCCTGGTGGGAGGCCTCCGGTCTCCGAAGCTCGAAGCTTGATCAGTGGGTGTGCTGGGCCAAACGCTGCGGAGGGCACATTTGCAATTTCCCCACTCCAGACCCTCGTCACCATCAAGGGCCCAGGGTGCAATCTCTGGAGCCACCCGCTGGCTTCTGTCCTCTCTCCGAGCCCCTCCTCTGCTCAGACACCTTCCTCCCCAGACCACACCTCTTCCAAGCGAGCCCGCTCCTGGTGCTCCATTGCAGTCAAATGTATGGGCTGCTGCTCCCGCGTGCCTCCTGCCCAGGCTCTCTCTGTCCTCCCAAGCCCAGGGGTCACAGCTTCCCTCCCCACCACACCCCAGTAAAGTCCCCTTCCTCCCCCAGCTGGCCTGTGTGCAGCGTGTGCGTGGTGGGGTGGGAATCCTGGAACCACCCTGTATAGAGAAGATCCTGAACCTCCCTGAACCTGCCTTCTCATCTGCGAACTGGGAATGTCATCGGCCTTGACACCATGCATGTGAAGCAGTAAGCATGAGGCTGGATACAGGAGGAGGTTCACCACACCGGGAACATGCAGAGTCATGCAGTATGACTGCATACTGGGGGCAGTATGGTGGGGGTGGGGAGCTCGGACGTGGGAAATGGCTAGGTGTTTTCCATCATCCAAAGGAATGTGACACCGTGGGGGCTTGGAGTAGACAGAGGGGGACCTGGGAGATAATGTGCTGTGCCCCTCCCCTGCCGCCCCGCTGCCTTCCCAGGGGCTCGAGCAGAACCACGCTGGAAGCCGGTCTCCTGGTCTCCTTCCTGCACACATTCCGCTGGCCCTGCCGTGGCCATG
This sequence comes from Potos flavus, assembly GCA_028534135.1. Lineage (NCBI taxonomy): Eukaryota > Metazoa > Chordata > Mammalia > Carnivora > Procyonidae > Potos > Potos flavus. The sequence continues at coordinate 80,073,612 of CM052883.1, forward strand.
AAGCTCCAAGGATGATTTCCCCTCAGTGACCCCTTTCCAGGCAGCAGGGTGGGGGTGCTGTGATCCTCAGATGGTGTCGGAATCACGCAGGGGGCTTGTCGAACAGATTGCTGGGTCCCACGGCCACTTCCGACTCAGTAGGTTTGAGCGGGTGCCTGAGAGTGTGTATTTCTAACTGGTTGCCAGTGGGTGCTCTTTGCTGGCGGGAGAGCCCGGTTGGAGAACCACTGGCCTGGAAGAGCCTGCTTGCTTGAAGAAGCATCCAGGAGAGGAAACGAGTCACTCAAGATGCAGACCTGGGTGTGAGCTCCGGGTGAGTGGGGGTGGGAGACTGACCCCCGAGGACCAAACTTTCAGGAGCCTGAGAGCATCAGCCAAGGGCCAGTAAAGCAGAATCCCTGGAGGGATGTGTGTGTGTGTGTGTGTGTGTGCGCACGCGTGCGTGTGTGCATGTTCTCCCAGCTGAGCACAGCAACCGAGCGGAATTGGCTTGCCCTCTGCATCCTTTCCTCGTGAGTTCAGTGTACACTTCCCAGAGCACCCCTGTCCTCTGTCCTCACCGGGGGCGGGTACCAGGGCGCCCATGCTGTAGGCACGTGCGCGGAGGCTAGGCTTGGAGAGGGTTGGCTGTTGGACCTGCCAGTGAGACTCAGCCCATCCGGTCAGAGCCAGGACTAGGCAGGCCCCAGAGCAAGCCCCTAGACACACCTGCTTTCCGGGGAAGGCAGTGGCGCCTGTGTCCGCCTCTCCCTCAGTTCCTTATCCCTTTACTCCAGGGAAGGGAGCCGGGTGGCTAGGAGGCTTCCATAGCTCAGCTGAGTTGAATATTAACCTGCCTTGATTGGGTGGATCAATATTTAAACTCAATTACATGGGAAAGGGGTTATCTGGAGAGAGCTTATCGGGCAGGAGGCAGCTATTAGAGTATCCGATAATCGGAGAGGGTGACCTGGAGTAGGGGCAGGGGCGGGGCTTCAAGCACGTCCAGTGCGGAAAAGTGAACGGAGGGAAACCAGCCAACTGCCAATCTGCCTGCCTGCCTGCCTGTCCTCCCTTCTCTTCCTTTCCTCCCCTTCCTTCCTCCCTCCTTCCCTTCCTTCCTTCCGTTCTTCCCTCCCTTCCCCCTCCCTCCATTTCTCCTCCCTCCCTACTCCCTCCCTCCTCCGTCCCTTCCTTCCCTCCCCTCCCCTCTCCCTCCATTCCTTTTGTGGACTCAGCTCTTTCCCGGCTTCAAGTCACAGAGCTCACCAGCCCCGCTATTCCCCTGAGCTCCCACGGGCTCCGGTGCCGAGGCTAAACTGTCGGCTTGTCTCTGGGCCTCTCTCACTGAGCAGAACTCCTAGAGGACAGAGATTGGTTTGCCTGACCACCGCCACTCCGGAAGTCCTGCCCAGAGCCTGGCGGGGAGAAGCCTCTCCAGCAGTGTTTGTTGAGTGAGTAAATGATAGCAGTATGGTGATTGGCAGGTGAGGGAGTGGGACCCGAGGCCCTCATGAGAGAGTGCCTATACCAGGCAGGGAGCCAGCTGGTGTGCCTTCCTAACAGGACTTTGGATAAGTTTATTAGCTTAGTGCACTGAGACTTAGGCTATGGTGGCAGGGGATGGGGACAGGTGAATTCAAATGGCAGAGTAGGGAACTGGGTGGGGCCGAGGGACTGTGCGTGTGTTGGCCTGGAAAGGCCTGGAGCTCTGCTGGGGTTCTGAAGGCTTCATCTGGACCTTTTGGCCTTTGACCAAATTGTCCATTTGGAAGCTTGCTGCTCCCCATACCCTGATGTCCCCAGTGCCCCTGTGAGTAGCTTCTAGGTTCTGAAATTAATCGGCCTCTGGGGGAGGAGTCCTGAGGGCCCCGCACAAAGTTTTGAGTGCCAATTTTTTTTTTTGCCTGCTAGTGACTTAAGAGTTTGAAGGATGGGTTGGTCTATAGACTAATTGACTAATTGAACTGTCTATAAAGTATCCACAAGATAACATTAAAAAGAAGACGGTAAGAATATAAAACAGCACCACTATGGTAATAATTATTAGAAGAAAAACTCAAGTTGGAAATATCCTGAGAAGACTTAATTAAAATAATCTCACATCATGGACATATTATTAGGTAAGTAACGCTTAGGCGCTGTAAAAACAACCCCTAAACCTGAGTGGCTTGACACGAGAAAGGGGTGTTTCTCCCTCGTGGGTCAGGTCCGTCTGGCCCGCCAGGCTGCGTTCTACATGGTCCCTTGGGGACCCGCTTGCCTTCCATCCAACGGTCTTGCCATTTTCTAGGGCCTCAGAGGCCTTCCCTTGACTCTGCTCCAGGCAGAGGAGTGGAGGGAGAGGTGTCAGGGACCAAGCCAGCGAGTGGCGCCCAGCAGCTTCCCTTCGCATGACAGCAGGCAGAACACGGTCCCGGGGCCCCAGCCGGCCTTGTCACCGCGTGGTGGGGAAGCGTGGTCCAGCAGTAAGTCCGGCATCCTCCGCCACCAGGGCATGTGATAGAGAAGGAAATTAACCCACCAAAACCAGTGGAAAAAGAAATTGCCAGCACGTAGCGTAGGCCCTTTGCCAGGCTCTGTTTGGAGCCTGTAGATACCAGTGCGCCCCACGGCCCTGCCCCGGGGCCCGCATCGCCTCTCTTGAAGGAAGGGAGAAACTGAGGCCAGGGGAGGTTCGGTGCCCTGCCCAAGAAAGACTTTGAACCCAGGGGTTTTGATTCAAGTCTGTGCTCAACCACTACTCTGTTCTGCTTTAGTAGACACACAGGCTCAAAAAAAAAGGGTCAAAGTGGGCTGCATCTATGTCCATTCATTCATTCATGCGTTCTCTCGTTTGTTTTTTTTTTAACCTTTAAAAATTATTTATTTATTTATGTGAGGGAGTGAGAGAGAGAGAGAATGAGTGGGGGAGGGACAGAGGGAGACAGAGAAACAGACTCCCCGCTGAGCAGGGAGTTAATCCCAGGACCCCAGGATCATGATCTGAGCCTGAGGCAGACGCTTCGTCGATTGAGCCACACAGGTGCCCCTCATTTTTTTTTTCTTTAGCCAACAGTCATTCCGAGTCCATGGTGGCATGTGCCAGGCCCTCTGTTGGACGGGGTGGTACAGGGACCCCCCGACCCCGAGGCGGCAGCCGGGGAGATGCCGTAGCTAAGAGGAACCCCATCTCTTCCAGACCCTTCTTAGGGGCTCTACTTGCTTCCCCACCCCGAGAGGGTGCTGCGGGGCCTTTAAGAAAAAAAAGGGCATTGTTATTGGAAAGATGAAATCAGCCCGCAGGTTTCCAATGTCCTATCCTGGGTGTTTGTGTACAAAACAGAGGCTGGGCCTGGCTGGGGGTGGCACACAGGGCCCACTGTGAGGCTCCCGGCTTGCTTCTGTCCCCACTGTCTCTGGCACAGAAGACGTGGTGGGGAGGGCATGTCCTGCATGATGGCTTTGGCGCCGTGTGGCCCAATTCCAGCCAGACTCTGGGTAACACGGTCCTAGGGGCAATGCTGCGAGCAGCCGCAGACACGGCCCCTGGGTGGTCTTCCAACATGTCCCCTAATGCCTTCATTAAAGGAAATAGTATGTGGCAGGGCTTTCGAAACTCAGAGCTGTTCTGTGGGGCCCGATGGGGACTATGACAGGGGGTCCGAGGGTGCCCAGGGGATAAGGGGCAAGGCGTGCAAAACTCAGAGCTTGTCTAGGCTCTGTTGCTTCTGCTGGGGAAACTGAGGCCCACAGAAAGGAAGTAACATGCCGAGGTTCCCTGGTGACCCGGTGGCCCGCCCAGGCTGAGAAGGAACCCAGGTGCCCCTGTCCCTGGGTCAGGGCTCTGCCCTCTAACTCGGGCCCTTCCCCCAGCAGAGATGTCAGGAATGTGCCTGGGAGTGGCTGGTTCCCGCAACAGAGTGGCCACTGAGGGTGCTGCACTGGTACGGGGGGTGGCACTGGGTCTGGAGATCGGGGAGAGCCCGCCTCCCGGAGACAGGGATGCGGGAAGAAGCTGGAGGGGAGCGACAATGGCAGATGCCAGTTCCCACCCCACATGCCACCAGCCACCTGCAGCCCACAATTCCTGCTGTGCCAGCCGTGCCTGGGAGATGTTGCCTTCTGTCTGTCTGTCTTTTTTTTTTTTTTAAAGATTTTATTTATTTATTTGACAGAGAGAGAGAGAGAGAGAGAGAGAGCGAGCGCACAAGTAGAGCGGCAGACAGAGGGAGAGGGAGAAGGAGGCTCTCTGCTGAGCAGGGAGCCCGATGTGGGGCTTGATCCCGTCTTTCTAAGACTGGTGCATGTGCTTACAGGGAGATGCCCTTTCTGATCCTGCTGGGTTGGTTTGAAATGCAAAGCTGGCGGAGCACAAAGGGTCCCGTAACATTTTTTGTGGACACCCTCGTGCTCTGAGATAGGGGAGTCCGGGGGCACAGGTAGAATCCAGCGGTCTCCAGGGGGCTCCTGCTGGCCGGCTGCTGGGGTCCAGGGCTCCCCCTTGAGCGGCAAACCTTTCCCTCCCATTTCCTTCAAGCCCAGGGCACGGGTCAGGGGCCGAGAAGCATGTTTGCGAAGGGTGTCCCCTGAGCTGGGTGCCGAGGTGGCGTTTTGCAGAGATCTTCACGCTTTTGAACATAAAAGAGAAAAGGTCCCTCTTACAAGCGATTGCTTTAGAAGTAACATGTTAAACATTAACAGCCGGGTGGGGATGGTCATAGCTTATAGGAAGTGATGTCTACCGTGTTTACCCAAACATCCGTAATTCTGAAAACCATCCCGCGAGGTGAATACTATTATCACTCTTCTCACATAGAAGGAAATGAGTCTCTGAAAATGAGTACCTTGTTCAAAACCACAGTTAGAAACTGTGGAGCCTGGATTCAGGCTCAGTTCTAGAAATCTTCAGGTGGGTGTCAATTTCTTGCAGCCAGGCCGATACACGGGACATCCTCGAGTGTGTTCACAATGTTCAGAGAAGACGCCCGGGCGTGGGACGCTAGGTGCTTGCGCTGGGGACCTGGTGGGGCTGGGACCAGAAGCCAGCCAGCCTGGGTCCAGATCAATGCTGAGCCCGTGCTCCCGACGTAAACGTCAGCAGAGGGCTCTCAGTGACCACAAGGATGCCCGCCTCATGAGGCCCCTAAGCAGTGTTCAGGGACGGGTAGGTGGCAATGGTACCTCTTACAGAGAGAGGAAGGCGAGGAGATGATGGCCCTGGGCTTGGGCTAGTGGTTAGCTTGGGGGGGCAGAGGAGGGCAGTGGGAGAGGATTCGAGGTTGGGGCTGGCTCTCAGAGACCACCATGCTCCATTCCAGGCGGTGACTTCATGAGCAGTGTTCGCTTTGTGGTAAATCACTGAGCCGTGTGTCTGTCTGCTTTGTGCCCTTTTCTGTGTGCCTAGTACATTTCACAATAAAACAGCTTTAAAAGAGAGAGGAGACGAATCATGTCATTCTGCAAAAGAAGGACTCACCCCACGAGACCTGCCAGCCATGGTGGGTGGCGTCCGTGGCCCTGGAGAAACTTCTGCTGTCTTGTCTTTCTGCACCTGCTTTTCTGCCAGTCTCCTCCACGAACTGGTGTTGGCGGTGCTGGGTCTTGGGTCCTCGTTCGCAGTGCTTGCTTGAACCGGAGGTGGGGCGCTCTCCCCCCTGCAGGGACCCCTCCTGGGAGCAAGCCCCTCGACACCCCACACCCTGGCAAGCAGGCCAGGCAAGGGCCTGCCGTTCTTCCCCATCGAAGCCCCGGCCACCCCTGGCCACCAGGGCTCTGCGTAGGGCCCGAGTCGGAAAGCCCAGCCTCAGGATCGAGGAAGGCATTTCAGCCCACGCTGGGCCAGCTGGTGCCTAGAAGGACTCGGGCAGACCTAGATCTGACTTTTCCTCTGGGCCTCGGCTTCTGAGTCCATAGAATAAAGGTAATTACACCCACTTCCCATGGCCCGTTGCTTGGTTTCGTTGTGGCGCCAATGGAAAATCGTCAGGCAGCAGGCTTGCATGCAGGGGGCCCCGCTGTGTGGCTTCCTTTCTGTAGGCCTAGAAAGTGGCCAAAGCCCCACCCGACCGTGCCGCTCTCTAGCCTAACGTCTTTAGTCCCCTCACCGGCCGCAGGGAGGCCTCCTGAGCTCCTCCAAACCCAGGTGGGGTCAGATGCCCCCTTCTCCGGCTCCCAGGGCCCCTGGCTTGCCTCAGCAATGGGGCTCAACCCTGCCCTGTGCTCCCGCTGCGCCCAGGGCCCCTGGAGCCCGGGGACCTGTCTTACTCAGCTCCACGTTCGGGGCCTGGACACAGCAGGAGAATGACCGTGGATCTCTCTCGATAATGAAGCCCCGAGACCCAGAAGCCCTAGCGAGCGAGTGCGGTGGACCAGCTGTCCAGAGCAATGGCCCCCCCGCTCGGTTCCATGCCTCTGGTTCGGCAGATTAGTCTGGATACGGCTCACTTCTGACAGTAGCCATGTTGCTGAGCTCGAATAGAATGCTGGGCCATCAAGTGTGGCTTTAAATGCACCAGCGAGACTCACCATTTCAAGGAAACCCATCATGGGTTCATTCTTCTGGAGACTAAAGGATTCTTTCGTAATGTAGCAAAGCCCACCTCCACCTCCAAAAGAAAAAAAAAATTATTTTTCCCTTAGATGAATTCAGATTTTGGGATTTTGAAGGGGCTGGGTTCCCTGGGAGGCAGATTCTGGGACCGTGATTCGTATGTGGGACATTTACTAGGAATGTTCTTGAGGTCAACCCTGGAGAGGAGGGGAGGGGAGAAGCTGGGCTGTATGGGGTCTCAGTGGGCGCCTCCATGGGCCCCACGGGGCTCTCGAGGCTGGCCCACATTTCAGAGTTGTCTCCGCACGGGGGGAGGCAGCCAGACCTTTATTATCCCCTGTCTGTCAGTCAGTCACTTGAAGGAGGGGTGGGATGGGCAGGACTGCAAAGGAGGCAATCCTGCTAGCGGCAGCCCCACCCCCACCCAGCAGCCTGAGGAGAAAATCTTCATCCCTGAAAGAGAATCTGGGTGCTCATCAGCGCCCACCATACATATCCTGTCACATGAAGCTTTTACAAGGAAAAATCAAGGGACTGTGTTTCTCGAGGGCCTTCTATGTGCTAAGCCCTGCGCTTCATTCTCATCAAGGCTTTTTAAGGTGGGCGTTATTATTATACCCATTTCCCAGATGTGAACATAGAGGAGGAAGAGGTAAGTTATCAGGAGAGTGCTAGAACTTTGTTCCCACCCTCCTGCTGCCCTGCTCCCTGCCCCCTGCACTCTCCCTTCTTGCTCTGTGACCTCCGTGGGCATGTTCCCGGTGACAGAGAAGCTGAGTCCGGGCTGAGACCCTGCCAGGCCGACCACTGGGGGCCAGCGCCCAGCAAGAGGTCCAGGGCAGAGCCAACGAAAGGCTGCTGCAGCCTCGGGGGCAGATGGACAGGGCGAGGCTCCCCTAGGAACTGCCCCAGGCGAGGGCCAATGCGCAGACCTGGAGGTGGAGGGCACGGCTGTGAGGACAGCCATGCGATGTCACTGGGCACTGATGCCCTACAGAGCACGCTCGGCACCGGGGGCCGGGCAAAGGGACGCAGCATCCCTGGCTCGTTGGGCTCCTGGACTAGTGGGGAGATGATGATGGAAAAGAGCCAACCAGAGCAACCCCAAACGTGGCAACAAATCCCCCGGGAATGCAAACGGCTCTCAACCGTCCGGGGGCTGCGCATGCCCGGCAAGGCACCTGGAGTCCTTACAGCGCATGCTCGTTACTGAGCCTGCACAGCGGATATCCCGAGGCCCACTTTTACAGAGGAGGCGACGTTCTTTTTTTTTTTTCCCCTTAGATTTTGTTTATTTATTTGAGAGAGAGAGAAGGCAGGAGCAGGGTAGAGGTGCAGAGGGAGAGGGAGAAGCAGGCTCCACGTCGAGCGGGGAGTCCGATGAGGGGCTCTGTCCCAGGACCCCGGGATCATGACCTGCGCCGAAGGCAGATGCTTACTTAACCCACTGAGCCACTCAGGCGCCCCAGGAGGGGACTAAGTTCTAAGGGTCATTCAAGGCCACCAAACATGGAGGGTCAGAATTGGAACACGGGTCTCTCTCATTTTCCTTTGTCCCAGCTTGAATCCTAATCCCTGCATGATGATCCTCTGAAGGGACTTATGCCAACGCCGGGTAGGGTGGGAAGCCTCTAGTCCGCTAAGGAAGCACCAAGCCTATAGCTGACCTTGGCTATGACTTTAGGGAAGACCAGAGATCTTATGTCTGGTGATGGGCCAGGGAGAGGGGCGGTGACTGGGGGAAGAAGACAGTCCTGGCAGGGTGCAGGGTGGTAATGGGGCTATGCAGCTGAGATCCCCTTTGGCCTTTAACCAAGGCCACTTCCCTGTCACGGGAGCTGGAATGTCAAATCACACCAGGGGCTGAAGGCCTGTGTATCTTCCCTCCAGACAAGGGAGTGGGTGTCTTTAAAAGGAGGCAGGGACTAGGGTGCTTGGGTGGCTCCATCAGTTAAGCGTCTGACTCTTGATCTCAGCTTAGGGCTTGATCTCAGGGTTGTTAGTTCGAGCCCCGTGTTGGGCTCCATGCTGGATGGGAGTCTACTTTAAAATAAAATATAAAATAAAATAAAATAAAATAAAATAAAATAAATAAAATAAAAAAATAAAATAAAATATAAATAAAATAAAGGCAAGGAGGCTACCTGGTGGCAGCTTGAGGAGAGGGTCCGGCCTGGAGTCCCTGCTGGAGGCTATTATCCACCACCTGCTCAGCATCCTCCACACTTCCCACAGCCCACCAATCCGACATTGTCTCTCTGCCCCTGTGGCAAGCTGGATTTTTCCCCAGTGACCATTTGTTGGTCATTCCCAGTGATCCTTTGTTGGACTATTCTCCTTTAACACTAACACACTGTCCATATCTTCCTTCTCCTTCAAGGGCCACCCCAAGGTTCTCTCTTGTGCAATGTGGTCTTTGACAACTCTGGTCTAGCTTCCCGCTCTCTGAACTTCGCACCCCATCTTAGGATTTGCGAAGTCCTTCGATGGCAAGGAACAGAGAAGCACTCGATAGCTCCAAAAAGGCAGGCAAGGTCAGCAGCCCACGTGATGGGCCTCCGGAGAGGGATGGGACCTTGGTGCCAGGTGCTGTCCTGGGCCCAGGAAACACACCTGCTCCTGTCTTCATGCGGTGACATTCCAGGAGAACTTAGAGCTGGGGTCAGGAAAAGTGTCAGAAACGGGTCTGCCTGGTCTTCCCAGGTCTTCTCTACACCCCAAATCTGAGCACGAAAATGTTTTAATTTTAATTTCTCCTGAAATCATCAGAAAAAAATGAATATAATAATAACGAAGGTATAACATACATTCATCTTTATAGTAGTCAGAAAATATGATTAATTTTTTGTAATGGAGGAAGGGGCCCATTAGAGTCGCGATGTGGCACTGACCAACAGCATCCTCTCCCCTTGGGATGCCACGGTCACCTCCTGACGGGTCTCCTCGCCCCTGCCCCCTACTATGGTCTGCCCACGAAGTAGCCAGAATAATCCTAAAACCGTAAGTCCCATCACTCAAGAGGCTCTTGGTTTCTAATGTCAGCATTCCCCCCTTTTACCTGCTCCAGCATTACTGGCCTTCTAGGGCTGTTTCTGGAATGCTCTTTGGCCTCAGGGCCTTTGCACTTGCTGTTCCTAGCTGGGAAGATCTTCCTCCGGGTATCTTCACAGCTCCGCCCTATTCCTATCAGGCCCCACAGGCAGGCCCATAAGAATGGTGCCCCCTGCAGGCCGCCGAGCAGAGGGCCTTCCCTATCGCTTCATGCAGGAACACCCCGCTTCCCCATGGGATCCCTCGCCCTCTCTGTCCCCTGCTTCCTCATACGGAAAAGGGCCAGGTACATAGAGACCCTGCAGTTGTGTGCGGTTGACTGTCCCCGCAGCAGGACGTGGGAGAGGGGAGGATCCGTGAGCTTTGTTTCACTCACTGCTGTATCGCCTCTTTATGGAGTAGACGGGCAGGTGCTCTGGGAACAGCAAGGACCGAGTGACGGGGTGACAAGCCTGGGCCTCTCCAAGTGTCCCTGCCGCTCTGCCTCTCCACTGGTCAGCCGCCTGCCTCGTGCACCTGTGACACCATCTTACAGAGCCCCGATGGCCCAGCCTGACCTCCCACCTTCAGTTCCGGGCTCTCAGCTGCCTGGCCTTTTCTCTTGCTTGTTCCCCTTCAACTTCCCTGGAGGGACATTGGGTTCTTGGAGAGTCTGGTCCCAGGCTGGCGGGAGTCGGCTACCAGTGGGTCTAGTGGCAGGGGAGGGGTGGCCCGGTGGCTCAGGACAGTAGCTCGAGCCCGAGTGAGCACGAGTGTGGCATGATTTCCTCTCCTCACCCTGCACAAGCGGGAGCTCCTGAAGATGGGCACGTCCCGTCCTGCTCCGGTCTTTTCAGGGCAGTAAGCTTAGTACTGGGGGGGACACAGAGATGTGAGTTAGTCCCCGCCCCGTTCCTGTGTCCCCCAGGCACTCACTGTCTGAGGAGGGAGACAGACCATCCCAGTGAAGTGTGATAGGGAACCGGAAGAGACAGTGGAGGGACTGGGGCTGTTTTCTGGAGATGACACTTAAGGTTAGTGCGTTTTTAACTTATTTTCTACATTTTTAAAGAAACAATTTTAAGCTTACAAAAAAAGATGCAAAATTGGTACAAAGAACTTCCGGTAGTCTTCACTCAACTTCCTTAAAATGTTATATTTTACCACATTTGCTTCTCTTTTCTCTCCCCTCCCCCATATCGACCACTTACCTATTATCTATCATCTATCTATCTATCTATCTATCTATCTATCTATCTACCTATCATCTATCTCTCTCAGTACATTTTTTCTAAAATGTTTCAGAGTAATAATGCTGCAGACATGATGTCCTTTTACCTCTAAATACTTCAATAAGTATTTCTTAAAAGCAAGTGCATTTTCTGGGAAGATTTTATTTATTTATCTGTCAGAGAGAGAGAGAGAAAGCTCATGAGAAGGAGTGGGGGCAGAGGGATAAGCAGACTCCCCACTGAGCAGGGAGCCCGAGGACTTGATTCCATGACCCTGGGATCATGACCTGAGCCGAAGGCAGACGCTTCACCGACTGAGCCACCCAGGCGTCCCACAGGCGCATTTTCTGACATAACATAGTGCAAAGATCAGCATCTGGAAATTGTGGGGACCAGCGTGGGCAGGGGTACGTGGAGCCCCGCGATGTGTGTGGAAGTCTGAGCAGCACTTCTGTGCTGAGCCCCTGGGGGGGCTGGCCCTGGGATTAAGTTGAGGTAGGTTGAACTTGACCTGGAAACCACCGGGGAGCCCGGCAGATCTGGGCTCCGGGCGCACTTCAGGCTGCCCCTCTCCCGCGGGAGGCTGGGGGGCCTGGAGCTGAGGATCCCAGTCACCCGAGGCCCTCAGTCCACGGGCCAGGGATCGGTTTGCCCTGTTAATAAGAGGTTCAGTAAGAACAGAGTGTACTCTAGGAGCTCAAGGATCAGGGAGTGGAAGGGCAGGGAAGGAAAGGGGGAAAGCGAGTGTGTGTGTCTGGCACAAGCGGGCCTTTTGTAACCGCGACAACGTCTCCCGGTGACTCATCACTCTGCTCCCACGGCCTTCCTTCCACGTCGCCTCCCCTCTGCCTTCCCCGTTTGGCTGCCAGGACCGTCCCCTCTCAGCCGGCCATGTTCCCAGGCTGGGCCCAAGGACTTGGAGTCATTTGGAAGCAGGTTCGGATCCCAGCCGTGGCCGGTGTGTGAGCCTGGGCCAGTTGCTGGACCTCTCTGGGCCTCAGTTTTCTGTCTCGGGCGCAGGAATGGCAGCGCGCACCTTGTAGGGTGTGGCTGCAGGGGTGAGTGTTCTGCACCAAGCAGGCTCCGGGGCAGCCCCAGCTCATTTCCCGCTCAGTCCCCGCTCAGTCCCCCGGGGTGGCCGCACGGATCTCTTCCCCAATGACGTGCTCTTCTTCCCCAGCTGCGAGGCAGGCTCCCGCTGGCTAGGGGGAGACCTGAGGGCAGGCCTGGGGTGGACTCACCTGGGCCCTCTTGCCAGGGCACATGGCAAAGAGCAGGGGTGGAGCAGCTGCTTGGGAGGGATGCCCTCGGGAGTGCCAGCGGGCCGCCTTACAGGACACCTTCGCACCATCCAGTGATGCCCTGTGGCATCTGTCCAGGGGCAGGTAACCCGGGAGGTAATCCGGGAGGCCGCCGTGCCAACGTGGGTGGGCACTCACGGGCCTCCGGCCTCCCCTCCCCAGGGTGCGCTTCCATCGCGGGGAGAAGCCCCCCGCCCAGGGGGCCGACACGGAGGAGGAGGAGCACGGCCGGAGCTGTGGCCAGGAAACCGAGGTGCTGTACTGCAGGAGCTTGTGGACAGGATGGCAGAGGCCCTGGGCACCTGGACGTGGGGGTCCCAGGCTGTGCCCCGCACATGTTCGCGGGGGAGGGGGATGGAAATGTGGGTGTGCTGGCAGGAGGGGCCCGAGGGGTCGGCCGCAGCCCTCGCTCCTGCCCGGCCCTTCCTCTGTCACCCGGGGGTAAGCTGACACCGGCCATCCTCCTGCAGACTTGCACATCACCTGCCTCTCTTGGCTGCTCTAGGAGGTTCGAAGGTGTTGCGAATTGCTCTGCGATGTTGTGGAGCCAAACCATGTCCCTGGCCTGCGGCCCATCCCCCGGGGCTTGGCATCGGGCGCGCTGTCCCTGGAAGACAAGCTGCCTTTGAGGGTTTGGTGTTTTGAGGGCTTTGGTCGGGAGGGCTGGGTCAGTGGCGTCTCCACCGGGCTGGCAGCGGGGACGTGCCTGCCCGGGGATCAAGCAGAATCAAGGTGGTCTGAGGACACAGCTCTGGCTCCAGCCACTCTAAGGTGCTTCCAGGATGAGCGGCGTGGAGGTGAAGAGCATGCGCTCCAAAGCCAGACAGCCTGGGACCGCTTGCTAGCTGTGTGACCTTGGATGACTGACTTGGCCGCTCGGTGTCTCAGTTTTCTCGTCTGCAAAATCGGGGCAGTAAGAGTCCTTGCCTCTGAGCAGTGCGGTGAAGTCTTCATGAGCTAATACAGGTGAACTGTTATCAGCAGCCTGAACACGTGAAAGCTGCATAAACATGACATTGGCATAGAAACACCCACGGTCCTTTCCTAGGGGTGGGGTGAGGCCAGCCTTCCCTCGCCTGACCCTCCCGCTGTCTATGACCCGGTCGGATCTGCTGTCCAGCCTCCCCTCTAATCTCTCCCCTCCCTCCACGGAAGCCACAGTGAGTCACTCGGGCTTCCCTGAGGCCTCGGGGGGCCTCTGGTCACTGCAGGGAAGCTCCTCTGCCAGGAACAGCTTTTGGCAGCCACCCCCTACCCTCCACTTCCCTCACGGCTCAGCCCGAGTGTCCCCTCCTTCCCCGGAGCCCTCCCTAGTAAGTGTCCTGCGTGCTGATCTCTGACCCAGAGTCTGCTTCCGGGAGCCCAGCCCTTAGTGGGTTCTTGTGACAAGCCCCAGAATCCTAGTTAGAGGGATTAGGGGGCTCCCCAGAGCGTGGAGGGCCAGGCTTGGGGGCTACACAGCACGAAACACCACCAGGCTACCCAGGATGCTGTGGGCAAATACTCCCTCACCCCTGTGGCTGGGCCCCAGGCTGGACGCCAGATCTCTGCCACGCTGTCCCCAGACTAGTGGGGTGCCTCCAGCACCTGCCAGAGGGGCTCAAGGAGTCTGCGAAGGGTGGATTGACTCAGGACTGAAAGGAGGAGCGTGCAGGGGTGGCTTGGATTGGGGAAAAAGACTTGAAGCCTCCTTTGCAAAAAGACCATGCCTCCTACACCTCACAGCAGGGACAGTCTCTTAGATCCGCTAACCGCAGAGCCCCTGAGGGCCGCCGTCCTACCTGACTCATTTCTGCTCTGGGGTCTGGCACTGGGCTGAGGACGGAGGGGTACTCAGTGGGCATCCAGTGGGTGAAAGAATGAAGTGCAGTTAGGTCTGTCCCCATTGGGACATAAACCCCATGAGGGCAAGGCTGCGCCTGCATGTTTGCTGCCCCATCCCAGTGCCTAGCAGGGGATGGACATGCTAGTTGGATGGGTGAGTGAATGAAGGAGTTCTCCAAACTGTGGTCCACAGATGTCTTTAGTATTCTACAGTCAGTGTTTAAATGAGTGTGGGAAATGCTGCATGTGGGATCTTCCTGCCCAAGGGTCATCCCGCACCCAGCATGTTAAGGCTCTGAGAAGGTCTGCAGTGAAGAAACTCTCACTTTGTGTTATCCAACATTTGCCAAATTTATTCTCCCCCCGTTGACAACTCACCGATAACAGTGTGCCATAGAGAAGGTTTTGGGAATTGCTGCTTTGATCTGAGAATCTGAACTAGAAGCCATCCTACCAGGGGAGTCAGACCTCTGTTTGGGGAGAGGGGAGGGGACTCAGCTCCAGCACAGAGGCGCGGGGAGAGGCCACCATGCAAGGAACTGGACTGCCCTTTGGGCTGAGGATTCCAGTCTGTGGGCAGAGGGTGACCGTTGGGAGCTTCTGTGGGGCGCGTTGAGGGCCGAATGGCAATGTACTGTGACAGGGGCCTGGGGCAGGTTTTACCGGGCCCCCTTGACCACAGCGAGATACCCCTCTGAGTTCTCTGAGCTCCAGCTCCCCAGGCTCCCCCTTCGCCGGCTGCTTCACAGCATCCCCTGGGGGGACCCCTCCTCCCCCGCCCCCCCCTTCCACTGCACCTGCTGTACCCAGGTTAGCGTGAGTAAATAGTGCTTGTCACTGCTGGAAGGAGGACGGGAGGAGGGAAGGAGAGGGGGCAAGCGCACGCCTGGCCTTGGGCAGCTCTCTCGCTCTCTTGAGCTTGGCAGCAGGGATCAGTCGTGGGCGCAGACTGAGGGACGGCTGGACCTGCACGGCCACGTCTCAGGTGGGCCTCGCTCCTGGCGGGAGAAGAGAAAGGGCTAAAGACCCGGCTCCTGTCCACCTTGAGGGGAGGACACGGGCTGTATGGAGACAGGCACCAGGGAGCTGGTCAGGCAGAGTGTTCACCCCGCTGGGTCTGGGCCCGTGGAGACATCGAAGGAAACGCTAGCTAGTTAGCGCAGATGACGCGGGGGGCCTTGAGTTCTGCCATAGCTCACAATCTACCCAGGGTGGCCCGTGAACCTGAGACTCAGGGCAGGGACACACCTGTTGTCTGTGTCTTGGGGAGGGGCAGAGCTGTGAGGGGCCTGAGCAGGAGTTTGGGGGAAGGAGTGGAGCTATCCGGAAGGCTTCATGGAGGAGGTAGTCCTGGGTGAGTATAGAAGGGTGGGAGGACAGACGTGCCCAGGCGGAGCAGGAGCAGGAGCAGGGGCTTTGCAGACGGAGAGACCAAACATTAGGATGGGAAGCGCCATTTCTGGAGAGCCCCAGGACCAGCTGAGGGAGGGAGACTGCCTCAGCATGCAGCCCCAGAGCTGAGCAGGGCCCCTGCACGGAGGGGAGGTCTCAAGTGTCTGGGATCCCTAGTGAGGTACCCCCAACGAAGCCTTAAAAATGCGGGGAGGAGACCAGCTTGTGAGCACTTAAATGTGAGATTGACAGCAGAGGTCGGAGAGAAGACCACAGTCCCTGGAAGAGGACACGCATGTCCCAGACCAGCCGGCTGTGTTGCACCCGGACCCAGAGTTAGAGCCCATCTATGACAGACACTGCTGGTTGTTTGCCCAGCCTCCATGCTCTACCACTTCTCCTTGCTTCCCTTTATGAAAACAAAACCACTCACTCGTCCCATCTCCCCTGCTGCTCAGAGTGTACACGTGACATGGTTCTGGACAGCAGCAGATGGGTAAAGTCCCTAGGGAAGGGCAGAGTTTTGCCGGGAAGGGATTTTTGGTCCCTTTGCCCTTCCTTATTCTTTCTAACTGGAATGTGGCTGTGAGGCTTGAGTGGCGGCAGCCATTTTGTCACCATGAGTCAATCAGCAGAAAGAGAAGGGCTCTCAAAGTATTTGAAGCCAGATGCGTTCCTACCTGCTACAACACCTAAAGAAGAGATGTTTCTATCGCCGCCACTCAGAAAGGGAGTGTCACAGAGGCGAATGCCAGCAGTGCCCATGCCATGCATCAACCTGAACATTTACACGTGTGAGTCCATTCTGAGAGATGCAACTGGAGTGTCCCTAGACCGGATTTCCAAACCCTTGGACTGTGGGACGGTTACCCCATGAGCTTGGAGACTACGGAAGATGTGCAATAGATGTTGAATGAAGGAAGGAATAAATCTCGCCTTCCCAGAGCGCCTGGGTGGCTCAGTTGGTTAAGCAGCTGCCTTCAGCTGAGGTCATGATCCCAGGGTCCTGGGATCGAATCCCACATTGGGCTCCCTGCTCAGAGGAGAGCCTGCTTCTCCCTCTCCCTCTGCCTGCTGCTCTATCTACTTGTGCGCTATCTCCCTGTCAAATAAATAAATAAAATCTTAAAGAAAATAAAAAATCTCGCCTTCCCAATGGGAGCTGGGTTCCTAAGGGCAAGGTCTGAATGTGCTTCATCCCTGAATGTCCAGTTCAGGGCCTGATCCAGAAGGCAGAGCCCAGTTTTTCTCTGCTGCTCCCAGACACCTCAACCCCAGGTTTTGGGGGGCCCTCCGCTTAAGGCCGTGTCTCTCCTAGTGACCCGAGTCCCTGGCACAGGGCCCTGGGCTGTGGCAGGATGGGGGGAGAAGGTGGGCTTTCCACAGCAGAGCTGCTCTCTGAATCTGCTTCGACTCTGCCAGAGTCCTCCTCTCAGAGGGTGTCTGAGTTTGATTGAGTTACTTGTCACACAAGAGCTTCTGGAGCCTTCCATGTGAGTAAAGATTGAGGTCTGGGTTCCAGCCTGACCCAGTGAGGGTTCCATCCAGGTTTGCATTAGGGCCAGATAAGCCTCCCAGATAAGGGTAGTGTTTATTTAGATTGGGGTTAATATCAGAACCAGAGCTCGGGGGTCAGCCACAAAATTTGGGTCATGTTTTTGTCCCTCTCAGGAGATGGGGAAGTTGGAGTCAGAGTTTTACGGGGCTTGAGTGCTCACTGCGGAGCAGGCCTGGGGTCACCCTCTCTGAACCCCCCAACCCTCTCCCTGTACCCATTGCACCTGCTTAGGAGGGGGCTGGTGGGCTCTGGGAGTTCCTCCCAGATGTTTCTAGTCTGTTTGGTGATAGTGCCAGCTTCCTGCGGACAGGACCCTGGCCTTCTACTCCTGGGCTTTCCTCCTCCTTTGGGCACCCAGGAGGCTTGCAGTAAATGCTGACTGCATGAATACAGGAAGTCAAGTCCTTAGCCCAAGGGCAAAGCTCTCACTCCGGTGGCAACTTTTCAATTCAGGTGATCTAATTCTTTTCCACGTTTTAATCGATTGTGGAGGATGTAAGGAAATTTTGGATCTTTTGCTGCTTATTCATCCTTCATCTATCCATGTATCCATCTGTTAACCCACTCATCCATCCATCCATCCATCCCTCCATCTCATAAACATTTTTTGAGGTCTACTATGTTCTGGAAATTTGCTGAGCCTACAAAGAAAGGATGAGGGAGACACTGAGATTGTTTTGAAAGAAGTCAGACAATAGATGGGATCAGAACGGCGAGCGGGTATGGGTATAAGAGGACAGCAAAAAGCCCAAGTTCTGTGGGGCCCAGAGGAAAAGACCCAGCCCAGCCCAGAGGCAGCTAGGGAGGTTTCCTTAGGAAGAAGCCCCAGGTTGAAAGACGAGTGGGGGATCCTCTGTCAAAGAAGAGAAGAGCTTCCCAATAAGGAGAAACAGACTGTGCCAAGGCCCATGGCCAGAGAGCATGGTACAGCCTTTGGGGAACTTTGCAGAGTGAGCGCGGGGAGGGCAAGGCAGGGAGGAGGCTACCTGTGGGAAGACGAGAGGTCTTGGAGGACTTTGTCCTGAAAGCCTGGGGAGCCACGGAGGGATTTTGAGCAAAGGATCACTCCAACGTGAATCACGTTCTGGAGCCATTATCCTGGAGATGTGCGGAGGGTGGGCAAGTTCGTGGTCGGCATTCCTGTGGAATGACCGCCGGAGGAGGGTGTCACCGAGCCCATGACAAACACTAGAACGAACTCGCGGCCCTGCCTAGAGCCAGGCAGGCCAGGGGGCCGGGGTGAGCCTGGAGGTGGGAAGATGGCCGGGGCCTCGTGTGAAGGCAGGGCTGACTTTGTGGCTGACTCCGGGGCCCTCCTGCGCCAGGGGCTCTAGAAGGTTCCGTGCCAGCGTGTGACGGGGTAGTGAGCGCTGGCCTGCTGAGGCCAGGCCGGCGCTCCCCGTGCTGCTTTGCTGCTACCTCTCACGTCACCTCCAGAGCGACCGGACGTGAGTGGGCTGCTGTCAGGGGTTGCCTCAGAGCCAAGTCCCCGGGCGCTGTGGGACCCCCAGGACCAGAAGCTGGCTCGGGGCGGCGGACAGTTATCCCCGGAGCCTGTTTCTCTAAGTGCCTCTGCTCCGAGCTCTGTTTGTTCAGGTCTATCTACCAGCCAAGCCGCGGAGGGGAAACCGAGGGCAGGGGGGTGGGAGGGGGTCGAGGTGACAGAGAAGCATGAAGTCTGGGTTCTGGGGCCTCTCCCCCCCTCCTAGAAAGAAGGAACATGTTGTACGTGCATGACCTCAACCAGGAAACCTGAAGTTTGTTGATCTTGAGCGCCTGCCGGAATCTTGGCCCCGATTCCGGGCTCCCTACCCAGGGCGTGCAGTATCCAGCCTGCAAACACTGGATCTGGGGGTTTGCAGAGGAGGGAGATGGGGCTGGAGTGTGTGTGAGATCCGGGTGGACGTGGGTCCCTCTGCCTTCGCTGCTGGCCAGCGGGGCAGCTGGAAACTTCCCAGGGGCCCCGCTTTCCGCCACTGCCTCTCCGTGCTCTGTTCAAGCCTAGGGTTGTTTCTGTTTGTGTTTCATTTACCGAGCACCTACTGGACACTGGGCAAGGCGCAGAGTGTGTGGCGTGCGTTGCTTTAGTTAATCCTTGGAGAAATTCTGCAGGGGCTCAGCCATTTTACAGAGGAAGGAATGAAGGGCCGGCGAGAATTAGGTGAGAATCGGGCGAGAATCAGCTACCCAGTGAGTAGAGGAGGCAGGCATGCAAACCAGCTGTGAGATGAGTAAGACCCAGGCCTTGGCAGTCACCCCTGGAAGAACGCTCTTCCCAGATCACAGAATAGAGGCCTGAGAAGTTCTCAGATGCGCGGTCTTGACCTGAGTGGGCTCCAGCAGAGCGCTAGGGAGCGGGACTCCAGGGACAAGAAGCTCACGACCTCATCCTAGGGGAGCGAGAAGGAGAATTTATGCACAGGCTCCCACATCCCACCCTCTCAGGTTGTGACTGTGGGGCCCCCAGGGAAGGCGTGTGGATGGGCAGGAACACAGAGCTGGTCCCCACAGGGGGATCCAGGTGACTGGAGCAGGAGACGGGTGAGGTCCAGAGAGTCTGATGTGCTGCAAATGGGTCGATGCATCCAGCCTCCTCACCGCCCAGCTGGGGACACCGAGTCCCAGAGAGGGGATGGCTGAAGCACGACTTGCTTGAGATCATCTGACTCCCTGACCACTGAGGCGATCACAGCGGTGGCAGGCAGGGCCCGGCCCTGTGTGTCTAGGTAGACTCTGTGTGTGTTGTGTGTTGTGTGCGTGTGCGTGTGTGTGAGAAAGTATTCAGAGCGACACATAGTGGCCAGGAAATGGAGCATGGACACAGCCCTCTCTGGAATGTTCTCAGGTATGTGCGCCCTGGTATGAAGGAGGATGCCCCCATCTCCAGGGCTGGGATGTCGCAGCTCAGGGTGTCCAGCCGCCCCTGCCCCCCCACCCCGTCCTAGTCTTTGGAGGGACCTCAGGTCAACCTCAGCCCAGCCAGCGTGGTAACACCAGTCACTCCCAGGAGGAGAGGTGACACGCAGCAGCGCGTGTCCTGCACTGGGGAGTCCTTCCCACCAGGTCCTCAGACAGCCCAGGGGCCCAGGGAGAGCAAGAATGATGAAAAACCGGGCTGCAGCATCCAAGAAAAACCACCCCAAGCCCCAGACCAAACCGCCTCCGAGCGTGCCAGCTGCACTTGCCAGACTCATCAATACCCATTGTTCTTCCAGACCGGTGTTCCCGCTGCACTTTCGACCACGGCGCTCCGGGGAATGGCGAGGTGTGGGCTTACACCGTGGGGATGGACACAGCTTAATGGGATCTGTTCCCCAACGAGCTCCACCCCCTAGCCTCCCACCGCCGAGTCATGGAGACCGAGGCGCCTGCCAGGCTGGATCAGGGCGGAGAGCCGGCACCAGACCTACCCAAGCTCCAGTCCTTGAAAGCGGGCTGACCTTGGCCTTGGGTTCCTCGACTGCTCAAGAGGGTAATTATAGGTGGCCCACGCAGTCTCATCGTGTTGGCATGAAGGATACGAAAATTCCTGGGAATAGTACCGAGCAGGACTGAAATGCAAAGTGTTCCTGCCACTTCTCTAGCGGTGCTGGGAGGCTTTGGGCTCGGGGCGAGGAGTGAGGGTGTCCTAGTCAGACAGGCCCGGTGCTCCCGCACTGGCCTCCCCCATACAAGGCATGTTGTCTCTCGACACTTCAGCTTCCGCATCTGTAGAATGGAGCTGGTGATAGCTGGGAGAGCTGGAGGATGTGCACGCCTAGCCCTCGGCACCGTGCTGGGGGCCATGGGGGTGGCGATAGTCATGTAGAAACGGGCTCTGGTTACTCTCCGAGGACCATCTGCAAGGCGGCTGGCCGGGCAAGTACCATGGACAGAACCGCGGCCATTGGCTGAAGGCCAATGTCAAGACATTCTTCCATGAAGCCCTCTAGGGTTCTTCCAGCCCCCATTGTGGACCCTCCTCGAGGCTTCTAGACCCCAGGTCATGTATTCCACTCTTAGTACTTGCTAATTAGACTCTAATTCTGTAGGTTAAATAGGCTTCGTGCTGCTTGGACTTTTCAGAAAGGGCGTGTGACATTGTATGGGCTTCGGAAGACGTAAACCCTGGAAAAATCCAGCTCCTTTGTGGGTTCTCAGCCTCTGATAGGAGTTGGAACTAAAATTGAGCCCACAGTCCAGTGGGGAGACAGATGGGTATTTATTCTCATTACAGAGTCACCTGTGTTAAAATAATAATTTTTAAACGCATGTTATTTGCTCAGCACGTTCTTTACACTTGGTATGACACTAAGTGCTCTAAATGTGTTATCTAATTGTAAAACTCTCAGGAGGTAGGTGTTTTACCAACCTGATTTTATAGAAATGGAATCTGGGGCTTAAGGACCTGCCCAAGGTCATGCAGCAAATAAATAGTGGAATTAGGATTTGGACCCAGGTGTGTCTGATCCCCGAGTTTAACCATGGCTTTGTGCTGTTTTGATTGAGACAAATTCTAGAAGCAGTGGAATCCCAAAGGAGGGTCATGAAACCTTAATTGGCCACAGAAGACAAGGAGTGCTTCCTGAAAGAGGTGGTGCTTGAACTGAAATTTTTGTAAATTTTGTAAATTTTTTTTGTAAATTTTGTAAACCTAGCTTTTTTTTTTTTAAGAGAGAGAGAGAGCAAATGCACAAATGGTGGGGGGCAGAGGGAGAGAGAGAGAATTTTAAGAGGCCCCATGCCCAGCTTGGAGCCTGACAATTCGGGGGTCCATCTCACCACCCTGAAATCGTGACCTGAGCCGAAATCAGGAGTCGGACGCTTAACCAACTGAGTCACCCAGGTGCCCCCCAAACCCAGGTTTTTAATGGACATTTTCAAACAGTTGCAAAAGTAAAGAAATTATGAACTAGATCTTTGAGAAATGAGGCAGAGTGTAGGAAGACACCTGGTGGAGCCCAGGGTTGTCCAGCCATGTGGCACCTTGGGGCACCCACAGCTAGAGGGTCTTGTCCGAGTGTAACGTGTGATCAGGGCAGTTTGGGGAGAGGCTGGGCTGGAGTGGTGAGCAGCCCTTGGAAGCTGAGTGACTTACGACACAAGATGATTGTTTCCTATCTTTGGATTTCCACCCCCTGACTGGGGCAAAAAGATGAAAAAGCTCACTGGTTTTGGATTTCTCCAGTGGCAGGTAGGTCAATAACTACCTGGACTTTGGCACAATGGGGTTCAATCAAGTGTGAGGACTTAAGTCTTTCAATAATGATGGTTCTAGGGATGAGAATCTGAGTCATTCCCATGCAGCCTCAGTGCATGACAGAGCCACGGGACTTCACGGGACCTGGGGCAGCCACACAGGGATGAGGCAGGGGTGGGTGTGGCCCCGAAGTTTCCAGCCAGGGTCCCCGGGCAGTCATTTTCCTTCCTGGCATGTTCACATACAGCAGAGATGGTTGTGGATTGGACTTTAAAAATGTTTTATGGCTGGCTATAGTTTCCAACACTGGAAATGTCCCCATGTGTCACGTGAACAGCGAACTTCCTAAGGAGCAGAGGACAAAATGCCCTAGGATGTCCATAGCAATGAAAGCTGTCACGATGCCAGGCCACAGCCCACATTGCCAAGGGTCTGGACTCTGGACAACTTTGCAGTGTGCAGACTAACTGTCCATTTACTCACCTATCCATTTATTTGCTCTACTAGCTCACTCCATATTTATGACCCGATCTTGTCTCTGGTTTTTCTTCTGTTCTGACATCCAGGTCTCACGGGCTAGGTGAAGAAAAAGGATGAATAACCAGGAAGGAAAGTTCTCTAACACTCCTTAATTTCCTTGTCAGCTTGTCTTTCTCAGGACAGACTTTAAATACTGGTGAGCAAGGAAATGCCAAAGACAGGGCGTATCTGAGCCATACTAGGACTTGTAAAATCACTCGTCATCTCCTTGGGGACAAGATAGAGAGAAATGTCAGGAGCATGGGTGTGGCCACTTTCTCGATGTGTGTCCTCAGCAAGCTACTCAATGTCTATGGCCCTCTATTTTCCTCAGAGTAGGGGTAAAACCAATGTCTACTATGCCCTAGATACGTAACACCTGTGGGAGACAGAGGTAAGCGTGCTACATGTATAATTTGATTTTGTCTCACAACAACTACATGAGGTGAATACAGCCAATTCTTTCCTTTCATAGGAGAGGAAACTGGGAACTTAGAAGGGTTAGTGCTTGTCCATGGTCACAGGGCTGGTTGATGGTCTAACTGGGATTTGAACCTAGGTAGTCTGATTTCAGAGACTCTGTTCTTAAACATTGAACTCTACTTCCAGGTGATAGGATTATTTTAAGGCTGTAATAATTTCGTTGATGTAATGCGCACAGTGTGGTGCTTAGTAGGTGCTCAGTACGTGTTAGTTGTGATCTTTGTTCGCTTGATAATTGGGTGGGATATAACTGAGTCATGGCCTCACTCAGGCAAGCATGACTAATGGCTTGGGGACAGCTCTGAGGGGTATCTCTGTAGGTAGG
>CM052883.1:80097465-80115404 GCA_028534135.1 Potos flavus
CGGGTAGGGATAGGGTGGCTGGGTTATGGACATTGAGGAGGGTATGTGCTATGGTAAGTGCTGTGAAATGTGTAAGCCTGAGGATCCACAGACATGTACCCTGGGACAAATAATACATTATGTATTAATTAAAAAATAAAAAAAAATAAGAAATTAAAAAAAAAAAAAGAAGCAATCCCTACTCTTGAAGACTTTTCTTCCCTCTAAAAAGTGACTGCTCAAGTAAAAGATATGCCTTCAACGTACTCTTCCTCACATAGACCCTCCTTGCCCACTCTGGGACCAGCCTCCACGTCGGACTGGACTAGAGATTGAAGGCTCAGTAGCAGCTCCCAGGAAATACACTTATGAATTCTGGTGATGTTTGTCTTTCTTCTGGGCTGCGCAGAACATGGACCCCCTCCCCCCCCCAGAGTGGGAAAAATTGGCCACCTTATGTTTTGTGGCCTCATGTTCAAATTGCCCCATGTGGGGTCTAATTCAGATTGACCCCTGAATCCTTTTGCACACGGCCCTTGTGATCTTTAAAGTTAAATAGGAAATGAAGAGAAGTGAAAAGGATTTGAGAGACAGTGATGGATAAGAAGACAAAGAAGATCCAATATATGTATGACGGCGATGTCTGAGGAAGAACACCAAAGCAATGTGACAGAATGAATATTAAAGTCTACTAAATGAAGAGGTGCCTGAGTGGCTCAGGCCATTGGGCATCTGATTCTTGATTTCAACTCAGGTCATCATCTCAGGACCCTGGGACTGAGCTCTGCTGCCTCAAGCTCTGCACTTGGCGTGGAGTCTGCTTGAGATTCTCGCTCTTGCGCGGCCCCTTCCCCCACTCGCGTGCTCTCTCTAAATAAATAAATAAATAAATAATAATAAAGTCTTTAAAATCCATAATTGAAAATCAAATTGATTTTTTTTTTTAAGTTTCCCAAAATAAAAAGACTTGAAACAAAATATCAAAGGCCGGCACTCCGTACCTAGGAAAATTGGAGCGGAAGGGCAGTGATGAGACTTACGGTAAAATTAGCAGATTTTATCTTATTATTTTTTTTAAGATTTTATTCATTTCTTTATTTGAGAGAGAGAGAGCGTGATCAGGGGGAGAGGGACAAGCACACTCTGCATGGAGTGTAGAGCCTGACACTGGGCTGGATCTCATGATCCTGAGATCACGACCAGAGCCCCAACCCAGAGTCGGATGCTTAACTGACTGGGCCAACCAGGTGTCCCTAAAATTAGCAAATTTTAAAGAAAAAGTCTTTTGGATAGGTAGGAGATAAGGCCAGGTCAACCTAAGGCTGCATGGTCCGGTATGGTAGTTGGCCAGGCTCACATACCTACTTAAATTAAAATTAAATAAAATAAAAAATTCAATTCCTCTCATGCTCTCAGTGCTCAGCAAGGACACATAGTGAGCGGCTATCACACTGGACAGCACAGATTCTAGAAAGTTTGCATCATCGCAGAAAGTTCTGTTGGACAGCACTTCTCTAAGGAAAAGAAGCCAAATTGGCCTCAGATACTTTGTCGGAAGCATTTCATGTCAGAAGACATTACACGAACATAATTTAAGTCGAAGGAAATAATGCGTGAGCTAAGGATTTTCTTTCTTTCCAAAGTGACCTTCAAGTATAAAGACCGTGAACTGTTATGAACTTGTAAGGACTCAGGAACTAAAACTCACATGAGCCCTGCCTGGGAAGTCTACTAAGGCATTAGTTTCAGACAACCAGAATCACTGGAGACAAACTAACACAAGGACTGAGGGAGACACTAAGTGATGATTTAAGACTGAATCGTGGTTGAACGGGAGGCGGTATAGGATGTAAAGGCTACACGCTCTAACGATGTATGTAGGGCAACCACAAATGAGCCTTCACTCGTGCTTGCTCCTGCCAGCGCGACTTACCAGCCCTTGCGACCGGACAGGGAGCCCGTGGTGCAGAATTTCGAAGAGCTGCACGGGCAGAGGCGAGAAGGGTAGTATTCTGGCCATGAGTAAAAGAGGCTCAGAGAGCTGAAGACACAGGCCTCAAGTCTTAGGGCCGATAAACCATCCCCTCTCCATTTCAGCACCCAGCCTTCTGCATGTACAGGCTGCTTGTATGACCCCTTGCCTTATTCCCCAGGAGGCACCGGGGCAGACCTAGCCTGCCTCTGTCGCTTCCCGCCCTTGGCAGAAGCTCTCGCCCATTGGGCAGCAGGCCTGACATGTGGACTCAGAGCTCGGGCATGCTCCCAGCAGACCTGGGAGTGCTCTCTTGGTGCTCCCCCCACCCCTGGAATCTCCTGACACATTCCCTGGCTTGGCATCGGCCCCCTGTTCTGGCAGGCCCGACCTGGCAGTGGTATCCACCAAGGATTGGCTCAGCCCGCCTTGATGCTGGGAACAAAGAGACCAGCTTAGCCCAAGCTGTCACCTGCTTCTCAGAGGCCTCAGGCCTCAGGGCGGGGCAAGCCCCTGTGGCAGCTTCCCAGAAAACAGTCTGCAGGGGGATTCAGACATGCCTGGTCCACGTTCTCAGGGAAGGGACGCTTGTCCTAAGGGACGAGGAGACCTGCCGTGTGGAGGTGGGGGTGGGTTAGGCAGAGGTTAGGTGGGTTAGGCCTCATCCATGGAGCTACCCCACCCGCCCCCCCCAAAATTTACTGAGTGTGTACTAGGGGCCAGCTCCAGTGCCTGCCCTGGGAATACACTAGTTGTAAAGGGAGCGACGTCTCTGCCTTTACGGAACTTAGAGTCAAGTGCGGGATACAAATCATAGCTGAGCAAGGAAGTGAGATAGGCACGAACTTCCTACCCTCAATCCCGGATGTGCAAGAAAATGTAACTTTAATTTTCTATAATTTACCTTAATTCCTATTCTGAGACTGCATTGCATTGGGAGAGCAAATGTGTAATGATCACGGTTAGCTCAGGGTTCCCTTTTTTTTCCCCTGTGGGTTATGTCTAGGTTCCGGGAGGCCTATGCGGTTCCATGGATAATTTATGTGGCAGGTCCGTGGGTCCAGCCTACTGCCCGGCAGGCCCGGCTGCCCTCCTGGGGCTCGGGGCAGAGTCCCCTCCTTGGGCTCTACGCCTCCTCAAGCTCTCAGAGACCTTCCCGGAACTGTTCTTCACCCGGCCTTGGTGAATATCCTAGAAATATAATCCCCCCCCCTAAGCAAACGAATCCATACCTACAAATCACATCAGAGCCGTGAAGGGGAGGAGGGCCCTCTGGCAGGACAAGGAGCTTGTTTCGGAGGGGGAGGAACCAGGATGGTCTCTTTGAAGAGGTGACATTTGAGCTGAGACCGAAAAAGGTCCAGGAATGAGCTGGTAGGATCAGGCGGGCAGAGGGAAGGAGAGCCTGGTGAGGAGGGCCGGGAGGTAGGAATGAGTACCAGATCCAAAGGGCCCATGATGGCTGGTGTGAAGGGAGCCCGACCGACCGCCTTCTAGGGGAGTTCACCGGGGTCCATCCAACCAGTGTCTGTGCAGGCATCTGTCTGTCCCCTGAGGGAAGCTCTGACTCCCGGCGAGCAGCCGTGCGCTCGGTGGCCATCCTCCGGCCGCTCCCGCTATAGACGTGCTAGAAGGTTCGGAGGGCAGTTCCCAGTGCGCACACAGCTGCAAGCCACCTGCTGGCCGTGTCCTTCCAGACGCCGGGTGGGGTCCTGACCGTCTCCCCAGGGAAAAAATACCCGGATTCCCAGCCCCGCACCTGAGTGCCGCCTGTGAGGTCGGCCCTGCTTGTCCTCTTCCAGCACCCCAACCCCACTCACCTGGGCCTTTCCCTCCCTGACCCCAAACCCCCTGTCCCCCTTGTCTCCCTCCGCCTCATCACTCTTAGGGATACAGAAACATTAAAAACAGCAAGAACCTTCACACTAGAGCAGGAGGGACCCCATTTGTTAAGCCTCCCAAGGACATTAGTGTTTTTAAAAGATGACTTATGTCAGGGGTGCCTGGGTTAAGCCTCTGCCTTCAGCTCAGGTCATGATCTCAGGGTCCTGGGATCGAGCCCCACATCGGGCTCTCTGCTCAGCGGGGAGCCTGCTTCCCCCTCTCTCTCTGCCTGCCTCTCTGCCTACTTGTGATCTCTCTCTCTCTCAAATAAATAAACAAAATTAAAAAAAAAAAAGATGGCTTATGTCAAAAGAACTCAATAGAATGGTGGACTCTGGGGCATTCGATGAGGCAGAAGCTCTCTTGAGCCCTTTACTCTGCGTCCTGCCAGCTAGGTAGGCTCTTATGCCCACTTTCAGATAAGGAAATCGGGGTTCAGAGAGGTTAAGGGATTCCTCGATGTCAGCAAGTGAGCGTTCTGTCAGGCCCCGAACCCCTTCCCCCGCCGCCTTGCCCTGCTCGCTGCCTTGCTGTGTCCTGGTGTCCCAGAAGGTCTGGATCGGGGAAGGCTGTGACAGCAGGGTTCCACGCTGTTCTTGGGACAATCTCTATGGGGTTGTCAGCGCCTGGGCTCCATCCATCCTTGGCCCTTCACGTCCCAGAACAGGGGTCAGGAATGTCTGCAGGAAGTGTCTGAGGACTAAGTGTGATGCATTCCGACAGCTCCCAGGTGTTCGGCGACAGCCTGGTGGAACCGTGCAGGGGAGACTAGGCCCTTAGCCAAGGCACTGGAACCACCGCAAAATGGAAAGGGCTCAAGTCTGCGGTTTTCCTGATGCATGAATGGGCAGGGGTGGGGGAGGAGTTGAACCACCTCGGGGGGTTGGGGTGCTAGGCAGCTCCTGGGCAGAGTCTGCCTGGCCCTGGGTTGGGAAGGTGGCAGCTCTCCCCTCCTTCTTACTCTCCCTGTGCCCTTGGGACTCACTTCTGTCTCCACTATAGAGGGCAAAGCTAGGAGTGGCTAAATCCTGCCTTGGTTCCAGCGTGCTTTTGCAGACCTGATTTATTTTTTTTATTTCAAGTTTTTATTTAAATTCATATTAGTCTAAGGAGTAGAATTTAGTGATTCATCACTCACATGTAACACCCTGAGCTCATCACTATTGCAGATGTGATTAAAGAAACTGAACCACGAACCCCAGGGCACAGTCCCTCTTAGGTCTGGAGGCTGGAAGATTCCAATTCTGTTAAGTAGGGGATATCTGCATCCCCACCAAGGGGGTGGGAGGGATGGGGTGGCTGGGTGATGGACACTGGGGAGGGTATGTGCTATGGTGAGCGCTGTGAATCGTGTAAGACTGATGAATCACAGACCTGTACCCCTAAAACAAATGATGCATTATATGTTAATAAAAAAATAATAAAAAAAAAAGAATATCAACAAAAGGTCAAGGACCATGATAGCATCTGGGCCTCTGGTTCACATGGTTTGATAGACTATATAATGAAATTAAAAAGCATGCCATGTAGATTTTTAAAACATGAATTTGTGCCTATTCACCAACTACTTCGACTGGAAAAATTGGCACCAAGTAAATGTGTGTGATGTTATTTATTCGGAATGGAGGCAATCTTTGGAGTGACTATGGATTCATGGGCCCTTTGCAGTTACTCTGAGCTACTCTTTGGCAAGGAGAGCCTTCCCCTGTGCTACGGGGCGCCCGCCTACGCCACCTCACTGCCAGGGCCAAGGCCAAGGCCAACAGGCCAGGAGTCTTAGATTTGAAGATTCTGGTGACACCCTCCACTGAGTTTCCGTGTGACTTGACTCCTGTGTGCTGCAGACCTCCCCTTCTTACCTATGCCTAGCAGTACAGTGACAGAATGAGATGCTGCCTATGACACATGTGTCTGGGAAGACCCAGGCTCGTGGCCTCAGCGGCTACTCCTCTCTTACTGCTGCAGATGGGAACATATACCCTTTCCCCCTCCCGATCATTATTAAACCTTCAGACTTGGAATGGAAGGGAGAAAAGCAAAGGCTACTTCAAGGAGGACAGTTGATGGCCGGGATGATTCCGCCTCAGCTTTTCCAGAACTTGATCAGAGAGAAAGTCCCCCATCGACTCTCACTTTCCTGAAACCAGGGACTGCTTGGTTTTCCCTTCTATCTTACAAAGGGCTGGATCATGTCCCAGGGGCAGAGTTAGATTAGACACGTGAGTTACTCAGAGCCACCGGAAATTGATGGAAGCAGAGGATGAAGCAGGAAACCCACAGGCCAACCTCTGCCATTTAGTTCCTCATTCATTTCTTTACCAAGCTACCCAGGAAGTCTTCCCTGCTGTTTGCTCTGGGCTGAGTACATCCTAGGTGTGGGGGACACAACATGTTTGAAGATCTGCTCCTGTTTTCGCGGAGTTCCCTATCTGGTTGGAGATCAAGACATACCCACAAAAAGAAATTCTAGGGTTTGTGGATAGTCTACAGTTTACAATTCTTCCTGACTCATGGAGGACAAGGAAGAGTACATAAACATACCCATGAATATATGGACAATTGATTTGTGACAAATATGCAAGGCAATTTAGTGCAGAAAGGTTGTTTTTTTCCTCGAGTGGTGCTACAACAATTAGATATCCACAGGTGAAAAAATAAAGTTTGATTCATACCTCTCACTATACACAAAAATTCACTCAGGATGAGTCATATTCCTAAACCAAATTTGAAATGAACTTAAGATGTATCGCAAACTCAAAGGCAAAATTGTTAAAACTATGAAACTTCTAGAAGAAATCCTAAAAGAAAGTCTTTGTGACATTGGGTTAAATGAAAGTTTCTTTGATATGACACCAGAAGTATGATCCATGTCAAAAAAACCCCCCAAATTAATATACTGGACTTCACTAGAATTAAAAAGTTTTGCTCTCTGTAAGACACTTTCAGAGAATGAAAAGACAAGTCATAGATAGGGAGAAAAATCTTTGCAAAAACATATATTTAATAAAAAACTTGTACTTAGGATATATAAAGTACTATCTATATATTGAAAATTATATAACTATATTGAGAAACTCTATAATAAGAAAACAAACAACCAATTAAAAAAGATGGACATGAGATTTGAATAGACACTTCACCAAAAAAGACATATGAATGGCAAATAATCAAGTGAAAAAATGTTCAACATCACTGGTCATTAGGGGATACAAATGAAAACCACAATGATTTACTACTGCTTACCTATTAGAATAGCTAAACTTTATAAAGACTGACCATATAATTAATGAAGACAAAGGAGGCAAGAATATACAATGGGGAAAAGACAGTCTGTTGTCTGTAATGGTGCTGAGGAAACTGGCCAGCTACATGCAAAAGAATGAAATGGGGCCACTTTCTCACACTATACACAAAAATAAAATTGCAGTGGATTAAAGACCTAAATGTGAGACCTGAAACCATAAAAATCCTAGAAGAAAACATAGGCAGTAATCCCTTTGACATCAACCATAGAGACATTTTTCTAGATATGTCTCCTCAGGCAAGGGAATCAAAAGCAAAAATAAACTATTGGGACTACTCCCAAAAAACCCCACTTTTGCACAGCAAAGGAAATTATCAACAAAATAAAAAGGCAACCAACTGACTGAGTGGGAGAAGATATTTGCAAATGATTTATCTGATAAATAAGGTATGTAAAGAGCTTAGACAAACCAACAATAAAAAAAACCCCAAACAATCCATTGCCCTTAGATAAAATATACTCTCCTCATTGTACATTTGAGGGCCTCCATGATTTGGCTCCACTTTCCAGAAATCACTTGTTTAAGAAAACTAGAAAGGCCTATTTATAGTTCAGGACTGAAGAAAAAAAAGGTGGACCTTCGAGGCAGAAATTTTGGGAGGTAAATAACACTGGTTGGAGATAACTCACCAGAGATATATTTCTATGTAGCTCAGAGTTTGAACACAAATCAAGGTTAAGGGTGAACAGGAAGAAGATCAGACAGGAAAAAGTGGGAATATTCTCTATCCAGTAATTTGCTCAGCTGAGGAATCATTTATATAAATATCAGTTACATATTTATATTATTTTCATTATGGTGATTGGAAAGTGAGTCATGAAGAATTGTAATTGTGGACTATCCCCAAAGCATAGAATTTCTTTTTTCTATTCTAATTATGAGTCGGGGGAGGAAAAATCCAGAAAGACAAGCTTCTTTTTGGAAGAATTGAGAAGTGATAAAAAAAAAAAGATCTTTGAGCTAAAGGGATTTTCAAGTGATGTCCCATGTCGGCAAAATGCTGTCATTAAGACCCCAAAAGAGCCACAAAACTACAACAAAAACAGACAGCAGCCGACTACAGTCAACTGTGGACAAGCTCAAAGCAAGAATGAGTGAAGAAATATACAGTTTGGAGGACTTTTTTTTTTTTTTTACAGTAAAGAAAGATACAAAATTCATAAATAGAGAAATTGATAAAAGTTTAGATCGACTGAACGGTATTAGCGTACCAATGCTACATTTCTTTAAGACTTGCTCCATAATCTTTTTCATGTTGACATCAATTCCTTAATATTCATATCACTTTTTAAAAGAATTGCTTTTTATTAAAAAAATAAGCTAGATATTAGATATTTATATTGTTTCCACTGGGTAATAGGTTTCCAGGGAAAGCAATTCTGACCAGAATATGTGCTGGAAAGATAGTTATATTTGCATAGGTGAGGGAAACGAGTCATAGTACCATGTTTGAGCTTCTAGTGTAGAGATTAGCAAACTGTAGCGTGTGGGCCCACTCTAGCACATGGTCTGCTTTTGTATATCCCACAAGCTAGAATGGTTTTTATGCTTTAAAATGAGGGCTTAAGGGGTGCTTGGGTGGCTGAGTCAGTTAAGCATCACGACTCTAGGTTGTGATCTCAGGGTTGTGAGATTGAGCCTTGTATTGGGCTCGGCACTCAGCGTGGAGTCTGCGTAAAAGTCTCTCTCCTTCTTCCTCCTCTCCCTTTGCACATTCTCTCTCTCTCTCAAATAAGTGAATAAATCTTAAAAAAAAAAATAAATTAAATGAATGTTTAAAAAAGAAGAGGAAGAAAAAGAGGAGGAGGAGGTAGAAGAATATGTGACAGAGATTGTATTTAGCCTGCAAACATAAAATGTTACTGCTCTGGTGTATGCAGAAATTGCAAATACCTAGCACACTCACTATTCGCCCATTTTTTGTCCATTGCAGACATAACTAATCAATTACCGCTCTCTTTTTTTTCCCAGCTAGTCCTGGATTAGGATCTGTCTCCAGGCAGCCATTCCAAATCAATGGGCATGTGGGATAAAACCTACTTGCCATCCCTGGACTTTTGGATATGCCTGAACTATTCAACCTTCTTAAGGCCAAATGACATAGACTTCAGGGACTATGGGCATTTATTCTTTTTTAAGATTATATTTATTTATTTGTCAGATAGAGCAAGAATGTGTGCATGAGCACAAGTAGGGGGAGCGGCAGGCAGAGGGAGAAGCAGGCTCCCCGCTGAGCAAGGAAACCGATGCAGGACTCGATCCCAGGACCCTGGGATCATGACCCAAGCCAAAGGCAGACACCTAACTGACTGAGCTACCCAGGCATCCCAACTATGGGCATTTAAACTCAGATTAACTGTGCAGTCAGAATGATGATACCCAGGAACCCAGGAACCTCACAGCTCACCTAAGAGAAGTGAAGGGTAAAAATGGTATTACTGTGATCATAAAGACAAAGAAGTTTTATTTATATGATAATCCTGTCCCCACCCTTTAATCCATGATTAGCTAAGAACTATACTCCATTAGAGTTTACCTTTAGCTTGAAGAAGTCCTTTTAACATGCACCTGTATCCCTGGGCTTGGCCTTGAGCTGTGAGATTAGAATGCTGCTTTGGCATAAGAAATTTTAAGCATCTTAAATATGGAATGTGAAAAAACAAGGACAATATAACCTGAGGGGTGGTGGTGGTGGTGGGTAATAACTCAAGAATATGGCCTACGTGAAGTTAGTAGTTGTGTACAAGATGTACTTCAGGTACTCTCTTAACTGGGAAATATAATCATCCATTTGTACACACACACACACTTTTTTTTTTTTAAGATTTTATTTATTTATTTGACAGAGAGAGAGATCACAAGTAGGCAGAGGGGCAGGCAGAGAGAGAGAGGGGGAAGCAGGTTCCCTGCTGAGCAGAGACCCTGATGTGGGGCTCGATCCCAGGACCCTGAGATCATGACCTGAGCTAAAGGCAGAGGCTTTAACCCACTGAGCCACCCAGGTGCCCCCTCCCCACTTCTCATGGTGTCTAAAATATTTACATTGGAGGACTTCATTCATTCATTCATTCATTCATTCATTCATTCATTATTAAATAATCTCATGGAATGGTATGCCAAGAGTACCGGGTCTCTGATCACTCCTGCCCCAGCTTGTGAGGTGGACGTTCCACATCAGGAGAGGCAAGCTGAGGGGTCCCAGGTTGTTTCCCCACCATCACCCACAGGATGTTCAGCTGCTTCAGCAGGAGTGTCACAGAGAGAGAAGCTTGCCATTATCCCTCCCCACAGCTCCGGGGCCCTGGCTCAGATTTTGCCTGGTGGTAGAAACAGGCCATAAAACAAATGGTGCCTTATCTCTTTCCGGAAAAACTGACCTCATTTGCAACAGGCCATGAAAAAGTTTGAGCCTGATAGTACTTTCAAGAACAGTGGAAATCATGGTGAAGGACAGTTGAAAGGAGATTCAAGACACAGGGCTACACTGTAGGCTGGCTATTTGTGGGACAGAAGCAGGCAGTAAGAGGAGTCCTTCTGGCATCAGAACAAAAATCAGATATTGACCTTGGACACTGTTTCTTCAAGCGCAAGAATCTGATTGGACTAACCTGTAGAGCTATTTATGCCTCCAGAGTATTGTTGAAAACAATGGAACAATGAATGGAGCCTAAAAGCTGGGTATGGTCAGGGAAAGAGAGGAAGAAAGCCATACCCAAACCACGTCATTCCAGGGTACTGTGGGCATAACCAAAGTTGAACCTCCCCGAGGGACAGCACTAAAGGCTGCACACTGTGGGACGGAAATAAACTTCCCTCAAATAATCCAGTCAGTTGTTAAACAAATAAACAAGCAAATAACAATAACAAGCCCGAAGAGGAGGGAGGGGGCAGAGCAGACCCAGCATTGCTGTCATATGTTATCTAAAATGTCCAATTTCTGGGGCTCCTGGGTGGCTCAGTCAGTTAAGCATCTGACTCTTGGTTTTGGCTTCCTTCATGATCTCAGAGTCGGGAGATCGAGCCCCGCGTCAGGCTCTGAGCTCAGCACAGAGTCTGATTGAGATTGTCTCTCTCTCTCCATCTCCCTCTGCCCCTCCCCCTGCTTGCACTCTCTTTCTCTTAAATAAATAAATAAATCTTCAAAAAAAAATGTCCAGTTTCCAACAAAAAAAATTACAAGATGTGAAAAATAAAGTATGGCCCATATACTGGAAAATAAGCAGGTATGGAAGCTGCTTGTGAGAGAGACCAGATGTCAGATTTATTTGAAAAAGACCTTAAAGTCATTATAAACATGTTCATAGAACTAAAGGAAACCATGGTGAAGGAAGTAAAGGGAGGTATGATGACAATATTGCATCAAATAGAGAATATCAATAAAGAGATAAAATTATAAAAAGGAACAAAATAAAAATTATGGAACAGAAAGTACAATAACAAATTAAAAATTCATTCCAGGGCTCAACAGTAGATTTGAATTGGCAAAAGAAAGAATATGCAAACTTGGAACTATATCAATAGAGATTATGCAAGTAGAAGAACAGAGGAAAAAGAATAAAGAAAGGTAAAGAGAGCCTCATGGAAACATGAGACACCAACATACATGGAATGGAAATACCAGAAGTAGAGGTGAGAGAGAAATGAGCAGAAAAAACATCTGAAGAAATAGTGCCTGAAAAATTTCCCAAATTTATCGAAGAATAGGAACCCAAACCCAAACCCACTGGGCTCCAGGGAGCCCAATGAACATCACACAGTATAAAGGCAAGAGATACGTAAACAGACAAATCATAGTAAAATGTTGAAAGCCAACACAATGAAAAAATCTTGAAAGCAGCGAGAGAAAAAATGGCTTATTGTTCACAAGACAACCCCCAGGAAGGCTAATTGTTGACTCCTTAGCAGAAAAAATGAAGGGCAAACGCTTTGGGATAACATTAAAAAGGCTCAAAGAGAAAACTGTCAACCAAGTATCCTATTTCCGCAAAATCTATTTTTCAAAATTGAAATCAAAATAAAGATTTTTCAAGATAAACAAAAATTGAGGGAACTTGTTGCCACCAGACCCTCCTTGCAAGAAATACTAAAGGAGTTCTTGAGTTTGAAGGCAAGTGACCCCAGATGATAATTTGAATCCACACGTGACAAAAAAACACTGGTAATTATAATTATGCAATAAAGAAAGATGGTGAAAATGCATATCTTCTTTCTTTTTGTAATGGCTTTAAAGAGCGAATGTATAAAAAAATATGCACGGAATGTATTGTTGGGTCTATAACATATAGAAATGTAATGTTTTTACCAAAATAGCATAAAGGAAGTGCGTTGGAGCATCTGAAAACATCTGAGAAGCTGCACTGGGTGAAGGAAATGACTACAGATGGTAAGCTAATAAGAATGCGTCATTGGCTTAGTAACATAATACCTACAATATGTTTAACAATAATGCCACAAAAAGGCAGAAGGAAAATAGAGCTATAATGAAGTAATATTTCCACATATCACTGGAATAATCCAGTATAAATAGGTAGTTGATTAGGATAGTTAAGATATATATGGCAAACTGCAGAACAACCACTTTTAAAAGATTTATTTATTTTAGAGTGGGGAGGAGGAGAGGGAGAGAGAGTCTCAAGCAAACTCCATGCTGAGTGCAGAGTCTGATACTGGACTTGATCTCATGACCCTGAGATCATAACCTCAGCCGAAATCAAGAGTCAGATGCTCAATTGACTGAACTACCCAGGTGCCCGCAGAACAACCACTTTAAAAAAAAAACCCTCAAAAATAGTGAAAATAAAACGTGAAAGGAAATCAAATGCTGCGCTAAACAATACTCAATGTAAAAGAAAGCAGTAAAGGAGGAAGAGAAGAACGGACATGGTATGAGATGGAGAAAACAAGAAGTGACAGTGGCAGACATAAATCCAGCTATCTCAATAATACAGTAAATGGGAATGATTAAATAATTCAGTAAAAAGCAGAGATTGTCAGAGTGGATTGAAAAGAATGATCCACCTGTATACTCCCTACAGGAGACACATGTTATTGTCAAAGGTAGAGATAAATTTAAAGTGAAAGGATTGAAAAACATATCATGCAAATAGCATCCATAAGAGAGCTAAAGTGGCTCTATTGTTTTTTGTTTTATTTTTTATGCTTTTATTTATTTATCTGACAGAGAAAGAGAGAGCACACGCAGGGGGAGCTACAGGCAGAGGCAGGGGAGAAGCAAGCTCCCCTGTGAGCAAGGAGCCCGATCCCAGGACCCTGAGATCATGACCTGAGCCAAAGGCAGGCGCTTAACCATCGGAGCCACCTAGGTGCCCCTGGTGGCTCTATCGTTATCAGAGAAAATAGGCTTTAAAACAACAAAATGTTGCTAGAGAGGAAGAGGGACAGTTTAAATGATAAAAGAGTCAAATCATAAGGAAGATATAACAGTTGTAAACAGCATGATAAAAGCATTCAGTAGACTCTAAATAGGAGGGAATTTCCTCAACCTCATAAAGGGCATCTACAAAAAAAACCTACAGTTAACATCATACTTAATAGTGAAAAAGTGGGCGCTTTCCCTCTAAGATCAGAAACAAGACAGAGATGTTTGCTGTCACTGCTTCTACTCAAAATAGTTCTGGAGGTTTTAGCCAGGACAATTTAGTAAGAAAGTGAAATAAGCTGCATCCAGATTGGAAAGGAAGAAGTAAAATTATATTTGCAGACAATGTCATCTTGTATACAGAAGATTCTAAAGAATCCCTGAAAAAACTATTAGAACTAATAAATGAGTTCTACGAAGTTGCCGGATAACAGATCTATATACAAAAATCAACTGTATCTCTCTATACATTTGCAAAACCAAAAAAAATCTGAAAGTAAAATTAAGAAAAGAATTCCATTTTTGGGATTCCAGGGCGGCTCAGTTGGTTAAGCCTTTGGTTCAGGTCATGTTCCCAGGGTCTTGGGATGGAGCCCCTCATCGGGCGCCCTGCTCAGCGGGGAGTCTGCTTCTCTGCCTCCCCTAGCTCATCATGTACTCGCTCTCTCTCTCAAATAAATAAAATCTTTAAAAAAAGAAAACAATTCCATTTTCATAGAATCAAAAAGAATAAATACTTAGGAATAAACTTAACAAAAGAAGTACAAAACTCATACTGAAAACTGCAAAAAATTATTGAAAGAAATGAAAGAATATCTAAATAATTGGAAAACAATCCCAGTTCAGGGACTGAAAGACTGAACATTGTTAGATGGCAACACATGCCCAACTGATCTAAAGATTCAGCACAGTCCCCACCAGAGTCTCAGCTGACTTTTTTGTAGAAATGATAACCTGGTCCTAAAATTCATATGGAAAGTCACTCAGAATAGTCCAGATAATCCTGAAGAAGAATAACAAGGCAAAAGGAAACACGTCTTTATTTCAAAACTTAAGAACAAAGCAATGGTAATCAAGACGTAGTGGTGCTGGCACAAGGCTATATACATTGGATATATACATTGGCAGAATAGATTTGAGAGTCCAGAAATAAAGCCACACATCTATGGCCAACAGATTTTCTTCATTAGTGCCAAGACCACTCAATGAGGGAAGGATAGTATTTTTTTTTAAGATTTTATTTATTTATTTGACATAGAGAGATCACAAGTAGGCAGAGAGGCAGGTAGAGAGAGAGGGGGAAGCAGGCTCCCCGCTGAGCAAGAACCCGACCCGGGGCTCAATCCCAGGACCCTGAAATCATGACCTGAGCGGAAGGCAGAGGCTTTAACCCATTGAGCCACCCAGGTGCCCCAAGAATAGTATTTTTAACAAATGGTGCTGAGATAAATGATAACCACATGCAAAAGAACAAAGATGGACCCCAACCTTAATGAACCTTAATGAAAATTAACTCAAAATGGATGAAAGCCCTAAATGTAAGACCTAAAACTATAAAAACACTTAGAAGAAAGCAAAAGAGTAAATTTTTTTTAAAAGATTTTATTTTTATTTATTTGTCAGAGAGAGAGTGAGAGAGAGATCACAAGTAGGCAGAGAGGCAGGCAGAGGCAGAGGCAGAGGGAGAAGCAGGCTCCCCGCCGAGCAAGGAGCCCAATGCGGGACTCGATCCCAGGATCCTGGGATCATGACCTGAGCCGAAGGCAGCCGCCTAACCAACTGAGCCACCCAGGCATCCCGCAAAAGAGTAAATTTTAATGAACTTTAATAAAGCTTAATGAACTTGGATTTGGCAAAGAGTTAGGGTTATGACACCAAAACCATGAGCAATGAAAAGAAATGTAAATGTATTTTATCAAAATTTAAAAGGCACCACCCAAAAAAGTGAAAAGACAACTTACAAAATCAGAGAAAATAGTTATAAAGCATATATCTGATAAGGGACTTGTATCTAGAATAAAGAACTCAATAATAAAAAGACAAAACCCAATTTTAAAAATGGACAAAGGATATAAATAGACATTTGTCCAAGGAAGATATAGAAATGGCCAATAAGTACATGAAAAAATGCTCAACATCATTAGTCATCAGGGAAGTGCAAATCCAAGCCACAATGAAACACCATCTCACAAACACTAGGGTAGCTAGGATTAAACGGTTGAATAATAACAAGTGTTGACAAGGATATGGAGAAACTGTAGCCCTATCACATTACTGGTGGGAATGTAAAATGGTGCCTCCACTTTGGAAAACACTCTGGTAGTTCCTCAAACAATTAAAGATAGAATTATCATACAACCCTGCAATTTCACTCCTAGGTACATACCCAAGAGAAATGAAAACATATCTGCATAAAAAAGGAAAAAACTTGTGGGGCACTTGGGTGACTCATTCAGTTGAATGTCTGACTATTGATTTCGCCTCAGGTCATGATCTCGGGGTCCTGGGATTGAGCCCCATGTTAGGCTGTGCGCTCAGCTTGGAGTCTGATTGTCCTCCTTCTGCTCCTCCCCCTACTCGCATGCTCTCTCTCTCAAATGAATAAATAAAATCTTTAAAAAAAAGAAAAAAACCTGTACATGAATGTTTACAGCAGGACTGGTCACAATAGCCAAAAGTAGAAAACAACCCAAATGCCCATCAACTGATAAACAGATAAACAAATGTTGTATAGCCATACAATGGAATATTGATCAGCCATAAAGAGAAACAAAGTGCTGATTCGTGCTCCAATGAATGAAGCATAAAAACATTGTGTTAAGTGAAAGATACAAGTCCGTAAATACCACACACTACACAATTCCAGTCTTATAAAATATCTAGAACAGAGAAACAGAAAATAGATCACTGGTTGCTTAGGGCTAGGAATGGGGTGGGGATGGGGAAATGGAGGTTGATTGCTAGAGTATGAGATTTAAGGGCGCCTGAGTGGCTCAGTCGGTTGGGGATCTGCCTTCGGCTCAGGTCATGATCCCTGCTTCTCCCTCTGCCCCTCACCCCACTCATGTGTGTGCTCTCTCTCTGGCAAATAAATAAATAAAATCTCAAAAAAAAAAAAAGAGTATGAGGTTTCTTTTTGAGATGATGAAAATACTCTAAAATTGACTGTGGGGAAAGATGAATACACAGGTGAATATACTAAAAGCCACTGAAATGTACACTTTAAATGAGTGAATTGCATAGTACGTGAATTTCATCTAATAAAGCTGCAAAAAACGTGAAAAATAACCACATGAAAGGTGCATAAAACATAAAAAGTATCATCTTCAGTTTAATGAGTCATAATTGAAAAGAACTTCCATGTAACCCCCACTCATGTCAAGGACTAGAACATCTCTGTATCTGGGAAGATCCCCATGTGTCCCTTTCCCGTGGCAATGGCTTTCCTGATTAACAGCTGTATTGAGGGAATAATTGACATGCAATAAACTGCACATATTTAGAGTTTTCAATATGATAAATTTTGACATACGCAGACATCATCAGCACCATTGGGAAAATAAACGTACCCCCCCAAGTCATGTCCCTGTGCCCTTTTATAATCTCTCGAATGCCTACTCCCTGCCTATCCCTGTCCCCGGGCAACTAATAATCTGCTTTTTGTCTCTACCTTTCAGTTTGAATTTCTTAGAATTTTATATAAATGGAATCATACAGCTTAAAAATGATATAATTATAAAATAAATTATATATAATTTTATATATAATATATATTATATTATATATTGTAATAATATATAATATATTATATTAGTATAATATATCATTATATTATATTAACATATATTACTATATATTATATATTTATTATATTATATAATATAATTATATAAAAATATATATAATATATTTAATTTAGATAAATGTTTTCTATTATATATAATTATAAGTAAACAATTATATACTTGTATATACTTATAGATACAGTTATATACTTATATATACTTATATATTGTATATATTTATAGATAAATAGTTATATACATATTTATAAGTAGGCTAGAAAGTCTTTCAAGGCAGGGATTTTCCTGAGGACTCCCAGCATAATAGAGACTCACAGGATATTTCTCCCTTACCCGTTTCCTTTCGATG
This sequence comes from Potos flavus, assembly GCA_028534135.1. Taxonomy (NCBI): domain Eukaryota; kingdom Metazoa; phylum Chordata; class Mammalia; order Carnivora; family Procyonidae; genus Potos; species Potos flavus. Next base: position 80,115,137 of record CM052883.1, read on the forward strand.
GACCCCGTTTTGGTTGGGTCGGTGATGCTTTCCTTGGACGTGCTCCTTGGCACACACCTCCCCTGGTGCACGACTTCAGAACATCCATTCCACTGTACAACAGCCGTGGACAGGTCTGTCTTCCCCAGCAGGCTGTGAGCACGGGCAGGTGCATTAAGCTGAGAAGAGTGAATGCCGTGGCACTGGGGGTCAAGTGCAGACGGAGTTGTTAATGCTGTATTTAAGGAGAAGATGCCCAGGGGAGTATTCGTTTTTGTGTTTCCAGTGC
>CM052883.1:80115904-80209934 GCA_028534135.1 Potos flavus
CCTTCGATGTGCCAAAGTTTTAAGATTTATTTTAAAAAATTACTATAGGTGATACCCAACCCTTAAAGGATATAGGAGGATAAAAGCAAATATTAAAGAATAAACAAAGAAATAAAGAATGTCAGGTAGTGTAGGACAAGGGTCAAATTAACAGTTTTTCACTAGTTTCTATAAAAGTTCAGAAGAAGGCAAGATCACCGGTGGCCGAAGGTTGAGAAGACATTTACCGAGGTATAGGGACTTGGAGAGGACTCAGGCTAACGCATTCTAGGAATTTGTTACTAATTCACCAACGACGCTTTGATGAGCATCTTCTCTAGAGCAAGGTGTGAGGAGGGTCAGCACGTGGAAGGATGGGCGGGACCCTAACAGCCCAGACCAGGAGGCGTGCACAGAGCTAGAAACCACGGGGTACATAGTGAGTGGAGAGGCTGCGAATACTTTAGTGTTGCAGGAACACGGGATGTGGGTAAGGGACCCGAGGGAAGGGGCTCGGACCCAGCCTGAGGACAATGAGGAAGCATTGCAGATTTTGACCAAGGAGGTGGCTCTCATAGCCTCTTCCCCCTTGTCTGTAAATTGGGCACGGAAATCCCTACTCCTCCAGTGGGATGTAGCTTGCCCATGGTGGGTCTCGGCAACGAGAGCTGTGTCTGCCTGCCCAGCCTGGGCAAGGGTGTGGTGCTGCATTGGCCAGACCCAGTTGGCACGGCCTGCCCCACTCTCCTGCCCCGGAGCCCGCTGTGGCGGGGTCAGGTGGTGAAATCAAATCCCAGCCCAGAGAAGTTGGACGACGTGCCTCTCTCCACCCTCCCCCAGCACAGGCTGTGCCTCTGACACCTGGCTCACCTCCCCTGGCACCTAGCCTTTGAGATAGGGCCAAGGTAGCCGGGCAGGGCTGGGCCGAGGGCACTCGAGGTGGCCAGGCTTACATGGGCTGGGCTTCCCGGGACTGGCGCCCACCAGCGGGAGAGGAACTGGAGAGACCTAGAGGCGCTGAGGTACCTGTCTGGCTGCTTCTCTTCTCCGTGGGAAGAGACACTCCCGTCCTTCTCCCCATCCCCATCCCGCCTGGCCCAGGCTCCACAGAGCAGCTGCGGGGACCCCCAGCTTCCCTGTCCCCTCCCGGCTCCACGCTCCCAGCTGCTTGGTTTAGCAAAATTACACTTGAAACATTTTATTATTGACCCCTTTCCTGATTGTACAAGTAATACATGCTCACTTTAGAAACCTCAGAAAAGGGGCACCTGGGTGTCTCAGTGGGTTAAAGCCTCTGCCTTCGGCTCAGGTCATGATCTCAGGATCCTGGGATCGAGCCCCGCATCGGGCTCTCTGCTCAGCAGGGAGCCTGCTTCCCCCCTCTCTACCTGCCTCTCTGTCGAATAAATAAATAAAATCTTTTAAAAAAATTTAAAAAAAGAAAGAAACCTCGGAAAATAGAGAGAAGGAAACAAAAATGATCAGTCCATCACCCAAGGACAAGCTTTATTGAATTAACAGTGTCATTCATTCCAGATTTTTCCACACCTGTGTGGGTAGACACGTGAGTGCGTGCACCCTCCCTACAATTCTGCATTTTGCTTTTCTCACGGATTATTTTATCATGTTTTCATCAGTCACTAAAGATGATTGGAAAGCAAGTCCATGTTTCATTATGGACAGGTTCAAGTGCATCTGCAGGTGGAAAGAATCACGTACGGCACTCACGTGCCTGCCACCAGCTTCAACATTTACCAACAGATGCTTATTTCATCCCTTCCTCTTCACACCAACTGTGTTATTCGGAGTATTTTAAAGTCAACCCCAGATGCCCTGTCATTTCGCCTGCAAATGTTGAAAGCATTATAAAGGCTCTGGAAGAGGTCTTTGCTGCATCCGAAAGGTCCCTGGCCCCGGTGTTGAGAGACCTGACTTCTAGTCCAGCGGGGACCCTCTTCTGTGTGTATGTGCTCTGGATGCATTTTCTTTGTAAAATGAGGAGCATAGCGGCTCCCCTCCCCTGGGCGGTCGGGAGGGGTCACTGAGATGCCAGACTCTTCAGAGTTTTACTTCTATCGTCCTCCATCGCCAGGCTCGCTGCCAATCCATTTAATCTTCACAATGATCCAAGAAGGTGGTGTTAGTATTTGCATTTACAAAGGAGAAAACCGAGACTCAGAGAGGTTAAGGGACTTGCCCAAAGTCACACAGGATTCAAATTCCGATCTGTCGGACTTTTTCCGCAGCACCTACTGGTAAAAGGTCCAGGTAGTATTTGCCTCTTAAACGGTTGCCTTCTGAGGTCTCCAGCAGAAGTGGGAGTTTGAAGCATCACATTAGGCCATGAGGGGGTGGGAGCGGGACCAGGTTGGAAACAAGGAGGAGTGTCAAGTCGTACTAAGTCTAGGCAGAGATTGTGCAGAGGTGTGGAGGTGGGTCGGCCAGGGGCTGGCCAAAACCCAGGAGCCCTCCCAAGGGTTAGCTGCAAAGAGGCTCTGACAGGTCTGTGGGCAGAGGTGCAAGCAGCGCTAAGGGGACAGCGAAGGTGGAAGGCGCCATCACCACTGATAGGACCTGGGGCCACATAGAAAGGCAGCCTCCATCTCGACCCAGGCCTGGCAGGGAGAAGCCAAGGTAGTAATCACCCACCTCTCAGTTCTCTCCCTCCATAGTCCTATGGGCCCCCTGGAGCGAGAGGGCTTTGGGACTGTGGCTGCAGACCCCAGAGGTCAGCCTGGTTAGCCTCCTGGAGCAAAGAGCAGGGTAGAAGGTGGAGATGGGGCCTGGGGAGGTGGGGCGCAAATGGAGGGAACCCAGCATAGGAGGGACCCACTTAAAGAAGTAAAGCTGGAAACGGGGTATCCTGGGGAGAACTGGCAGAGAGACAGGGGGCTGAGATTACGCCTTCTTAGCCACCTACAGGTATGACCGTAATGAACAATTTAACAACAATGAAACGAGATGGCCCCACCACCCACTTCCCTTTAACCTAGAAACTGGCCCCATTCGGGTAATGTTACAACTCATAAGAACTGGGCAAGGGGAAATGTCACATCCTTCTTGTTAATGTCGGGTTGGGAGTTTCCCTCCTCTGGTCATCCTGAGGGTCCCGAGTGGCTCGCAGCAGTTCAACAAAAGGTCACTGATTTGACTCAAATTGAGTTCACTTGTGGCACCCCAAATGAGCTTTGACCCTACGAAATGAAACCTCTATCCCTGTTGGGGCAATCAAAATTTGCCTTTGGGGGCGCCTAGGTGGCTCGTTCAGTTAAGCATCTGCCTTCGGCTCGGGTCATGATCTCAGGGTCCTGGGATCGAGCCCCACGTCGGGCTCCCTGCTCAGTGGGGAGCCTGTTTCTCCCTTTCCCTCTGCCTTTCCCCCGCCCTCTCCCCTGTGCTTGCTCTCTCTCTCTCAAATAAATAAATAAAATCTTTAAAGTAAAATTTGCCTTCATGTTCAATCCCTTCTTAAATGCGCATGGAATTTCTTCTGTAGAGATGTCCCCCCTGTAGATCTTTCGTCCTTAGCTAGCTATGTCTATTCTGTATCTAGTCTCCTCTAGCCTGGGATTGCAACTCATGGTCATTATCATAATGATGAAGACAAATCCATTGCCATAAACTTGTTGCCCACACATTGGGAGGTAAGTCTAAAGATGACTCTGATTGCCTACGCCCCCAGGGCCTCCAATAGTGCACGTTACTGTTTCATGTCACAGGATGTGAGACCAAGGCCGAGCCCCGCCCACCCCACCACCTGCACGTCCAGACCAGGAGCCGTGTTAGTGGGTTCCATTTGTACCCTGGGCTGTGGCCCCTTGCCTCGTTCTCATCTTCACCCGGAGCAAACTCTGTGCTAGGTACCAGTGACGCAAGATTGAGAAGGCTCTCCCTGGTCCTGCCTTCGGGAAGCTCAGAGATGTTCGGGGCGGCGGGGGCGGGGGGGGGGTCCACAAGGAGAGGGAGGGAGGAAGCATTTCTTCAGAGGCTTGACAGAGCCTCTAGCCTGTCCACCTCTGGGCCAGGCCACGGAGGGGAGGATGATTTGGGGGCTGACCTGCCCTCCAGCCCCTGACCTTGATCACCCCATGCAACCTGGGGAGGCTCTTGTCTTTCCAGTTGGTTAAAAGAACTTGTCCTTCTCACTTTGTGTTAAGACCTGCATTCATTTTCCCCCCCAATTTCTCTGAGACGCACACACACACACACACATACACACACACACAGACATGGAAGGAGAGAGAGAGAGACCTTAAACTCTCCCACCCGGCCTCTGGGCCTTGACTTGTCTGTTATGGCAGCTCAAGGTCAGACTTGAACAGAGGCCAGGAAACCAAGGGCTGAGCTCACCAGAGGCTGCAGTCCTGACAGGAAAGACGCATGATCTCACCTTGCCGGTGCCCTGACCATGAGACTCGGTAACCCCCGGCACCGGGTGACCTTGCCCCATGTCCACACAGGCAAGACTAGAAGTCTCTGGGGAGCGGTCCTGAGGTCCTTGCTCACGAGGCCGACGCTATGCTGTTGAGGGAGAGGGCCCTCAAAGGCCCTCTGCGTGCACTTCTCTGGGCCTCTTGTCCGATTCAGGGACAAGGATGCCACCAGGAAGGTGGCCTGCCCAAGGCGCATGGGCTTTTGTACCAGGGGCTGGGTCCATTTCCAACCCCCAGTGTGCAGGCTGTTAGAGGACCACCGTCCCGGTTCCCCATCCCCAACCACCTGGAGAGCTGGGGGTCTCATTCTGCAGATGACCGGGGGAGCCTGGAACTTCAGGCCACACAGCTGGGATGGCCCTACCCAGTCCCATCCTGTAGGGATAATCGGGGCACATGTTTATTAAGCACCAAGGTGCTGAAGTCCGTCACTCTAAACCCCCTCAGCCCCACTCCAGCCAGCTGGGCAGCCACTATTACCTCCATGTCACGGGTGAGGAAACTGAGGCCCACTGGTAAGTGAAGTGGACTCGGGCGTCTGCTCCGGACCAGCAGCCCAGCGACGACGCCAGCTCGTGCGAGGACCATGCAGCGCTGGCAGACGGGAACGTGGGAGCCACGATGGAAGACGAGCCCCAGATCTGGGCGCCGGCTTGGCTGAGGTCTCCCCGGAGTTGCCGATGTTCAGGGATGTCTCAACTGCCTCGTTGGGACAGAATTCTGGGAGGGAGGGGCCCCAGACTGAGGCTGTGCCCTTGGCGGGTGGGGGTGGGATCTGGCCAGGACACTGGCTGCTTTCCCAGGACCGTGGGCGGTGGGACTCCCAGGACCAGCCTAGCCCGGGGCTCTCTTTGGCTTTTCCCCCTTTTGTCCCTGGGCCCGTTCAGGTTTGCATTACAGGGGTCCCCCACCCTCACCCACTCACCCCACACATACACCCCGACACTGACAGGACTCAAATCATCATCAGGCCTTGAGGACAGACGTGATCCCGGGAAATCCACACACCTCTCCCCGAACGCTAGACACGAGTGCCCCAAATCGCCCCCGGCCTGCGCTTTGTTGCCACGACTTCCGTGCTACGGTGGAGTGTCCTGGTGCCACCAGGCTCCAGCCTGGCAGACCTGGAGCTTGCCAAGGCCACCGTCCTGGGAGGATTCCCAGCCCTTTCTCCTCCCAGCCCGGGACCCCCGGCTCCAAGCTGAGTCTGCCGCTTCCCCCCTGGGTTAGCCCTCTGAGCCTCGGGGCCTTCATCTTGAAAATGGAATGAGACCACCTCCCGTGTCTATGAAACTGCCTGGCACAGGTGTGGCTTCAAGAGGCTGCGGCCCGTGTATTTTAGCTGCATTTCTGCCCAGGCGAGGGATCCCAGACCTTTCCAGCTCTGAAACCCTGAGGCTCTGTGATCCCAAACTGAAGCTGCCCCCAGACCCCCCAGATCTGGCTTCTCCCAGACCCTCAGCTCCCTGGCCCGATCGGAGAGAATGATCTCCAGCCTCACCCAGCCACCACCTGTTGGTCGTGAATTGTCTCCTTCTACCCTTGCCTGGACTTCTATCATGCTAGGGATCCTTTACTTATTTATGTGTAGGTTTTGCCTCCTTTTAGAAAAGGGATAAACATGCCTGATTTTATTTTTTAAAGATTTTTTATTTATTCATTTGAGAGAGAGAGAGAGCACAAGCAGAGGGAGGGGCAGAGGGAGAGGGAAAAGCAGACTCCCCGCTGAGCAGGGAGCCCAATGTGAGACTCGATCCCAGGACCCTGGGATCATGGCCTGAGCTGAAGGCAGACGCCTAACTGACTGAGCCACCCAAGCACCCCTGGGAATATTTTAATTATGATTTCTTTTACAGTCAGAAGAAATCATAATAGTAATAATGAACATATAATAATGAGCCCAGTCTGGATCATATTTATCTTTACACCAAGGCAATTATAAAACATATTTTTTTACTATTTCTCCTAGCGCCCATGAAAATCATAATAATGCATGCTGGCCTACCAGTGACAACCATTTACTGGGGTCTTGGACATCATTCTAAAAAATATTTTATGTATATGTATTTTACATATTTACTTATAAGTGGCTTTTCTTCTTTTTTATTATGCAACATTTTAAAAATAGTTTTTAAAAGGAAAAAATATGACACTCATGAATCCAATACCAAGATCGATAGTAAGTTAATATAATCTTATTTGATTTTTAATGATTTTATTTATTTATTTGAGAGAGAGACAGAGGCAGAGTGAGAAGCAGCTCTCTGCTGAGAGAGACCCGGATGTGGGGGCTTCATCCCAGGACCCTGGGATCATGACCTGAGCTGAAGGCAGACACTTAACCAGCTGAGCCACCCAGGAATCCCAGTAAATACAATTTTAACCATATTTGCTCCAGAGCTCTTTTTTTTGTTCAATAGAAGAAATCGGATGTGATGTATAAAGCTAATCCTTCACCCATAGTTTTCCACTCTCTCCCACTATCTGGCAGTGCTGTGGGCCACTCCCACGCATGTTTGTGTATAGACCACAAACACTAGGCTAAATCCCATGGTCAAGGACTTCTCCCTCCTTCTTGAGATACTTTCCTTGCTCCCAGGGCACCTCACCCTCCTGGTTTTCCTCCCATTGCACTGGCCGCTCCTTCCCAGTGTCCTTCACTCATTATTCCTCATCGTCCCATCTGCTTGCAATGGGACAGCCTGGGGCTCTGTCCTTATCATTTCTGTCTACACCCTCTCCATGATCTTCCATCCTCTGGGTTTCAATACTATTTATATACTGATTGACACCCACATTAATAGCTGTAGCCCAAGACTTTCACCTAATTCTACGTCCATTTACCCAAATACCTATTGGACATGCTCTCTTGGATGATCGTTGAGCATCTCCATTAAGGGACCAGAAGCAAACTCATGAGCTCCCTCCCATTCCTCCCAAATATCCCCCATCTCAGCAGATGGACACTCTGCTCTTCTAGTGTCTGACCCACAAACCTTGGTCTCATTCTTGATTCCTCTCTCTCATAGACTGTACATCAACACCAATGAGCAAATCCTTCTGGCTCTACCTTCAAAATGCATCCAGGATCTGACCACTTTTGGTCAACTCCACTGCCACCATCCTGGTTCCAGCTGCACCCGCCTCCATCTGCCATTCATTCATTCATTGTTTCATTCATTCATTCATTCATTGTTTTTCATTCATGGGGGGCTGACCTATTCCTTCCTTCATTCATTCATTCTTTGTGTCCCCCAACAAGAAGGCAAAGATATTATCTGTTTTGTTAATTCTTGTACCACCTGCCTCAAGAGCAGCGCTGACACATAATAAGTATTCAGTAAACGTTTGTTGGATGAATGAATATTTTAATAATAAATGATATATGATGATATGATATATATGATATTGATATATATGATATCATATATATCAATGATAATAATGAAATAATAAAAATATTTAATAATGAATGAATATTTTAATAATCAGGTTTATTTCTGTGCTCCACTCTTTTTTTGAATTTTTTACTGAATTTTTATTGAATGACTTGACTGTTCCTGCACCAACACCCCAGGATTTTAGTTACTTATCTTTAAAATGTTTTGATAAATGATGGTTCACATACCTCCTGATTATTATTCTTTTTCCAAATTGACTTTGTTATCCTTATGCATTTTTTCAAGTTTTATTTATTTAGATAATCTCTATACCCAATGTGGGGCTTGAACTCATGACTCTGAGATCAAGAGTCGCATGCTCTTCCAACTGAGAAAACCAGGCACCCCATCCTCATGCATTTCTAATTCAGATGACCTTTAAAAGAGTATTGTGTCAAACCTCACTAAAAATCCTGTTGGTTTTTTGACTAGAGTTATATTTATAAATGTATAGATTGATTTGGGAAGAAACAGTATTTTTACCCAATTGGGTCTTCCGATCCTACAGCGTTGAAGTCTCTCCATTTATTCAGGTCTTTTAGGTTCTTCAGTCTGGTTTTAGGATTTCATTTATATCAACCTTGCACCTCCCTTGCATTTCTGGGAAAAATTCTATTGGTTGTGATGCATTTTTTTCCTTTTAATTCAGTAGAGAATTCATTATGCTAATATTTAATTTCAGATACATGCATGTCAGGATCATAAAAGAGGCAGGAAGATCTGGATCCTTGTTAAGTTGAAGAACAGTTTATATGACACAGGGATTATATCTTCCTTGAAAGTTTGGTGGAACTTGACTAGAGCTTCCTGGTTCTGCTGTCTTGTGAGGCCATTGACTATTTGAAAGATCTTTGACTATCTTCTCAATTGTTTTTTGGTTGGAAATCTAAAAAATTAGATTTCATTTTTTATTTACTTATTTTTTTAAAAGATTTTATTTATTTATTTGATAGAGAGAAAGAGATCACAAGTAGGCTGAGAGGCAGGCACAGAGAGAAGGGGAAGCAGGCTCCCTGCTGAGCAGAGAGCCCGATGTGGGGCTCGATCCCAGGACCCTGAGATCATGACCTGAGCCGAAGGCAGAGGCTTAACCCACTGAGCCACCCAGGCGCCCCTAGATTTCATTTTTTAGAAGAGTTTTAGGTTCACAGCAAAATTGAGTGGAAAGTACATATAGTCTGTATATACCCAACCCCCAAATGCACAGCATCCCCCAGTATCAACCTCCGGGCACCAGCATGGTACATTTGTTACAATCAATTATCCTACACTGACACTTCATTATCATCCAAAGTCCACAGTTTACATTAGGTCCACTCCTGGTGTTGCATATTCTCTGGGTTTGGATAAATGTTTATACATTAGTACACGTCTCCACCATTATATCATCACACAGAGTATTTTCACTGCCCTCAGAATCCTCTGCGCTCTACCTATTCATCCCTCCCCATTCATGCCCCCTCCCTCTTAACTCCTGCTAACCATTGATCTTTTTACTGTCCCCATTGTCTTGCCTTTCCAGAATGTTATATCCTCCCTTGAAGTCATATTCTATGTAGCCTTTTCAGTTCGGCTTCTTTCCTTTAGAAATATGCATTTAAGTTTCCTCCACATTTTTTGATAGCTCATTTCTTTTTAGCTTTGCATAATATTCCATTGTCTGGATGTACCACAGTTTATTTATGCAGTCACATCCTGAAAGACATCTTGCTTGCTTCCAAGCTTTGACAAGTACGGATAAAGCTGCAATGAACATCCATGTGCAGATTTTTGTGTGGACTGAGCTTTTCAACTCACTTGAGTAAAACCAAAGAGTGTGATTACCGGATCATACAGCAAGAGTATGTTTAGTTTTGTAAAAAACCACCAAACTGTCTTCCTAAGTAGCTGTGCCATTTTGTTTTCTCAGCAGCAATGAATGAGAGTTCCTGTTGCTCCACATCCTATGATGATTGCCTGGTGGTGATTATTTCTATCGGCACTTCTACTTCTGTTAATTTCATTTTCTCCTAAGGAAGACTGCTTCCTGCCCCAATTTATTCACGTATGCATTTATTGACTTGTATCAACATGGTGTCAAGAATTCCTATTAGAGTCTTTGGTTGTATTCCGAAGGTTGTATGCTGGGTGTGCTCACTGCTACCCGAGTATCCCTGTTCTCAGTTCTCTTGGTGAACACAGGCAGGCATCAATATGCCCATGTGCACATGTCTATAATTTCTACATCTACATCTGCACATATCTATAATTTCTACATCTACCTGGTAAATGTATTGAAAAGCCTGGGAGTTCATCTGATACTTCCAATTCCACTCCAACCCCTTGGCATTCTTTCCATCCTTTCCTGTTCCCACGTTTCTAACTCAGATAGTGAGAAACTGGCTCCTGCTCCCATATCCTCAATATATTTACTTATTTGCCCACGCCATTAACTATTTGCCCAGTGTAACTAATCTTCTGTCCACTCCAGCCACCTCCACAACCTGCTACCTCTGTCCTAGTTCCTTGGAGCCTAGGGAACACCAGCGCCCACGCCTCTGCAAGGAACCCCTTCCCTCCCCACTCTGCTTCCTCAGGGGCAGACAACTGCAGGCTGGAATGGGACACAATGGGGAGGTGGAAATGACAGAATGACATGAAGGAAGACCTCTTCTTTTAAAGCAATCTGAGGATGGGTTTTCTGTTATAGGATAAACTGTAGAATCTGATACTATTTGGAATAGTAATTGGACCATTTTGAAAACACTGGTTCAAGTATCGACCCATAAAATATATTTCAAAAACTACATGCAATTGTGTATTCCTCAAACTTTTTATTTTACTTTCAAAACACAGACATTTCTTTATTTTCCAAAACAATGGGGACAGTAAAAAGATCGATGGTTTTGGTGTAGGGCTAAGGCCTTTCTTCAGTGTGGGTCATCTTTCATGCATAAACCACATGGATAGAATATTGTCTACAATATCCAGTTCCAGTATCCTTGGAATGATCTTTAAAGGTGCTTGCAAAGCTCTTTGAATGCAAAATTATTCTAGATTTGTGAAATGCCCCTAACCCGGCTTTGTACAACTCCCTTGCCCATATTCGATGTAGTGGTGATTGTTTTTAGTGACTTGCATTTACTGTGTCTTTCCAAGGCATTTCATCTAATTTTTTATAGTAATAACACTTTCTTTCCACACTCCCATTTCATTGATCTCGGGGCTCCTGGTTGGCTCAGTCAGTTTGAGCTTATTGATCTATACACTATTTCATTAAATCATACACACTTACAATAATAAATATAACTAGCACAAACAAGTTTGGAGCCAGATACAACAGATTGGCAAGCATACGAGTCGGCTGAGAAGGGCAGAAGTACATGATGTTCTAGAATAGACCAGGATACTTTTTCCGTAAGGGTCACAAAGCAAATATTTTTGTCTTTCATGGGCCATATGGTCTCTATAGCAATTTCTTAACTCTGCCGCCGTAGTGATAATGCCCCCCTAGACAATATGTACACGAATGAGCATGGCTGTGTTTCGGGAAAACTTTGCTGACAAAAACAGGTGGCAGGTCAGATTTGGTCTTCAGGCCACAGTTTGCTGACTCCAAGGGGGTAGCTAATTAACTACCTACATTCTGTATGCAGTGGGCATCCGGCAGCATGTGTTGGGGGAAATGGAGTGTAGTGGTTACTTGAGTGTACCTATGTTAGGAGGACTCTTGTTACCCTGCATCAGGAAGCATCCTAACTGACACTACCTGATTCAGCTTCCCCAGTTGCCCAAGCTCTAGCTGACTCCTTGGCATTTTCCTGAGGACAAAGCATGTTTTATATTTTGAGAAAAGCTTTTATTATGGAAAATTTAAGACACAGAGAAAAGTAGAGAGAATAGTAGTGAGCCTGATATACCTATCACTCCACTGTGACAGTTATTTAAATTTTTAAAAGATTTTATCTATTTATTTGTCAGAGAGAGAGAGAGAGAGAGAGAGAGCACAAGCAGGGGGAGCAGCAGAGGCAGAGGGAAAAGCAGGCTCCTCGCTGAGCAGGGAACTTGATGTGGGGCTCGATCCCAGGACTCTGGGATCATGACCTGAGCTGAAGGCAGACACTTCACCAACTGAGCCATCCAGGTGTCCACGCTGTGACAACTATTAATACATGGTCAGCTTTCATCTGTAGGCAAAGAGGAGCCTCTTTCGCTCTCCTGAAAGCCTCTGCTAACTCGGAAGCATCATCTTGGGAGGGCAGCCAGTGGAGTTGCACTTGGCAATGTCTCGCTGTGGGGGTAAGGGGCAGGAGACCTGGCAGCCAAGAGAGAGACTGGTCCCAAGGGTCTCAGGTGTACCGAGCTATGCTACTCGTCCCGTGTGTGATGGATAAAATCTGTCCTTCCATGGCTCTCTTACTGAGAAGATCCAAAGAGAAACTTTCCAGGTGAACACTTGAAACCTTCCACCGACATCCCTTCCCCAAATTCTTTCTTCATTCTTTTTACTCTCTGCAAATATGAAAACACAAGGCCACAGCATGGGCCCTCAAGCAGAATTCTGAAGAGGCCACACAGCGCCGTGGCCGAGTGTGGCTCCAGAGTCAGACCATCTGCACCTGGGTCCCGCCCTCCCACTGCCACCTGTGGGGACATCTCTTCACATCCCTGTGCCTCTGTTTCATTCTCTGGGAATGGGGATGATGATCATTTCTGCCTCATAGGATTTTTGAGAGCATTAAAAACACTAGGAAATAAATGCGAAGCACTTAAAACAGGTGTTGGTACATATGAAATAATGACATTATTAAGATCAGATAGTGATACAGAAAGACTCTCTCCTAGAAGTTGGTAGGAAAAATATCTGGGTCTACTGTCTGAAAAGAATGGGCTACGGTAGGGACAAGATCGGGCCCCTGTAACTAGTTTTGTGACCATGAGTTCTTCACTGTCCCTTTCAGAGCCTCCAAATTCACATCCATAAGAGAAGGTGCTTGAGCAAGCTATCCCTTTTACATTACTGTAGTCTGAAACCTGGAGTCTGTCTGTAGCAAGAGGTTCCCAGCCCACTGTGGGCCTCTTTAGGCCCTTAGGCTTATTTTTAATTAACCAACCATCAGGAATGCAAATGCTTACAGGTCAGATGCAGCGATGGGCAGCGTCTCCCTTCCAAGGCCTCTGGCCGGTTGCCCCCCTTCTCCCACTCCCTCTCCAGTCCTGTGTCTGGCTCACTAGCCTCAGGCCATCTTCTGGCCCGGCTCACTGAGGTGGGGCGGCTGCTCCTAGAGTTCAGCAAACTGTTGGCTGGACAGTTCCCAGAGCCCTCGCCAGGCCCGGAATAGCTGTGTGCAGCTGAGAAGCACAGGGTGGGGCACCTCCATCCAGAAAGCCAGCCCCTTTCACCTGAGTGTCCTCCCTAAGTCCAGACTGGAGGCTACAGGTGCTCCAGAATCCAGAAGTCAGTCTGGAGCCAGGTCAAGACAAGGGTCTTTTCTGAGTCCTCTGCTGATGGAACTCCTCTGTTTTGGGGGATGCTTGACTTCAGCTTCTAACCTCACAAAATAAAAGAATGGTGCTGACCACAGGCAGGAGCTTGGCTAAATGCATTGAATGGGGGAAGAAGGATCACACGCCAGAAATTAAGAAAGCTGAACGTTAGTCTGCTCTGTCACCAGCCAGGCACATGAGCCAGTGGATAGATATGACCGTGGGCCTGGGCCCACTCTCCTAGGGGAGGCTTGCATCTCTAAGCTCCATGCCAGCTCTCCTGGGTGAGTCTAGGATCTGCAGAAGAATAAGGCATGGAGACCAGAGCATACTGAATGGCAAACCCACCCACCCACAAGCTTGTCCCTGACACTCCATTACCCACCCACAACCCCTGGTGTGACCTCTCAGACATCCTCTTAGCACACATCCCCTTTTGAGAACTTGAGCGGGGCACCTAAGAGAGACAGTTGGGCAAAACTCAATCCTGAGCAGCATATATGACCAGGAAACAAATGAGGCTCCTAGGACAGAGCTTCTCTCTGTGCCATCCAGGCTGTGGGAGGGACTACGAGGTGGGGCTCAGCTCTCCCTGCATAGAGGTCAGCACAGCGCTCAACCTCATCGTGGGACCCTGTTCCCAGGTCTGCTGCACCTGGGAGGATCTCGCTGAATCAAGATCCAAGACATTTTTATGTGTCTGGCTTGGATATCCTCTAGAAACACACATTCCCCAAGAATTTCCTGAACTGGGCTTTCCTCACATCACAGCTGGTTAGTGAATAGGTCACCTCAGCTACCAGGCCTCAAGGTTTTTGAAAGCTCGGTCACCTGGGTGGCACAGTCGGTTAAGCATTTGAGTCTTGGTTTCGGCTCAGGTTATGATCTCAAGGTAGTGAGATCGAGCCCCGCTTCGGGCTCCATGCTGAATGTGGAATCTGCTTAAGACTCTCTCTCCCTCTCCATCTCCCCCCTGAGCTCACTTTCTCTCTCTCCAAAATAAATAAATGACTAAATTAAAAAAAAAAAAAAAAAGAAAGAGAGAAATCTCAGTCATCAGTGGCAGCTTGCCAGGCACTTGATGCCTCCCCCTATCTCCTAAGGCCTTTGCCACCTGCAAGGTTCTCAACAGTTCCACCTGTATCACTGAGTTCTCCAACCTGTCAATATCAGCCCCCCAAGCAAACAAATTCCATCCTTGCATTTAGGCAAATCAACTGACATCCTAGGATACACACCGGCTCCTTGCCTCCTTACTACCCCAGGGATACATTTTCCAGTTGTTTTAAGAGTCATAGGCACTCAGATTTAAATCCCACTGTGTGACCGTGGACTAGTTACATAAACCTTTTGAAGCCTCGGTTTCTTTATCTGTAGAATGGGAATAGTGGTAGTGTCTCTTTTACTGGGACATTATGGTAACCCAAAGAGACAGTGCATGCAAAGCCATTTGCACAATGCCTGGCTCAATACATTTTATTTATGTGCTTTTCTCTTGCACCCATCCAAGTAGTGAAGTAAATAGAACTGCTTCAGTTGTGCTTCTAGTAGCCTATATTTGTAAAATGATCTATTTCTTAAGTTACACATTAATTCAAGGCTTCATTAAGTAGCTCGATGCCTTGGGCAACAGATTACTTATAAATAGCATAATATTTAGTGGCTCCTTAGTTTTGCAGTCAGACATTATTAATGGGCCATGACTTAGAATCAGGATGAAGTTTAAAAACATGCACACATCCACTCATGTCGCCACGTGCACACACACGTGGACATGCTGAATGGTAAAGACTCTTCCGAAGCTGCTGGTATGACTTTATCTTACAATTACTTTTGGAAAAAGAAGATCAAAGGGAAAGAGGAAAAAGGCCATCTCCTTCTTGCATCAAAGAATGCAAAGAACGTATTCCAAATCTTGATCAATGGGCTTGTTGCTGCTTATCCCTAATTATTGACAAAGCGTCATTTCAAGATACCCTTTTGCAGATGTTATTGGCCCCCATGGATAATCTTCTGAGTCTTTCACTTGCCAAGGACTTAATAAATGTCCCACAGCTAACTTAATCATTTGGGTAATTTAAGTAAAAAGGATTTAGAACAGTGATTTAGAACGTTCAACTGGAGTAATTTTTTTTTTAAAGATTTCATTTATTTATTTGTCAGAGAGAGAGAGTACAAGCAGGGGGAGCAGGAGGCAGAAGCAGAGGGAGAAGCACGCTCCCTACTGAGCAAGGAGCCCAACGTGGGACTCGATCCGAAGAGCCTGGGATCATGACCTGAGCCAAAGGCAGATGCCTAACCACTGAGCCACCGAGGCATCCCTCAACTGGAGTAATTTAGGGTTTCCTGCATTTTGGGGGGGAGGTGTGTGTGCGTTTTGCCACGGACAGGCTCCTGGAGGACAGGGTTGGTAGGAGAAGGTGTCACAGAGAGACTGTCAAAACAGCATGCCAATACCCGACATGGCGGAATAGCCTTAAACAGATGAAGGACTTTGAAGGTGGCCCCACTGTTCCAATTGTATCTTGGCTAAAGCTACCTACATTACACATTTTTGTTTTTTGTTTGTTTGTTTGTTTTTGTTTTTTCACTAAAAATAGAAGACTCCATCATGCTACATTTTCCTGGAATGATTGGAGATGTGGTTATTCCCGGTCTTCAAGCCCCGGGCAACTCCTCTCTGAACCTGAAGACCTTGCCCTCATTCCCCAGCCCTGCTCCTCACCCACCAACGTTGTGAGGAGGCTCGGGCTCTGACCACCTCCAGAGACCCAACAAGGCCGGTCCACCCACAAACCATTCACTTGCTTCTGGCTACGGAGTCTATCCCCGGCTTCCATGATAAGATATGGAAAAACCTCTGGCTGGAGGGTATTCATGTTTAGCTTTCTGTAGAGCATGGGATTTGGGATGTCTCCATGGAAGATACTAGATTTTTAATCCCCATAGCATGGGTTGACGTCCCTGGGTAATTCTTATCACCTTCTATCTGTTTCTCAGTGATTCCTTAAATCGGCGAACTTTATAGCTGGCATAAACCTTAAAGACCATGAGGTCAAACTTGCCGGCCTGGGAAACCGAGATGCAGAAAGAAAACAAAGGTCACGGCCATGGGCAGCAACCGTGACCAGCAGGGCCAAGGCCAGCCTCCCGGACTTCGTCCCAATTTTCTCTGCTGGTCCCTGGAGCTGATTCCTTCTCCATCACACCACATGTCCACCTCTGTGTCTGGATGTCCAGAGTCAGAAGAACATCCTACCCCTCTGCTCTGCATTGCCAAAGATACAGAACGAACTCAGCAGAACCTAGATAAACCAGAGCCCGGAGAAGCAGACTGCTGGTGCCCTTGTCCTTAGTGCATCCTTGAGCTCTACTTTGACAAAACCCAGGCTGTTGCTCCTGGCCAGCAGCCCCACACTGCGCCCAGCTGCACCCCGGTCTGAGCACACTCCCACCCCCTGGATGCCCACACACTTATGCACCTGCTGACCCTGTGGACCCTTCGGCCCACAGTGCTCCCGAATGCATGGTGACATCGCTGACTTCAGCACTCCCCTCCCCTCCTCGTGACAGGTGGCCCCCCCTTTTCCTGGATGGGCAAATAAAGCAGAGGTGAACAGCTTTGTTCCGAGATAATAATCCCTGATTATTGCCTGAAGGCTGGCTGGGGCCTCGGGGAGAGCACTCCCAAGGGGACAGGCCTGTGCCCTGGGAGACGTGGGCACAAAAGAAGGAGAAAAGCCAGCTTCTCCCCATTTGCCATGCAACTCTCCAAGCACAAGTGTGAAAGGGCCTCACTTGCCATGGACCCAAAGTACCGCAGGGCCACTAGTGCCTGGATAAAGCCTGGCCCTGGAGTCTGCAGGGCCCTCCTCCTCCACCTCCCCAGGAGAAGGTGACAGTGTTTGCTAAGCACCTACAATATGTGTTCCAGGGTGGGGTGACCGTCCCACAAGCCCCATATCGATGCATCTCTCAGATGGGGCTCAGGGGGAAGTGAGGGCACAGTTAGCAGGGGGCAAGGCTGAGACTGAGCTGAATTTGTGTAGATGGAGAGCTAGGAGGGGTCTCAGGCACGCTCGTCCATCAGGGAAGTTTGCTGGGTGGGGACTGGGGACTCGGGGTGACTTTGAGAACCAGTGAGATTAGGATCAAGGAGGAGAGAGGGACACCTGGGAGGGGTAGAAGTGACATGTAGCAGGATGGCTGGGTCAGGCGGAAGCAGGCAGGACAGTGGGACACTGTGGGGGGCAGACATCCCGGGCTTTGACCAGAGTGGGGTAGCCTTGGACCATTACCTGAACCTCTCTGAGCCTCACTTACCTATCTGGAAAAGAGAACGATAAATACCGTTGTCACAGTCTCATCAGCAAGAGTAAGTGACATGAAAGTACAGGAAGGTGCTCAGTACACAGTCAGTGATCCATAAATGCTTGTTCCCTCCTGGTCGAGCAGAGGAGGCCTGGTCATCATCACTTCTCACGGCAGCTAGGAAATGTCAGGTCGGTGTTCCGGCCAAGGCCCGTTCCATCTCACCCGGCAGTGCCCCGGATCATCCCTCCAAGGGCCATTATGCTGCAGGCAGCCCATTTGCATGCCCTGGTTGGAAACCGCTCAGCTCAGGAATGGAATGTTCTGGCCCCACCAATTTGATTTTCAAATCACTTCCCTCTGAGCCGGAGCCGCCCCGGTTACATTGGGCCCCAAAGGCTAAGCTGGCTGATTACAGGACACTGAGATTGGAGTGGGAGAGGGGCAGGTCCCCACCCTCTGCCACATATCCTCCTCCCAGTAGGTTCACTTCTGGAAGCCTGGTTAAGATGCTGCTGGAGGGGCGCCTGGGTGGCTCAGTGGGTTAAAGCCGCTGCCTTCGGCTCAGGTCATGATCTCAGGGTCTTGGGATCGAGTCCCGCATCGGGCTCTCTGCTCGGCAGGGAGCCTGCTTCCCCCTCTCTTTCTGCCTGCCTCTCTGCCTACTTGTGATCTCCCTCTCTGTCAAATAAATAAATAAAATCTTAAAAAAAAAAAAAAAAAAAGATGCTGCTGGAGATGACAGGGAGAGAAGGCAGGGGAATCTGAGGGGCCAGGACCCCTGCTCTGTGGGACAGGACACTGCGGGTACCAGTAGAGGGTAGATCCCTATTTCTGGTCCCTGTGGGTCACCTCAGGGTTCTGTCCAGAGTAAGGACTGCTGGGCAATGCCCCAATCAAGCCTTGATCATAAACCCCCAGCAGCGGCCTCCTTCCTAATATGGCCAGCAGAGGGCGCCAGGAGCCATGCGGAAAGTTCCCAGGAGAAGTTCAAAGGAGGTTCTGCTCATCGTTGTCTGTCCTAAGCTTACGTGCCCAGTGCCCACTGTAGACAGAACAAGAGGCCGCCTGGCTGGGGTGCTCTCCGAGAATGGGGTGCTCACCTCCCTCTGAGATCAGAAGCCCTCTCAGAAAAGGCATGTCTAAATTTCCAGTCCCTTTTGGGAAGGGAAACAGGGATTTACAAGAAACTGTAATGACGACCCAGGCTCGGAGAGTTTAAGTCCCTTGCCTGATCTCACTGGTAAATGACACAGTCTGGGTTTGAACCTCATCAGCCTGATTTCAAAGAGGGGCTTTTATCAAGGCTGCTGTTCCGTCTATTGGATTATGAAAGGGTGTGTCTTAGACGCGACAGGCACATCAGAGGAAGGGGCAGACCTTCTGAGGGACAGCGGTGGGACATCGGCCACCCCGGGCCGGGCCCCCAGGTCCCCCATAGCTGTCCCGGGTGCCGGCCCCTCTCCCAGCTGGCCCCTCTGCCCACGCCCTTCCCTCCTGAGGCTGCCCTGGAGCCGAAGGGCCAAGCCTTGCTGGCCACCCCAGCGCCCTCCCAACCCAGGAAAGCCTCCTGGAACTCACTCGCCCTCCCCTCCATTCAGAGGCTTCTTGGAGGTTAAACTGGCCTTGGAATCAGGAAGCAATTCAAACGAGTCACAGAACATTGCCTGCCACAGACTCCCCATTGCAGCTAATACTGGAAACCACCATCGTGAAACTGTGGCTAACGCTTCCTTCAGAGCGAACTTGGAGCCTCCAGGATTTGGGGGACAGAGCGGACACCTCCACGCACTCCCAGAGTGTGGCAAGCTTCGAAGCCGCTGCTCTTAGTTAGGTCTGAGCATGCGCAGTGCTGTGAGCCACTCTTCCGATTCGATCATGATGTTAGCTGACTATGACAGCTGCAGCGTAACTCCTGTCTGTCTCTGTCCCTGTCACTCCTCCTGACTCTGACCCCCACCCCCCCCTTCATCACGGCCTTTATGGTGACATTGGGCCTCCAGAATAATCCAGGATCACCTCCATCTTGAGACTCCCTAGTTCGATCGCACCTGCAAAGTCCCCGTGACCGTGGAAGGTGACATATTCCAGGTTCTGGGGATCAGGGCATGGACGTCTCTGGGGGCCGTACTGCCTACCACCATCACCCTTTGGGTGAGAGAAAGGGCTCTGGGCAAGCCACCCGACCACAGGGGTTAGCTGCAATCCCAGAGCGTGACAAGCTTCCATTTCCTCCCAGGCCCCAGGAAAAGGCAGGGAGGGCATCCGAGGTGAGGAGTGAGGACGTCCAGAGGTGCAAGGAGACATAGGACTGAGTCTAGTTAGTTGTTCACTGACACCCACGTTCCCTTTTCCTGTTAGATTCCCTCCCGGTAAATTAGGTGGCGCAGAAAACCTCCCTGAAGGCTGCGGACTCCGCCTCTGTCTCATCTCCTGGCTCTGGGGTCTGCTAGACACACTGAAGCCCACTCCTCCTCTGGAGTGGGCCCCTCAGCCTATCCAGGAAGGGTCCTGGAATATGAATATTTAACTAGTGCCGGGGATCCCCAGGAGGAGCTGCATTTGGAAGACGCTCGGGGAGGCCACAGGCATAATTCCTCAAGGTGGGGCAAGGGGAGGGGATTTCTAATGCCGTAAGGGAAAGCGCGCCCGCCACCCCCTTTGGTGGAGTCCAACCAGTCAGCCGGCCCTGGGTGCTGGCCTCAGGCTTGTGCCTCTGTGGGCTTCCTGGGGAAGAAGGGAAGGTGTCCTTAGAAAGATGCTTTTGCTTCGAGCGCCTCACTTTCCTCCCTTGATCAAGGGAGCTACCTGGGGCAGATGGAGACAAGTGTATGGCTCCAGAGCCAGGCATATGGGATTCGGAAGGGGCCCGAGGCGTTCGCATGCCACCCAGGGAAGACGGGGATTGGACTGTCTGCACAGGGATCACAACCATTGGGCAGAGCTCAGAAACAAGGCTTAGAGAGTGAGCCAACCGCAGCCTGGTTCCCCAGGGCAAGTTGTCCCTCCCGCACCCTTTTGCCCAGTAAGCTGAGATCCTGGGGCTACACCTGCCTCGTAGTGCTCCCTGCTGCCTTGCCACCCCCTCTTTCCACCTCAGCTTCGGTCCCCCCGCCACCTGGAGCTGTCCGGCCACCTGTAATGCCCTCCAGCCCCTACCTCACCAGATGCAGACCCAAGAAGGCTAGAGAACATGTATGCCCCTAAGATCTCCTTTCATCCTCAAAGTGACCCTCCCCCAAGTCAGGCAGGACACCAGCTTTGTGCCCCCTCCTACAGGACACCGCAGTCTGGCACTCTGGCCCTCTACAGGGTCCACCTCCCAGGAGCTGAAGGTCAGTTACAAAGGCAAATGCAGCATAGACCACGTCTGGCGGCCTAATGCCTGTGGCCCCACTCTCCAAAATGAACACTGAGGTCGACCGAAAAGGAAGCCAGCTGAACCCAGACCTAGGAAAGCCCGCAGAGATGTTCATTTTCAACCCTGTACTGCCACCTGCTGGCCAGACTAAGTTGTTTGGCGCCAGAGGGTGGGGCGTGGGGGGAAGGACTGGCAAGGGCAGGTCTGGAGAGGCTATAAACACTCCCCTTTCAACCTTGCCTCTCCTGCGCCACAGGACAGGGCCAGCCGCTCATCCTCCCCCTCTCCCCCCAAGTGTAGCTGACCCGCCACATTTCCCTCTTTCCTCCCACCATCAAATCCATCTCAGACGATACAGTTTCGTTGAAAAAAATCTGCCAAAATAACTCACACTGAGAACTTATGATTGATTCTGGCTTTAATTATTATGTATCTCTTCCCCAGGCTATTGGAGAGCAAATTTTTTTTTTTTTTTTTTTTTTTTTTTAGAATCTAAGTGTGGCAATGTTTATCTCCAAAGAAATGATTCTCTAATGGTGGAATTTCAGACCCGGGTGGCATATTGGATAGAAAGAAGTCGGCAGAGCTCTTTCGAAGTATCCCTTGGTCTCTGACTTGCTCTGAGTACAGAGGTCAAGCTCGTAGAGCACATCTGGGGTCTATTATCTTACAATGCCACAAAATAAAAGAATATTGGAGTTGGCAGTGCCCTTAGAGACCTGGTTACTGTACCGACATATCCAAAAGGGAAAGCGATTTGCCCATATGGAACAGACTGGAGACAGAAACTCTTCCAAAAACGCTTAGGTTTAGGGAAATTCCTGGATGAGAGATATGCCCGGGATTTTAAGGGGAAATGTGAGCTTCAGATCACAAAAGCCAGTCTCTCTTACCCCCAATTATCGCCTACTCCCTCTCAAAGACAGAAGGAGAGGGCTTCACTGGGCAGAGGGAGCACTGCCTGCCCCCCCCCCAGCTTCTCCGTCCACACTGTCCTTCTACAGGACCCAGCTCTTTTCCCAGCGGGGGCCCGAAGGAATTCTGACGTACTTTCTATCTTTTCCTCTCTCTGAGCTCCATTACGGGTAATTCTTTCTACCCTTACTCCCCTAAGTCACTCATTCTTTTCCAGATGTGTCCCAGCTGATGTTTAAACCATGTCTGACTTTTAAAAAATTTGATAATTCTATTTTCATTTTTTTTAAAGATTTTATTTATTTATTTGACAGAGAGAAAGATTACACGTAGGCAGAGAGAGGGGGGGAAGCAGGCTCCCCGCTGAGCAGAGAGCCCAATGCGGGGCTCGATCCCAGGACCCAGAGATCATGACCTGAGCTGAAGGCAGAGGCTTTAACCCACTGAGCCACCCAGGCGCCCCTCTATTTTCATTTTGAGACGTTGTCGTTGGTTATGAAATCTGGGCACTTTTGATCATTTTGCGTTCCCGGGTTGTGTTTGTGATGTTCTCCTTTTGTTTCTGAAACCATTTCAACCATACGGCTTTTTATTCTGTTCCCGGTCACATGTTGCGATGTGCCTGATTGGGGCGATCCCGTCAGGTGCTGTTTCTGCTGATACTTGCTCCCAACCAATCATTTCTTCATTTTGGCCACTTTTCATCGGGAGTTCCTATTCGGCCGATCTTGGTCTGGGGAACCCCAGGAGGCCGGGGTTGGGGGTGACTCCTCTGCGGAGGCTTGTGCTCGTTTCTACCAGGAGCCTCTGGACCTCTCTTGGAAACACACTGAGATAATTCTCAGATTCAATATTCTTTGGGGAGTATAAACTCAGATCCAAAATCCATGTGAGGATGGGCTTCTGTGTCTAAATTTTCAGGGGGTGGGGGAGACCCAGAATCTCTCCTCCTCCCCCTCCTCCTCCTTCCCCTCACCTTTTGTGTCCTTTACACAAAGCGGGGAGCAGGACAGACCATTTTCTTTTCTACCCCACCTTTCACTGTGGTCATAGCTCTTCAAGGATCCTAGCTTTTCCCAGAGGTTTCCGCGCTGACACTGTATCTGGTCCCCAGGGGCCCAGGGCCCGGGGACCTCTGCTGAATGGCGACGAGAACCAGTGACTGTGGGTTTCAGAAATTTCCAGATGTCGCCAGCGCAGCCCGCAGCTTCAGCGATCCCTGGTCTCACTGCTTTCAGCCACCTCCTCTTCGCTTTGGGTCCTTGGGGTTCCCCGGCTTTCTCACACATTCAGGTAGGCACTTAAAACCATGTTTCTTTGATGTCCGTCATCATGTCTAGGTATGTGCGTTGGAATTTTGGTCCCAAATGCAAGTCCTAATTCTGTATGGAAGCGGATAAACGTTGGATGCTCTCAGAGTTACACAATTATAGCAACTATGTTGATGGGGGATCACAGTCCACACAGGGGACCAGCCTCCCTTCCCACACCAGGGACAAGTCTGGGGGTGGGTGTTCCCCCAAGCCATCCTCTGTCTTGGTAATTTGCCAGAAAGACCCCAAACTCACGGCAAGCTGTTAGGCTCGTGTTGTATGCATGGGCACAGGCGAGCATCAGCCAAGGAAAGGAGCACCACGGCCAGAGTCGGGAGGCATCACAGGCGGGACTTCTGCTGTCCTCTCCCTGTGGGGTCAGGACGCCTCACCTCCCCGGCAGCAACATGTGACGATGCACGGGACTACTGACCGCCAGGACAGTTCTCCAGCCTCGGGGTTAGTTTTTACTGGGGCTCCATTATGTAAGAGTGACCGATCGCCTGTGTGGCCTCTGTCAGTGTCCCGTCCAGCCAGTGTGCTCCAAAGGCTGTTTCCTCCGTCACACTGCCGGGGTCCTGGCACGGCCAGACCCCTCCCTGTGACCATCAGCTGCGGCCGTTCTCCATCACATTGTTAGACTGTCCAGTGCCCCAAGACTCCTGGGCAGACAAGGACCCTCATATCAGGCGGGATACTCCAGCTTGCCCATCACCTTTTTCAGGGCGAAGTTCAATTATTTACTACCTACCACAGCATGTCTACCAAAGCCTCTCTGCTCTAGAATTCATTTTGATTCATCTCTTGGATGGCAGAACTTTCTTTTTTTATTTTTTTTAAAGATTTTTAAAATTTATTTGACAGAGAGAGACACAGTGAGAGAGGGAACACAAGCAGGGGGAGCGGGAGAGGGAGAAGCAGGCTCCCCACCAAGCAGGGATCCCGATGCGGGGCTTGATCCCAGGACCCTGGGATCATGACCTGAACCGAAGGCAGATGCTTAATGACTGAGCCACCCAGGTGCCCCAGAACTTTCAATCAAGTAGATTTTCCTGTACAAGAGGTCTCCCGGGTGCCATATTCTCTGGGTTCTTGAATGTCTGCAGGTATCTGCCCTGGTCCTTTGTACCTGGAACACAGCTGGTCTGAGTGTGAGACTCTTGCTCAGGTTTTACCTTTCAGGACGTCAGGCCCTGAACGCTGCTCTGGGGAGTGTGAGGCCGCCATGCCCCGGCCCTCTACCCCGCCGCCGTCCCTGCCTAAAGGGACAGGGACAGGTCGCCCTGCCTGAGCACATTTAGGGTCAATTCTTCATGCTCAGCAAACTCAGCGGGACATAATTTGTATTATATGGGATGTATATATAGTATATTACATATAATTATATATTATATATTTACTGGGACATAATAATACAATATTTTTTAAAGATTTTATTTATTTATTTGACAGAGTGAGAGAGCACAAGCAGGGGGAACAGCAGAGGGAGAAGGAGAAGCAGACTCCCTGCTAAGCAGGGAGCCTGATGTGGGACTCGATCCCAGGACGCTGGGATCATGACCTGAGCCAAAGTCGGATGCTTAACCGACTGAGCCACCCAGGCGCCCCGGCTTTTACCTCTTTAATAATTTATTTTTCTTTTCTTTCTGTCCTGAGCTACTTTAGTTCTCCTTCCTGCTGACTAACGTAACTTTGTATCTCTGCTCCAATCTCTCTCATATCTACTTGAAACTTTCTTTTTTCCTAAGAAGCTATGTTGTCTTTAATTTCTTTAATAGGAGGAACTGTTTTTCTGATTTCTGCTTTACTTTGTTCCCTGGGGATCCTCTGGCTGGGATTCCTCTTCCGCTATGCATTTACTTGTCTGTGCTTACATTCCTACCCTCTGGCCACCATTCAGTATTGGGTGGGAAGTGGTCTGTCCCTTTGTCGCCCTCAGAGCTCTTAGACATCGCGATTTGATTTTTTTTCCTCTGATCTTTTTTAATTGTGGTAAAATACACACTACATAAAATTGACCACCTTAACCATTTTTAAAAAGATTTTATTTATTTATTTTTGAGAGAGAGATAGAACATACGAGCTGGGGGAAGGGGGCAGAGGGAGAAGCAGACTCCCTGCAGAGCAGGGAACCTGATGCAGGACTCGATCCCAGGACCCTGGGATCATGACCTGAGCCGAAGGCAGATGCTTAACATCTGAGCCACCCAGGCGCCCCACTTTTCTTTTTTTTTTTGAGAGAGAGAGTGCGAAAGTGGGTGCAGAGGGTGAAGGAGAGAGAGAATCGTAAGGAAGTTTCACATCCAGTGTGGAGCCAGACTTGGGGCTCAATCTCACACCCTGAGATCATAACCTGAACCAAAACCAAGAGTCAGACACTTAATGGATCGCGCCCCCAAGCGCCCCCCATCCTAACCATTTTTAGTGTACAGTTCAGGGGTATTAAATACGTTTATAATGTTGTGCAATCATCTCCACCATCCAGCTCCAGAGCTTTTTACCTTGTAAAACTGACACTCTGCCCCATTACATAATAACTCCCCATTCTTCCTCTCCCAGCCCCCCGCAACCAACATTTTCCGTCTATCTCCGTGACTTTGACCACTCTAAGTACCCCCTCTAAGTGCAAGCACACAGTATTTTCGTTGTTGTGGCAACTGGCTCATTTCACGTAGCATGATGTTCTTAAGGTTCAACCATGTCGTGGCAGGTGTCAGAATTTCCTTCCTTTTTAAGGATGAATAATACGCCATTGTGTGTCTACACCACATTTTGCTTCTCCATTCATCCGTCGGTGGACGCTTGGGCTGCTTCCAACTTTGGCTGCTGGGAATAACGCTGCTGTGAACGCGGGGGCGCGAATGTCTCCTGGAGCCCCTGCTTCCCATGTCGGTGGGTACCTGCCAGAGCGGGGGTGCTGGATCGTACGGTAGTCCTACCTTTAATTATCTGAGGACCCTCCAAACTGTTTTCCACAGCGGCTGCACCAGTTTGCATTCCCACCGAGGGTGCACGAGGGATTCGATTTCCCCACACTCTCACCAATACTTGTGATTCTCTGTTTTATTTTTTGCTGGTACCTATCCTAGTGTGTGTGAGGTGCTATCTCATGGTGGTTTGGATTTGCGTTTCCCTGATGATGAGTGAGGCTGAGCATCCCTCCATGGGTCTGTAGGCCATTCCTATATCTTCCTTAGAGAAATGTCTGTTCAAGTCTTTTGCCCATTTTTAAATTACTTGTTGTTGCTGCTGAGTTCGGGAATTTTCTATATCCTCAAGACATTAATCCCTTATAGATACATGAATTGCAAATATTTTCTCCCATTCTGCGGGTCACCTTTTCATTCTGTTGCTCGTCTTTTGATGCATATGATTTTAAATTTTTCATGAATTCCAGTTTGTCTAGTTTTTTTCTTGTGTTGCCTGTGCCTTTGGTGTCATCTCCAAGAGGTCATCGCCAAGAGCAATGTCCTAAAGCTTTTGCCATGTGTCTTCTTCACAGAGTTTTCTGGCCTTAGGTCTTTGGCCTGTTTTGGGTTAATTTGTGTGTGTGGTGTTCAATATGGGTCCACTTTCATTCTCCTGCCTGTGGCTAGGGTGCCGGCATTGGTGGCACTGGAGAAGGAGGTGGAGGGCAGCCACGAGAGTCCAGGGCCGGGTCTGGTCTGCCTCCTTCCCTCCATAGTGTCACCCTTGGGAGCTGGGCAGGATCTTGGTGAGAGCATTGCCCTCCCGCTTCCCCCAGGATCCCTCAATCTTGAGCTGGAAGCTGATCAGGGATGAATGAAATGGTCATCCCTGGGGTCCCAGACACCCGCCACTTCTCTCAGTCCCCTCTAGGTTCTACTACAATGTCTGGTGATGGACCACCTCCTTTTCTTGAAGCCACTGCTACTCTCTCTCCTGTTCTTCCCTTTCTCTCTTCCGTCCCGTCTCCCTGCTCTTTTGGCCCCTTCCTCTCTCCCTGCTTCCTTCCCTCTGTCACGGGAGATCCAGAGGCCATGGGGGGGGGGGGCAGTGGTTAAGGACAGCGGTGCCAGCAGCCTCGCTGGAACCCTGACTCTGCCATTTGCAAGTTGTCTGACGTTGGACACACTAACGAGCCTCCTGCTCATCGAGTTATTATTATCAGGACCAAACGAGAGAAAATGTGCCGAGGGCCTGATACATACCTGGCACATAGTGCGTGATGCATAAACAGGAACTATTATTATTATTATTATCAGTTTATTAGCTATCTGAGCCCTCTGTTTGATCCCTGGTTTCTAACCAGCTGGTTTATTCTGTCCTCAGCTTTTGCCCCTACGTAAGCCGGCTAAGGCCAGTGACCCTGCCGCACCCACCCCACGCACCACCTCCATGCAGGCCTGCGGAGCCCCTCCCTGAACATTTACTGATGCGGAGCCCCTCCCAGTCCGAGCCCGAGCCCCGCCCAGCCGGAGCCCGAGCCCCGCCCAGCCGGAGCCCGAGCCCCGCCCCGCCCGAGCCCGAGCCCCGCCCCGCCCGAGCCCGAGCCCCGCCCCGCCCGAGCCCGAGCAGGATGGCTGAAGCTACAGCGGCCTGAAATCTGGCCGGGAGCTGGGCAGACTCCAGGGAGCCCATGGGGGCCGCTGAAGGGTGGCCAGGAGGAGCAAACAGCTGGCCGCACATCTGCAGAGGGCACAGCACTGCCAGCTCCCGGCTGGGGGGACAGCTGACAGGTCCCTGGTATGTGCCTGTCCCCTCTGTCCAGAGCCACCTCACTCACCCAAGCTTGCCAGGTCCTGCAGGGAAGGGTTCTAGGAGGAGTTTTCTAGGAAGAACTGACCCTAGGGGGAGAGAGAGCTTCACACCCTAGGTTGATTGAGGACCACAGCCTGGCAGAAGAAACGTGGGAGGCAGTGTCTCTCTGTCAGTCCACTTTGTGTCCCACCCAAAAGGGTGGTCAGCCATGGTCCTCTGACACAGGAACCCACAGTAGACCTCAGTGGGTGTGCCTTGGGGGGCTGGAGCACGACCCCCATGTGGCCGTTGGGGCTGGCATCAAATTGAGCTGTCCCCGTGGATATTACTGTGTTGGAAGGTGCGGTGGCCCCAGCTGTGGCTGGGAGGAGAGCAGTCGGTGGCAGGAGGCCTTCTACGGGAGGGGACCAGGACAGAGGACCAGACCAGCCCTTCCCGCATCACACTTCCCCTTCTATCCCAGACCCGCCTCATCAGAGAGCTGCCTGGGGATACTGAAATTCCGGTTCCCAGGCCTGCCCCAGCTGCTGAGTCTGAACCTCCGGGGGAGGGGCCGGGACTGCGTGTGTGACAAGTGTCTCCATAGGGGGACCCGCTGCTCGGACCATCTCTTCTCTACAAGCCCAACCCCCCGGAGCAGGCACACTGTTCCTCCCGTTTCTCTGGGGCGGACCGTGCCCGTCAGAGAAAGGAAGAGCTGGATCCAGAGGCCATGACTGGCCAGACACAGCCAGGACGCCAGCACCCGGGAGAGAAGCATGCCTGTGGGAGCCGGGCCATCCCAGGCAGCCCCGAGGTGACAGAGGCCGCAGGAACGCTGTGCACTGACCAGGGCTTCACCCAGACCTGGGTGTGAACCCCACCTCGGTCCTCTGCCAGCTGTGTGACCTGGAGACTCGTCCTCCTGAGTCTCGGTCTTCTTATCTGTAAAATGGGGATAATCCATCCCAAGTTTGGGGGGAGGTGGGAAGGACATCACCAGCTGGAAGGCATGCCCCTGAGGACTGGCTGTCATCTCTCCCACACAGAGCTTTTCCTCCCTCCTGGCTCCTCCTTGCTCCCTTCCATCCACGCCCTTTCCCAGCTTCCTCCTTGTGCCAAAGTGGGGGTGCAGGGTGGGTCTCCCTCAGAACATGGTGCCTTCCCCCAGCTCTGCCTATCCCCCTGTGCCTGCTTCAGTCCTCAGGCCGCTCAGCCGGACGGTGGAGGCTGCTTTGAACAGAAACTGGGGGCCCACCAAGGAATCCTAAGAAGGGGGCTTGAAAAATAATTCCCTCCACCCTGACATCATTTCCTTATTTCGTGAGGGGACACTGTGGCCTGCTCTCATCTCAGCCCCACCGACAAGTGGCCCTTTGGTGCTACTGAAGCAGGATAAGGGGTCCACCCCGAGCAGCCCTCAGCACAGCCTGAGAACCCCTTGCCCACAGGCCAGTGGCGCTGTCCGCCAAGTTCTGGCGGGTTTGCTACAAGGAGCAAAAATGGAATTGCATTTTTTGTGCTCTCCACAACTTGCTTTGGCTTTTGTTTTCCTCAGAGATCCTGCTGATGCTGCCAGGTTGGGTCCTGGGATCGGGGTGGTGGCAAGAGGAGAGACAAAATGCAGAGTTGCATTAAATCATGGTAAAAGGGGACGCCTGGGTGGCTCAGTCAGTTAAGTGGCTGCCTTCGGGTCAGGTAATGATTCCAGGGTCCTAGGATCGAGTCCCGCATCTGGCTCCTTGCTTGGCAGGGAGCTTGCTTCTCTCTCTGCCTCTGCCTGCCACTCTGCCTGCTTGTGCGCACGCTCTCTCTCTCTCTCTCTGACAAATAAATAAATAAAATCCTTAAAAAAAAATCATGGTAAAAGATTGCATTGCTGAAAGACCAGGGATCCAGAGATCTTTGCTCTGACCTTGACCCTGGGGGCAGAGTGCCCTGCGTCATGAAGAGCTCCAGCCTCGGAGTCAGACAGACACAGGGTCAAATCTCAGCTCTGTCATTTACTGGCTGAGCAACTTTAGGCAGACTACTTCACTTCTCTGAGCCTCCAAATCCAAATCCTGGCATCCACACTAAGGACAGAAGCCCTGGGCGCAGGGGAAAAAAAACAAAAAAACAAAAAAAACACACCAAAAACCCCAAACAAAACCACCACACTGCCGCCCTCTAGTGGCAGGGCCTAGCAACAGCAAAGTTGAACATTTCACGTGGTCTTGTTCTAAGACCTGAACAAGGTCTGAACAATTATATGAGTATCAAAAAGCTATGCTTTCTTACTGGACTTAAGAATTCTGTACAGCGGGGTACAGTTGGTTAAGCATCTGCCTTTGGTTCAGGTCACGAATTCAGGGTCCTGGGATAGATCCCTAGGGCTTCCTGCTCAATAGGTAGTGGGCTTCTCCCTCTCTCTCTCTCTCCCCTTGTACCTCTCCCCACTGCTCGTTCTCTCTCTCTCTCTCTAAAAGAAATAAATAAAATCTTAAAAAAAAGAATTTTGTACACCACATCCGCACGGATAAAATATTATGTTTTCCTCGGAAAAACAATTTTTAAAACATTTGCAATATGGGCACGTTTACAAGTTCTTAAAATTCATCTCTCCCAAAATATTTTCATGTAAAACCAGTGGGCCGTTAAGACCTCGTGCTTCTTACATACTGGAAAATCCAGTTGCTTCCCGTCCGTCACCTGGAGGCTCCAGAGCTCCCTGGATAAGTCATTCCATCTCGTAGAAGCCGTGCCGACGACAGCTGCTGTTAGCCGGAATAAAGGGGGGGTGAGGCGTGGAGGTCTCTGACAGTGGCATCTCCTGTCTGCTGCCCTGCCCACGTGTCCCACCTTTTGAAAAGTCTGTCTTGGGCCACGACCAAGTGCTGAGGCAGCAATAACTCTCCCCCAGCACGCAGCCCGCTGAGCGGGTCATAGCTCACCCTCCCCGCCTCCCTCCTCGCTGGGATCTAGAGCCCTACTCATCATCTGGCTGAAGTGTCAAGGATTTCCTTTCCTGGAGGAAATTAACTTGCATTTTACACTTTACACCCATAGAAATTTAATCATCCGCCATCCCCAGGCTGTCCTGTGTGACAGAGAGGTGGCTGCCGGCCCCGCTGCTCTATGAAATATGGCCCTCCCTGTCAGTCCAGGGGGACCGGGGGAGGGAGGCTTTGGGCACCCACAGAGAGCGGCTCCTTCTAAGTATGCCTCTGAGTACAAGCCTGAGCATTTGATCCCTTAGGAGGAAACTTAGAGGTAGCAGGCATGATGAAGGGAAGAGAAAGCTAGGAGGCAGATGCTGGGGGGCCACAGGGCAACCACAGATGACCGCCTGGGTCCCTTCCTCTTCACCTCCGGAGACAAGGGGATTAGGGCCGTGGCCGAACCCTGCTCCACTAACTGGTGACTTTGGACAAGTTACTTAATCTCGCTGTGCTTCTGATACAACAATATGGGGAGGTCGAAAGCACTGAATGAGTTAATACACTGCACACAGTAAGCACTCAACATGGCTCGTGTTATTACTGTTATTATCAGACCTTGTCATCTCTCCCCAGACAAGTGTCACAGCCTTCCCAACACGGCCATTTCCTGCCCAGCTACCAGGACTCTTTCTAAAGGAACCGTCTGGGGACCCCTGGGTGGCTCAGTTGGTTAAGTGTCTGCCTTCGGCTCAGGTCATGATCTCGGGTTCCCAGGATGGAGTCCCGCATTGGGCTCCCTGCTCAGCGGGGAGTCTGCCTCTCCCTCTCCGGCTGCTCCCCATCCCACTTGTGCTCATTCTCTCTCTCTCTCTTTCTCATATAAATGAGCACATAAATAAAATCTTTAAAAAAAAGGAACTGTCTGGCCACATCTCCCCATCTTCCCCAGCCCCCCTTACCTCCCACCAGCTGCATCTCCTGCCCCTTGCTCCCCACCCCACGCTCAGGGCTGATCAGACTCCCAGCACCGCTCTGTTGGCTGTGTGATTCCAAGGAAGTCTCTGCTCACACTGATGCCTCCCAGCCTCTCTCTGATTGCACATTCTTGCTCTGGTATTGCCTCTCCCAAGAGGGAATGTCTCCCTCAGGTGCCCCAAGTCCCACCCCGCTCTTCTCCGTGTGCCCTAAATGTGACCCTGTCCCAGCCCAGTTCACACGGTGGGATGGCCCTTGCTTGCAGGTTCCGTCTGTTCCCCTGGCCCATGAGCTGTCTGAAGATAGGACTGAGGTTTGCCTTCATCCTGGTGTCTGGAGGGCAGAGGCCAGGTCCTGGACAGGGGAGAGGGACTCAGGAAGTAGTACTTGGACTAACACTTACCATGTTCACGTGAGCCAAGCTCGGGGCCATAGGCTCTGAACTCAACTGGGTGCAAACGCCTGGAACAGGGCAGTGGGCGTTACCTCCTGGACGGTTATTAATCAGGGCAGAACGTTAGGGCCACAACGCAAGCAGACATTTCGACCCCTCCCTGAAGCCTGGGGCTCACACTGAGGACCTGGCAGTGGGAGCTAGGGCTCCCTGATCCAACCACGCTGCGGGGTCAAGCGTGGAGACCTCCCAGCACCCAGGACATGGCCCCTCTGTGATGCGGCTCGAGCTCACTATTGTCCCTTGCCCTGAATACTGACCTCTCCACCCAGGCCTCGAGGCCTCAAGGCATCTTTCGCCCCTACTGTCCCCCCTACCTGGACACCCAGCCTCACTCCTCCCCTAAGGGGAGCATCCCCTCACTGAAGAAGGTCATACACATTCCCACATCTTTGTCTGGAGGGACTTGCCCTTACCCGTCTTTCTACCTGTCCTCGAGGCCCGGGTTAGGAGACAGGTAGAGAAACTGAGGCAGAGGTAGACTTCATTGCTCACCTGTTAGTGCCAGGCCCCTCGTGAGGCGCTTTACACCCGGTCCCGGGAGCCATTTGCACCCTCATCCACCCCCCTGCGGAGACCCTGAGTCTGATGCATTGGTGACTGGTGATTCCCACTAACCGGTCCTGTCCGGGACAGATAGGATGCCCACTATGAATGTCACACCACTTTCTAGCAGTGGCCTTTCCAGAAGTCGAAAGGAAATGTAAGAGGTGCCCCTGCATCGGAAGTGCCGGGCGCTGTTCTGTGTGCTGGGGTCCCAGTGGTGAACCAGACTCCCCACCGCTGCCGAGGGCATGACACTGCGCGTTTGCAAACCTACAGATCTGCTCGCTTGCCTCCTCTCTGCACGGATGTGCTCTGAGCTCCTGGGAGGTTCCAGGCCTTGAGCGGGGTTGGAGATTCCGGGAGGACTGGAGAAGCTCCGGTTCCCTCCACCGCCTTACTGACTGTAATGTGGAGGCAGATGCACTAGGTGGCGGTATCGAGCCATATTCAACTTTCAACTGTTCCAGCCGGCCTTCACGCCTGACCCCCAGACCTTCACGCTCTTCCAGAGCTCAGGCTTCCCAGACTATCTGACACCTCAGATCCCCATATCCCAGAATCCCACATCCCTAAATTCTAGACCCCTCAGACTCTCCGACTTCCCAAACACTAGATTCTGAAATCTCAAACCACCCCAGCGCCCAGAACTTTTAAGATGCTCACCCTCCGACAACCTGGGGATCCACCACTTCCAACCCCCTGAATCCTCAGATCCAGATCTTCCAGACCCCATAGCACCTCCAGCATTCCCAAACCCTGATCATCAGACCCCTAGGCTCTACAAACCCCTACCAAGTGCCTGCTGTCTTTAGACCCTTCTGGACTCCGGAGACTCCAGTTTCCTGAGAACTATCAGGCCCCGCCCCCCCAGACCTCTCCCCATCTCCTAGTCCTACAGACCTCTAGACCCCTACACCCCTACCGACAGCTACAGACCCTCAGTCTGCAACCCTCCCCAAACCTATCGGATCCCCAGGTTCTCACACCAAGATCCAGGTCACCTGACTGCCACTTCCCACCAGAAGCTCTCTCAGAGAGCTTTGTGCCAGGCTAGTGGGGCCTGACCACCCCCTGCACTGCGACATGACTTTTCTCCCTCTACTTAGCGAGGGCCACAGCACTTAGGCATGAAGGCCGTAGCCGGCGGGGATTCCATCTTGCAGAGATGGGCAGATTGAGGCTGGGAGAAGGGAAGAAGCTTGCTCAAAGCACCCAGCATGTGAGTAGATGGAATCCAGACCCCCAATTCCTGGCTCTGCGGTGCCTGGCACAGCATACATGGTCAGCAAATGCTGGCCATTATTGTTACTATGACCCATGCAGTTTAGGCACCCATTTCCCGGCCCCCGCCAGAGCTGACCTTTCCAAGACCATTGAATGTGGGACCATTCTATCTTCCTGGGACTGAACAAGCAGAACACTGCCCAATTTAGCAGCATCTGCAAATTTAATTAACAAGCTGTTTATCTTCCCGGCCCAGCGATTAATAAAGGAGTCAGGCAGAACAAGACTCCACACCGCTCCCTGCCATGGCCTGAAAATGCCCCTCCTTCCACGCAAGGGGCCTGGCCATTTATCAGAGGGACGGGGCAGGATGTACTTGCATAGACCAGAGAAGGGGAGGGGAGAGAGAGAGAAAGAGGGAGAGAAAGCAGGGAGCTACACAGCATCACCCCCCAGGCACCTTGCCCTTGTTCCATGGTTGCATTGTCGGGCACTGAACACTTCCTGGGTGCCCGGCACTGTGTTGTGCTGCCTCCCGACAGCACTGGGATAGTCATCCCGCCAGACTTGTGAGCGGCAGGGGGACAAATGCAGCGTGCAGGCTAAAGTCATCTTTTCCAATATTGGAATTAATTGGACAAGTGGCTCACCAGCCAGGGCCAGCCATGCCCCCACTCTGGGGAGAACGAGCAGTTAACTGGTGGGTGTGCTGTCATCTAGAACTGGGGGAACTTTTCAGTGAGGAGGCAAGAAAGCCATCACCTTGGGGTGCCTGGGTGTCAGTGGGTGAAAGCCTCTGCCTTTGGCTCAGGTCATGATCTCAGGGTCCTGGGATTGAGCCCCGCATCGGGCTCTCTGCTCAGCGGGGAGTCTGCTTCCCCCACCTCTTTGCCTGCCTCTCTGCCTACTTGTGATCTCTCCTCTCTGTCAAATAAATAAATAAAATCTTAAAAAAAAAAAAAAGAAAGAAAAGAAAGCCATCACCTTGGTGCTCAGCGGCACCTTCTTGCCGGCCCATATAAGTTGGAGCTTGGCCACAGTCACTCCCTGCCACCCTCCCCAGAAAATCCAAAGGATTCTGGCTTCTCTGCAAGCTGCTCGGAGGAAGAGCTCCAGGACAGCTGCCATCAGCACTGTTTAAGATCAAA
Source organism: Potos flavus (assembly GCA_028534135.1). NCBI lineage: Eukaryota > Metazoa > Chordata > Mammalia > Carnivora > Procyonidae > Potos > Potos flavus. The sequence goes on from CM052883.1 coordinate 80,151,092, forward strand.
GCTAGGACAGCATTCGAGCGTTTGGTCTCCGAGACGTGCAAATATGGCAACAGACCCACCTACCCCAGCACATGCCTTTTACAGGTGAGGAAACTGAGGCGCAAAAGAGGGGACTTGTCTCAGTGAGCAGCACAGTTGGGTCCGGATGTCTCCCTAGATTCTCTCTTCCAAACGCAACTGCACCCCTCAGCCTCATGATACTACCCTACCTGCACCCTGACACACAACCTGGGGATAACCTTCTACCCCAGTCTTCTCATCTGGACACACACACACCCTGTGGGAGCCCAAATGAGTGAGACACCCTGGGATGGACACACACACACATACACACACACGCACACACTCAGGCCGATTGAAAGAGATACCCCAAAGCATCCACCACTCACCTTGTTCTGCCAACTTTCTCATCTTCACTGTCTCTTCAAACCCCCACCAGACTCTGCCTTCTCCAAATTGTCAGCTAACCGCTTTGCTTCTCAGGACACCAAGAAAAGAGCGATGGGAGGAACATAGACTTGCCACTACCAAAGGTCACCTGGCCAGCCAGATCCTCCATGTTCGCAGCTGTTAAAACGGCTGCCCTGTCAGGGGGACCCCATCTAAGACCCTCTCTCTGTACCCCCTCCACAGGGTCTGCCCCTCCCTCGCTTCCCTCCTATCTGCTGGCAGCACCGCCTGGTCTCCTTTGCTTGTCCTCCTCCTCATCTCTCAACTTGAGGGAGTTCTCAGGGCTCCGTTCGGATGCATCTCTTTTCTCCCTTCTGGGGAGCTTTTCATGTCTGTTCATGTCGTTGGTGGCTTTTCATGTGGTCCATGAACTGACGGCTCCCCAATTTATGTCTCCAGTGCTGGCGTCTCCTTGAACTAGAGAAGACTAAATATCCATCCTTATGGGACTTCTTCTCTTAGATGTTTATATAAGCCCCCCAAATTTAACAGGGTCTCAGAACAAACTCTCACTGCCCCCAGCCCTAGTCAGCCTGCTGTCCCCCATCCCTGTCAGCTGCAGTGACCAGGGCCATGCCGCTCTGGCCACCTTTACAGTCAGACGACATCTTGCCCGTGGTCCATGCGCGGTAGGAGGTGTTGGCGAAACTGCTCAGCACCGGAGCCTGAATCCCCTGGAAGCGTGGGGGGAAGTTAATACCCGCGGGGCAGGTGGGGGCAGAAACGGCTGGATGGGTTCTCCCTCCTTCATCCCCAGGCGTTAGTTCTGAGATGCATCTCACGATGCTCTTCAGGAGGTCTCAGACCGAAACGCTGGTCACTGTGGGGTAGCCAACTTTATAGTTGGTTGGCTGATAATGGATGATCACTGATAATTCTGGCATTGGCTCTCCCTACCTTCCAGCTTTCTTCCCTGCTCCCTGCACCGGCCGTTGTCTCAGGATCTGCTCTCAGGGGAGCCAAGGCTAAGACCCAGGAAGAGTCGCTGCTCACACCTCCTTTGAGAAAGGACTGCTGCCCACCCAACAGCCTCCAGCTGTGGGCTCTGTCAGCTCTTGAGCCGATGTCGCACTGCTCTGGGGTGGCCCCAGCAATGACTGCCTGAGTGTCATCAGAGCCTGGCCCTGTCCCCCCAGGGCAGGTCTCCTGTGCTGGGCACGCTTTGCTCTAGCACCCACTGCTGGGCGGGCACATGTTCTTGGCAGGGGGGAGGGGGCTCTACATCTCAGTCTGAAGCTCCTCTGTCCACCCTGCATCTTCCCCCTCCTTTCTTAGGTGAGAGCCCTTTCCCCACCGCCCCCCCATAAACTTCTGTGCCCTCCCTTCCTCTCAGCGTCTGCTTCCCGGACACTCCAACCTAGGCTGCAGTTCGACAAGGAGCTGGGGGAGAGTGAGGACACCAGCCAACTTGGCAGAGCGGGGAGAGTTTAGACTGGGATGGGGGGTGGGTAACGGAAGATAATATTTCACACCTTCGTATTCTTATAGGGCATCCTTCAGCTGTGCCTGGGGAGGTGGAGGCCAGATTCTGAGGAGCTGGGGTTTGAGAGTGCTGAGGAGGTGACCCTCGCCCTAAGTCCTGAGGATGAGCATGGGTGGAGGTGGGCAGGAACACGAGAGGGGGGCGAGGCATGGCACACCAGGGTCCGGACGGGGCGGAGTGGGCAGGGGGCGGCCAGACTGGAGGCAGAGTCTAGGTAGGCTTGGTGGTGGGCAGGAGGGGTAACTGAGGTCAACTGGAAAGGCTGGAGGCAGAGAAACGTTCATATTTGTGCCTGGGAGGCCAGGTGCCGGCAGCTTTTGCAGAATGGAGAGAATTTAATTGGGCAGGAAGGCAGGCAGGAGACGAGTTGGGAAACGCAGATCCAGGCCAAGACAGAGGCAAAGCAGAGGAGGGCCCAGGTCGGGGCTGGGGGGTTCCCTTCCCCCATCCAGATGCAGGTGGATGGGATACATTTGTCCTCCTTGTTCCTCACAGAGGAAGAAGGGCAGGGGGGAAGCAAGCCAGAGCCCCTCTCAGCGTTAGAATTCATCACTATCTTTTTTGGTTAGAAATCGACGGCGGGAAGTGGCTGGAAGAAGTAAGATTTAGCCTTCCAAATGGGCAGCAAGGAAGGAAGGGACCAGAAGCGCTTCCACCAGCTCATTTGCATTTCAAACAGCCAGTTTGTTTTATCTGCTAATTAGCATACTCACCCTCTGCTGAAAACGAGTCCATTAAAGGAGACTCTGCTCCAGGCCCAGCTCCTCCTTTAAATATTTTTAAAGAGCATGATTAATACACTTGCCCAGCACTGCCTGGGACTGTGTTGGGGGTCAGGGGGCAGGTAAATGAAAGAAAGCGGCTGCGCTGGGCACTGACTGGCTGATTAATCACGGCCTCTTTTCTATAAATCACGGCAGATGGCAGGAGCCGGCTGCGGGTCCTCGTGGGGAATGAGGTACTGCGGGCAGGATTGGAATAGGGCAGGATTGGAATAGGGGTCGGAGGAGACCCCGGAAGGAAGGCCCTGCTTGTGTCCCCGCAGACCTTGGGCCCTCTGTGCTGCGAGACAATTTCCAAGTTCAAGGGAGGCCGTGCCTGCTGAGAGGGCAGGAAATCTCATCTTCCTCTTGGATTTTTCAGGATCTAAGACAGCATCAATTTGAGGCATGCCTTACTTTGGGGTGGGGGTGAGGGTGGGGGTGGGTGGGCACAGAGCGGTGTTTGTATACCTATTTTCCCAAATTCTTCCGACAACCCCATATTCCACATAGGAATGTGAAGCTCAGCAAGGTCAAGGCTCACCCCTGGGGCAGTCTCCCACGCCAGTCTCACTCCAAAGCCTGCCTGCCCCTCACCCACCTCCCTCTGCCATTTCGAGGGGAGCATCATCTGACCCATCCATCCAACTCCCAAAAGTGTAGGTCCTGGGCATTGCCTCAGTGGCTGTCCCCTCCCCCAGGACATTGGCCCTGCGCGAGGTCAGCCTCCCTCTGCGCTTCCACATCCAGCTCAGTTGTCCCTCCCTGGGGGCCATTCCAGGTTTCCCTTCTTCCAGGGACAAGTTCTCCTCAGGTTCTCATGGGCTCTCGTCCGCACTTTCCAAAGTGTGTGTGAAGTGGTGTTTTACTAGTTTCTTGACTTGTCCTTCTTCCCAGGGATGATGGGTTCCCTGGAGACAGGACCTGTGCCCGCCCACAGCTCTGATGCAGCCTCACGGCAGGCGACGACACACGAGTGTCCGATTCTGGGGTGGGGCGACGGATTTGTATCCAGTCACCTTAGCTAAGCCGGCACAGCAGTTTCTGGAAGGCCCTTCCCTGTGGTGATTCCACAGATGGAGATGGGGATCTGGGGAGGGGGAAGAGATGTGGGGGTGGTAACAAAGTCATGTTAATTTCCAGATGCCAATTTGACGTCCACGTGGGGTGCGGGGAGGGCTGATGGGAACTTCACATCATCTGCTCATATGACGGATGGTATTTAAAGCCCCAGGATGGATGAGAGAGTGATGGGAGGGGGTGGGGAGGCTGAACCTGGGGCTCCCCAACATTTAAGGGTCAAGGAGGCGGGAGGAACCAGTAAAGAGATCCAAAGGGAATAGCCCACAAGGCAGAGGGGCGAATTAGGAAAGCGAGTGAGAGGGGTTTGCTCTGTATCTAATGGTACATAGTCCGGAATGGTATGAGAGTTAAGTAGCAATTGTTAGAAACCTGTGGCCTGGGGGTTCCCCCCACTCCCTAAATGATGAGAGGGGCTCACTGTGCCTGGGCTGTTTGTACAACAACATGTTTTATGTGGAACACCTGCTTTCCTCTTTCTGAGCAGGCTGGAATTTGGGGATGTGCCGGTGGGGGGGCGTGCCTCCATGAGCAGCACCCGGTAAAAACTCCCAGCACCGAGGCTCTACGGAGCTTCCCTGGCGGACGGCATGTCAAATTACGGTGTTGTAATTCGCTGCAGGGGGAAGTAAGCACATGCTACGTGACTCCCCCCGGAGAGGTTCTAGGAAGCTTGTTGGGGCTCCTCTGGACTTCACCCCATGCCCCTTCTCCCTCTGTTGATTTGCTCCGGACCCTTTTGCTGTTAAATAAGAAAAATATCATCCCTGGCTATGCTGAGTTCTACTAGTGAATCATCTAACCCGAGGAGGGTGCCTTGGGAACCTCAACCCAAATGGGTTAAGATTAATATACTACTATAATTTTAAAAAAGAAAAACTTCGACCTGGGACTTTCTTTGAAGAACCATTGTGTTTTCTAAAGCCAGAGAAACAAATTTATTTCTCGGGCACCTCTTCTTGGGACTCCCTGCTAGAATATTCCCTGTGGTTTCTTGTCCAGCTCCCAATGTTTCCCATCCTGCCAAGCGCAGATCAGCCACCCTCCCCCAGGAAGCCGGCCCTGAATGCTCCCCCACTCCCTCACTTGGCACCCAGGCTCTGCTTCATCCTTGGCTGCTCAGTTAAATCCCAGAGCCCCTGAAGTTGCACTGTCCAGCCGCTGGCGCCTTGAGCCTCTCCAGCTGTATGTCTCTGGCAAGGCCCTTCTCAGAGCCCTTCTCTTCCTCAGGCTGGGGTGAGGTCAAACCACACAAAAGCAGGGTCCACTCTGGAAGTTTCCCCTGTGACCTGGGCAGCTGCCAGGCCTCGTTTTCTCATCTGTGAGGTGCAGAGGATGGGTGAGCAGCTGGAAGTGAGTGGAGGGCTTCGCAGCCTCTGGGATGAAATTCAGGGCTGGGGCAGGGAAACCCCGAGGCGCTGGACCCCGGACGGCACCCCCTGCCGCTGACGCGCACCGCCGCCCACCCTCCATGCTGCGCAGGACAAGCCTGCTCTCACCAGGGGGCGCTAGTGGGCTGGCTGCGGGACCTCGCGTCCCCACCCCTCCCGGTTCTGTGGGACCCTTCTACCGGATTGGAAATCATTCAGGATCCAGTTTCAAACAGGCTTCGGAAAAGCCGCTTTGAGACGCTCTCTGTAGCTTTAACTTTGGCTTTCAAACCACACTGAGACTCTGGGAAGGTTCCAGGGCTGACCTTGAACCCCAGCAGAACCAAGGCAGAAAGAACATTTTCGGTGAAAGATGTAGTGAGCTTTTGGGACTGGGGGTCATGCTCAGCAACGGTGCCTTCACCTCTCTTTCCTTCTTGGTTGGGAGGATGGCACATCTTGGGGGAACGGGGGGGGCGGGGGGATCTGGGAACCTCCCAGGTCTGCGGCCGGGCCTGGGGCCTTTCCTCAGAAGTCCCCACACTGTGGCAGAGGCTCCTTCGAGGTGAGAAATTAGAACCCGAGGCCAAGCTTCACATTCCGTCAACCCAGGAACCCCGGGGCAGGTCGTGCGTGGGCCAGGCTCCTGGCTGGCACTGGACAGCAAAGCAGTCCACGGCAGGGCCGGGTCACTTGAGGCCAGCAGCGGCCACAGCCCTTCCTGGGAGAGACGCCATTTTCACGAACTCCCTCATCAGACCCAAGCCCACGCACCCCCTGAGGGGCCCGACCTCAAGGCTCAGGGAGACAAGGGGGCCCCCTCCCCCAAGGAACTCATCATTTTCCCGAGGATGGCAGCACTTTGACTCCTTGGGAGAGACCTCAGGAGAGAGAGCCCTGGGGTGTCTGGAGGGGGTGGGGGGACTGACGGCCACAGATGAGCAGGGTTGGGGGTAGGGGGAGGAAGTTGCTAGATAGAGAAGGAGACAGGGTTGAGTGTTTGGGGCACTGATGTCACAGAGAGAAGGATGGGGAGCAGAGGAAAGAAGGGGCTTGCTGGTCATGGTGCCAGAGTTAGACGTGATGTGATAAAAATAGGGAACCATAGTAGCTTCTTGAGCGAGGGAGTGGCGGGGCGGGGGGTGGGGCTGAGACTGGGGAGGAGCAAGGAAGGAGATGGGTGATTGATGCAAGTCTGCGCGGTCTGTGACGGATCTTTAACCCACAAAACTCCCCGGTTCCAGTTCATTTACTAAATTAACCTTAGGAGCTGCCATCAAAAATCACATTTTCAAATGACGTGAGAAAATGCCCACAATGTAATGCGGAGTGAAAAACTAAGAAGCCGTCGAGCACGTATATTATAATCCGATTTTGTACGAGAAGTCTGTGTGTCTGCTTCTGTTGGGACACAACCCACGCGGATTGCTTTATGATGAAGACTTATTTGTGGCATTTTCCGTTTTCTCTTTCTGTGCCCGAATATTTTCCTTCATCTCCTGGGAGGATTTCTGCCTCAGCCCTCCTGCCCCTGGGGTAAGGGGACCTAGCATTTGATTCCCAGTGATTTATTTAGCCTCTGGATTTCAGGGCCCCTTCCAAGGCCATCAGGAGGCAACAGGGTAAAGCATGTGGTCGGGAGAAGTGGGGGGTTGGGAGGGGCTCCTCTCTAATAAGGGGGAGATTCTGGGACTGGGGCGGATAGGGGGAGGTCAGGGGACCCAGAGGTCCCAGGGAAGGCCGCAGACATCAGTGGTCACATCAGGGGGCCTCTTAGGAATGTTCCTACAGGTACCAGTTTCCAAACCCACAGAGATTCCCACATCCAAGAGAGACGCTCATGCAGCCCTGGTGTCTCTCCGGGGTCACTTATGTGAACACACGTAAGTGACAGGTGACTCAGCGCTCCCCGACAGCTCAGAATCCACACTGAGCCGAGTGACAGTCCAAAGGTACATGCTGTTTCCTGCAGACCCAAGGTGGCGGCCAGGGCGGTTTCCCCATCATACACACTGAAAAAAGAAAAGCAGAAAAGAAAAGGAAAAAAAAGAACTGAGTTTAGAGGGACTATACCGACCCTTACCAGCAACTCTCTCTGCGAGTGGGGTTCTAGTGGTTTTTCTTTTCTTCTTACCAGTGCACTGTGGTTTTCTAATTTTCTTCAATGAGCAGATGTGAATTTTAAAATTAGAAGAAAAAATAACCCAATCAGGAAAACTTGCCCTGGGGAGATCAGGTGTAAGGGGACAAGGACAGTGGTGTCATGGGAGGGACGGGGCTCCGAGGGTGGCTTCCGCACTGGTCGTAAGGCAAAGACTGGAGGCACCTGTGTGGCACGTGCACACCCCTCACCCCTTCCTGACCAGCTGCCGCCCCCTCCCCCTGCTGTCACTCATTCCTGGAAGCCAGATGGTGCCACCGCCACATTTCCAATTAGAGGCCCCTCATTACTGGCCAGCTGAGGGGACCGGAGCCTGTGCGGTGCCCGCCAGCCTATCCCAGCCCCCAGTTGTCAAAGTGGGTTTAGGGCTCACCGTTCCTTCCAAGACAATAAGGGCATCTTATACCTTCCCAATTTCTCCCTCCCATCTCTTCCCCATCTTGCTTCTCCTTGAGGGGCTCTTCTTCCCATTATGAAACCTACATCCTTCCAGTATCCTGGTTACAGGATTCATCCCAATCTTTTTCCTTTTCAACCCTGAACAGAAGCCGTCAAGTCCTAAGAATTTGCCCTCAAAGTCTTGCCCCACCCCTCCAAACCTCTCCCCGCCTCTCCATGCTCTGCGGTTCCCTTTTTCTCACTTGCTCGTGTCCATGGCAGTGGCTTCCTTGCTGGCCTTCCTTCTGTCCACTGCCCACAATGCCACGCCACAGGAGAGAAAAATACTGGGACTGTACTTGTCTATTCAAAATGACTTTGATGACCCTTTCCTTCCCTCCCACCAAAGCTTAGAGGATACCATCCGATTCCCTTTTCCTGCAGCTCAAAGCTGGCTAGGACCAGTTCTGGGGTGGCAGGAGACACAACACACACTTCACTACCCCAGCCCTTGCTCCCACAGCAGGCATTACTAATCGATCACAGAGCTCTCCCTCTGCTGATCCAGGAGACGGCTTCCGTGTTCTCATCAGGACACGGTGGATCAGGCACCTCAAAACAACAGCTGACGGAAGTTGGCCTTGAATCCACTCTTCACTCAAATGTCTGTGTCTCTCTCCTGCCCACCCCATTCTACTGTGCAGCCACAGGGGAGGGTTGATAGTGGGGCTAGCTACACAGGTGTGGGAAGTTGGCTAGCTCATACACCAGGACTCACAATGAAAAAGCTGTTACACCCTCTGACTAAAGAGGCCAGAAACCCCAAAGGGGAGAATTGCATTGGATCATGACCCAAAGCAACCCCCAGGGAAGGGAGCCAGTGGGGAATAAGCATCCTGGCCTCCTTCTCCTGCCTCCCTCACATCACATACCTGGGCTTCCCATTGCCTGGAGCCAAATAAAACGGGATGGTCAGAAAGCACATAGGAGGGAGCAGAGCTGAGCAGATCTGGGAGACACGGGAAGATTCTAGCCCACCGAAGGGTTCCCTGCTCAGCCCCACAGCGAAGAAGTTCTCATGGAGAGAACCTCAATGTGTCACTTATTCTCACGCCACCATGCCTTCGTTCAGAGAAGCTTGATACGCGACAAGTAAATGACACAGAGCAGGACAAGGGCCAGCCTCCATATAGGTACTCAGAACAGAGAGGTTGGATGTTAATGGGCGCATAGATCAGGGAAGACTTCCTGTAGGAGGTGGGGGCAGAGCTGGGTTTTCAAGTGAAGGCAGTGCTCTTGTACTATAGCTGTGTAAGTCTTCACTTGGGACAGAAGCTTGATTTTCTCTGGATGGGCTGGACTGGGCTGGGAGATGCGTCGTTTGGATAGAGATCCAGCCTCATGAAGAAGAGAGAACTATTTGCAAACCCCTCCATGGTTCCCACCTGCAATCCACAGGGGCTCTCCGTGGCTACCACGAGGGCCACCTTCTTCCCGAGCTGCCGGGGGAAAATGGCACCCGAGAACGGCACCACCTGCCTTCCTCATTATCGGGGTGGAAATTCTAAACAGCCTCCCCACATCATGGCCCAGATAATCATAATAAATTGTAGCATTTCAGAGCCCACAGCTCAGAGCTGGCTGGGGCACATTAGCAAGAACCTCCGCTCGCAGCAATATGCTGCCACAAAATAAAAGTGTGGCCTCAACCCTCTCAGCACCGACCAGCGGCGCCCCTCGTCGATTTCCGGTCCTTCCCTCAGCCAACCTCATTAGTCTCACCCAAATAGGGTCCCCTAATGATGCTCCAGCAGAGGTAGGGGCACATGTCCTTATGGTCTGGGCAGCCGGGCCTCCTAATAAAAAGTAATAATAATAATTAGGAACAACCTATTAGGCTCCTTTCCCCCGGGTCCCCACCCCCCAGCCCCCCAAACTGGCTCGGGACCAGGAGCGCCGGCCGGGCCCCTGCAGCGTCGCCCGAGATTTATTCCGAACACGCCGCCCTGGCAAATGGCTTCAGTCCTCCTGCCCCCACCCACTAATGAACATCTGCTGATGGTTCCTGGGAGTTCAAGGGCTTTGGGGGGCGGCTTGGAGGTGCTGTAATCAGAAACCGGATGCTGCTACCACCTCTACTCTGGAAAGCCACGAGCAAGCCCGCCTCCGGGCCTTTGGGTCCATGTTCTTCCTCCAGGAATACCTTTCCTTGTCACCCACCCTTTCACCCTGCCAGCCCTCCTCAGCCCCCCAAAACTCAGCTCCGTGTCCCCTCCTCTGGGTGCCTTTCCTAACAGGCCCCCTGCGTTGGGCTCCCTCTCACGACCTCTTGGATGGACTTCTCATTGTCTGGTTTCTGTTTGTCTCTTTCAGGCCAAGGGCTCGGTGCCAGGTGTCAGGGCCCCTGATTCCGAGTTTGTTGAATGAATCTCTGTGATGGATACGACGCTCGGGGAAGGACTTTCAGAACTAAACAGAATGTCGACGTCTTAAAATCTTCCCTTTGGCTAATTGCTAGCAGGAGCGAAATTGAGCTCCTAGAATAGCAGGTTCAAGGGTGGTCACTGATGCTAGCCTTCCTAAAGCCATTAGCTACGCGTGCCCTTTACCCATGACAGAGACAGGGCCAAAGGCTTTGCGCCACCGTGGTGATGGCCAGAGCCCAAGGGGGCGCGGCCGCGGCGGAAGGCTGGGGATGTTCCTGGGGCAGCAGCCTGGGTCGGGGCAGAACGGCCAGGCTTTCTGTAGAATTTCTGGGTCTGCCTGGTCTTGGGAGGTGACCTGCAGGCTGGTCTGATGACAAGAGGTGGGTGGGATGAGGGGTAGGGCTCCCTCTTCCCTTCGGAGATCTCAGTTGAAGAGGGGAAGGCTTGTGTCTTCCTTTTTCCTGCCCAAGAGGCGGTGAGGATTGGCTCTGGGGGCAGACAGCTGGCAGTGAAGATGAAAGTGCCTTCAGGAGCCTGGCTGGGTGCTTGGTGGGTCATTTGGGTGCCAGGGACCAGCCTGGTCCCAGGTAAACAGAGGGCCCTCCCCCTGGAATGCAGGAATGAGAAGAATCCTCCCTATCTCTCTCCTCTGCAGGATCACGCATCCAAGCCCAGATGCCTTGGATGCTTGCTCTGGCTGGCTCCTCTCCTCCCAAGGGGGAGGAGAAGCTTCCACGTGTGTGGACACACACACACACATGCATATACATACACAGCGAACGCTCAGGCACCAGATGCAGAGGACAAGTTGGGACTCTCTTATCTCAGTCCTGATGAGAGGTAAGGGGGGTACGCTAAGCCATTCGTCTGCAGTAACCTGGCCAACAGTGGCAGTGGGCTGGCTAGGAAGGTTCTAGAAAAGGCAGAGTTGAGGCTCAAGTGTGGCGGGGAAGCCCGGGCAGGCCCAGGTTTGGGGACGATGCTGCCCAGAGGGCAGGGGCTGTGGTATCGCCCAGAGAGTCCCTGGGAGCTGGGAGCTGGGGCGAGGCCGGCGGGGCAGATTCAGGGAAAGAGTGGGGGGTCCAGGGCTCTGCCACCTGGCTGGGCTCCAGACGCACACATGCTTCCTGGCCTTCACTCCATCTCTCTCTTTCTAACACCTTCCGGCCTCCCACTGACTTCCAAGCAGAGACGAGCAATATCCCAAACCAGAGCTACAAACAAAGCAATCCTGTTTTTAAAACATTCCTATGAAAGATGGTTGTTTTTTAGCTAAAATATGAGGGATATTCAAAACAAGTAACAAACTCGGAGCGTGTAATGAATTGAAAACTTGAAAGGGGAGTAAACAGCAGCCCGAAATGATCCACGTGGAACGGATGATGACCTCCATGAACGTGATGTCACCGTGCTGTCCTTTAGTCCTGCTGGTACACGGCCCCAGGCTGAGGCTCACCCAAGCCCCAGGGAGCCCAGAGGCTCCGAGCTACTTCCTGGGCAATTCCCCAAGGGTGAGCCAGGAATCAGCAGCACCTGGGAGCTTGTTAGAAACGGTACTTCTGGGATGTGAGGGCGAGCTGGCTGTGACATCCGTCACCCCACTCATCACCAGGGCAGATTCCGCGGATCCGGCTGGTGAGGCAGGTGTCCCCTTTCTCCCTCGCGGCTCCGTGGGCGTCCCTCCCGAAGCCGCACGCTCCATTGCTGGGTCGAAGAGGACAGCCTTCCCCGATAGAAGAGGACCATTCTTCGGTCAAGGGTATACGGGAGCTGTGCTCCCCTGCTAGAATCCTGTTAAGCTCAGGTCATGATCTCGGGGTCCTGGGATCGAGCCCCGCGTCGGGCTCCCTGCTCAGTGGGCTCCATGGGGGAGTTTGCTTCTCTCTCTCCCTCGCCTCCTCCCCCCTGCACATGCTCATTCTCTCTCTCTTTCTCTCTCTCGCAAATAAATAAATAAAATCTTAAAAAAAATAAAGTGTACAATTTAGTGACCCTGGTGAGCTCACCATGTTTCGGGACCACCACCTCTCTCTAGTCCCCAGACGGCTTTATCGCCCCAAAAGGAAGGAGGAAGGAAAGAAGGAAGTACAGGGGAAGAGCCGTGCTTACGAAGCAGTCACTCCCCAATCCCCCTTCCCCAGCCCTGCAACCACCGGTCAATGCTTCCTGGCTCCGCACGTGCATTTGGCTCTTCTGGTTATCTTCTATAAATGGAATCATACAATGGGGGGGCCTTCTGTGTCTGGCTCCTCTCATTTGGCATCACAGTTTCGGGATTCACCTATGTTGCAACATGTATCAGAGCTAGATTCCTTGGTATAGTTGAATACTCTTCCGTTGTAGGCACAGACCACGTGGATCTGAGTTCCCATAAGCCCCCAGGGGATTCTGAAGCATGCTCAAACTGGAGAACCACGACCCAGCAGTAGGGGGGACCGAGTCCCCCGGGGAGATGGCCCCCTAGCTCGCTCCCCCAGCCCCCTGGCTCCACACACTGCAGATCCCACACCAGGCTGTAGAACCACCGCTCGGGCTTTGAAAGCCGGCTCTGTCACTAACTAGCTCCAGGGGAAGTAAGTAAGTAAGTGCTCTGCTCTCCCCAAGCCTCAGTTTCCCCACCTGTAATAGGCAGTGATGAGGAGTAAGGAGCACCCGGAACTGGGCTCAGTCAGGACAAATTGTTGTTTGATGGCCTTCTAGGAAATCACCGTTTGGGTAGCTTGAATGACATTGAATATCCCTGGGAACAAACCTGTGTGGTTAAGGATTGGGCGTTTTATTCTGAATCCAAGAGAGGCCATTGGAGGTTTCAGGCAAGTGAGTGAGAAGAGCCTATGTACTTTATTAAACGATCCCTTGGATAATAGGCCCAGATGCCATATTCCCCTCCTTGGGGTGATGACAGCCCTCATCCCCTTGGGTCATTGGACTTCCCAAGAGATAGCTGAATCTGGGTCCCATGAAGCTGCGACTTCATGGGACCCCATTCTCCCTGAACTGGCCACCAACTCCGTGAGCTGGGTGCCGTTCTTATCCCCATTTTATAGATAAGAAGACTGAGGGCTCGAGACAGATTCCAACCCACCTGCCTGCTAGCACTGTGCATTTCCCTAGGCTGTGATGTTGGAAGATGGTACCCGGCATCTCCGGTCTGACATCCCTGGTGTCCGGACTGTGCCTGGATCACTGCGGAGCTGGTCAGGTAGCTGGTCACACATCAGAGGACGATCTGGAGCCAGGGGCCCCCTCGGACACTTTGGGAGCAGTCCCGTAAACACTTCTGGGCGTGGACACCATTTTTGACACGCACTAGCTGTGTGACCTTGGCCAAGCCCCTTAACCTTTCTGAGCCCCTAATTCCTCACCTACAAAGACAGAATAATAATAGCCCCTCGAGGCCATGGGGACAATTGGACGTAATACCTTGCTTTCTGCTCCAAAAGGCTGGCCATCCAGGGTCACTCCATCCCGGCCACTAGCAGGCGTCCCAGGCTGATGTTTGTCCCCGTGCTCCCCCAGCTCAGCTTCCTCGCGCACGGGGAGATAAAGGTCTGGGCTGGAAGAGACCAACCCCACGGTGCCAGTGGGCAGCCCCTTGGCTCCAGCAGCCCAAGGGCAGGCATGGACTTGAGGGGGGAATTGTCCTGCTCGCTCTCCCCGGAACCTCGAGGAAGCCAGTGACACGACCAAGTGTGGACATTAATGCAATCGAAGGGTAATTCAATCACTTTATAGAAGTTGATCTGTCCTTTTTATTACAATTACTGTAGGCTGGGGTGTTTCGTTCCATCATGGAAAATAAACATCATTTATCATACTTGTAAAGATTAGCCCCCGACAGCTACAGCTCTTGCTTTGCATAAATGTGTATTAATGTGGGCCCTGCCCGCCGTGTGGGGAGAAGTCTATATTTCACAAGACTGATTAGGCCCCGTCACCACTGCTTTAAGTAATGTCTTATCATGACTGATACACCCCGACTGCAAAACAGCAGCCGGGTGGGGGGAGAGGGGGCCGCTCCAGGCAATTTATGGTGGCACCGGAATGAAAAGCAGGCCTAGGAAGGTGGGCATCTGTCTCCTCTGGGCCCACTGTCTCCCCTGATGCTGGGGACTGCCCTGGCCACCCTCGTCCCAGGGCTCCTGACCAGGAAGCAAGGGCTGTCCACAGGAGTATCAAGGGCCAGGGAGCCCGTGGCCTACTGGCCACTGCTGAGCGCCCAGCCCAGCCCTTGAGTGACTTCCCCTGACACCCCACCAAGGTTCTCTTGCTCCTCTCTTCCACTTTGGGGCGTCTGACCCTCCGGACTCTTCTCTGCCAGGAGCCCCTTGGCATTGATCCCCTAAAGCTTCCCCTGTTTTCGCCCGTGCCCAAGCCAAGTTCCGTCCTGGCTGTCCCTGGCCACCACTGCTGGTGGCCAGATTGGTCTCCAGCCCAGGAGTCTCTCCTGGGCTCAGGCTGGCATCCGTGACCTCCCACCCAGACGTCCTACCATGCCACTAACCAGCTTTGTCCGTCTTCCCATCTGCCAGCCACACGGGGGCCAGCGTGAAAATGCGATCATAGCCCTCTGGGGACACCAAGTTGCCCCTGGGACAATGTCTATGCTCCCCCAAATCTGGCCATCAGGCTCTCCTCCTCTCCGTCCACAGCCAGACCCTCCCGCCCGAGCCATGCCAAGCTCGTTCCCACCCTGTCATTCACACACTAAGCTTCTGGGCCTGATGTGGAGCCTTCTCCCCGTGGCCAGCCACGAAGCCCGGTTCCTCCGCGCGGTCAGGGCCTTCCACAGCTCGGAGAGGCAGTCCCTGTGAGTCCTTGGACCTTGGCGCTTCTCCAGCTTTCTTCCCAACTGACACCACGAGCCAGATTTTAGGCAGAAAGTGTGGAAGACTGACTTCCCAGGGCTCGCGCTCGTACCGCAAGTCCGAATCTAGGTGCAGAAAAGCATTATATTGTTATTGGTTTTTATCGTCTTATTCACACTACATTTGTAAATTCCTTTGGGTTCTACAGTTCCATAAGAACTATAAGCATAAGGAATTTATACCTAGTTTTATGTGCTCCTATTTAAGAAAAATTCTAATAAATATAATGGAAGATACTAGAATTTCTTTTCCTTCCCGAGAGTCTGTCCGTCGCGGAGAAGGCAGGGATTTCGTCTGTCCCGCCCGCCTGTACCCTAGCACCTGTCACCGCCAGTGGCACCTAGTAGGCGCTCACTATCTATGAAATGAGTGAATGAAGCCATGAGAACGAGGGCATCTGTGTGGATGGGGGATGGGAATCTTGGAAGCACCAAGTAGATGGCAAGTGGGTATTTGCTAGGTGAATGAATCAGGGACTAAAGGAGCAGACGTGTGAATGAGCTAATGAATGGGGGACTGTTCGGGGCCATTGAGAGCGTGGATCGAGGCGGGGGGAGCAGGGCTCAGTCAGGCATCTGTCCATCTAGATGTCATCTCAAAGATGATGCTGTCACCTGCGGGGCACGGGCTGGAGCTGAACGCCCTCTAGAGTTTTCGGCTGCCTCGGTGTCCTCGGACCCACCCGGTCCTCTCATCCCTCCGCGCTGTCCTCTCCTCACTCCCAAGGGGCCTCCTATTGGCTCCTCCCGTTGACTCTCAGGAGGGGTCTGAGCCTGTTCTCTATGTCTACACCATCATATAGGAGAGGCGACGGGGGAGGCTTTATGGAGAGTCCCACCCTGCACACACCATCCACTTAAAGGGTATAATTCAGTGCAGTAGTTTTTAGTATATATACAGGTATGTACCCTCATCACCACAGTCAATTGTAGAACATTTCATCACCTCAGAAGGAAACGCTGTACCCTTAGCTATCATCCTTTTATGTCACCAATCCCCCTCTTTCCCAGCCCCTGACAGCCACTAAAGCACTTTCTGTCTCTATAGATTTCCCTTTTCATACCAGTGGAATCTGCTTCCTCCTTCTTCCCTTCCCTCCACTTCCTCCTCCACATTCTCATCCTTTTTATCCCGCCCGCCACTCCCACCCACTGCAGCCTGCCTTGAATGTGGACGTGAGGCTGGAGGGGTAGCAGCCATTTTATGACCATGAGGCAATCTCAGAATGAAAGCCACACTCCAGGGATGGTAGAGCAGAAAGGCAGAAGGCACCTGCCTCATCCATAACATAGTAGAGCCTAGGGGCCCAATCTAGAATATCGACCTCCAGACTTCATGTTCTGTGGAGAAAAAGAAAAAAAAGAAAGGAGAGGACAGAAAAGAAAAACCCTACGTAGTTGAGCCACTGCTGTCCAATTTCTACTACTTGCAAATGACTGTCGTTATAACTTGAAAACATAAACTGCAGCTCTGATTAGACCACGTCTTTGCTTAAGAGGCAGGTCAGCGACTCCCGTCTTCTGTCCAATGAAGTCAAAATGTGTCAGCCTGGAACTCATGGCCTGTGGTCCATCCCCGCCCCCCCCTCCGTGTCCCCAGGTCCAAGGGTTTTGCTTGTTGCTGGCTCCTCTCTCCATTTGTCCCTCTGGGAGCTTCTCTTTCCTTCCATCTCCTTCTGGGAAATCCCCCCTCCTCATCCTGCCTTCAAGACTCCCTCACCCCCCTGCACACAAGCTCCCTCTCCAAGCAATCTTGGAGTCTCGCCCCGGCACCTGGCACTGTGCAGGGTACAGCAGTTACCTGCCTGGCCCCATCGCCTTCCCACCCTCTCCCCTGGGTCCAGGACAATGCCTTGTATGCACGTCATACGTACTCTGCAGACGCTTTATGAATGACTGAATACCAGTGACTCTTTAATAGTATACTTTATATGATAGGGAAGCATATTTCATGCAACACACAAATGTAATAATAAGTGTTATTGATTGGACATCTACTCTCTGACAAACACTGAATTAGGCACTTAATTTGAAAAAATAATAATGTTTCTTTTTCTTTTCTTTTGTATGTTGAAAGAATAAATGTTCTCTGTTGAATACAGAAGAATACATTACATCATCCATAGTTCTGCCCAACTCTCTGCACTGGTAGCATTTGGGAAAATATCTTTTAAGATGTATATGGTTTATTATACATAGATGGAGTAGGATGGAGAGAGAAAGGGATCGCTATATATAATGGACTTCTTTGATAATTTCCAAATCGCTGGCTCTCCTTTTGCTAGACATTTTAAATTTATTTCTCAACTTCACGCGTATCCACATGTTACACTTTAGGAAACTGAGGCTCAGAGAAGCAAATTCACGTGCCCAAGGCAATGCAGCTCGGATAGAAGGAAAGCCAAATTTTGTCCCCGGTCTGTGGACCTCCAAAGCCTGTGTTCTTTTCATTTCACTCAATATACAAAATGTTGAAGACATCCGGCTCTAGGTATTCACGCGTAAGATAAGCCACAGAGAATGCATGGCACATATTTTATATGTGAATGTGTCTGTTGACACGTTGTGCACAGCTCTGTAATCACACACCTGTGTACTTTAAGTCTTGGGTCTTAACCTGGACTCCATGGACCTCCGAAGAGGACATAAGCGGGCTTCGGTGGCTAGCAAGCCCCCCTGAAAAATCACTTGCAGAGTTCATAGCTGAATGTTAACTTTCATAAGGGAAGATTTATAACTTTCATGGGATTCTTTTTTTTTTTTTTTTAGATTTTATTTATTTATTTGTCAGAGAGTGAGCACAAGCAGGGGGAGCTGCAGGCAGAGGGAGAAGCAGACTCCCTGCTGAGCAGAGAGCCTGATGCGGGGCTCGATCCCAGGACCTGATCGATCATGACCTGAGCCGAAGGCAGACACTGAACCGACTGAGCCACCCAGGTGCCCCTTTCATGGGATTCTTAAAGGGGCTGCGACCCCACACGAGCCGGGAGGCACTGATATACCGATCGCATGTGTCCGAGCCAGGCTATCTGCCTCGTGAACGGGCACACCCACACATCATCGGGGGGCAGAGCTGTATGCTCTGGCTGACTTGGGCTCCCCAGCCCAGCCCGGAGCCCCATGGAGCTCCAGGCGGGACTGACCCGGCTCAGGGTGTGGATGTCCAGCCCAGAGGGACAAGTCTCAGAGTGGGTGGTCAGGGAGCACCGGTGGGATGGGGCTGCTAGTTCGGGCTGGTGGGGTCCGGATGTGTGGGCGTGGGAAGAAGGCAGAGCTTGTCACCTGCGAGACAGTGCTCTGGAAACAGGGCCCTCTGGCGACAGAGCCACTGACCAAGGACAGATGCTCCCCGGGAAGACGGAGCTGTCTCTTTCAGCTCTCCCTGGCCCTCAGCAGGGTCGGGACGTCTAGACTGGGAATCCAGGCACCTCAGCACTAACTTTAGTTCCAGCACTGACTAACTAGTTCTTGGACAAGACACTTCAGCTCCCCAGGCCTCAGTTTCCCCATATATAAAACTAGGAGCCTTGATTAGAATCAGAATGTGACTAAGATATCCTGCTCAGAGCTAATGAGCCCGGGACTATGGCCCCTGGTCCTAAATCAGCAGCGACGATTG
The DNA here is from genome assembly GCA_028534135.1 of Potos flavus. Classification (NCBI taxonomy): domain Eukaryota; kingdom Metazoa; phylum Chordata; class Mammalia; order Carnivora; family Procyonidae; genus Potos; species Potos flavus. The sequence continues at coordinate 80,169,687 of CM052883.1, forward strand.
GCTTGTTGGTTGGTTCCTTGGCCCTGGGATGTTGAAAATGGCTGCCCGTCCTTCCTCCAGAGGGGTTGAAGCAAGAGGCTGGGGGAAGACAGGACGAAGAAAGCCCCGAGATGGGTGAGAAGGCAGGAGAGGCCGTGAGTCCCTGGAGGACGGAGACCATGCCACCTCCTTCCCCACCATCGGCCCAACTCCTAGACTATTGCTTGGTGCATGACGGGTGCCTATATTTGCTTACCCAGGCTGCCATAGTAAGTGTCATTAACTAGGTGGTGTAAAACAGCAGAAATTTATTGTCCCATTCTTCTGGAGGCTGGATCCAAGGTCAAGGTGAAAGCCATGGGAGGTTCTTTCTTGTGTCTTCCTAGTTTCTGGAAGCAAGCTTTGAGGCTCCTTGGCTTATAGTTGCATCCCTCCAATCTCTGCCTTTACCTTGGCCTTCTCCTTGTGTGCCTGTCTTCACGTGGTCACCTTCTTGGGACACTTGTCATCTTAGATTTGGGCCCACCGTACCCCTACCCCCGGGTGCTCTCATCCTAATGAATCGCATCTACAATGACTCTATTTCCAAATAAGGCCACATTTGGAGCTACTGGGGGTTAGCAGACTCCAACATACATTTTTTGGAGGGTCACTCTGTAACCCACGACAGTGGCCACTAAATATCCAGTGGACAAGTGGGAGAGACAAATGGGCAGAGGTTCTTGGTGATCTTGACTAGAAGGAGATCACCACAGGGATACAAGGGCACTTACTGGGATATGATTTTCAAATAATTGCTGCCCCTTGGGGAGAAAGGACAATTCACTGTCCTAGAGTCACTGAAATCGGGAAGGAGAATAAAGTGCATGTACGGCAGAGCAGGCAAAACCACGCGGTGTGGACAGCAGTGAACAAGCTAGTTCAGGGGAGCGCACGTCATGATCACAGGGGGTGAGGAGACCAGCCGTCGCCACACCCACAGTCTTCCCGCGATTTTTCCATCTTGATGAAAAAACACTGTCGTGTTTTCTACTCCTGCAGAACCAATAGAACTGACTTGTGTTTCATAATTTTACGTAGCAGATTTTACATACTTCGGACGTCACATTTCGGACATAACCTTTGACCTTGCCACTCTATTGCTTTGAATCTAGTCTTAGTAAACAAAACAAAACAAAACAAAATGAACCTATTGTTTTAGCCAGCGACAGTGTTTGAAGTTGTCTGGGGTTCCAGAATTCTGAAGAGCTATAAAGCCGTTACTTAAAACGAAGGCAGGTGTCCATCGGGGCAGCTCTGCAAGCTGGGATCTGCTGCTTCCAGAACAAATTATTGGGATCACAGGCAACTTACATTTTTGAGATGCCCACATGGTCATTCTGATTTAGAATTTGCCTGTTTCAGCTGTTCTCTGGCTCTTTGTGGAAATAGTTTAGTGCAGGGAACAGAAACCACGCTAGGTATTTTAAGCAGAAAGGGACTTAATACAGGGAATTAAAGATTTACAAAGTCATTTGAGGAGGGGGGTATGTTCCAGTCTGGGTCTCCATGGATGACAACCAGAACGCCACAGAACAGGAAATGATTCCAGGAACGCACTGCCCTGGCTGCCATCCGGGGACCAGGAAGATGCAATTGGGAAGGTAGCACTGCCCTGCCTATTAAGCACTGGTCACTGACGCAGTTGCCTTGTGACCTGTGCAGCTGGACATTGGAAGGCTGAATCCAGCCCCTGTGGTCATCATCTCTCAACACCGTGAAGCTGGAGGCTGCCCCGAGTCTTTCTTGTTTGCCAGGAGAGAAAGCTTGAGGAAAATGGCCTCCACCTTTCTTGCCTTTTCTAAGCTTGTGTAAGTACTTCCTGTTGGAAGAGCTAATTTTAAATCCAGGACTCCGGGGCACCTGGGTGGCTCAGTCGGTTAGGCATCTGCCTTCAGCTCAGGTCACGATCCCGGCATCCTGGAATCGAGCCCCGCGTCGGAACCCCAGCTCAGCAGGGAGCCTGCTTCTCCCTCTCCTGCTCCTCTTGCTTGTGTTCCCTCTCTCTCTGTCAAATAAATAAATAAAATCTTTAAATATAAATAAATAAATGTGGGACTCCAACCGCAAAGGAACCTGAGAGATACAGTTGAAGCTTTCAGTCTGTGCAGTGAGAGAAGACACTTTAGAGGAGGGAGAGATAGAGGCTGAGGTCCGTGGCTGCACCCTACATATTGGAATTCCTTTCTCATGGGCCAAAAATATCCATCTCCTAGACGGGAGAGGAGGCTGAAGATGCAAATACTCCAAGGAGCAAGAATATAAAACTAAGGCTTCCTCACACCTGCATGTAGATGGCAATAGGAGCGTCTTTCTTTAAGCTGGACAAGGTTGTAAGGGCATTAAAGGGAAAGAATGTCTTAGGGCAGGGCTGTCCAAGGATGGAAATTTTCCTATCAGTGCTGTGTAATGCAGTGGTTGCTAGCCCTGTGTGGCTGTCGAGTGCTTGGCATGTGGCTGTGTGACTGGGTAACTGAGTTTTTACTTGTCATCAATTTGGAATTAAGTGTACATGGTCGCATGGGGTAATGGCCTCCATATTGGACAGTACATTCTTAGAGGTGCCCAGAAAAGTCAAGCTTGGGACCCTGACTTCCTCACATTGTTGAAGACTGGATCTGGTCAGGTTTGGACAGGCCCATAGGGAGAAAACAGTGGGGTTGGCAGGGAGCCCTAAAGAAGGGATGGCAAGACAGACGTCTCCTTTGGGAGTGGCTAGATGTTGGAGCAAAAGCAGAAGGAAGGGACAAGGGTGCACCCCAGGAGGGGGAAGTAGAAACCAAAGAAGTAGCTCCTTTGGGTTTTCCAAATAAGTCCGTAGATCCTCAGCCTGAAGAAGGTACAGAGGTTCAGAAGGCTGGAATGCTGGGAGAAGAAATCAAGCAAAGGGAGTGGAGGACCAGAGCTGGGCTTGTGTGAAGCCAAGAGCCAACAAAGAATTTACTTTATGCAAACCTGATGACCTGAACTAGCCTGCGTACATGACAGGACAATATTTAGCCAGCAACCAGGGGCTTTGCTTCCTATTGCTGCTATAACAAATTACCACAAACCAGGAAGTTTAAACAACATACATTTGTTATCTTACAGTTCTGTAGGTTAGAAACCCAACTTGATCTCCCTGAGCTATCATCAAAGGCTTGGCGGGGTTAGATTCCTTCTGGAGGCTCCAGGGGAGAATCAGTCTCCTTGTTTTTTCCAGCTTCTTATGTCTGCCTGTGTCTTTGGTTCCTTCTTCTACCTGCAGAGTCCCCCAGTGTGACCTCTGCTCCAGTCATCCCATCTCCTACTGACTGACCTTCATGCTTCCCTCTTACAGGAACCCTAATGGCTGTGGTGGGCTCACCCAGATAACCCAGGATGACCTCCGGGTTTCAAAACCCTTAACTGAATCATACCTGCGAAGGCCCTTTTGCCTAAGGCAACATATTCACAGGCTCGGGGATCAGGATGTGGACATCTCTTTGGGGGTCATTATCCAGCCTCTGTTCCCATTCAACCTCATTGCCTGGTCTCCATTTTACTGTTACCCTGACCTTTTCCTCTCTTCCCCCGTTTGGCCCTGGAGAAGGATAACAGGACTATAGAGAAGAGGGAGTCATTTCTTACTTTCTACATTTCAAGAGTCTAGACTTGAAAGAATGGAACAAGCTAGGGAGGGTAAAAGGACAAGTAGAAGTAGGGTGTCATCAGAGGAAAACCCCAAGGTTAGGAGGCCAGGAATCCCAGGGACCTAGGGGAGGACCTCCTGCCCTGTTCCTTTTCGCTCACCAAAGGGGCATATCAGTCCCTAGGGTGATTTGGAAGGTTAAGGGCAGAGGAAACTTGTGTCTGTGTAGCAGTCAGTGTAGGTAGGCTTTGCTGCAGTAAAGCAGCAAATTTTGCTGCAGTAAAGCAGCAAAATCAAGCAGCCCCAAATTTCACTGGCTTAACCAAATGAGGTTAATTTCTCACGGTCACTCTACATCCATTGTGGGCAGACGGGGAACTCTCCTCATGTCTTCTCACGCTGGGCCCTAGCCCAGAGACCCTGCCTAGGACCCAGGCAGTTGGAACAACACCATCTCAATAACCGCCAACACACTAGTCTCCACAGTCGAGGAAACGAGAGGGTTAGAAAATTGCAATCTGGTTCTTAAAGCATCCTATCCCTGCAGGGGCTGGTGGTGACTCCATGCTCCAGGAAAGGGACAGGGGATTCTGAATGGACTGAACTCCTATTTATACCAACAGCAGAGTAAGGGCTCCAAACAGGAATTAAGTTTAGATGTAGGAGAGTTCAGGTGCTATTTCACTCGCACATGCCACAGCTGACCAGGAACTAAGGGCTGACTTCATGAGACACGCAGGTAAACGTGGCTGACAGGTCGACACACCTCGTGACATGCTGGTAATTCCCATGGGGGGCATTCACTAAAGCACTTCTTTCCGCCATTAAAAAAAAACGGTCCTTGGGACACCTGGGTGGCTCAGTCAGTTAAGCGTCTGCTCAGGTCATGATCTCAGGGTCCTGGGATCGAACCTTGCATCGGGCTCCCCTGCTTCTCCCTCTCCCTCTGCCTGCCTCTCTGCCTACTTGTGGTCTCTCTATCTCTCTCTGTGTCAAATAAATAAATAAATAAAATCTTTAAAGAATAAAATAAAAAATTAAAAAACCCTGTCCTTAGTGACTTAAGTTTTAATAATGAATTAAATCATTTAAAATTCAAACATGCAATGCTGGACAAAAGGCAAGAGTATTTTCCTTTACCAACCACTGAAATTGAGGGAAAGATTTGTCTCTCCTAAAATCATCATTACTGCTTTGGGGAATCTTGGCCACAACAGGTGAGATCAAGGGTACCTAGGGATTATTGAGCTTCCAGAATGTGCCAGAGACTGCTGGGCACCATGACACCTTAACCCATGGGAGCCCATGAGGAACGTGAGGGCGAGAGGATCAAGAAGTTGCCCAGAGTGGCTCAGGGGCTGGGCCAAAGCCAAGACTAGCCCTCACTCCAGCTGTCACTTAGAAGAACTTGGCTGGCCAAGGGCCCACAGCCACCGGGGTCCCTAGTGCCAAGGGTCAGGGTGCAAGCCCTTCAAAGAGCTGTCAGGACAGGACTGTGGGAGGAGAGCCCCAGAATGGGGATCCAGGTGGCCTCCCTTTTCTGCCTGCCCTGCCCTTCTTGCAGGTGGTGACTTATGGTGCCCCCAGAGGAGGCTGAGAAAGGATGCCCACAGTGGGAAAGAGAACTTTCCAGAAGAAAAAACTGGATCGAAGTTTAGCCATTTGCAGAGTGGTCGGTGGGCCCAATACATGTGGTTCTCAGGTAACTGTGCCCAGGGGGTCTGAGTGCCCCCCGAATTAAAATGGAAAGCTGAGACGAGCCCTGCCCTGCACCTAAAAAAGGCTCCAGTGTTCACAGCCCCAGCTGTCCTGCCAAAGGGAAGGCCGGTCCACGCCCCAGCATGCCTGCACCACCACACCTGTCTGCGTCAGGCTTGGCGAGGATAGGGACGGCAGCGTCCCTGCATTGGGCAGTCAGGTCCAGTGGCCTGGGGGCTCCGGGGTGACCCAGAAGCACCGACCAAGGGTGCCAGGGTGCCTCAGTCTGTTAAATGACTGACTCTTGGTTCCAGCTCCGGTCGTGATCTCCCTTCCCAGAGATCGAGCCCCGTATCAGGTTCCATACTCAGCTGGGAGTCCGCTTCCCCTCTCTCTTTCCATCTGCCCCTCCCTCCACTCCTTCTCTCAAATAAATCAATAAATCTAAAAAAAGAAGAAGGAGGAGGAGGATCACCAACCTGCGGGTAACCACTTTGTGGAAAATCCCATGACTTGGGAATGAATCTCAGATCCTGCACCTGGGAATCCAGGGAGCCAACAACAAACCACACACCTGACCTTCCATGGGTGGGAAGATGGTGCTCGAGGCGATCCTGACATTCTGGGAAGTTGTGGTCTTTTGCCATCCTCGCCACACAGCTGTCACGTGAGTTAACCGGTTATGTGTTCATTTTTAAAACCCCCGTTGTTCCAAAGTTCAGTCCAGGCAGGGAAAGTCGGCATACGTGTAACAGACAGCTCTTTGTGGAACTGGGCCCAGGGCCCCGGATTGCTGATTCCCTGTGGCCCCAGTGCCTCCCAGTGAGGTGTAGCAGTATTTATGGGGCAGGAAGATTTCCTGTGCAGCAGCGGGGTTGGAAGAGAGGCCCCACACCCACAAGCGGCCCGACATCGCACCGTCCCCCAGTAACTGACATGGAGGAGGAGCCCTCCCCAGTGCATGTGGGCTGGGCTGCAGGCCTGAGGTCTGGCATCTCCCCGGGGCTTAGCCCGAGGAGCAGAGAGGAAGCCCACTTCGCCAGAGCGGGCTAGGTGGGTGACAGAGTCTTTTTTCCCAGAAGGGAAGAAAGAGAAAGGAGTATTTCTCCTCTCTCCCTGGGAAACTCTAGCTCCAGTGTCACAAACCCTTCCAAACAATCCCACAACAAAATCAACTATTTTTTCCAGGCCCTGTTGTTTCCCGAACCCGGTGGGACCCTTCACTCACACTGGGGTTGATGTTTTTGTGCCCAAATGTCTCCCCCACTGCTGCCTGTGTGACACCCTGTTTGTGCACCTTGGAGGGTGGGGAGAAGGGAGAGGGGAACCGGGAGTCCCTTTTTCCTGTTCTTATGAGAAGTATCTCTAGCCACCTGCAGGGGGCGAAGGTGAGGCGAGGGCTGGTGGTGATCCACGGGGAGGAGTTCCTTGCTGAGGAGGGTAAGATGTTGGGCTGCTCTGCTCAGGCCAGGACTGTCCCTCCCCTGCCTGTTTTGGGGGTGCTTCCAGGGGCCTTTCCCCAAAGTATACGCTCAGTGTGTGTCTGGATGACTGAGCCAAAGCCGTTCCAAGCTCTGAAGTTCTGTCTTTGGAACTCCTGGGGGCTGGGAGTGGGCCATCCCTCAGCAGCCACCGTCCTCCCCCCCTCATTTCCTGCAGTCCTGCCTCCTCTCACCCCTCTTTCTCAGACTTTCACCAAGTGAAGGAATAATAATCATGCCTATTCCATGGGGTCCACCATGTGTGTGCCTTGCCAGTTCGGTGGCCTTGCGCGTCCACAGCTGTTCTCTGCCATAGCATTAAAGCTAAGGTTCTCTCTCCAACGAAATGCATCATGTGGATTTCTAAAAACAAGGATTTTTTTTTTTTTTTTTTGCAGGATCATAGAACAATTATGAATATCAGGAAATTAACACAGAATATTATGACATAATCTACAGAAGTTATTCAGATTTCACCAGTGGCCCCCAAAATGTCCATTAAAGCAAATGAAGGGGCGCCTGGGTGTCTTGGTCAGTTAAGTGTCTGCCTTCAGCTCAGGTCCTGATCTCAGGGTCCTGGGATCGATCCCTGTGTCGGGCTCCTTGCTCAGCAGGGAGTCTGCTTCTCCTTCTCCTTCTGCCCCCCTCCCCAATTTGTACTCTTTTTCTCTCTCTCAAATAAATAAAATCTTTAAACAACTAAAAAAAAATAAAGCAAATGAGAATCCAGAATGATGTGTCTCATCTCTTCAGTTTAACCTGGGACAGCGACGCATTTTGCGACATTATTGTCTCTGAAAAGCGCAGGCTAGTTATTTTGTAGAATTTTCCTTAACCTGGGTTTGTCTGATGTTTCTCCATAGTTGGGCATTTTGTCAGGAATACTGCAGCGGGGATGCCGTGTCCTTCCGAGTGCATCATATCTGGAGGCACACGATGTCAAACCTGTCCCATTGAAGGGGACATTAATTTTGATAACTTGGTTAAGAGGATATCCTCCAGACTGGCCCACTAACAAGTTGCTATTCTGCCTTTTGGAATGAGTAAGTGGGTGTGCACTTAAAAAATGCAATACAAGGCATATTCCTTGTAACAAATTCAAACAACAAAACAAAGACGCCTTGTCCGATCTTGTGTCTCAAAGGTAACTGTGGTTAACAGTCAAATCTCTCTCTTATTTTCTTTATTTTAGATTTTATTTATTTATTTGTCAGAGAGAAAGGGAGAGCACAAGCAGGCAGAGTGGCAGGCAGAGGGAGAAGCAGCCTCCCTGCTGAGCAAAGAGCCTGATGCGGGACTCGATCCTAGGACCTTGGGATCATGACCTGAGCCAAAGGCAGATGCTTAACCGACTGAGCCACCCAGGCGTCCCAATAGTCGAATCTCTTAAGAGATGTATTTGCATCTATATTTTCTTGGGAGTTTTCCCCAATACGTATACATATTTTTAAATCAGAGTAGGATCATCTTACACAAATTGTTTTTGCAACTTAGTTATTTCACCTAACGACATCTGATCATAGTATTATTTATTGTTCATCATTGTTTTCATTTGCTTTTAATTATGACTAGTGAGTGTGAAATTCTCAGCTATTAGTATTTCTTCCGTGAATGTCCTGTTCATCTTCCCGGTCCGTTTTGCAATTGGCCACTCGGCCTTTTCCTTCAGCGCTGTGGCTGCTCTCTGTGCAGGCCAATAACCAAGCAGTAGAGGGCAAAAAAAAGGGAGGGAGTGTTGGGGGGATTTGGAGGAACTGAGGGCGGTGGGCATGCTGGGGCTGCAGGAGGTGGTAGGTCTGACTTGCAGGCCAACAGGTTGGACCTCGTTCTGCAGAAAGTGGAGGGTCCTGTGCACTGGATCTGCCCAGGTGGACGTGCCTTCTAGAAAGATCTGTGTGCGTCCTCCGAAGAAGGGTGAGGCACAGAAAGGACCCTGGCCGGGAACATGCTTCCTGGTTCAGGGAGCCAACCAGGGGGCTGGCAGAGGCTTTTCAAAGGCCCTTTCATATGAAGGAAGTTTGAGATGGTGGAAAGCAAAGTTCTGGAGAACTCCGGAAAACTGGCCGTTGGAGACTGAGCTGGACTCCCGCCTTAATGGGCGTCTTTCATTATCATTATCCCCATTAGTGCTTTATTGTATTAGTTATAGCTAATTTACATTTTACTGAAGCATTGAAAACAGATTGCAGATGTTTGGAAGCAGATGTTATCCTAATGTTAAGGCAAAACCATGAATATTTATGATTATTATTGCCCGCATCAAATTACCTCGCCTAAACAGGGAGGCATGTTCTCTAACAACTTTAGCTGGGAACCTGGCGAGGGAAGACAGAAAAGTATTGATGAACTTTTGGGCACACTTCAATTTTCCCTCACATGGGATGCATTTTTTCTGCCTTCCCGTGGACCTGGGAACAGAGACTGGTTGTTATGGAACCAATTCAGGGATTTTCCTGCTGCTCGTATTAATTGGCCAAGTCAGGATTTTCCATCTGGCTTTTTCCACCCTCTCCTTGGAGGAGGGCCTGCCAAGTCTTCTCTAACCTGAGCAGTGGTGGTCACTTCTCAGGCTGTGGGGGGAGCAGGGAGGTCGGGCTTAGCCCTTCTCCGCGTGCACCTGCTGGGGGCCCTGGAGCCCCCAGAAGCCAGGTGGGGCCTTGGGGCGAGCCGAGTTTGTGGTTGGCACCCCTAGAGGCTGTCAGGGCTCTAGGCCGACTCACTGCCCCTGCAGGGTTCACTCTCCCATGGGCCACACCGGCAGAAGCATCAGAAATAAAGCCAGCCCTTTGCACTCTTCAAGAGACCCCTTCTGTGTTCAGGGCAAACATTCGGGAAAGTGTGAGGAAGTTTTGCTGAGTGTGGCGGGAGAGGCAGTGCTCTACCAGGCCCCTCCGAGTCCTTTTACTGTGAAAGACCCACCCCCACCCCTCCATGTACTTTTCTATTTACAACCTGCACCTGCAGCTCTTCTTGTGTGACTGTTCTCAGCCCCCTGGAGTCCCTGGACCACAGTGCAGAGAATCAAAGTGCCCTGGGAGCCGAGCCCCTAGCCAGCCCTCCCACCCTTAACCAACGGATGGAATGAGAGCCCAGATCTATGGCCTCACACTGGGACAGGTCTGAGGCCACGTTTACCTTCCAGGGTCCCCCATGGGGTCAGGCTGAAGTTCTTCCCTGGCTGGACCTCCTTCCCTGCCCTCCTCGTCTGGCATCCTCTGCTGGTTTCTCCTGGGAGCATTTCTTCAGTAAATCCCTGCTCAGGAGACCTCATCCCAGGGGCTGCTTCTGGGGACCTCCCCCCATTTAAGATACTGAGGGCAGTGTGGCAGCCCCACACCCTGAGATGAGATGGAAGAACAAGGAAGGAACAGATCCTGCGCAAGAGAAACTTCTGGATGAGCGGCAGAGACAAATGGAAAAGCTGACAATTTGGAGGCAGGGAGGGAAGGGCACCTCTAGCCTGTGGCGGACATTGGCTGAGGTGACACCATCAGCAACATCTGCTGTCCCTCTGGAGCACCCACGGCGGGCCACCCACAGGGCCTGGGACTGTCACATTCAATCCTCATAGTAGCCCCACAGGCAGATGTCGTCAGCCCCACTTCCCTCCTAAAAAAACGGATCTCAGACATGTTGAGTCCCTCACCTAGGGACATTTATTCATTTAGCATGCTTTTATCAAGAAATGCGTCCTAAGGTGACAGGACCTGCATGGGGCACAGGGGAGTTCTAGTGAGCCAAGAGATACTGTCTCCATCATGGTTAGAGTCATCGGGGAAGATAGTTGCTAATAGATATAAGAATGTGAGTGCATATAATACATGCATAATCCCACACTGTGGTGAATGCTATGGAAACGCGCAGGATGCTGTGAGAATCCATCACAGGGAATGGCCTGGAAGGGTGCGATTGGGCTGGGAGGGAAGGACGAGCAGGAGGGCCAGGTGAAGGGAGTGGAGTGGGGAGCCTCCAGACAGAAGGGGAGCATGTGCAAAGGCCCCCTGGTAGAAGGTGCTCTGGGTGAGCTAGAATTGCAGTTGGACAACATGGCTGGAGGAGAGGGCGGGGGAGAAGCTGGAGAGGCTGGCCAGATCATGATGCCATGGGGCTGGTCTCATTCCGAGAACTATCAGATGTACCAGCTCACACTGGAAGAGCCAAGGTCACGTCCAAACTCCTGAGCTGGAGCTCCATTTACAATCTGTGCCTCTAAGGATGAGGCTCTGGCAGCAGATCCCTGGGCTGGTTCCGGGATAGGAAGGAGGGTCTGACAGTGGATCTGGCCCGGCCGGTCCAGTTGGCTCCTCCCATGTGGGCTCAGGGTGCCTCTTTTCCCTGAGCACCTGAACAAAGGTCAACAGAGGGCAGGACCTCTGTGTTTCCTTAGGAATGATGGTTTTTCAAACTTGAGTTTCTGGAAATAGGTGGAAAATTTGCATTTCTTACATGTTCTCAGGTGATGCTGGTGCTGGTAGGCTGTGACCACAGTTGAAGAACCACTGCCCCGGGCCATTGCTGAGCCTAGCCCCAGGGAGGCACCCCATCTGGGGTTCCCCTGAGAACCAAGCCATACAATGGAGTCGTGAGCATGACAGGACCCCAGCTTCCAGGAGAATGCTGATCCTTCACTGATTACCATCAGCGCTCAAGAAACAGAACTGTGGACAGAACTATATGACCTGATTAAGTCAGACCCACCCAAGAAAATCTCCCTTTTGATTAATTTAAGGTCAACAATCAAAGTCAACTGTCTTGGGACTTTAATCACACGTGCAAAATCTTTTCAAAGCTGCACCTCGAAGGGTGTGTGATAGAATAATTGGGAAAAGGTGTGTGAATGCTACAAAATGGCTACTGTCCCCATCCAATTTCTGAGAGAATTTCCCTCAGTGGCCCAGTGTAACCAGAAGCATATTGGAAAGGTATTCTGGGGACTCTAATGCAGCCTGGCTACACGGACAACACAGAGCCTGGACAGGGGTGGGCCAGCTTTCCCAGCCCTTGGGAGACTCAGGTCAGGCCCTGCCTGGGGCTCAGTTTCCAGTACCTTCACTGTTCTGCTGACGTTGCTTTCATGCTTCTTGTATTTTGGAATGTGCCTACTGCTTGGCTTCATGTTCTATAAAATAGCTTCCAAGGTGGCAAGATTGTGTCTTCAAGGCTGGACCCCTGGCTGCAAAGTGCCGGCAGGGGAGACTGAGGCAGAACGTGCCCAGGGAGCATCAGGGTGGCACAGAACACGTGTGGGAGGAAGCCTGCATTAACCCAGGCTGGGGCATGGCATGGCAAATATTTTTCTCTGGGCCCGTGGCTTCTTGCCCATTCAATGAAATGAGGAAATCCATGATCTTTAAGGACAAGAGAGAAGATTCTTGGAACTTCTAGATTAAAAACCCCAGGTCAAACATCCAGGAATGTGACCTACATTGGGCTACTCAGTGTAACACCTTATCCTAGAAGAAAATGGAGCAGTGGCTTCAACACTCTGAAGGAAATTTATTCTCAACCTAGAATTCTATACCCAGCTAAATGATCATTTAAACGTGAAGGTAGCATAGAATTATTGTCAGCCCTGAAGACCTCATAAAATTCAGTTCCCAGCCACTGTTTCGAAGGAAACTACCAGAAGATGTGCTTGGGCAAAAGATGAGTCTAGACTGAGAATGAGGAGGCTGTGAGCTCTGCAAAACAGGGTGGAAAGGAAAGCGATGTCCCAGGATGACAGCTGAGAGGACACATGGAGGATGTCTGGTCCAGCTAGAAAGGCACTGTCAGAACTGGGCTTGAACTTTGAAAAGAAATATATTTACTGGCATAGCAAACAGGCCTGTGGAGTATATGAAAAAATAAAAAACAGGAATAAACCATAGAAAAATAAGATAGTGAAAAAAATATGTCAATTATTAAAGAAAAAGAAAAGATGTTCAAGAAAGGAAACAAAATTATTGCTCAGCAATACGTACAGGACTAGTGTGATATAAATAAATACTATTAACCTAACCAGGAATAATATATCGCTATATTGAGGAGATGGGGGAGGGGATGTGCAGGGGGTGTGGGAGAGCACTAAAACTGAGCCATCCTAATAGGGAATCAGCAATTAAAGCTAAAATGGGTCAATCAAGAAACTAGGTGGAAGCATATTATTAACTTTAAGGCTGCCCACACCAGAAGAGACAGTAAGAGTCTCAAGAAACAAAAGCACTTGCCTTGCAGGGGGTAGGAAAGGGGTTAGGAGGCCACTATATAAGCCTAAGTAATAGTCAATTTCAAAAGATGTATGCAGATATAATTTTGATAAAAGGTAAAATTAATTTTAAAACAATGAAATTAATTAAAATTAAAAATTGGGGAAAATGAAGAATTACAAATACCATATTGGGGAGGCCCGCCATGCAACTATCAGATCATGCCATCCCCAGCCGTCCCAATCAGCCAACCTACCCTTCTGGTGCCTGGGAAAATAAATGGAGAGCCGACCCCGGAGACTTTTGGGGAGGAGACCACCAGCTCTGGCCAAGAAAAACTTTTTTGACGTTTTGATTGTTTGGGGCAAACAGTCAATCCAAAAGAAAAAAACTTTTCAAGAGATAAATAAGAGCTTTGGTAGAGGATCTCTTCCCAACACTTAAAATAATGGGCACTTGGCGAAACAGTCTTGCCAGGACCTTGGCTGTGTGAGAAGAGTGGATAGCATTTGACTGTGTAAATAGTAAAAGCAATGTGTCAAGTGGCTTAGTGCATGGCTTTTCCCTTGCTTGAAAGAGCAAGCGGCTCTATTTACAGATTAATGCAGCTATGGGGCCGAGTTCAGGAATTTCACATCACACCAGTACTAAATAGCCGGGCAAATATGGTGCTTGTACTAAGATATTTGTGTTCACACTGTAAATACAGGGCGAGCTGCTCTAGTTACATAACAAGTAAAGGTTGCGTGTTCATAGCTAGGCAAACAGAGTTCCTTGCAAGGGGCTGTTTGTCCAAGCTCTGTGTTTATCTAGCCAGCCCCTCTATTTTTGTAGTAGGGGATTCTCTGAAAGGTAAACGTAATCTGAATCTACTTGAAACCAGCACTGGTAGCTCGGCAAACACAGCCATTAGTTGATCTTTGCACAGTCAATCCCCATTATTCGCGGATCCTGTATTTGTGAACTCAACTAAAATTTATTTCTAGCCCCCAAATCAATACTCACAGTGCTTTCATGGTCATCTGTAGACATGGGCAGAGTGGCAAAACTTTGAGTTGCTCAATGCGTGTGTTCCCAGCTGCAGTCGCACAAAGTGACTCTGCCTTCTTGCTCCAGCTCCCATCCTGTAGGCAGGTGTCCTTTCTGTGATCTATTCAGTGCCACATTTTGTGCTATTTGTGGGTGATTTTGCTGTTTAAAATGGCCTCGCGGCGTGGTGCTGACACGCTGTCTGGCGCTCTTGGGCGCAAGAATGCTGTGATTCAGAGAAAATTCACGTGTTAGATAAGCTTCATTCAGTTGTGAGTTACAGTGGAGGTGTAAATGAATCGACAGTAGATATTAACAAGGCGTCTTTCAAGAGAAGCACTCCCAGAACAAGGTAATGCATTGACTGGTTGACAAAATGTTGGGACGAGAGACGCACAGGAACCCAATCCTGTCTTCTCCCCTAGGATCAGTGGTTCCGTGTTGGATAATTCCGTGTTCACCATGACGTTATTACAGACCTTCACTACCTCGAATAATGAGAACCAACTCTAGTTACTTATATTTAGTAATAGTTTCTGTGGTCACCTCCCCAACATCCACACCTCCCTCCCCCATGTGGAGCCATCAGCCCCATAGTTTGGGTGGGCTTCAGGTTACCCCAAATACAGGGTTGGACCTACACGGGTCGAAGTGAATCCTTATTGTCCTAGCCCTCTTTTTTTTTTTTTTTTTTAAGATTTTATTTATTTATTTGACAGAGAGAGAGAGAGAGAGATCACAAGTAGGCAGAGAGGCAGGCAGAGAGAGAGAGGAGGAAGCAGGCTCCCCGCTGAGCAGAGAGCCCGATGCGGGGCTCGATCCCAGGACCCTGAGATCATGACCTGAGCCAAAAGCAGAGGCTTCAACCCACTAAGCCATCCAGGTGCCCCCCTATCCCTCTTGTTACAGTGGTTTGGTTCAGAAAAAAATCATGTTCTAAGTTGCTCCAATCAGAGTTAAGTTTGCTTAAATTACATTTCCCTGGAAGTAGGGTTGCCAAATACTAGACACCTAATTAAATTTAAGTTTCAGAGAGACAACAAATCATTTTTAAGTATAAGTGTATCCCCAATATTTCGTGGGACATACTTACACTAAAAATAATTTGTCGTTCTGTGAAAGTCAAATTTAACTGAGCTTTTACGTATTTTTATTTTACTTATCATTAATATTTATTTTCCTGTTATGACTATGACTAACTATATCTTTATTTGCTGAAACTGGCAACCTTACCCAGACGCAGACTCTGAAACGGGAATTCCCGTGCAGGTGGCGTATTAAGGAAGTGCTCTCGGGGTGGGGGGGGGGAGGGGGGATCAGTGAGGGAATGAGGAAGCCATGCAGGGTCGCAAGGTTGCAGGGTCGAGATTTCAGGTAAAGTGCTGAAGAAGGTAGCGGGTTTGACAGGAGAGCTCGGGAGTAGAAGTCACACTTCACCTGAAGTGAGGGAGCTGGGATTCCAAAGCTCACACCAGGCAACTTTTGGCAAAGGACTGCCCCTCGGGAATGTCGAGTCTCTAGTGCCTCCAGTTCTTTGGCTGAGACTCTCCAGTAACTCAAGCTCAAAGCTCTACCAAGTGTGTTAGATGTAGGAAGTTAAAAGGAAGGGCACGGGGAATCAGTGAAGGGGATCCCAGGGGACTTGAGGAGAGCGTCCCCAATATCCACTCTAGAGCTTTTGTTCCATCATTGGGAAAGAGACCTGGATGTCACCCAGGACCTGTGTCCCCATTTGCTATTACAGCTGTCCTGTATCTCAAAGGGCAGGCAACTGGAGTGGGGCCAACAGCATCCCCCTTGCGCCCGCCCCGGTTCTGTTCACCTGAAACCTTAGAATGTTGTTGGGAAATAGGAGTTTTTATAGATGAAATCAGTTACGATGAGGTCATATTGGACCAGAGGGGGGTCTTAAATCTAATATTACTGATGTCCTTAGAAGAAAAGATCACACAGGGAAGACGGGGGAGGCAGAGATTGAAAAGACTCAGCTACAAGCCGAGGGTTGCCAGGAGCCCCCGGAAGCAGGAAGAGGCATGGAAGGGAGAGTCTCAGAGGGAGCTTACCCCTTCTGACACCTTGATTGCAGATTTCTAGCCTCCAATCTGTGAGAGAATAAATCTCTGTCATTTCAAGCTGCCCAATCCGTGGTGGGGCCAACAACTCTCACTCAGGTGGAGTTGGTTAGAGTTTCTCTGATTCACAGCTGATTCACTGACACCTCTCTGAAGTACTGCCTTTGGGGAAGGTGCTGGAACTAAGGACATAAGGCACGCGCCAAGTTGCTTGAGATAAATTCCACATTATCAGCTTCGTTGTTACATCATTCCCAGGGGCTTCCGCCTCCCCAGCCCTGTACCATGGGGACAAAGGTCTCCTTCTATCCGTTGTGAGGCTCTGGGCTCCCAAAATTGTTCTGGTTGCTTCCATCCACAGGGAGGGCTGTTTTTGATGCGTGGTGCTTATCACATTGAGTAGTTGAGACTGTGAGAAATGGGGGATGGGTTTTATCATCTATTTGTTTGAAACTACAGCTGTTTCCCATAGAATTGGCCAACGCCCTGGGTCTTGGTGACCCCGATAGACACAGGATCTGTAGCCCCCACCCCTGGTGCCTCCCTCCACTCCCCCCACAGTGCTCACAGCTCCTGGGGAGTCTGCCGCTCCAACTATGGCGGCCCCGTCTGATGCAGGCTGGCCAAGAGGCAGGTCAAGGTCAGAACGCACGGTCCCCTGGCCCCACCCAGGGCTCTCTGCTTGACTCCCTGGGGCAAGACATTCTAGTTTCTACTGCTTCTTTCCCTCTGGAATTCCTAGGCAACCTTTACCCGGAGTCTACAGTGCATGGAGTGCTCCGTGAACACTGAATTTTAAGTGGCATCTCTAAGTAACAGCCACAAGTGTCTCAGCAGGTAAGTAAGCCAGCACGGTTCAGCCCAGGTGGCCTGTCTCATCATAGGATGAGTCACCCGGAAGACGGGCAGGAACCCCAGATCAACCATCCACTGAGACAGTGCGCCAGGCGAGAAATCCCCCGCGCCCCATCCCGTGTCCCAGACCTAGCGCTGGGGGACACGTAAAGGGAGGCTCTTCTCTTCCTTCGGCAAGCCCGACCGCTCTGAAATGTTTATACAACACCAAGAACAGGAGACTTCTGGGGAGGGAAGGCGCAGAGAGCGGGGTTCCAGGTTCCTGCAGAAACTTGCCAAAACAGCTGGGGGGTTACCTGTCGCCGGCGGAGGCTTTATCTGTGCTGATGTATACACAGATTTCTCTTTGAAGTCCGCGGAATGTAATCAAGAGATTTTAAAAGTTTGGTTTTCTGAAATTTTTTTTCTTAGAATTGGGGTTGTTTAAAGGGGTCTGGAATGTTTGGGAAGGGCAGAACGGGTGGGATTTCATTTTGCTACTGCTCCTTATTAGCTGCATAACCTTAGGCGGGTTACGGATGCCCCATTGAATGGGTTCCACTGTCTGTAAAGCCAGGATGATCCTTCCAATATCACTGGGTTGTGGTGGAGACTGCATGAGCTAACGAAGAAATGTCAGTACCCCCCCTCACTCCCTGCTGATTCCTATAGGGGCTCAGCGTCCCCGAGGTGATTGGAACTTTTTCATATTTGTCACTGGGAGTCCCCAGGAACTGGCCTTGGATTTTGCTCACTCCTTTCCATTCTGGAGCCCCACAAATGACAGCAGCTCGGCGTGAGCTGCCGTCCATCCCTCAGAAGAGAACTTTACAAATACTATTGCCCAAACTTTAACATAATGGGGTGACTTTCTTCTTTGTAGTCCCTAACTCCTGGTCATCCCCCACTGGGGGGGGGGGCACCCGGCCAGTGGTGGAGACCCCAGTGGCCAGGAAAGTTTTTCTTCTCAGCCTGAATTGAGAACGGCTCCTGGAAATGATAACACGTTGGTCCTCCAAAAAGACGACGCCGGTTCTCTTTGCCATGCGCCAACTCCAACACTTCGACCACAGTTTTGTGCCCTGCGGAGTGCTCCCCCACTGAACGTCATTCCCAAGTGCTGTCTGAGGTCCCACATTATCCTGAAACACAGGTTCCGGGGGCTAAATGTCATGCTCACAGATTCAAGTACATAAAAGCCAATCTCCATCTTTAACATCACTTAATTTCTGTTTGACAGATCCTGGTTACTTACTGAGTCAAAATCAGTGATTTCTT
This sequence comes from Potos flavus, assembly GCA_028534135.1. NCBI lineage: Eukaryota > Metazoa > Chordata > Mammalia > Carnivora > Procyonidae > Potos > Potos flavus. Next base: position 80,187,895 of record CM052883.1, read on the forward strand.
AGCCACTGTGGGTCTAAAACGTCATCAGTTTAGATTGCACGCCCAGCCCCAGGGACCAGGGTGAGTTTGGGGAGGGAGGGGATGTTAAGCAAATGTCCTGAGTCAGGATGTTTCTACTTCTCAGAGGTCATCTGGCTTGAACTTGAATGGGACTAAGATGTGCCACATCCTATCCTGTGCTCCTTCCAACCTGAACCCCCCGCCGGATACAGTCCTGGGATAGAGCTGAGCCCTCACCCCACCTTCCGGGCACCTCTCTGTGGTTTTGCACCCGAGACCCCTGGCAGGTCCCAAGGGCTTGCTCTCACAGCTAACCTGCCCGTGGAAACTTGTGGGCCCTCCCCTGCCACTCCACGGACCCTAGATGCCACCCTACCACTCTTTCCCACATTCCACCTGTCACACCGGGCCCTGCGGGTTGCACTCCTCTCAGTCTTGGCTGCACAGCAGAATCATTTTACCTTCCTGCTCTTAGCTGCCCCCAGATTCAGGACCGTCTCTCATGTCCCCCTCCCCCACCCCAAATGTCTCTTTGTTGACAGCCTTATCTTTATTTTTAAAAATGCAATCAACCGTTTTCAAATCCCCCGACACCACCATCCACCATCAGGATCTCTGTGCTCATCTGATGGGCCCCATGTGTCCGTGACTCCACTCTTGGTGGAGCGAGTGATGGCCGGGCAAGGGGTATGGATAGGCAGGAAGTAGTGCGCCTTCCCACCACCCTGCTTAGGAAAGGGAGTTGTATGAATCCTCCGAAAGGTCACTCGCCAAAAACTAGTGGGTTGGAGACGACACTCATGCCTTGCCCCACGACACCAGGCAGCTGCTCGGGGATGGTTTCTGCCCTCTTCCGGGCAGACGAGCTCTGTTGGCCAGTGTCCCCATTCCATATCTGAGCCCAGCAATGAGCAAATCCGCCCCGACCCAGTCCCCTCTGCAATGACACTTCCCTTCTGGCCCAAGGATGAAGGCCCTTCCAGGTTAAAAGAGGTTCGTGTGCAAATCATCTTCTGTGAAATGGCAGACTGTAGTTCTCCAAGGCATTCTAGAAAGGACAGTTCCGGGGGTTGAATGGCAGATTAATTCTGATCCACAAATTAATTTTGTCTCTTTGTATATCAAGGGTGTGCGAGACTTATTTAATTTGAAATAAATGTAATTATAGAAATGAATGAGCTATCAAAATTTTAAACATATGATCCATCAATATTGGCATGATGTGAGTGGCTGGTTATTATAAATAAAATGGGTCTTTCGCAATATGGAATTCAATTTCCCCCACAGAGTGTCTCATTATTTCTTGACATCTGGGTTAATGCTAAATTACAATCCTTAATTTCCAAATCGGAGCTTAATTTCTAAATAGGAGGTTAACATAAATAACCTCTCCAGCTGTGGGGCTTCTGGGGGCTCTGGGAAGAGAAACTTCAAGGCAGAACCGTCTGTGGTTTTGTGCAATTATCCGTCCCTCCGAGTTCTCTCCCACCAGTCAAGTGCTAGCTTCGGGGCAGAGATAGGAACCATGGAGGCAGTGCTTTCTGGCCATTGGGAGTTTCCAGGGGCTCCATCTGTTTGGTGCGACTGCGTGACACAGTGGAGAGCCCCCAGACAGAGCTGCCCGGCTGGCTAGGACTGGGCACCATGTCCCCCACCTGCCCCAGCCAGCCCCGGGGGGATTTGCCAGCCCTGCAGTTCACCCGACACAGCAGGGCAAGGGCAGCACTCCATCCTGCCGGGAGCCATCACCGAAGGGGGAGGAACTGTGCCCAAGGTCAAGGTGTGGTGGAAGGCAAATTACAGTCCTCCCCAGGGGCAGTAAAGGGCACCCGGGACAGGGACAGCGATGGAATTGATGGTGTGGAGGACCAACTTGGCAAGTTCTCCCAGATCACTGAAAAAAGGGGGAAAATCCATGTGAGTGATAAAAAATTAGTAAACTGCACGCTGAGGGCAGAGAACTGAGCCAATTTCATCGTGAACTTAGAATAGATGTCCCTAAGGAAGGAGCATCTGCTGAAATCCCCCCCAAGTCAGATCTTCCCTGCACAACCTCATCTTCCCCAACCCCTCTCGCTGCTTTATTATTCTCTACAGCCCTGCCCGCCGCCGCTGCTTGCTGCCCGGAGCCCTGGTTCATTGTTTTCACTTGCTTATTGACTGTGCCTCCTACAACCTGTAAACTCCCGGAGGCAGGAATTTTATCTTATTCACTGCTGTATTCCCAGTGCCTGAAACATAGGTTCTCAATAGCTTTTGGATGAATGCAAGTGTGGAAGTAGTGATCAAATATAGTCTCAGAAAAAGATTTCCCAGCTGAAGAGTGTGTATGTGGATCCAAAACAAACAAACAAACAAACTACAACATTCAAAAGTGAAAGCCAATCAATCAGGAAAGATGTTTATACTTACACCTTGCAAAACTTTTGGAGTTACAGTAGGAAGAGAAAAATTCTCAAGCCACTAGGCGGAAAAATAAGAGTTACCTCTTAAGGAAGGAGACCAGGTCTAGGCTCAGATCTCTCTTCCGCTCCTTCAAACACCAGAAGGCAATGGAGCCCTGGCTAAGCAATTTTGGAAGAGAAGGTTCACAGCCTGAGATCTCACAGACACATCACCTGGCACAAATGAAGGGAACTGAAAGCCGCCTTCTAGTATGCAGGGGGCTCCAGACCTCCCTTGTGGGTGCCCTCCCAATCATTAGCCACAGCCACGCCCTCTAGGCCACCCCAAAAGTACCAAATCACAGAACTCAGGAATGAGAAAGTTGTTTTATTAAACACCAGATGTCCCAAGGAGGCTGGGCAGCTCCACGAAACTTACCTCTTTGCACCAGGCACGCCGCTGTGGCTCCAAGAATTGGACGGGGCTGGCCGCTCCTTCCACAATAGCCTCTGGGTACACGTAAAGCGCCCAAATTAGTTATGAGGGTAAGAAGAATCATCGTGGAGAGAACGATTCTGTAATCGACTGTAAAATGATCCACTGGCAACTCCTCTCCTGGGCACAGGGTATAATAGCAATCTCAGAAGTTCAGTGGAAGATGAAGGCAACTATGTAATAACAATAGTAACAATACTGATTATGGTCACAACAGTAATGACAACCATGAGAAGTAAGAGGAGGAGGAAGTGGAGAACAGCAGTGTGCCCAAAGCTTTCTAGTTCATTCTCACTGCAACCTTTTTAGAGCAGTAATATCATCATTTATTCCCATTTTATATTTGGAGAAACTGAGGCTCAGAGAGGTTATATGCTTCACTCATGCGGCTCGGAAGTAGCCGACTTAGATTCGAGCGTGAGCAGTTTGCGAAATACATATTCTTCCTAAGCGCATATGAAATGTTCACAAAGGCAGACCCATTGGCTAGACCACGAAATAAGTCTCAATTAATTTCAAAAGATTGAAATCTTATAGAATATGTTTTCTTACAACAGTAGGATTTGATTAGGAAGGAGACAAACAAACAAAACCCCAAAGCACAAAAAACAAAAAACCCTAGAAAGTCACCCAAGTGTTGGATTTTTAACACACTTGTAAATAACCAGTAGCCTACAGAGAAGGCTATTGGAGAAAATCATGAGGAAAGCCTAACATTTTAACATTTTTAACTGAATAATGAACAAAAACATCAAAATGCGTGGGATGCAGCTAAACCAGTACTTAAAGGGAAATTTCTTTTTTTTAAAAGATTTATTTATTTGAGAGAGGGGAGAGAGAGAGAGAGACAGTGGGGTGGGGGTGGGGAAAGGAGAGGAAGAGAGTCCTAAGCAGACTCTGTGCTGAGTGCGGAGCCCCACTGAGGGCTCAAAGCGGGGCTTGATCTCACAACCCTGAGATCACCACCTGAGCTGAAACCAAGAGTCAGACGCTTAACCAACAGTACCACCCAGGTGCCTCTGGGAAATTTCCCTTAAAAACATCAGAAACAGGAGGGCCTGGGTCTGCCTTCGGCTCAGGTCATGATCCCAGGGTCCTGAGATCGAGCCCCGCATCAGGCTCCCTGGTCAGCGGGAAGCCTGCTTCTCCCTCTCCCACTCCCCCTGCTTGTGTTCCCTCTCTCGATGACTCTCTCTCTGTTAAAAAAATAAATAAAAATCTAAAAAAAAAAAAAAAAAACATATTAGTAAAAGGAAAAGTTTAAAATCAATGAACTAATTTTTCACCTTAAGAAGCTAAGAAGAAATGTTGATTTATTGAACAGGTAAATCCAATTGATAAAACGCTAGCAAAAATGGTCAAGGGAAAAGAGAGCAAACAGAAATTACCGCTATGAGAAAGGACGAAGGAAATAACACGGCATATCCTACAGACATTAAAAGAATAAAAAGGGAAATATCATAAACAACTTTATGCCAATAAATTTGACAGTTCAGATGAAATGGACAAATTCCTGGGAAGACATGCCTTATCAAAACTGACTCATTAGGGGTGTCTGGGTGGCTCAGTCAGTTGAGCATCTGACTTTTGATTTCGGCTCAGGTCATGGTCTCAGGGACCTGGGATCAAGCCCCGAGATGGGCTCCATGCTCGGCAGGGGAGTCTGCTTGAGAATTCTCTCCCTCTGCCTCCCTCTGCTCTCGAGCTCATGTGCTCTCTCCCTCTCTCTCAAATAAATAAATAAATAAATCTTTAAAGACTGACCCATTAAGAAATAGAAAATCTGAATAGCCCTACATATATTATAATGTATAGCCGTACTTTTAAAATTGTTTCACACACACACAAACACAAAAACCCCTCCAGGTCAAGATGGTTTCACTGGTGAGTTCCATCAGGCAGTTAAGAAAGAAACAATACTGATTTGATACAAACTCAGGAAATAGAGGAACAGGGGATACTTTCTAACTTGTTTTATGAGGTCAGAATAACCCTGATACAACATCTGACAAAGGCATAAAGGAAAAAGAAATTACAGACCAGTATTCCTTATGAATTTAGACACAAAAATTCTTGTATTTGTGGGGCACCTGGCTGGCTCAGTCGGTAGAGTGTGTGACCCTTGATCTGGGGGTTGTGAGTTCAAGCCCCACGTTGGGTATAGAGATCACTTAAAAAAAAAAAAAATAAATTCTTTGAGAAAAAATTCTTGTATTTGTTTCTTATTGCTGTGGTAGCAAATCACCCCAGACATGGTGGCTTAAAACAATGCACATTTATTCTCCTACAGACTTGGAAGTCGGAAGTAGGAAATCAATTTCCCTGGGCTGAAATCAAGGCATCAGCAGGGCAAACCCCCTTGAGCTCTAGGGGAGAATCTATGTGGTTTTCTTTTCCAGCTTCGATACTACCTTTCTTGCCTCTCCCTCCATGTTCAAAGCCACCCAGCCATGTAGCATCTTGCTTAAATATGATGACATCACCTTCTCTTCTGGGGTGAAATCTCCCTCGGCCTCCCTCTTATACGGACCCATGTGATTACATTTAGGGCTCATCCCAGATAATCCAGGATAATCTCCCCAGGTCAAAATCTTTAACTTAATCACATCTTCAAAGTGCCATTTGCCATATCAGCTAACATTCACAGGTTTCAGGGATTAGAACATGGATATCAGTGGGGACCATTCTTCAACTGGCCACAATACTTAACAAAATATTAACAAAGTAAATCCCATCATATATAAAAAGGTAGTAATCATGATTAAGTGTAATTTGCCATAGGAATGCATTAACATAAACATTGGTTTAACTCAAAAATTAACATTGATCTGGGGGTTGTGAGTTCCAGCCCCACGTTGGGTATAGAGATTACTTTAAAAAAAAATCGATCAAATCAAACATTGGTTTGATTTGAAAATCAAAGAGGTACGGGAAGGAAAGATGAAGGATCTTAAGGGAGTGATGGAAATATTCCTTGACTGAGACGTTGGTTATACAGGTGTATGCATGCGTTAAAATATATCAAATTTGGGGTTCCTGGCTGGCTTAGTCGGAAGAACATGGGACTCATGATCTTGGAGTTGTAAGTTTAAGTGCCGTGCTGGGTATAGAGATGACTTAAATATATAAATATTAAAAAATAAATATATATATTAAATTTAACACTTACGATCTGTGCATGTTACTGTAAGTAAATTTTACCAGAAACCGAACAAAGTAACACAACAAACACAACACAAAAAACCCAGAGACCAGAGAACTATTCCAAACTTGTAGGCACAAACATCAATGAGGAAAACGGGGAGAGAGCCAGATCGGGGGTTGGCGGGGGGGGGGGGGTCCAAGGATTCGCTTCTGCACATGTTGTATTTAAGATGAGATTAGTCAAGCAAACATGTCAGCCGGGCAATTGCATGTGCAGAAAATGAGAGGGACTATGGGGCTTGTGTTTGGGGCAGGGAGCAGGAGGGCACAGGGCTGGTGGCTAGGTTTGGGTGGCCGATGGAGCCCTTTAGTTAGATGGGACCTCAGAAGGAGGGTGACTCCGGCTGAGCTATCTGCCTGCTTCTCCTGGCCCAGGGGACCATAGGCAGGGATTATGCTGGGCTGCTCCTCCTCTTACGGCTCTCATGAGCACAAATGCAGCTCGGAGCGGCCAGCTGGCCTGCTCCATCGGGAACCACGTTCCCTGATCCTTTGCTTCTCCCTTGTGGCTGCTGACTCTCCGGCAATGGTCGCAGAGGAGGCTGCTCGGCCTTTTCCCGCGGGTCCACTCCTCTGCGGAGCCTGCCGTGATGCCACCACGGGGCTTTCCCGAACACACCACCTGATTGAGCAGGGCGTGCTCTGCTCTGACTTCACCCGAGATATTTGGATGCAGACACTTGACACAGCCACTCTTTCTTTGAACATTTTATCCAGAAATCATTCCAGACTTACAGAAAAGTTGCAAAAATAATACAAACACCTATATACTATTAAACCAGATTCATCCATTGATACCATTTGCTCCCTTTGCTTTATCATTTGTGCTCCCTTCTCCCTCTCTCCCTCCCTCCCTTCCTTCCTTCCTTCTTTCCTTCCTTCCTCTTTCCTTCCTTCTTTCCTTCCTTCCTCTTTCCTTCCTTCTTTCCTTCCCTTCCTCCCCCTCCCTCCCTCCTTCCTTCCCTCCTTCCCTCCCTTCTTGCCTCCCTCCTTTCCTCTATCTATCTATCTATCTATCTATCTATCTATCTATCATCATCTACCTATCATCGATTCTCATTATCCCCAATAGTTTTATTCTATAAAGTGGTCATGAACGCTGAATTAGTGAACACTGAACCATTGCTCCTGGAGAAATATCAGGCAAAGTTCCCTTCAGTCTCTGGTTATGTTTTCTTCAACTAATCAACACTCACCTTGCTTTGTACGTGTTTCTGTTTAAAGATTCCTTATTTGATATACATCATTGATTCATTAACTTTGAGCTCGTGAATGGATACAGCTGACCTAACACGTGTTTTTCTGTAAGCTTTCTTGCACTTGGGAATGTAGACAGCACTGCAGAATTACATTTAAAGGCCATTTTCAGGGGCGCCTGGGTGGCTCCATCGGTTAAGCGTCTGACTCCGGCTCAGGTCATGATCCTGGGGTCCTGGGATCGAGCCCCGCATCGGGCTCCCTGCTCAGCGGGAAGCCTGCTTCTCTCTCACCCTCTGCCCCTCCCCCTGCTTGTGTTTTCTTGTTTTCTCTGTCAAAGAAATACATAGAATCTTAAAAAAAAAAAATAAAGGCCATTTTGGGGCGCCTGGGTGGCTCAGTGGGTTAAGCCTCTGCCTTCAGCTCAGGTCATGATCTCAGGGTCCTGGGATCGAGCCCCGCATCGGGCTCTCTGCTCAGCAGGGAGCCTGCTTCCCCCTCTCTCTCTGCCTGCCTCTCTGCCTACTTGTGATCTCTCCCTCTGTGTCAAATAAATAAATAAAATCTTTAAAAAAAATAAAAAAAAATAAAGGCCATTTTAAACAGCAAAAATCACAACAAAAAGAAATCACCAACAAAAAGCACAATAATGAAAAAAAAGCACGATAATGTGAAAAACATGGCATTAAACAGACATAGATTAAAAAGGACACTAGAGAGCTGAAGGAAGAAAGTAGAGATTGACCTTGAATGACCTCAGTTGAACCGTGCACCTTGGTGACTCACATTTCCCACTATTCTGTGTATGTCTGCAAATGACTACAAAAAACAGTCTGAGTGTTGATTTTGGGCTTACAAACACATTTCAGTGAGTAGGCAAACTCGCAAATACTGAACAATGCGGATTTACTGTGTGGGTGGACGTGTGTGTGTGTGTTTGTGGGTACAGTTGACCCCTGAACAATATGGGATTACTCCGAATGGGTAAATGGGTCCATTTACAAGTGGATTTTTTCAATAAACACACTCATCCACTGGTAACATATTTTCTGTTTTTTTCTTATGTTTTTTTCTTATGATTTTCTTAGCGACATTTTTTTTTCCTCTGGCTTGCTTTATTTTAAGAATACAGCATATAGTATATATAACATACAGAATATGTGCTCGTCACCCGTTTATATTATTGGTATGGCTTCAGGCCAACGGTAGGCTATGAGTTAAGTTCTTGGGGGGATCCAAAGTTAAACTCAGATTTTGAACTCTGCGGGGGGAGGGGGTTGGTACCCCAACCCCTATGTTATTCAAGGGTCAACTTATAGGTGTGTATACACACATAAGTGCACGTGGGCACGCGTATATATGTTCGTTTCCTATTGCCACAGACTCGGTGGCTTAAAACAACATATATTTATTCTCTTATAGTTCCAAAGGCCAGAAGCCCCAAATCAGTCTCACCAGGTAAAAATCAAGGAGTCAGCAGGGCTGGTTCCTTCTGGAGGTTCCAGGGGAAAATCCATTTCCCGGCCTCTTCCAGCTTCTGGAGGCCCTTCCTTATGTCAACCTCTTGGGTCTGTGGTCACATCTCCCGATACTCATTCTGACCTCCTGCCTCCCCCCCATAAGGACCCTTCTGACTACATTAGGACCCACCCAGATAATCCAGGGCCACCTTCCCATCTCAAGGTCATTAACTGAACCACATTTGCAAAGGTTTTTTGTTTGTTTTGTTTTGTTTTGTTTTTTACCATAGAAGATGACATCCATAGGCTTCAAGGTTTAGGACATGGATGCTTGGGGGGGGGTGTCATTATTCAGCCTGCCACAGTGTGTGTGTGTGTGTGTGTGCGCGCGTGTGTGTGTATAGTGAGTACTACATACACATATATGTACCTTTATGTACATATGTACATATATGTACACAATACAGGCTTTTCTTCTGAACCATTTCAGAGTAAGTTGCAGACATCATTGCCCCATTATCCTTAAATACCCTTAAATACCTTAAATACTTAAATACACTTAAATACCCTTAAATACTAAATAAAAAATCAGGGTAGAGTTCCTAAGAAGAAACTTTCTCTTTTATGACTATAGTATAATTAGCAACCTCAAGAAATCTTAAATAGATACAATACTTTAATCTGTGGTCACGTTCAAGTTTTGCCCAGTGATCCAGGACTATCCTTTATCGCTATATTCTTCCTACAAGTGTGGGATCCAGGCTAGGATGACCTTTGGTGCTCATGTCTAGTGATCTCATTTCATCTGGAGGATCTCCTCAGTGCTTATTTTTTGCCTATTATGAAGTTGACATTTTGGAAAAACTAGAGGCCTTTAAAAAAAAAATAGGATGTTGCTCATTTTCGGTGAAGGGCAGGTCCCACGACTCCGACTAGAACACTACATGACGCTGTGTTTTTCTCAGGATGTCACAGCTGGGGGCTCAGGCTGGCCCTCTGCACCTCATGGTGACATTAATTTGGATTAACCCCAGATGTGGCCCGAGTTCTCTACTTTATAGGTTTTTTCCCCCTGGCAACCAGGAAGCAATCTATCGGGGGCACTCTAGACCATGCATATTTCCTGCTCCTCGTCCACGTTCCCCGCCCCTTGGATTTAGCATCCATCGACGAATCTTCCCCGAACCCGTCATAGCCCCGAGAGTCGAACTCTGATGAATTTTCACTGCAGGGTCCCTCCCCAAGCTACCAGTGGTCACTCAGTGGCCAGGGATAAGCAAGAGGCTCGTTCTCCCCTCCCCTCAACCCCCAACTGACTCATTTCTTTGTTTATTTTTTACTGTCCATAAAACCAAGTTTCTCAACTTTGGCACCATCGGCATTTTGCCCCCGAGGACTCTTTGCTGGGGGGTGGGGGCCTGTCCTGTGTGTTGGATGTTTGGTGACATCCCTGTCCTCTTCCTGACAGATACCAGTAGCAACGCGGTTGGGACCACCAAAAGCATCTGCAGACGTGTCTCCTAAGAATTAAGGACATTTTCCTACAAAACCATGATCACACCCAAAAAGTGAAGAATAATTCTCTAGTATCTTCTAAGACCCAGCACATATTCAAATATCACCGATTGTCCCAGGACTGACCTTTATAGCTGATTTTTGTTAGTTTCTCTGTTTTGGTTTTTTCTTCTGAACCAGGATTCAGGTGAGATGGACTTCTGGTTGCTGGATCTCTCTGGTCGCTTTTCATCTCAAATTCCCAAACGTGCCCACTTTCATTTTACCATGATGCTGGCTTCCTGCAGAGCCAGTTTAGGTATCCTGGAGGGGGGGGGCAGGAACGGTGTTCCCGTCACCTGTGTCCTCAGCGCCCGGGGCAGGACGGGGACTGGCAGCAAAGGGGCCGAGGAGCTGGTGGGCAGCCCTGGGGTGCGGGCGGGGAGGTCCCCACTGAGCTGGGCCCTGCTCCTGTCCCTGAGGGCCTTCTGGGCCTGCCACAGCCCTGCTGTCTTTTCCCACCCACCCCGCCTTCCTGCCTCGCACTGACACAGGCTGGTGGTCCGTGCTCATTCTTTGGGAGGTTTAATCTGTTTTTCTGAATTTCCAGATTCTCAAATCAATACCCATAATAATGCCCAGCAGAAATAAAATCCCACTCCAGGTATTTTGCCCAGCAGAGTTGATATTGATGCACGGGTGGTTTCCCTTGACAACCTCAAATAGCTTATTAAGTCTCACCATGAAGGCATACATCACCAGGAGGGAGCCAGCACCGGGGACCAGGAATCCACCCGCTGCCACCCTCCAGGGGCCTCGTTTCCCGGCGGTGTGGGGACCGCAGGGACGTAGGCTGGGGTGGCGGATTGGGGCGGTGCTGGAAGGCACTTTCAGTGGGCCCAGGTGCAAGTTATTGAACCTCTCTACATCTCTACATCATAATAGGACCCCCTGCCTTAGACAGGACAGTTATGTCCAGCCTGGCCCTTGGAGCCCCTACCAGGGCAATGACCTTGGCCGCATGGTGAGGACCCAGCAGAGGCCACTGTCAACTGAATTGTTTCTCTAGGATTTTGAAGGAAGAGAAGGTGCCACTTAGCAGGGGGCCCTGAGACAGAGAAGCCATGCTGGAGCCGTGCAGGGAACACAAGCTGGCTGGTAGCAGGAGGGGACAAGGCCCGGAGGGAAGCCTTGTCCTTGGGAGCAGGGGGGAGGGGGCACCAGCCAAAGAGGAGGCAGGAGGCCAAGAGGCTCTCGAAACACCACCACCGTGGGTTCCAAGTGCCCCAAGGTGCCCCCACTTGTCCTTGGAGAACCTTCTATTCCTTACAAGGCCCTCTTTATTACCTGGCGGCGAGGGGGGGGGGGGAGGGAAGGGGCACTGGCCCGCTGCCACCCCACTGCCTGGACGGTTGTTGAGTCTGAAATGAGGTCATGCTGGACCGTGTCCGGCAGGGGGTTAGACAAGTTAATAGGGGCGGAGTGCTAATCCCTCCGCTACCTCCTAATCGCATGGTCTGCTGGGGGCGGTGCTGAGCAACAGGCTTTGCACGCTAGGAAGGATTGGAAAGCAACCCCCAGGCCATCCAGATGTCTAGCCATTTTGTGGCTCTCCTATTGCTCGTGCCCCCTCTTCCCCCTGCATTCCTCACATCAGCATCGCTGGGGGCGGGGGGGAGCACACTGTTGGGTATTGGGTACAGTGGGGACGGAACCGGTCACCGAGTGCGTCTTAGGGGCCACCTCAGGGGGACTCTGTGCCCGACAAGCCGGGACCCTGGTGGAGCCCCGCGTGACCACAGGTGCAGGGCCCAGCCTGACCCACTGTAGAGAAAGATGAGGTCAGGCCAGTAGTTTGGAGAAAAGCGGCGGTGAACTTGCTTTAAAAAACAAGGAAGGGCACACGGTTGAGCTGAGGGCCCCAGGGTCCAAAGAATGGATGTTTCTAGAAGACCAGGAAGGGGACCTGCATTCATCTTACCCTCTCCACACCAGATTCTTAGGCATGAAGTGACACTTCCTCAGGACCCAGGGCAGGGGGGCCAAGGGGTCGCCTCTGGGTAAGGCAACACCACCTGGGGGCGCGGTCTATGAAAAGTGTCAAAACATCAGTGCAACAGACCAACGGTTGATCCAAGCTGACCCTCACTGCGCACCGGCAATTCTAAACAACGTCAGTGACAACATCTTCCTCTGTAAAAAAAAAAAATCTTTTGTCAGTTTAGGTTCTGAATCATTTTCCTGGTTAGGTTTTCATCCTATACGTGTAAGCTTCAAATGAGCACATTTTGATTGCTTATGCTTTAATAAGCATCGGTTTCTACGTGGAGGAGGATTTGAGGACCCCCGTGACACCGTCAGCGCCTGACCCGCAGACTCGGCTATAGGAGTCGCCTTTCGGAAGGTAAGCTCCCGTGATTCAAGGTCGCCCTAGCTTCTCTCAGGCACAAGATGTGTTTCCAGCTCCTGCTGGGATGAACTGCTCCAGCACCGGACTGTAGAAACCAAATCTCCGAACTAGAAGCGCTACTTCGTATCCAAAATCCAAAGCCGGTCCTATAGCGCAGGGAGCTGTAATGTTTTTGGTAAGTGAGTGCAGCTATTAGTTCATACCTGAAATAACCCGCAGAATTTGAAATAGGACCTTGAAGATGTAAATTTATACTTTCACCCTTTGTTGGTCATTTTAAAGCTAAATAATAAATCAGGAACATAAAATGGTACGTCGCTGTTTGCATCTTGTAAGTATCTAAAATCGTACCCTTTGCAGCTGTTTTTGCTTTATTAAAAGCCACCTCTGAGTTACAAGACAATTGTTTATGGAAAACATTATTTCCTCAGCCTGGGACTAAAGAATCAAAGTTCAAACCACGAGGTGGATATAAAAAAATGCTAAGATGAACAGCTGAATTTTTTTCCTTTGAAGTACTGTAATATTTGATTTATGTTCTTTGTAAGCTTTTTGAAATTTTCTTTACTTGAATGATTATGTGCGTGTGGGTGTGTGCGCCTGTGTGTGCATATGTAATTTTCTTTAAAAAAATTATTTCTTTATTTTGAGAGAGAGATAGCAGGAGCAGGAGGAGGGGCAGAAGGAGGAGAGAGAGAATCTCAAGCAGACTCCCCAGTGAGCGAAAGACCCTTCGCAGGGCTCGATCCCACAGCCCATGAGATTGTGACTTGAACTGAAACCAAGAGATGGAGGCTTAACAGATTGAGCCACTCAGGCACCCCTGTAATTTTCAATAAGAGGAAACTTTCACTCTCAGTGTTCTTTTCTGGTCATTAATATTTCCCCGTTACGTGATTATGCCGGAAGCTGTTTCGTTGTATAGAGATGGGGGTGTCACGGATGACCTGCCAGGTGTTGAACCTCTTGGCAAGTCCTACAGAGGCTTTCAGAAGCCAGCACTCAGCAACCCCCACCCCCTGCCAGGCAGCCTGGGCTCACTGAGTGACCTCACAAAAGCCAAGGGAACCTTTCTGTGCCTCAGTTTCTCTGTCAGGGAACGGAAGTAGCCACTCCCCAAGAAATCAGCTCCACACTCCGGCTGGTTGAGGTGTGAGAGAAGCAGAAGGTCAGGGCCTGATGGGAGACCTGCAGGCTTGCGTTTTGGCATAAGGCAGACCTGGTTTCTCTACTGTGCCCACGTGACCTTAGGTAAATGCTGGCCGTCCCTGAGCTCCTGTTTGTCAGTGGGGAATAGCTCGCTTTCTGGTTTGTGGGGCGAGATAAGAAATAATACAAGCAAGAGCTCATGGCAGGTGTGCTGTCAAGAGAAGTCAGTTTCTATAATCACAACCTGGGGCGAGAAGTAACCTCTTGAGGAGTGACAGGAGCCTCCGGAGACTCTAGTTACCGGGAAGGAGGAGGATCTGATTTTCTAAGACAAGGAGAAGCTAGGGGAGGACTAAAGGAAGAGGAAAATCCCTCCCCACGCTGGCTGTGCCGACCTTCCCAAATTTACCTCCCGTTCTTCCCACCCCGCTCTGGGCCCCAGGTGGCTCTCCCAGGAAGCACCCCAGACCCCGCTGCCATCAGAATCACAATATCAATGTTTTGATTTTGGGAAATATGAGTGTTCCAACTTTGTTTTTCTTTTTCAAGATTGTTTTTGTCTACGTAAAGATCTTTGACATTCCATGTGAATTACAGGATCAGATTTGCCACCCTCCTTTCCCCCATCATGTTCATTCTAAATTTAAGTAATTTGAGTTTTCTTTTTTTTTTTCATAGTCAGTCTAATTTAAGGTTTTCTTTTTAAATTTTGTAGATCTTTTTAATGAAACAACTTCTGGTTTCCTTAATTTTCTCTATTGTTTTACTCCTCCCTATTTCATTTATGTCTGATCTAATCTTCATTCTTGGCTTCTTTCTAGTGGCTTTGAGTTTAGCCTGTTCCTTTCTATAGTTCCTTAGGATGTAAATTTAGGTTATTGGTTTGGAATTGTTTTTCTTTTTTAAATGTACACATTTACAGTTACAAATTTGTCTCCTCACTACTTTCATACATCTAATATGATTTGGTATGGTTTTTTTTTTTTCATTTTCACTCATCTAAAGTGTTTTCTTATTTCATTTGTAATTTATTTTTTGACTCATTGGTTGTTTAAGAGTGTGTTTAATTTCCACATACTTATGAGCTTTCCATTTTTCTACCTTATTGATTTCTAGTTTCATTTCACTGTAGTCATTCTTTAAGGTTAGTTTTTCTGGGTATAGAATTCTTGGTTGGCTTGTTTCTAATTCTCAGCAAATTTATGTCATATTCTGGCCAACACAAGTTTCTGATGAGAAAGCTTGTTAATTTTTTTTTAATGGATCCCTTATTAGTGATAATCGGTTGTCTCTTACTGCTTTCAAGATGCTTTCTTTGTATTTGTCTTTCAACAATTCACCTACAATGTCTTTCAACATGGGTCTCTGAAATTATTCTACTTGGAATTTGTTGAGCATCTTAGATGTGTAGACTCATATCTTTTATCAAATCTGGAAAGTTCTTGGACATTATTTATTCATTCAAATACCCTTTCTTCCCAATTCACTCTTTTGTCTCCCTTTGGGACTCCAATGATGCATATATTTGTATAATTGATGGTTTCCTAGGCTCTGTTCATTTTTCTTCACTTTTTTTTTCTGCTCTTCACCTGGATAATCTTTCAATTTATCAGTGCTTTCTTCTGCCTGCTCAAATCTGCTCTCACAGACTGCAACACTGAATATTTCATTTCAGTTATTGTACTTTTCTGCTCCTAAATTTCTATTTGATTCCTGTCTGTCACCTTATTTATATTCTCTTTTTGGTGAGATATGATTCTCCCAGTTTCCTTTAGCACTTTGAACATGTTTAAGACAATGTATTTGAAATCTTTCTCTAGTGAATTCAATGCCTGGACCTCCTGATAGACAGTTTCTATTAATTTTTTTCCCTGAAAATGCATTATATTTTCTTATTATTTGCATACCTCATAAGTCTTGATCAAAACCTAAAGATTTGTTGGCAACTCTGGAAATCAGAATCTCCTTCTCTCCCCAGGGTTTGTTGTTGTTCATCAAGTTGTTGTGTGTGTTTGTTTGGTGACTTTTCAAAACTATTTTTGTAAAGTCTGTTTTGTTTGTATTATTCAGTGGTATTGACTACTGAAGTCTGTGTTCCATTAGCTTAGTGGTCAACTAGTGTTTTGACAGAATTTTTGTTTGTTCGTTTTATTTTGTTTTAATGCTTGGGGGAAAAAAAAAAACAAGAAAAAGGGAAAAAAATTACTTTCCCAGTCTTTGAAAATTGGCTTTGTATAGAGACACTTCTTCAATGTTTAGCCAGTCTATTTACCACTCTGTCTTAGCTACTTCCTGCTTGTATGGAGACTGAAGGTCAGCCAGAGGTGAAAGCTTAAGGTTTTCTCAAATCTTTTCTGAGCATACATCCAGCCCTGGTCATACTGGTGATCTTCTTGGTATTCTGCCAACCTAGAATAATCTACTTCACAAGTTCCCCTTCATAATTGAAGGAGAGATAAAGAATTTTCCAGACAAGCAAATGCTGAAGGAGTTTATCAACACTATTACAAAAAATGTTAAAGGGATTTCTTCAAGCTGATATGAAATAGCACTAATTGGTAACAAGGAAACATATGAAAGTATAAATGTCATTGGTGAAGGTAAATGTATGGTTAAAGTCAGAATACTTTAAGGTTGTAATGGTGGTGGGTAATCACTTATAAAGCTAGTACAAAGGTTAAAAGACAACAGTAGTAAAAATAACTACAATAACTTGTTAATGGATATATAGGACAAAAGATATAAACTGTGACCTCAAGAACGTAATATGTGGGAAAGGAGAGTAAAAATGTAGAACTTTAATATCCATTTGAGTTTAAGTTGTTATCAGCTTAAAATAGACTGTTGTAAATGTAAGATGTTTTGTATAAACCTCATGGTGACCACAAAACAAAAACCTATCACAGATACACAAATGAATGAGAAAGGAATTTAAGAATAGTACTATAGAAAATCATCAAATCACAAGGGAAGACAGCAGAAGACAGGAATAAAGGAATTACAAAACAATCAGAAAACAATTACCAAAATCATAATAAGTTCATATGTATCAATAATTACTTTAAATATAAATGGACTAAATTCTCCAATAAAAAAACATAGAATAGTTTGAATGGATAAAAAAAACAAAAAAACAAGAACCAAATATACACTACCTACAAATGACTTACTTTAGCTTTAAGGACACACACACACACTGAAAGTGAAGCATGGAAAAAGATATTTATGCAAACGGAAACAAAAAGAAAGCAGGGGTAGCTATACTTATATCAGAGAAAATAGACTTTAAGACAAAGACTATAAGAGACAAAGAAGGTCATAATATGATGGTAAAAGGGTCGCTCCAACAAGATGATAAAACAGTTGTGAGCATTTATGCACCTGATGTAGAAGGACCTAAACATATAAAGCAAATATTTACAGATCTGAACAGATAGCAATATAATAGTAGGAGGAGCCTTCGATACTCCACTTTCAACAGTGGATAGATATCTAAACAGAAAATCAATAAGGAAACATTGAACTTAAACTACACATTAAATCAGAAGAACTTAACATTTACAGAATGTTCCATCCAGAAGCAGCAGAACACATTTTTTCAAGTGCATATGGAACATTCTCTAAGAGAGATTATACATGAGGCCACAAAACAAGTCTTAATAAGTTTAAGAAGATTGAAAGTGTAGCAAACATATTTCCTAACTACAATAGTATAAAACTGGAAACCAATTACAAGAAGAAAACTAAAAAATTCACAAATATATAGAGATTAAGTGACATGCCTTTGAACACCAGTGGGTCAAAGAAGAAATCAAAAGAGAAATTTTAAAATATCCTGGTATAAATAAAAATGGAAATACAATATATCAAAGATTATGGGACGCAGAAGCTCTAAGAGGGAAGTTTACAGGATACACACCTATATTAAGAAATACGATCTCAAATAAACAACCTAACTTTACTCCAACCGAACTCCTCAAAAAACTAGAAAAGGAAGAACAAGATAAACCCAAAGTTAGTAAAAGCAAGGAAATAAAAAACAGAGCAGAAATAAATTAAATAGAGACTAAAAAGACAATAGAAAAGGACAATGAAATTAAGAGCTTTTATTTTTTTTCTTTTTGAAAGATAAAATAGGCAGATCATTGGCTAGGCTTAACAAGAAAAAAGGGAGAGGCGTCAAATATTTACAGTCGAAAATGAAACAGGAAATATATCTGATACTGCAAAAATACAATGGATTGGGGTACCTGGGCGGCTCCATTGGTTGAGCGTCCAATTCTTGGTTTGGGCTCAGGTTATAATATCATGGGTCATGGAATCATGCCCCACAACAGGCTCTGTGCTCAGTGGGGAGTCTGCTTGGGGGTTATCTCCCTATACCCTTCCCCCCGCCTTATGCACGAGCATGGATGCTCTCTCTCTTTCTCTCTCAAATAAATATAAATCTTTTAAAAAATTACAAAAGATTATGAGACTACAATGAATAGTTACCTACCAACAAATTGGACAACCTAAAAGAAACATAAGTTCTAGAAACATACAACCTATGAAGACTGATAATGAGGAAACAGAAAATATGAACAGACCAATTACTAGCAAAGAAATTGAATCTGAAATCAACAACATCCCAGCAAAGAAAACCCCAGGACCAGATGGTTTCACTGGTGAATTCTACCAACTATTTAAAGAAGAATTAGTATCTATCCTTATCTCATTTTTCCAAAAAAAAAAAAAAAAAAAGAGGAGGGAACACTTTAAAACTGTTTCACTAGGCCAGCATTATCCTGATATCAAAACCAAAGACACTACAAGAAAAGAAAATTATGAGCCAATATTCCTGATGAACATAGATGCAAACATGCTTAACAAAATACTAGCAAACCAAATTCAGCAATACATTAAAAGAATCATACAGCATGATGAAGTGGAATTTATTCCAGGGATGCAAGGACTGTTCAACTTTAGCAAGACAATCAGTGTGATACACAACATTAACAAAGTTGAAGATAAAAATCATATTACTGTCTCAATATTTGCAGAAAAAGTATTGACAAAATTTGACATTCATTCATGATAAAAACTCTCAACAAACCTGATACAGAGTGTTGTAACTCAGCATGATAAAGGCCATATATGACAAGCCCACAACTAATATCATACTCAATGGTAAAAAGCTGAAAACTTTTCCTCTAAGATCAGGAAAAAAACAAGGATGTCCACTCACCACTTTCATTCAATTTAGTATTGTAACTCATGGCCAGAGCTAGGCAAGAAAAAGAAATAAAAGGCATTCAAATTGGAAAGGAACAAGTAAAACTGTTTCTATTTACAGATGACGTGGCATTATTTATAGAAAACCCTAAAGACTCTACCAAAAGAGTATTGGAACTAATAAATAAACTCAGTGAAGTTTCAGGATACAAAATCAATATACAAAAATCAATGGCATTTTGTACATCATAATGAACTACCAAAAGGAGAAATTAAGAAAATAATCACATTTAAAATTATATCAAAAAGAATAAGATACCTAGAAATAAATTTAACCAAGGAGGTGAAAGATCTGCACATTCACTGAAAACTGTGAGACATTGGTGAAAAAAATTGAAGAAGACACAAATAAATGGAAAGGTATTTCTAACTCATGGATTGGAAGAATTAGTATTGCTAAAATGTCCATACTACCTAAAGCAATCTATAGATCCAATGTAATACGTATCAAAATTCCAATGGCATTTTTCACAAAAATAGAAAAACAATCTTAATTTGTATGGAACTACAAAATACCCTAAATATATGAACCAATCTTGAGAAAAAAGAACAAAGCCAGAAGTATCATGCTTCCTGATTTCAAACCATATCACAAAGCTATAGTAATCAAAACAGTATGGTATCGGCATAAAAGCAGACCCATTGATAAATGGAACAGAATAAGAGCCCAGAAATAAACCCATGCATTTGTGGTCAATCGATTTACAACAGCGTTACCAGGAATATACAAGAGGGAAAGAAAAGTCTCTTCAATAAATGGTGCTGGGAAAACTGGACAGCGACATGCAAAAGTGTGAAACTGGACTCTTATCTCACACCATACACAAAAATCAACTCAAAATGGATGGAAGACTTGAATATAAGACCTGAAATTGTAAAATTCCTAGGAGAAAACATAGGTGGTAAGCTCCTTGACATTGGTCTTGGCAATGATTTTTTGAAATGATATCAAAAGCAAAGGTAACAAAAACAAAAATCAACAAGTGGGACTATACCAAAATAATAAAGCCTCTGCCCAGCAGAAAAACCATCAATAGAATGAAAAGATCAACTGCAGAATGGGAGAAAATATTTGAAAACCATATATCCAATAAGGAGTTAAGCTCCAAAACATAAAAAGAACTCATACAACTCAACAGCAAAAAACAAAAAAATCCAATAAGAAATGGGCAGAGGAACTGAATAGACATTTCCCCCAAAAAAGAACATACAAGGGTACGTGGTTGACTCAGTCAGTTAAGCATCTGCCTTCGGCTTAAGTCATGGTCCCAGAGTCCTGGGACCAGGCCCCATGTCCAGCTCCCTGCTCAGTGGGGAGTCTGTTTCTCTCTCTCCCTCTACTTCTCCCTCCCCTAGTGCTAGCTCTCTCTCTCTCAAATAAAATATTTTTTTTAAAAAAGGACATACAGATGGCCAACAGGCACATGAAAAGGTGTACAACATCACTCATCATTAGGGAAATGCAAATCGAACCCAATATGAGATGTCACCTGAGAGAATGACTATAATTAAAAAGAGAAGAAATAACAAGTGTTGGTGAGAATGTGGAGAAAAGGGAACTCTTGTGCAGTGTTGGAGGGAATGGAAATTCGTGCAGCTACTATGAAAAACAGCATGGTAGTTCTTCAAAAAATTAAAAATAAAACTATCACATGATCCAGCAATTTCACTTCTGGATATTCATCCAAAGGAAATGAAATCACTATCTCAAAAAGATATATGTGCCCCTATCTTCATTGCAGCATTATTCACAATAGTCAAGAGATGAAAAAAAAACCCTAAGTGTCCATCAATGGATGAATGGATAAAGAAACTGAGATATATACATATGGTTTCTAAAGTTAACAATACTGTATTGTATATTTGAGGGGCTCCTGGGTGACCTGGTCGGTTGAGCCTCAGGCTGTTGATTTCAGCTATGGTCATGATCTCACCAGTCATGGGATCAAGCCCCGTGTTGAGCCCTGTGTTGGTTTATCGCTCAGCAGGGAGTCTGCTTGAAGATATTCTACCTCTGCTCCTCCCCGTACTCACGCAAGCACACATGTACCCTCTCTCTCTCCCTCTCTCTGAAATAAATTAATAAATCTTTTAAAAAACCCCAAAAAAATACTGTTTTGTATATTTGAAAGTTGCTAAGAGAGTAGGTCTTAAAATTCTATCATAAGAAAAAAATTAGATGATAGATGATAGATGCTAGCTAGCTAAACTTATGATCATAGTCATTTTATAATATATACACATATCAGATCATTATGCTATACACATAAAACTGATACAGTGTTATACGTCAGTTCTGTCTATCTCAATAAAACTGAAAAAAAAAAAAAAAAAACAAACCCATAGGAACCAAATTCTAGGAGCCCACAGTGATCAAAGCCAGAATAATTTAAGCAAGAAAATTAGTTACGGTATTAGATTTTAAGCCAAAGAATAAAATAAAATCCACATGTCCATACTGATATAAATAAATGTCCATACTGATATAAATAAATAAATAAATTGGTAAATAAATGAATTAATTAATAGGAAAAAGAGGCAGCTCTCCTTTACAATAGAATTCCATTAATAAGTGTAGGCAAAAAGAAAGAAATACTTATTTTCATATATATATGAAGTCCCAACATCTGCAGTCACCAAACCAGAGACCCACTAGAGACAATGGTGTAGTTAGAGTCTGAGTCTGAGTTTGAAGGCAGGGTCAACCATTGTCCCAGCTCAGAGACAGGCAGGCAGGCAGCGAAAGCAAATTTTCCCTTATAGTACCTTTTTGTTCTTTTGAATCCTTCAACTGATTAGATGAGACCCACCACATTGGGGAATACAATCTGCTATACCTAACCTACAGATTCAAATGTTACTCTAAACCAGAAACACCTTCACAGACACACTAAGACAATATTTATTTATTTGTTTATTTATTTATTTTAATTTTTAATTGACATATAATGTATTATTTGCTTCAGGGGTAC